>OY987264.1:36126312-37326312 GCA_963920665.1 Straminergon stramineum
CTCAATGAAAGGTGCCCAAAAGGTCTTGGGCGAGTGGATAAATAGGTGGGGCGAGCGCGGGTGAGAGTTGGTCATGGGGCGCGTGCGGGTGGGCGACCACCGGTTGAACCCGCGGTCTCCAGGGGGCGTGCACGGATCTTAGGGAGCGACTACGGGTCTGGTAGGGCGCATTCGGGTTCGAGGAGGCGACTGCGGGTCCAGGGGCGCGTGCGGGTCCTAGGAGGGGCGACCTCGGGTACAAGGGCGCGTGCGGGTCCTAGGAGGGGCGACCTCGGGTACAAGGGCGCGTGCGGGTCTTTTGGGGGGCGATTGCGGTTACAGGGGCGCGTGCGGGTGGGCGACCACCGGTTGAACCCGCGGTCTCCAGGGGGCGTGCACGGATCTTAGGGAGCGACTACGGGTCTGGTAGGGCGCATTCGGGTTCGAGGAGGCGACTGCGGGTCCAGGGGCGCGTGCGGGTCCTAGGAGGGGCGACCTCGGGTACAAGGGCGCGTGCGGGTCTTTTGGGGGGCGATTGCGGTTACAGGGGCGCGTGCAGGTCCTTTGGGGGGCGACTGCAAGTCTTTGGGGCGCATGCCGGTGCCTTGGGAGGCGACTACAGGTCTTTGGGGGCGACCGCGGGTAATTGTGGGGCGTTACTTCTCTTTGGGTTCTCCTTCGTGTCTTTGCTTCGCAGCTTGCCACGTACTCGACACCCGCGGTCGCCCACCAGCCTGAATCCGAAGTCGCCCTACCCATGGTCACCCAAACCCGAGGTCGCCCACACCCGCATGCGCCCCTTTAGGATGCTACGTGGAAGACACGTGTCTGCCACATGGCATCCACGTGGCCTCATGGGCAAGGTAAATTTTTTTTTAAGAGTCAAAGGTAAGTTTGACTCTATTAGACGGACAAGAGGGTCTACTTGACGTGTTGGACGTTGTGTTCGTCGAGTTGTCGAACTGTCCGCCGAAACAACCATGTCTTGGACTCTTGGAAGAAGACCATTTCATTTATGATATGGAATTACTTGGACCTTCTTAGAAGTTGTGTTCCAACAATTTCATTGATATTTGAATTATCATGATGACCCGTTAAAGCAATTGTGATTTTATTGTTTTAGTGTGTATACTTATAATGAATCAACTATGAAGAGACGTAATTAGTAAATTCATCACAAATTTACAATGAAGGATTTTAAAGTAATTTACATAAATGATTTGTTTGAAAAAGAAGTTGTATCTTATTCACGTGAAATCTTTGGAAGCAAACATGAAACATGTGACCGTATGTCCGTATTTTTGTTGGCATGTAATTTTGAGATTAAATTGTTATATGGTTTTTTTTTAAGAGAATTTTCCAATAGCAAATCATTTTATCAATTCAAACAAAATTCTAATGTGATTCATGAAGTGAAATTGAAAAACAAAGAGAGTGATTCAATTTTAGTGTTTTTTCAAAAAGGTTGAGGACTTTAGTACTTTACGGCACTTGGATTTTTAGAAGCCTTTGGGTTTCCAATTTAGACCCTCAATTTTTTTTTCATTGCATTGTTTTCATAAAATGAACAAAGGAAAATAGGAAATTAAGCTCTAAATGAATGGGTTACAAAATGTATGTGTGTCCAATATTTTCCTAAACCCAAAACCATAATTAATTTGTTATTTTGAGTACCGGTTCTTTGTATATTTATTAAAAAAAATCCTTTGAAATTCTATTGCAACACTTGAAAATGAATTATGAAAATAAATGACTTTTCTCTTTATAAATTTGTAAAGTGCAATGTTCTTTTTGTTCATTGCTAAGGACTCTTAGAAATGAGCATGAATTGTACCAAATTTCAAAAACAAAATCGCATTAGAAATTATCTTAGAATAAAAAAATTAAAATAGAGACTAAATTCAGGGAGTCTTAAGTGGTCGGACGGGTTGGCGGACGGGCTCCAGAGACCACGGACGGGGTTGTGGATGGGTCGATGGATTGTCAGACGGGATCCAGAATCCGTGGATGGGCTGATGGATTGGCGGACGGGATCCAGAATCCACGGACGGGGTTGCGGACGAGCGGACGGGATGGCGGACGAGCTGCAGAAACCGCGGATGAGCGGACAAGATGGCGGATGGGCTGCAAAAACCGCGGACGGGGTTGTGGAAGGGATGGCGGACGGGCTACAGAAACCGTGGACGGCGGTGCGGACGGGGTCGCGGACAGGAAATTACCCCAAGGTAAAAACCAAATTTCTTGAATGTCACAAGACGTCCGAGGAGGTTGCAGACGTGGACGCCGGACGTCCGGACGCCCTGTCAACCCTAAGTTTTGGGTCCCCAAATGGCCTTTCTTGGACCCAAAGTCGCCCCCTATACCCGTGGTTGCCCTTGTTTGTACATGCACCCCTTGGGAAGGCAAGTTTTGGGTCCCCAAATGGCCTTTCTTGGACCCAAAGTCGCCCCCTATACCCGTGGTTGCCCTTGTTTGTACATGCACCCCTTGGGAAGGCAAGTTTTGGGTCCCCAAATGGCCTTTCTTGGACCCAAAGTCGCCCCCTATACCCGTGGTTGCCCTTGTTTGTACATGCACCCCTTGGGAAGGAAAGGTTTGAGTCCCCAAATGGCCTTTCTTGGACCCGAAGTCACCCCCCCACCCGCGGTCGCCCTTGTTTGTGCATGTGCCCCTTGGGAAGGCAAGTTTTGGGTCCCCAAATGGCCTTTCTTGGACCCAAAGTCACCCCTTCAACTTGAGGTCGCCCCCTAGACCCGTGGTCGCCCTTCGACCCGATGTTGCCCCCCCCCCCTCCGATCGCCCTTGTTTGTGCGTGTGCCCCTTGGGAAGGCAAGTTTTGGGTCTCTAAATGACCTTTCTTGGACCTGAAGTCACCCCTTCAACCCGAAGTCGCCCCCCACACCCGCGGTCGCCCTTGTTTGTGCATGCGCCCCTTGGAAAGGAAAGTTTTGGTTTGAAAAATGGCCTTTTCTCCACCTTCAAGTCGCCCTTGGATCCAAAGTCGCCTCTTGGACCCGCAATCGCCCAAGACCCGAACTCGCCCTATACCTCAAGAATTTGACACACCATAATACTACTAGCCATTTCTCCACCTGAAGTTATCCCACATCCTAATGAATTGGGGCACAATAGAAGTTTAGTTTAGTCTTCACCCATAGTTGACTAGTTGTGTAGGATCTGAACTCACATCTAATTTGAAGTCACCTTGGACCAAGAATCAAGATGGTAGGAGAAGATGTACACCATCTCCTTATCTAATATTGTCGAGCTTATTTGTATCATTCATTAAATGTAATTGATCTTTTAATAAATGTTAGTTGTTAGTTAATAGTGAAGTAGTAGTGTGTTAATACTAAATTTTTATTAGAGATAACTAAAGATAATATAAAAGATCTTTCCAAATCCTAAACTGTAAACCCTATCCTCTCTAGGACCTAACAATCCAAAATTCATTCATTATAGATATAACCTTAAATATTTTAGTTCTATGCCATGCCAAGATTCATGTACTTTGAGCTTTTGGAAGGGACAAATTCACCTATACATGTATATTATTTTTTACATTTTGTCATCAAATTTTCAAACAAAGAGACATCGTACTAATAAGATGTGAACTATGTAAGTATGTTATCTCATAATTTTAAAATATTCAATAGATTTCATATTCGTTTATATTTTCAAATATTTCCAAATAATCTAAACGTATCATAGGGTGAACTATTCATGACGACAATGCTATGATGGAAGGGAAATGAAATGAGGGGAGGAGGGCTTTTTCAAGTCTCCATTTCTTAATCCATTACCTATTTTTCTTTTGTAAATCAATTCCTAATCCATGCCATGATGCTATGATGTTTTGGGAACATTGCCAACCCCCCCTAGGGAAGTTGTTCTTCAAATGTGTTCCCTCCAAGTTTTAATTTAAGAAATGACCGTGTTGAATTATACATGACCAAGAGGATTTGAGGAGTGGAAATAAAATCTTAGGGAGAAGGGCTTTTCCAAGTCTCTATTTCTTAAACCATTTCTTTTTTTTAAATCACTTCTGAATTAATGTCAAAATGCTAGGATTTTCTAGGGAAGTTGCCTATAGTCACTCTTGGACCTTGCACCCCTTTGGGAGAATAATTATTTGTTGAAGGAGATGATCATTCTTCCATCCAATGTCACCCTTGCACCTTGTGCCCTGTTGGATGGAAAATTGTTTTCTTAAAAAGTTGATCTTTCTTCCACCCAAAGTCACCTTTAGACTCATATGCGTTCCTTCGGGAAAAAAATGTTTGTTCAAGGAGATGACCTTTCTTATAGCCGCGGTTGCCCCTTCCGTAGTCGCTTTTATGCTCACTAATCCTCTTCAGGTTGCCCCTCGTACATACAACACACATTTCTTGACGAAGACAAAATTCTTTTTAAGGAATGAATGACCAATCTTCTATATTAATCATTCATCAATGATTTGTGACATTGATGTTAAATATAATAAACAAAGGGTGATAATTTGAGAAAGAACTTATCCTATTATTTATTGCAATTTTCAAAGATTCATCTTATTCATCTACTATTCTTGATGTTTATTTAAAAATTAAAAATAAATAGTGGTGATTTGAAGTTATGACTTCTCCTTTAAATTTTTGCAATTTTCCAAGAGTTGTCCTAATTATGAATTATTTATAACTTTGATTTCATAATAAAAATATTTCATATTTTCAAAATATATAATAATTTTGATACTTAAGTCAAAATTTACCCATTGTTTTTTGCAATTCTTGAAAAATCATCCTACTCATATATTATTTGTCCCTTTAATTTAGAAATAAAAAATAAACCATTTCCAACCCTTTCGTTTTTTGGCTATTCTCAAAGAATCTTTGTCATCATGAATCATTTGTTGTGTTTATTCTAAGAATAAAGAACAAAAAGTAAAGGACAAAGATTTATGTAAAGAATTCCCTATTTCTTTTCTGCAAATCTTCAAGATTCCTTATGTGCTCATCATGAATTATTTGTCACTTTCATTCTATAAATAAAAAAGAATAGGTGGAGATTCAAGTAAGAACTTCTTCATTTCTAGATGCTCAAAGATTCTTTATTATGGATTTTTTTTCACTTTTATTATGTAAGCCAAAAAGAAAGGGTAAAGATTTGAATCAAATCTTTTCTACTTAATTTTCGCAATTTTCTAGAATTTTTTCTAGTCATGAATTATTTATCACTTAAATATTGTAAATCAAAACATAATTGGTGGAAATTTAAGAAAATATCCAATCTATTTTCAATTTTTAAAAAATTTACCCTAATGAAGTATTGTTTGTTACACAAATTGAAAAATGAAAAATATAGAGTGGATGTTTAAGTATAAGTTCTTTGATTCTTTTTTTGCAATTCTTAATGATTCTTCCTTGTAATGAATTATTGGGCCTTTTGCTTTTACAATTAAAAACTTAGGATTTGAAATTTTAGCAAGAATTTCTCTATTTATTTTTGAGAATTTTGAAAGACTCATCCTACTTGAGTATCATTTGTCACATTCATTTGAAAATAAAAAATAAAGCATGGAGATTTAAGTAAAAACTTCGCTCTTTATTTTTTGTAATTCTCCAAGACTCTTTCTAATAATCAATTATTTTTTTCTTAGATTTTATAAATAAAAAGTAAAGAGTGAAGATTTAAATCAGATTTTTTTTCTATTGAATTAATAAGTTTTTGCAATTTTAAAGAGTTCTACTAATTTTGAATTACTTCTTATGCTCAAACCGTAAACCAAATATAAAGGTTGGAGATTGAAATAAGACATTATCCAATTATTTTTTGCAAATCTCAGAGAACCTAAACCCTGGGGAGATCACTTAGTATATCCATAACAAGCCACGTGTGTTAAAGTGATTTTTTGCCCCCCTATATACTTTTTAATAAATAATAATTTCAACCTATAACTTTGAGCTTTGTCTAATAAAGACTTTAGGTTTCTATTGCCAAAAATTCCCAACTCAAATAAGATATGAAATGATTTCTAGAATAGGTTGAATAATGAACTAAAATGGCATGTTTTTTAACTCAAATATTTATAGAGAACACATTTTAGATGACCATTGCATCATTATTCAAGAATACTGAAATTTCAATAGGGTGTGATTTGTAGGAATTTTTTGTTCAATTTTTAGACAATTTTTTCTTATATAAAATAGGGGTGTGAAAGTTATTTTCAGCTCTGCAATGTATCTTTTTACTTCAAAAATTTGTAACTAATTATAACTATCTAAAAAAAATACCAATAATTCATAACATAAACTTTCGAAGTAGAAAAATCTAGTCATATTTTTTTCTTTTCCTTTTATTTAAATTTTAGAATATAAGATAGGGGGTCTAAAATCTTAACACACGTGGTTCCAAATAGACACACTAAGTGATCTCCCTGGGACCTAAACCCTACTCATCTATCTCATCTAAAACTTATCAAATTTATCTAAGATTAAAAAATAAAAGATAGATATTTAAGTAAGAACTACTTCTTTTTCACAATTCTTATTTATCATGAATTATTTTTCACTTTATTTTTAAAAAAAAAAGGTTTCCCCTTCTAATGAAATTGGTTCATTTTTAGAAAAATAAAATAAAATAAAGCATGAAGATTTAAGAAATAACTTTTTTGATTAAGTTTTTTAATTTATAAATAGTCCTCCTAATTCTAGATAATTTTTCATATTAATTTAAAAAATAAAAAATAAAGTGGAAATTTAAACAAGAACTTATCCATTTTATTTTTTTGCAAATCTCAAGTATACCATTCAGTAATCAGTAGCATGCACTGTTAGTGCCTTGGCTTTAGAGTAGATGGTATGAAGTATTCCACATTCCTTAGTAGCTAAGTGCCTAAGTGGATAAGTGGTAGGCACATAGGCTATTGAATGTTATAATGATCACCCTACTCCTGTTTTGTTTATTATGTTGATTTAAAATATAAAATAAAGCATGGATATTTAAGTGAGAACTTTCCTATTTATTTTTTGCAATTTTTCTAGAGTCCTTTTAATCATGAATGGTTTGTGACTTTGATTTTCAAAACAAAAAAATAAAGGGTGGACATTTTAGTACAAACATTCCCATTTACTTTTCACAATTCTCCAAAAGTTATCTCATATATGGATTATTTGTCACTGTGATGTAAATAAAACTATAAAATAAATGATGGAGACTTAAGCAAATTTCCATATTTATTTTTGGCAATTCCCCAAAATTCTTCCTAATAATGAATTATTTATCACTTTGATTTTATAGATAAAAAATAACAAGTAGAGATTTAAATAAAAACTTTTATCTCCATTTATTTTTTGGAATCTCAAAGACTTATCCTAATCATTTCTTATTTGTCTTGTAGATATTTGAAATTAAAATTAAAAAGTAGAAATTTAAATAAACATGCATTTTTATTATTATTTGTAATTTGTCATTTGCAAAGATTCATCCTAATTCTATAATATTTATCATGTTGATTTAAAAATAAATACAAAAGATGGAAAGAACATTTTCTTTTATTTGTCCCAATTTTTGCTTTTTAAAAGAGATTGGTTTTATTTCCTTTTTACAATCTCCCCTTTATATATGTCCTACAAACATATGTTTTATCTACATGTGCCCTTTTGCCTATCCATAGTTGCCTTTTGCCTACTTATAATTTGTGTTGTCTAATTTGTAGTTGCCCTTTACTAATTTGCAATCATCCTTGACCACCTTTGACCACCTTTGACCACCTCCAATCATACTTTGGCCACTTAGGCTATCCATGGTATCCCCTTAACACCCTAGAAGTATATAGAAGAATCACTCCTTAAAGACCTACAATCATCTTTTGATACTCGAGGTAGTTCCTTGGGACCTCCACTCACCCCTTGGGGACCTATAACCCGCCCCTTGGGACCCGCACTCATCCTTTGAGACCCGCACTTGCCCCTTGAGACCCGCACTCACCCCTTGGAACCTACACTCGCCCCTTGGGGACCCGCATTCGCCCCTTGGGGACCTAAAGTCGCCCCTTAGGGACCCGCATTCGCCCCTTGGGGACCTAAAGTCACCCCTTAGGACCCGAAGTCGCCCCTTAGGGACCCGAAGTCACCTTGTACCCGCAGTCGCCTCACACCTACAATTGCCCACACCCGCAATCGTGCATCCACATTACTTCTCTAATTTGCCACGCGGACGCCACATGGCGTCCATGCAGGCTTAGGTAAATGGAGGGTAATTCTGAAAAAGTCAATGGTAAATTTGACTCTATTAGACGGACAAGAGGGTCTACTTGACGTGTTGGACGTCGTGTTTGTCGTGTTGTCGAACTATCCGCCGGAACAACCCTGATTTAGCCATGTGTTGATAGTTCACAGTCTATTTTTACTCGAAGTAGCCATACCCACCCTACTTGGGACATGCTTTCCACGATAGTTGTACCGCATTCCAAGTCTAGAAATGCTAAACCTCAACAGGAAGCGTTTACTGATGTCTCCCCGCCACCCTCTCCGCTTCCTGTCTCCTACTATTCCTATTGATGGAAATCATTGTCTTCCACTCGCTTCTGCAATCACGGCGCAACCCCACTCCTCCACTCTCCATCTACGATGAGTAGGCAGTCCTTCATGAACTTGGTATACAAATTCTTCTCTCGCTCGAGGTACATAACAAACAAGGAGCAGTTTTCGGCCAATGCAATGACAGTCCAATCCCCTGAACCATCGTCGCAACACCATTGAATTGTACAAGTCGCATGCGAGCATTGAGCATTTGCGCCTTGGATACCTCTGAGTCCCAAAAGGTGAGCGCCTCGTTAGTCGTCACCTTGATGTTGGGCCTCGTGTGACATGCAATGTACCCAGGAAACTTTGCGAGCTTAGAGGTAGTTGTTGGGAACCAAGTTGCATTCCCTGTGCCCACTTGACTGTGTCCACACTTGGCTTTGCACTTATTGTGGGACGTCCTTTACTTCAAATCAATATTTTTTTATGACCTGCACCTTCAAAAAGGTCGATCCATCCTTGTTTAGGCTGCCATAGATAGTGTGTTTGGTTACGGACTTATCTGCAATTGGCTTTGCTTGGAGCACATAAGGTGCTCTAACTACATTACTCTTTGTCTTTTCTAAAATCAGATGTATTATAGGCAGTAGGAGCCAAAAATTTCAGAAATCGACCCAAAATAGGTCGACCGGTCACTAAAGGGTTAAAGGGGTTGGAATTTCGTGGAATATTATTATGTTCCTCTTTTTGCTTTTTCCAATGTGCATTAAATATAAATTTTGAAGTTGAAATTATTTTGAACTTTTTTATGGCCTTGGATTAGCTATAGCAAGAAAAGTAGATATTCTAGTACAAATTTTGATAAAAATATTCAATATTTAGATGCAAAAGTAGTATGTACAATTTAAACATTTGATATGCCTTTATTGCATAATGGAATTAGTGTGCCATAGTATGCAATTGTCCTACTACAAGCTTGTGTTTCCTCATACCATCCTTCACTTCTCAAATTTGGACCTAGATCTATTTTCTATCACTAGTTTAGGAATCCTCTAAATGAACCTTCTAACAAATCTCATTTACTAGAGAACCAATTCCAAGGTTAATTCATTGCAAAACAAAAAGAGTGTCTAGGAAACTTGTAGATCCATTAAACCCTCATTCAACTTAAATGTAATAAATGATGTCTATAAAACCAACTCCAATGATATAATCTTCAACCTCTTTCAATCAATAGATTACATCTTCATAAAAAATGTCAAGCTTTCCAATAAATAAAAAATATTCAAAACCTTTAGAATCTCAAATGTTGCATACACCATAATCAAATGCTTAAAATCTCCAAATCCTAGCAACTCCAAAGATAACATGTTGCCATTGGCAAACAAAATCTCCTTCAATTCTTTGGATTCTTTCAAATTCAATAAAATGAGTACTCCCAATGATTAAAGTTATCAAAATACATTCTTCAACTACTAGTGGTTACTAAAGTAAAGCTCTACCAAATATACAACCATTGCCACTATAATCATTGAATAATCAACCCCAATTAAATCCTCAAAATGAAAAATCTCTAATCAAATTGGTGAGATTTTCATTATTAACAAGTCCCACCTTCAACTACATTCAACCTTCAAGTCTAAATAATTGTTGCAAAAATAATAGGCTCAAAATCACAACTTGGCAAGCAGTACTTCAATCAAAGGATCACATCCCTTAAAACTCAATGTACGAAGTGATGTCAATGATTCAAGCTTTGGATCATCAATCTTCAACTCCTTGCAATCATTGAATGACAATTTTGCTAATGATGCCCACTTTCCTAAACCATCGGGAATGTTCTCCAATGCTTCACATCCTTCAAAATTTAGAATCTTCAAAGCCAAGAAATTTTCAAACGATGTATGGCCCACCCTCAACTTCTTACAACCTTGAAAGCCAAGTCATCACAAACATGTCATCTTGGAAATGGCTTGCGGAATCTCTTCCAATTGTTCACATCCCCTAAAACCCAAGGTAGTGAGTGATGTCAATGATTCAAGCTCCGAATTATCAAACTTCAACTCCTTGCAATCATTCAACCGAAGATTCTCTAGAGATGCCAACTTTCCCAATCCATGGGGAATGTTTTCCAAAGCTTCACATCCTAGAAGGTTTAAAAGCTTCAAAGCCTTGAGATTTTCAAAGGATGCCTGCCCCACCCTCATTTTCTTACAACCCTTAAAGAGAAGCGATTCCAAACGTGTCATCTTGGAAATGGCTTGCGGAATCTCTTCCAATTGTTCACATCCCCTAAGACCCAAGGTAGTGAGTGATGTCAATGATTCAAGCTCCGAATTATCAAACTTCAAGTCCTTGCAATCATCGAACCAAAGCTTCTCTAGAGATGCCAACTTTCCCAATCCATGGGGAATGTTTTCCAAAGCTTCACATCCCTCAAATTCCAGAATCTTCAATGCCTTGAGATTTTCAAAGGATGCATGCCCCACCCTCATTTTCTTACAACCCTTAAAGAGAAGCGATTCCAAACGTGTCATCTTGGAAATGGCTTGCGGAATCTCTTCCAATTGTTCACATCCCCTAAGACCCAAGGTAGTGAGTGATATCAATGATTCAAGCTCCGAATTATCAATCTTCATGTCCTTGCAGTCATGGAACCAAAGCTTCTCTAGAGATGCCAACTTTCCCAATCCATGGGGAATGTTTTCCAAAGCTTCACATCCTACAAGGCTTAAAAGCTTCAAAGCCTTGAGATTTTCAAAGGATGCATGCCCCACCCTCATTTTCTTACAACCTTGAAGGTCAAGTGATTCCAAATGGGTCATCCTGGAAATGGCTTGAGGAATCTCTTCCAATTGTTCACATCCCCTAAAACCCAAGGTAGTGAGTGATGTCAATGATTCAAGCTCCGAATTATCAAACTTCAAGTCCTTGCAATCATCGAACCAAAGCTTCTCTAGAGATGCCAACTTTCCCAATCCATGGGGAATGTTTTCCAAAGCTTCACATCCCTCAAATTCCAGAATCTTCAATGCCTTGAGATTTTCAAAGGATGCATGCCCCACCCTCATTTTCTTACAACCCTTAAAGAGAAGCGATTCCAAACGTGTCATCTTGGAAATGGCTTGCGGAATCTCTTCCAATTGTTCACATCCCCTAAAACCCAAGGTAGTGAATGATGTCAATGATTCAAGCTTCGAATTATCAATCTTCATGTCCTTGCAGTCATGGAACCAAAGCTTCTTTAGAGATGCCAACTTTCCCAATCCATGGGGAAGGTTTTCCAAAGCTTCACATCCTAGAAGGTTTAAAAGCTTCAAAGCCTTGAGATTTTCAAAGGATGCATGCCCCACCCTCATTTTCTTACAACCTTCAAAGTCAAGTGATTCCAAACATGTCATCTTGGAAATGGCTTGCGGAATCTCTTCCAATTGTTCACATCCCCTAAAATCCAAGGTAGTGAGTGATGTCAATGATTCAAGCTCCGAATTATCAAACTTCAAGTGCTTGCAATCATTGAACCAAAGCTTCTCTAGGGATCCCAACTTTCCCAATCCATGGGGAATGTTTTCCAAAGCTTCACATCCTTCAAAGTCTAGAGTCTTTAGAGCCTTGAGATTTTCAAAGGATGCATGCCCCACCCTCATTTTCTTACAACCCTCAAAGCGAAGCGATTCCAAATGTGTCATCTTGGAAATGGCTTGTGGAATCTCTTCCAATTGTTCACATCCCCTAAAACCCAAGGTAGTGAGTGACATCAATGATTCAAGCTCCGAATTATCAATCTTCAAGTCCTTGCAGTCATGGAACCAAAGCTTCTCTAGGGATCCCAACTTTCCCAATCCATGGGGAAGGTTTTCCAAAGCTTCACATCCTTCAAAGTCTAAAATCTTCAATGCCTTGAGATTTTCAAAGGATGCATGCCCCACCCTCATTTTCTTACAACCCTCAAAGCGAAGCGATTCCAAATGTGTCATCTTGGAAATGGCTTGTGGAATCTCTTCCAATTGTTCACATCCCCTAAAACCCAAGGTAGTGAGTGATGTCAATGATTCAAGCTCCGAATTATCAATCTTCAAGTCCTTGCAGTCATGGAACCAAAGCTTCTCTAGAGATGCCAACTTTCCCAATCCATGGGGAAGGTTTTCCAAAGCTTCACATCCTTCAAAGTCTAGAGTCTTTAGAGCCTTGAGATTTTCAAAGGATGCATGCCCCACCCTCATTTTCTTACAACCTTCAAAGCCAAGCGATTCCAAATGTGTCATCTTGGAAATGGCTTGTGGAATCTCTTCCAATTGTTCACATCCCCTAAAACCCAAGGTTGTGAGTGACATCAATGATTCAAGCTCCGAATTATCAATCTTCAAGTCCTTGCAATCATCGAACCAAAGCTTCTCTAGAGATGCCAACTTTCCCAATCCATGGGGAAGGTTTTCCAAAGCTTCACATCCTTCAAAGCCTAAAATCTTCAATGCCTTGAGATTTTCAAAGGATGCATGCCCCACCCTCATTTTCTTACAACCTTCAAAGTCAAGTGATTCTAAACGTGTCATCTTGGAAATGGCTTGCGGAATCTCTTCCAATTGTTCACATCCCTTGAAACACAAGGCAATGAGTGATATCAATGATTCAAGCTTTGAATTGTTGATCTTCAAGTCCTTGCAATCATGGAACCAAAGCTTCTCTAGAGATGCCAACTTTCCCAATCCATGGGGAAGGTTTTCCAAAGCTTCACATCCTTCAAAGTCTAGAGTCTTTAGAGCCTTGAGATTTTCAAAGGATGCATGCCCCACCCTCATTTTCTTACAACCCTCAAAGCCAAGCGATTCCAAATGTGTCATCTTGGAAATGGCTTGTGGAATCTCTTCCAATTGTTCACATCCCCTAAAACCCAAGGTAGTGAGTGACATCAATGATTCAAGCTCCGAATTATCAATCTTCAAGTCCTTGCAATCATTGAACCAAAGCTTCTCTAGAGATGCCAACTTTCCCAATCCATGGGGAAGGTTTTCCAAAGCTTCACATCCTTCAAAGCCTAAAATCTTCAATGCCTTGAGATTTTCAAAGGATGCATGCCCCACCCTCATTTTCTTACAACCTCCAAAGTCAAGGGATTCCAAACATGTCATCTTGGAAATGGCTTGAGGAATCTCTTCCAATTGTTCACATCCCCAAAAACCCAAGGTAGTGAGTGATGTCAATGATTCAAGCTCCGAATTATCAAACTTCAAGTCCTTGCAATCATCGAACCCAAGATTCTCTAGAGATGCCAACTTTCCCAATCCATGGGGAAGGTTTTCCAAAGCTTCACATCCTTCAAAGTCTAGAGTCTTTAGAGCCTTGAGATTTTCAAAGGATGCATGCCCCACCCTCATTTTCTTACAACCTTCAAAGTCAAGTGATTCCAAACATGTCATCTTGGAAATGGCTTGCAGAATCTCTTCCAATTGTTCACATCCCCTAAAATCCAAGGTAGTGAGTGATGTCAATGATTCAAGCTCCGAATTATCAAACTTCAAGTGCTTGCAATCATTGAACCAAAGCTTCTCTAGGGATCCCAACTTTCCCAATCCATGGGGAATGTTTTCCAAAGCTTCACATCCTAGAAGGTTTAAAAGCTTCAAAGCCTTGAGATTTTCAAAGGATGCATGCCCCACCCTCATTTTCTTACAACCTTGAAGGTCAAGTGATTCCAAATGTGTCATCTTGGAAATGGCTTGTGGAATCTCTTCCAATTGTTTACATCCCCTAAGACCCAAGGTAGTGAGTGATGTCAATGATTCAAGCTCCGAATTATCAATCTTCAAGTCCTTGCAGTCATGGAACCAAAGCTTCTCTAGGGATGCCAACTTTCCCAATCCATGGGGAATGTTTTCCAAAGCTTCACATCCTTCAAAGTCTAGAGTCTTTAGAGCCTTGAGATTTTCAAAGGATGCATGCCCCACCCTCATTTTCTTACAACCTTCAAAGTCAAGTGATTCTAAACGTGTCATCTTGGAAATGGCTTGCGGAATCTCTTCCAATTGTTCACATCCCTTGAAACACAAGGCAATGAGTGATATCAATGATTCAAGCTTTGAATTGTTGATCTTCAAGTCCTTGCAATCATGGAACCCAAGCCTCTCTAGAGATGCCAACTTTCCCAATCCATGGGGAATGTTTTCCAAAGCTTCACATCCTTCAAAGTCTAGAGTCTTTAGAGCCTTGAGATTTTCAAAGGATGCATGCCCCATCCTCATTTTCTTACAACCTTCAAAGTCAAGTGATTGCAAACAAGTCATCTTGGATATGGCTAGTGGAATTTCTTCCAATAATTCACATCCATTTAAGTTTAATGTTGTAAGCGATGTCAATGCTTGAAGCTGAAAATCATCAATCTTCAATTGCTTGCAATTTGTGAAGTTCAGTTTCTTCAAAAATGATAGCTTTTCCAAACCCAAGGGCATGTGTTTAAGAGATTCACATCCTTCAAAGTCTAGAATCTCCAAGGCCTTGAGATTTTTGAATGTTGCATCAATAGATGTCAATTTGAGGCATCTTTGGATGTATAATGATGTCAATGATGTTATGTTTTGGAATTCATGTGATATATTTGTAAGGTTATCACATTTGTGTAAGTATAATGTCTTTAAGGGCATGTGTTCAATTCTCGTGTTTGGAAAAGTCTTCATCATTTGAAAGTTTTGTAATTCTAATACGGTAAGTTGTCGAAGTTCTTGTAGTTGCAATAGAGTTGTGAGTGGGTTGGTGTTGTTGGAAATGATATCCCCATCATCAACATCATTTGTTTTGTATATAATCCGAAGGAGTTTAAGTTGATGTGTTCTCTTAATCAGTTTTGCAACATTGCTCAAGTCATTGAGTGCTTCAATATTTAGAAGTAACAATTTGGAGAGTTCAATATTCTCAATTGCATTTAAATCTCTCTCTTTATTCACCCCTGTAATGCAAATGCCTCGAGCATTTTGAAACTCCTGAATCACACAATTTCATTGTCAAACGGGTGCAAGTTGATGGGCATTAATGAAGTTGATCATCATAGAAACCAAAATTCTCTCAATGAACATGCACTTTGAGATTTTGAATGGAACCAATATTTCTATAACACTAGAAACAAAACATTCAAAATCACCTTTCAATTGAATATAACATACCTCTTTTTTGGATGTTTCTAATGACTTGCATGTTTGCTTCCACTTTCTCCTACCTCCAAATCTTGTTCTTGAGATTCTACGCCCCATATCACGTATTATATCATGCATGCTTATAAATCCATTATCATCTATTTTGATAAGTGAATTGTGGATCAAGCTTTCAATTATTGTTTTGGTATTCTCTTCCAAATAGTCAACTATTGTATCTTCTCGAATGTCTTCAAACCATACATCTTTACAAAAAAAGCATGATATGTCCAAAAACACTTTTTTCTCCTCATCGCTAAGCATATCAAAACTAATCTCCAATCTTCTCCCCACATCCTCACGGGCATCATACTCTCCTCTTTTCAATTTTTGTAAAGCTCGCTCCCATACACGAAGGCGCTTTTGTCCATTTAAACAAGAGCCCATAACTTCTAAGCTCAATGGATGGCCACCGCAAGCATTAACAATCTCCTTACTGAGTTGTTTCATATGTGGTATCATTGTAGTAGCATTCTTGAAAGCATGTTTGGAGAATATTTCTATAGATTGGTCATCATCAAGCACTGGAACTTCAAATTTGCTATCTTCCTTGATCAGGCCTTTCAAGACCTTCCAATCACAGCTAGTAACAATAAGTTTGCTACCCTCAATATTGAACATTTTTGCTTCCAAAAACACATCCAATTGATCTTCTTTAGTGACATCATCTAAGATGAAGAAGACTTTTTGTTGTTGGAGCTCCAACCCCAACATGTGTTTACCCTCACCAACATCTTTAGCTTCTTGCTTTTGTCCCAATTCCTTCAAGATCCGATTCATTTCTGTCAAATAGTCACTTTTAAGATCACACATAATTGTAGTCCATTTAGATGAATCATTAATTAGCAATGCCTTGATCAAGTGATCCTTGAAAGCCTTCACCAATGTTGTTTTTCCAATACCACTCACTCCAACAACACCAACCATAGATTTATTCCGAAGAAACTTTTCTAAGGTCTGAATTTTGGAATCAAGACCATGGCAATTTGAAAGTATTGATGCATCAATAATTCCCTGTCCACAATAAAATTATCACAATTATTAATCGAAATAAGATTGCCATCAACAAAGTCTAATGATCTCATTCAAATAAATTCAAAGATAAAAAATCAATCATCTTTTTAGTGTGAGCTCTAATTCATGATTTTAAATATAATATTAAGCTCAAAACATTTTCAAATTGGTTCTTACCTTGATACATTCATCATTCATTTTTGGAACATACAATCTCCTTACATAATCAAGGATAAATGTCCATAAATAATACACAATCAATCTCCATATGTATGACCACCATTGAGAAGATGAAAGTTGTGTGAGTGGATAGAAATGTGAAAATGTTTGATCTTCTGTCTTCAATGTCTTGCTAATACATTCAATCTTGAAAGCTTTCATCTTTATCTCCATCAAACTTGTGTATATTTTTGCAAATGAAGGTCTTTCATTTGGGTGTGTAGATAAACAATCTTCAATTAATGACCGTAATTCTGGACACAATGGAATGTCCATTAAGGCTAATTTTTGGCTTTCTGCAATTTCAGAAGGGGAGGATTTGAAGTCTTCAAATTGTTTTTGGATCAATAGATCACAACATATTAATCCAAAACTAAATACATCAGCCTTCAAAGGATTGAACTTCACATTGGACTTTACTTCAGGAGCCATATATCCACGAGTCCCATGAATACCACTTGGCATAACAAGAATGTTATCCTTCACTTCATTCTTGGATCTACCAAAATCAATTAATTTGGCACATACATAACCGTCTTGTTGTAACTTTGGACATGGCATTGTATTCACTACAACATTGGCTGGCTTCAAGTCACGATGTGCAACTTTCATGTCATGAAGGTACAATATTCCACTCACAATTTGTTGCATTATATCTAACTTTGCATGGAATGTAATCTTTTGATTTGGATCTTCAAATAGCATTTTATGAAGACTCTTGTCACCTTTTTCCATTCCAAATTGAAGGTGATTATTTCCAAAAGAATCCTTCAAAGAGTCACAATAGAATAACTTGATGATGTTTGGATGATTCAATTGAGCCATAATCCGCACTTCCTTCTCCAATGTAATAATAGTAGATTCATCATATCCATCCAAGTCTATTTTCTTTGTGACGTTCTCAATGCCCAACCACTTTGTCAAAAATACATCCTTCGTAAGACATTTAGGAGAAGGTCCAAATAATGGTATTGGAACATTTGGAAGGAATTGAATTAGATCACTTTCTCCACATTCTACCTTCAAGATGCATTCCCTCCAATGTAGCACATACTTTGCTAGTTCATAATCATCTGATCTAGGTTGCAAATTATGCAATTTGTTTTCCAATATTTTGCACAATTCAACTTGATCTTCTTCAACTTCTACTAAATCACATGGGAGAAAACTAGTGACCCAAGATTGAAAATCCTCAATGTTCTTCATCCCTTTCAAACATGAAACAAGGTTTGATGCTATGTCAAAGAACCCCTCCAAAAAAGATGCCATTTCCAAAAGCAATTCTCGAAATGCTTCTTTGTTTTGCATTTGAATTAGAGGTGCTAGAGACCAAGTTTGAGAACAACTTTGGACCAACATCTCAACTTTCAAAGAGATTTTACAAACATCTTTCAATAAAGGTTGAAAGGCTCTTGTATCCAACTCAAATATTTCCCGAAATCTTTGTACAAAAAGGCGAAAATGATGCACCAAATTCTTGCATTGATTGGCATTGAATACTTGATTGGAATACAAAATTTCTTCACAATTTTTCAAAGTTTTGATAACCTCCATTTTCTTGAAAACATCCATATGGATGTCTTACATCACAAGATTATCCAATACGTAGATCAAATATCTCTGCAAATGACAAATTAATTACCATTAGAATATCCGCATCTCATAGTTACTACAAAACTACAATTATAATTAAACAATTTTACAAATAATTGCCATCTAGTTCAACTAAGTTGGTAGAAGAAGTTGAATACTAAACAATAAGATTGTTAATCAACCAATACCTCACACATTCCTACTAGAAACAATGAAGAAATAAAAGACATTCATAAATCCATAGAATAAGTCAATAAAAATATCATGAGTATTTGTGATACACATTGTTATTTATCTACAAGTGAAGTTTCTTTGCCTTGTTCGTAATGTACAATAGAATAAACAAAAAAGAGTTGCATTCGAAGAACACTTTCTATCAAATGCTACAAGATTGAATACCATTCTAGGCTATCAAAGTAGCATTTTCATGCCATAGAATTGAATAAAGTTGGAAAAAGTAGTTCAATATTAGAATGAATAGAATTCCAATTTTTGTTTATTTATATTTAAGGCCTTGATTTTGAAGCCTTGATTACATGAAGATTAAGAGGTTTTCATTTTTATTATTTTAAAATTTACATGAGACCTATTTTTTAAAGGTTGGCATTTGAAGCACTAATTTCTTCATTTCCTATCTCTTTTTCAAGTATTTCCAAAAAATTCAACATCTATTTTTTAATTTAATTTTTGTTGACCTAATTTCTAAATATAGTAAATCAAGACTATTGAAAGTTACTCATTGGGTACATGTTTTGTGAGAATTTCAAAGAAAAAAAATAAAAATTTCATTCATAGTAAACTACCGAAAATCACTAAGTTGCCAAAAAAACATTGTTTTGACCTTTAGGATTAACTCAATCATTCAAGACAAAGATGATCTAGAGCTAGCAAAATAAAAAATTTCAATTTCTACAAACAAGACTAATAAATTGTTTTTCAATAGGTCACATGCCACTAAGTCATTTTAAGTTGTCCATTAGATTTTCATCAACACTACTTATAATTAATACAATCAAACCTCTCATAATGCAAATTATATAATTGCATAAATAGTTGTAGTATTTTATTTGCATACTCCTTATGTACATAAAGTCTATTACACAAACCATTGATAGAGTTGTTTATATCAGACCTCATTGAATTTTTTAGATGAGCAACCAATGAAACAAAATTATTGTACAACATGAACAAGTTTAACCCCTAGATGCCTAAGCCTTTCCAAGTGTGTTTTGACTATGAAAAAAGAGCATAGGCTTATAGTAATCCCCAACCCCCCAAAATGTGTTTTTTTCAAAATCTAACCATATAGATGTCTGAAGAGCTTGTTGATTAGTATGCATACCAGTTTTTGAGAGCAAAATCACAAAGAGGTTGTGAGATTATAACAAGAGAAATGTATGTTTTCTATTTTTAGTATATTGCCCCTCCCCACAATGTTTTAGAAATTTGCATATAAGCTTCTATTGGGATTGGAGGTGACATGACCAACTCAAAATTGTTTTAGCACACTAAAATGCATTTCCAAAAACCTTCACTTCAAATGAAGAGTTATCAAACTCATTACACAATCCACCTTGCAATTGTTGAAATGCAATTTTTTTGATAAGTAGAAATCACAATTAATTCCAAATCAACATTTGCATGTTTAAATTTTCAATGGTGAATATGATGAAAACACTTTACTCTTTCCATTGGGACCATTTTCAAAGCAAATAGTTAAGTACAATTTTTTAGATCTCAAATCAAGTGAAATTTGCAAGCTTTGCTCAAAACCAAGAAATCAAGTAAAATTTGCAAGCTTTACTCTTCCACTAAGATAGATAGATAGATAGATGCCTTTTAGGACCTCTCAAAAATTAAGTATTTATCTTTCTCTGTGAAAAATAAAAAATTTCCAAAGATAACCTTTGAAAATGCCTATAAAATTTTTTTAACCAGTCACAAAAATTTAACTAACCATCCACAATTGAGCCTGAAATTTCAAATCAATCATATATGGTCAATGGGGTAGTTAAGGGTTAAATAATTGACCTCTAGCACTTGAGCTTCTTTACGTGCATATAGCTAATAACTACCCCCATTCCCATGCAATAAAAGAAGTTTGATTATATATACACTTCCAATGACAAAAAGTGGCAATACAAGTATTCCAAGAAAAGTTCAACATCTTTACAAGATCTTTAGTGGCTAAATTACTTTCAAGAATTTCATTTGAATTTCTTAACCTCAAATTAAAGTAAAAAGACATTGAGCTCAAAGTTTCAAGAACCCTAAACTCACATTTGAAAAGTTCAAAGTTTAACAAAATTGATTTCAAGCCTCTCTTGCAAATGCCTAAATGCTCAATTGTAATGAATTAGATGTCATCTTTCAAAAGTCATTGTGCAACCTTATTAGCAATATATGTACAATCACAAGGGTCAAGCTTGCTATATATGATGCATAACTTCATCTCTACTAAGTTTTGTTGGATAACATACTACCTAAATTACAAATCTAAAACCCAATTAACAATGTCCTAGGCAACATATTTAACCTAGTTAAAGTCACCAATTTGTAATTCATGCACATTTTTGAATGTATCTTAATTTTTTAATGGGGATGCCAAAGAGACTAGAAAATGTTGTAGAAATTTGTCATATCCCAACTCATAAGGAAAATTAGATTGCCTAAGAATCTAATTGAGAATCTAAATCATGATCTTCTAAATGATATTACTATCTAAAGAATTAAACAATTCTATAATTTATTGCAATTTAATCTCCAATACTATACACCAAACTTCCAAACTTTGATGAAGATAAACCAACAATCACTCCCAACCCCAAAAGCTTTCATTTCGTTGAAGTGGCATGATTCCAACACCAAAAATTGTGACAAAGATGAGTATAAAGTTCTAAAGTCTAGAATAAGTATGGATGTATATTTCCAAAGGTGTATACTAGAAGTAGCAAAGTATTGGAATACAACCAACTTATCAAAATTGACATTCCAAGCATCTAACTTTTGTAATACATTCAAAAGCAAAGAACCGAAATTCTTATTGGATAACAAAATGCAAGTATAACGCTTTAATCACAATGAAACACCACCCAAAATGGAAAAGTGAAACAAAATAATATGCAACAATAAAATCAAAGAGAATAATGTATGAAAGGTGTTGAAAATCATTCTTGTGGCTACATGAAACAATGAATCACAATATGGGTTCAAATGCATTCCAATACCTACTATTTCTTGTAATGTTGCTTCAAATCAAAAAAATTGTAGATTGAATTGAAGGCATGAACTCACCTAGTAATGATGCAATATTTGTTAGCCAAGTAGTGTTATTGAGAGCCTAGAAGTGTGAAACATGAGTTGCTTCTTTACATATAAACCTCCATAATTGCTTAGAGAAGTACCTTCCAGACAAGATAGTGAGGCAATGCATCCAAATAATTGTACAAGTACTTCTAAAAACTTGATTTCCCTATCAATATTTCCCCTACAAGAGTTACAAAATAAAAATTAAACATGGAATCAATGTGAACTAGATTAATGCTCAGGAGCAAGAAGGTTTGAGAGTGTCAGTGGATATAATATGTTCATTTCGCTAGATTGAACCAAAATTTGTAACATACATAGATAGTCAGATATAAAACTCTAAAATCTAGGACTTATACCATTAATTTTCAATCTAAGCATCTTAGTCAAAGTAGTAGCTACCACCAATTAATCAAAATTGAAGTTTAATGCCAATCTAACTACTCGATTGCAAGCTTATACAATACATCACTATTTTATATTTGATCTAAAGGTTTAAGTAGAATTAGGGTTTAAAAAGAGGAAAGTTGTTATCAATTTTCTAATAACCTTTGTCCAACTATCTAATGAGGCAATGACCTAGATGCCTTGAACATTGAACTTGACATTGGAAGAAGAATGAGGCCTAAGGAGGGTCATAAGTTCCTAGAGAACGGGGAATGTTGACCAAAATCCCCCACTAACAGAAAACAAACAAACTACAAAGCCTAGATTATGCAAGATAGTTTAGTTAATAATAATAATTTTTTTGAATGAAAAATACCTCAACCCCTAAGTGCTCCCAATGTCCACTTTCTAGACAATAGACAAATTAAAACTCAAGATTCATCCTCATCACTACTTCGATGAAAGTCATTCTAATTTGTGGAGATACATTATCAAGTCATTGTCCTATCTAATGGTTCAATTTGGTGTTCCTGGAATACTTATTTTTCAAAATTTACAATTGTGCAAGTATATCAAGTGGTTAACCAAGCCAAAATTGCATTGACCCTAATTTGAAAGTGGATTTGCAAAAATACAGTCATAGATTTTAAGAATACAAAAATTTCAAAAATTCACCATGTCAAGAGAACCTCATTTCAAATTCATTCCAACAAATTCTACTCAAAAAATAATAATATTTTGCTTACAATCAAATTTTGAAGGAATTTTGAATTTTATTTTTTTATATTCATAAAAGAATATTGGTGATACCATTGGTGAATCTAACTCTAGAGATGGAACCCTAAACTCACAATCTACAACTTTAATTTATATATAAATTCCAAAATATTCTTCCAAATAGCACTTTATAATGATTTTTTTTCAAATTGCCAATTTTGGGGAAGATGTACTCCATATGCTTAGGGGTTAATGCTTAAACGAATCTGAAATTACAAAAGTCAAAATCTGACTTGGCTGGAAAACTGCCACATCAGATTTGATTTTTTTTTAATTTAAAGAATTCCTTCATTTTTAATTCAGCTTTTTTTAATTGATTTTTTAATTTTTAATTTTTAATTATATAATATTTTGACCAGCACTGTGGTGGTGGTGCACAGCTTGGGGAACTTCCTTTTTTGCAGCTCTCCCCAGGCCTCCTTTTCATTTTAATTGGTGGAACAACATTTGCAGAAAGGGACCGGTCAGGCAGACTCACTACAGCTTGAGGCACATGTATGGACAGAAGCTGGACATCCATAACACAAAATAAGACTAGAAGAACGACACACCACATGTTGTGACACATGGACAGAAGCTTGATCGAGATCAATTTCAATGGCAACATACGACTAGAAGAACGAGACACCAGAAGAAGTCCACAACTAGAGATACGAGGACATTAGCTTGAGATTGATATGGCAAAACAGGACTAGCCAAACCACTCACTATAGCTTAAGAGACATGGACAGAAGCTGGAGACTGAAACGGCAAAACAGAACTAACAAAGCCACTCACCATAGCTTGAGATCGATATGGCAGCAGAAGACGGAGCAGAAGACGGAGACGAGAGCAACGTCCAATTCAAAACAAGTACAGCTCCGAACAAACGCGAAGCAAAGCAGCAAAACCCTGGAGTTCTTACTTGGGCTTCTGGGGTTTCACTGTACACCGGTCGACTGTTCACCTTCGACACGGCTGCCAACCCATCTCTGACTTCGTCTAGGGTCCTAGCTCACATAGACTTGTGTGTAATGAGACGATACACCGTAGCCATGCGTTGATTTCATATTGGGTGTCTTCGAATTCATCCCAGATTAACTGGAGATGCATGGACTGCTGGCTGCAACCAATCAAACTACCAGCTTAGAAAAAAGTTCGAACAATGAACTTATCAAAAGGCCGACCAATATGTAAACGTCTCAATCTCATCAATATTCAAAGCACACATATTAAACCCTAAATAGGCGATAATCTCTTGAGATCTTAAAACCTCAACCCCTGCACCTTGAAGGTAATTAGGTTTCGGTGCAGACAACGGAGATGGCTCGCTCTGTAGCAATTCTGAAACAAGAAAATCTAAAAGTAACAATAATTTCAAATTTTGACAAAGCAAATCTAAAAATTTTACAACTTGTGGAAGGCATGTGATTTCATTTGTGACAAATACTCCGACAAATATCTTCTTCAGTGTCTTTCGCATCTCCCCTAATTCTGAGTAGTCTTATCACACGGAGAGTCCAGGTTCTCACTCAAATCATTAAGAAGGCGCTAAGCAATGCAATCAAACTCGCATACCAAAATGTCAGTTGCAAATTATTTCATATAATCGCAATACACCGTTCGCCACGAGAAATCGGAACATTCTCGATCTCCGGACATTCTTAATTCAGCAACATTTTGAAGTTTCACAATCTTACAGATTAAGAACAGAGACTTCCAAAAACGTAATCCAAAGACAATCGGTCACAAAGGCTTCTTCTCGTTCAGTCCGGCTTGTTTTGTTGCTCTGTGAAATATCACCCTCACATGGCTTATCACTGGAACTCAAGTTTCAGCCTCAAATCCAGGTCTAATCCTCGAGGTTATATCTAAGCATTCTTATCCTCTAACAACCAATGAGCTCGAAGATATCTAATTTTGTAATGGCAATGAAAGGAAACTCAAGTAATCATGTCTATCAATTTAACTTTTGTATAAATTTTCTTCTTATTTATGAATAACAGTAACATTTCATACAACTGAACTCTTAATTGCATTGATAAATTGATGATGCAGTGGGCCGATTGAATTTTGTTATCACTTCATGCTCTTTCAAATGGGAAAATTTTGAGAAAACTCGAAATCAAAAAAACACCAAACAGGAGTATCAAGAAGGAGCGCTTTGAAGGTCGCTTTGGAGAGGTGAAAATGAAAAATCAATATCAGTTAGTGATGATACTAAGTCCAGAAAACATCAATAGAAAATAGTAATTTTTTGGTATACAAACAATTGATCAAGTAAATGAATGTAAAGAAAAATAGACTTTATTATTGACTTAGAGGTCGTCTGCAAAACTGTACAGCGAAGTCACCCTACCAGTTTTCAATGGTTTCCTCAAGACTTGGTCCGCATGGCCCACGTCCCACGAAGAATTCAAGGGTTGGGAGTCACAATCCATTTGGAAGGCACTCCACAATACTAGCTAGTACGAGCCTTCTTTAGAAAGTTTTAACTAGCTTGCGGTGCATGGACATAAGCTTGAGATCGATAAGGAAAAACAGGACTAGCCAAACCACTCACCATGGCTAGCCTCATAAACATGGACGGGAGCTTGAGATAGGTATGGCAAACAGTACTAGCAAATTAAAAGCCAGTCACCGTAGCTTGAGATACATGGACAGAAGCTCTGAGACTGATACGGCAGAACAGGACTAGTAAATGCACTCACCATAGCTTGAGATCGATATGGCAGCAGGTACGAGCAGAAGACGGAGACGAGAGCAATGTCCGAGCATGCCAGAACAAGGGCAGCTCCACCCAAACACGAGCAAGCACCAAACCCTGGCGCTTGCTTGGGCTCCTGGGGTTTCACTGTACACCGACTGTTCATTTGCGACCTAGTCAGTCGGAGTCCGCATCGTCCGCTGCCAGCCCACCTCTGACTTGGTGTAGCTTAGCTTCTCCTACACGTACTGTTCGTGTGAACAGTTGTCTGCAATGAGAGGTTGCGCGGGCACGCGTTGATATTAGATTGGGTGCCTTGGAATAGATTCCAGATTGACTACAGTAGAGATGCGTGGATATCCGGCCTCATGCTGATCGATTCCCGCAAAACTGCACGCAAAGCTGCACGCAAAGTCACGTTTCCATTTTTTTAATGTTTTCCTCTGGGCGCGGTCCAATAATTCATGGCTTTGGGGTCACCATGCCAGTTGGAAGCCTACTGTAGCTACATGAACAGGACAAGAGGTTTGTCTGCAATGAGAAGATGTGTGGACCTCAGAGCATCCCCACTTCCTGGCAAAATGCAAGGGTGGTTTGGCTGGCAAAATGCCAGGCCATCCACTTTGCAAGCCGGGGGGAAGGGAGTGCCCCACCAGCAACCTGTTATGGTAGTATGCTTTTGAAGCGACCGTTTAAGGGCTGGTCGGCCTTTTCGATGGTTCTTAAATGTACAGAATTATTTTTCCTTATTTTTCACTTGAAGAAAAATTGATGTGGAATCTAACCCAAGTGGTTTCATATTTTTCGGAGCATTTTTGAATTACTTATGAATTTTCAAAGAATTCTGTGGTAGGCACCTATTTGTGTTCGTAGGCCTTGCAAAAACCACACACACTATTTGAAAAAAGATATGGCTTGACCAAAAACAAGCATTGCAACATTCAAAAAGTAATACACAAGGTTCTTAAATGCAACCATTACTAAACTTAAATGGACCCTAAATTCTTTTAACATTTGTAAGAAGGCAATTGGGCAATCAATTTTCATTTAGAAAAATTAAGTGGTCACCCTGGCTTTGAAATGGACCATCTCTAAGTCTTATTCCATCCATGAGCAAATTATGAATCAATACCTAAAAAATCTTAATTATACTCTAAAATTTGTGACAGTCCCTTTTAGAACCTTTCACTGTCCATTTCAGAGGGGCCTACTACGCTGTTTGAAGAAGATGGTTGCAATAAGAGCGGACGTCCTTAACCTACGCCGCAGGGAGGTAATTTTACAAATCAGGAAGGTAAGCTTACCGGTAGACAAGTAAAATGATATTTTTTTTCATCTTAGTGTTTGTATGTTGGTTTTGAATCACTATAAAGTTTAAAGTGTTTTTATTTTAGTAGGTTCAAAAATCTAATTCCACCTTCGATTCTGTTGTGTTGCTAGGAAATTTTTAGCATGTTTTTTGCACACTAAAACATTATAATTGCATAAATCTCTTTCCAAAGTAGTCACTGAAATGCTTTGACTACTGGACCAATAGGTGCATTCTTTGTTTCTACAATGAATAGTCAATTCATCTATCAACCAATTTTGATTGTAGCATCCTTTCAAGGTTAAGGAAAAAATTCATGAAAGCATAAGTAAATAAACAAAAACTAATCTCAAAATAAAATCTTTGTGAAGTAATAATTGTGCTCAATATTGTTGACAAATACAATGGAATGTAACCGTATTCATATTATTTTTTTAATTATATTGCAAGACAAGTAGGGATGATCAGATAGTACATCTAGCTAAGAAAATCACAACAAAAAATAAGGTGCATTCAAGCACCTTCAACTCCAATTAGATAATAGTACCGCAACTTAGCACAGATGAATGGAAATTTGGAAGGAATGGACTATAAAGTCTTCGGAGTAGAACACTGTAGGTTCCAAATTTGAAAATTTCATGCTAATAACTGAGGCAAGTGATAATGGACCTTGGTGTGTTTCTATTTTTTAGGTGTATCAGATTCATACTTGCTCATCAAAGTGATAGTAAGGACATAGTTGAGAGGTTTGTTGACACCTAGAATTTTCTACAAGTACTTATTGAATTCTCTATGTTCTCTATGTCAAGGTCTTTTCAAGTTTGTGTTACTCCGTACAATAGAGCAGTCCAAATTACAAGAAATTGCAACTTACATTATTCATTTTTTCATAAATTGGAAAGTAGGGTATCAACATAAGAATGTGTAGTCAAATCTAGTTCGGCTTCTCGCCTTCTAAGTAACATTGAGTGAGTAATTGACTTGTAGTCAATAGTCATTTAAATTATTATTATTTTGAAATGAAGAATCCTTTGTTTGAACTTTCATACATGTGTATATTAAAGGTTCTATGATTTGAACAACAATGAGAATCAATGATGCGAAAATTAAAAACAACCACTCCAGAGAATGCTCATCCTAGGAGCGCAACCGCGCAAGAGTTAAACTGGCAGGGGAGAGGTAAAATTTGTTGCGTGAGGATCATGCATCCTTGGTGCATAGCTTCTGCCGACAATGCGGAGTGGTGACTTCATCTTGTCTTTTCTTGTTTTGCTAGCCCAAGTCGACTTGCAAGCAGGCTTGCAAAACCACCCCATTTGCAAGCCAAGTCAAACTTGCAAGCCTCACTTGCAAACAAGTCACCCATTTTGCAAGACGGGTGGGGTGGTTTTGCAAGCCACCTTGGACAAGTCATCCGTTTTGCAAGACAGGTGGAGATGCTCTCAGATTGACAAGAAGTGGTCAATTGGTCATCCACACTTGACGCAAAGGCATCTGCCACTCAGTGTTATTTTTTTCGGTGATTTGTCGAAAAAAAAGCTGACCTCCATCAAGCCTGTGTGACAAGTGAAAGATAAAACAGCCCATTGCATTCTGAATCAGGAGTTTGGCCTCATGCCATTGCTTTAATTTTTTAATTTTTCCTACACAAAGATAAGTGTGAGAACAGTGAGAGCATCAATGCATTTCAATATTGACATGATATTAAATCGTAGTAATTACCATATGGGCTACAACAACTGGATTGTTGTAGTATTCAGCTACACTTACCCATTAGGAACTGACAATAACACAAAAAACAGATATTTCGTTAAGATGCCAATATTCATACGCCATTTTTCCATTCATTTTCTAGGAGCGGTATGGGTTTCAGACCACACGGTCTAAACCTAAAAGTGCCAAGTTTGTGGAATACCGCCATTTTAACGAAATATCCGTTTACAGGCGATAAAGCTAATCTGGTAATGAAAATCATATAATTTGAAATTCCTGCTGTGTGGATCAATAGCCATTGGACTAGCCCAATTATTTTCCACAGTGCTAGACGATTGTGGTGAACCTCATTGAGCGAAATACAAGATATCTATGGCTAAGCACTACACGCAGCATGTAAATTGACCGACCGATGAATATATAACCAATGAAGCGAAGAGTGCTTACAAATGTATGTGTTTAATGTGGTCACTCTATTTCTTCTCTGAGTTGAAACAATACTTCAAAACAGTTGCCTCCGAGAAGATTCGATCACTGTCGTCCTACTAAAATTGACATGGAATGCTCGTCGCCAATCTGTACATTCCTTGGTATGTGGCAGGAAAGTAAGCCTTCCAAAACTGAACTTGACATGGAATCCGAATATAAACGCTCACTTTGAACCAGAAATTTACTCATGCATTTCTGAATTGTGTTTCACTCTGATGAACATGTATGGCCTTAAGTACCGACCAACAAAAATCACAAACTCTTAATTACACTTGTAGGCAATGATGGATACTGTGGACGTACATGGCAGAGCTGTGTCAAGCGCAATTGCAACGGGATTCTATAAACAGGGATACTACGCTCACTTTGAGCATGAAATATTTGAAAGTAAACCTGTAAGCACTGCCAGCATTTTGAAAATCTCACCCGGATCCACATCGACAGAAACTTTTCTGAAAATTGAATTGTTTGCATCTTCCGACAATCACTACTATTATGCACAACTACATATGACCAAAATTTCGGTAAAATGGCAGTATTCCATTAAAATGGCGGGGAAGGGCAAGGGGAAAATGGACAATTTCGTTAAATTGGCACAATTCTAGGTGCCAAAAATTGTGATTCATCTGCACAAAGCTCTAAAGTCTAGGACTGGTAAAGATTTCAAAACGCACGGTCTAAACGTAAAAGTGCCTCAGTTTGTGGAAATATGCCAATTTAATGAAATTGACGTTGAAAGAAAGAAGGAAATGAATGGAAAAATGGCGTATGGAAGACCGCCATTTTCACAAAATTTCCCATATATGGTCTTCCACTTCACTGAATTATGCAGAGAACTAACTTGGCTAATCCAAACGCTAAATACATAGCCAACTCCCACGCAATGCATGATGGTTTAAGGGACAATTACCTTCTAGTACTGTAAACTGTTCAAAGCTGGAATTTGCTTCATTTCATAAACTCGCACAGGATCCTCTTGTTCAGGTATTCAATGCGACAAATTCCTCCCTCAAACGTCCCCATTCAGCTCATCCGCAGTTGTCGATCGGTTGCACGGGTGCAATTCCCATCTCGAATCCACCTTAATGGTCAATTTCATTAAAATGGCGGTATTCAAATGCCATTTTTCAGACCGCTCAGTCTCAACTCTAAAAGGACATCTAAGACAGTTATAGATTTTGGACATCCAGGACACTTATAGATTTCATAAATCTAGAAGAGTTATGGATTTTAGACCGCACGGTCTGAAATATCTATGAGATTTCTAGATTTTAGACATCTAGGATAGATCCAGATTCTAACATCTAGGACAAGTTTAGATTTCAGACCATGCCAAAGTAGTGAAATGGACCACCAATTTCCTAGAATACCGCCAATTTACTGGAACACCGCCATTTTAATGAAATTAACCATACATCAAAAAAATGTTTCTCTATTGTCATTCAAGACGGGGTGTTGTAATTCGAGAAAATTACAGGCCAAGTAGACCAGGTAGACCGTTTCAACAAGAATGGGTTTACTCCGTCCGTTACCAGCCCAAATCAAAGGTTGCAGGGTTGAAGGTCAGTACTTGTCGATCTCCTTCCACTATCGGGAATTTGATGCAAAAAGCATCATGCCGTCAGTGTTGGAGCAGTGATGATGCCAAACCATGAAACTAGCTTAAAGAAGACTGAGTGCCAAATATACAATTGATATTACAATGTATGCGCTGCAATAACGGAAAATGTCATACGACCTTTTAAGGCACCACTTCCACCACGACGTTGGTAGTCTCTTCTTTAATTGCCACAGAACAACATGCACAAATTGGGGCAACAACGGATGCTCTTGTATGATAATCCAAGCTGCCGCAGTTTCTTGGACGCCATATACTCGATCGGACGTCGGCAATGAGTTCGGTGTGGGGAGGATGCTCCCACTTAATTACTGTAGAAGCTTGAAGAGCTCGTCAATGAACGCTGAGGAGAATCCTTGTATTCTACAAGAATTTAACAATATTAGGGTGGCACTAAGGATTGACAGTTGTGATACCGGGAACTACCGCAAAATGAGCATATATAATCTTGCAGGGATCTTTTCAACAACGCAGTCCTCTGGGTTGTCAGCGTACGTCGTCTCCCTAATCAAGCACTTCCTCAAGGAATTCCTCTTCGCTCTCATCCAGGTCAATGGGGACTTCATCACCAACTTCGTAGCATGTATTTGCAAATTGCAAACTTGGATGGGGCTTCACCAACTGCGGATTGCCGAACATGCCGCACATGTGTTTGGGTGTCAGGAGATAGGGGTTAAGGGATAGTTGGCCTTCCACGGTGCCTTCATTTCCTAATGCCACACTTGATCCAGTCACGGAACCTCGTGTCTAGTGCATCATTTGGGAGTTCCCCATGTTCAGTTTCTCCATTGTTGTAGCCGTTCATTGCCATGTAATTCTGGCCTCTAAGGGTGATTGCAACAATCAGCCATACTATTATTTGTCGCACCCTGTGTGTTGATTCACAAGTAAGGAAGTCATGACTATTGTACACCTCCGCCAATTTTTTGGCATTTTTCAAAAATGTTTTCCTGCCCTGAAATAGCCCAGCTAGTTTGTCACACTTGCGAATTTGGATTTTCTTGGAACCATTTAGTATCCAAGAAAAAGAATTTGGAGCTGAAATTTGGGAATGGTCTTCTAGTAGACTTTTAAGTGTTTTTCAAAGAAATTTCTAGGAATAGTTAACTTTATGTTATATGGAAGTTCACAAAGTGATCTTCTTGCTTGCTTGCATTTCGAAACATATAAAGTATTATTTTGGGGGATTTTTTGGTGAGTGACCATCTCCATAGAGTATTAGAGTTGTTACAAATGGAAAAAAAAATTATTTTTACATTTCACTCTTTTTTTCTATTTTTTACAAATTAAAACATCAAAACATCTATTTTCTTAAGATTTGGAAATTTTTTAGTTCTCCTATTTAGATAATTTTTCTATGCTTTTCCTTTCATGGTCACTTTATCATAAAGGTCATATTTTTAAAGTTATTTAAAGTTATTTTCTATAATTTTAAAATATACTAGAAAAAGAAAGCATGAATATTATGAAACCCAACAAAATCAAGCATGTATTTCTTGCAATCACCACAAAATGTACTACCATGTCATAATGTCAATGGAAGAGAGTCTCACCATCTTCGAATGTTTCCATTGGTTAGGGAGAGATAGATTCAAGATTGATAATATTCATTGCTTGCCGTGTGCAAATTTTCAACAAGGTAGATATGAAGAAGAAATGTCATTGGTCTGGTAGTGAGAGAAATCTTAGACATATCTCTACTCCTACCAACTGGTATTAACTTAGTGAGTGTGAATTCACCTAACATGATCTAAATGCAAGAGACTTTCACCATTGTGGCATGTCTTGATTCATTAAGCAATCAAAGAAGTCAAACGGCTCAACTCTCTTGCATTGAAATTATGTCTGGTAACTACAAAGCAAGTCAAATTGTCAAAAAAATCATTGGTTGGTACCTACCTCACCGCCTATGGCTTTGTTGGCCCTAACCGAGTAACCCAACGATTTTTGATAACTTGGCCTGCTTTGCAATTACCTAGTCCGTAGTGATGAAATGCATGGTGCCCCTTGTCCAATGCGTTTGACTCTAGCTATAGTAAGAGTGTTTTGCCAACTTGCACCAAATGATATTTTGTTAAAATGGCATTATTCATGAGCCATTTTCCATTTATTTTCTAGGAATCGTATACATTTCAGACTGCATAGTCTGAAATCTAGGGGCGGTGTACATTTCAGATGGCACGGTCTAAACCTGAAAAATTCCAAGTTTGAGGAATATCGCCATTTTAACGAAATATCCGTTCACCATACTCTACATGAATGCCTTCGTCCCACTCATTGTCCGAGTCGTCCAGCAGAACTTCCTGCTACATACAAGCACACAACGCCAATTAAATCATATATACTAACAGTAATGTTATCTCCATAGAGTAGACGAAGTTCTCCGCAGGTTTCCATGCAGTTCGGAAATAGCGCAAGCTTCATTTTCATTCGACTACAAACATCTTCAATCTACAATAGAACCATTTAGAAGTTAGTTAGGACCAGGTGCATGCCTCTAAGATCCGATCACACTGAAGTGCCGAAAAGAAATTATCAAACTACTATCAACATCCTCAAGTTTATTTGTCGCAGAAGTTGGACTTAATTGTGCATGAGCGACCGTTTCGAATCAGCAAAAAAATTCCACGAGTTGAAAACATGGAAGAACAATTTACAACTTCGACATTAATTGCTATGCATGAAGTAGTGGCTTAAGATTTAGCTCTGGATTTTACAAATAGTGGTTCTTTCATGAGTTTGTACTTTGCTGTCGCACAAAATTTCTGGAAAGCTTGAACGACTTTATATTGAACCTCCAAAATCTCTTTCTCCGTAAGAGTTTTCATACGTGCACGAATTGCGTACATGCCGGCCGAAGTTATTGCACACGCTCCCAAATTTTGGTACCTGAAAACATGGTACGTACTTGAATCTAGTCGCTCAATCAAGAACGGGAGGTGGCCAGTTTTATTCAGAAGAGTAGTCACAACTGGTGGCCATTCAGCAACCCGCGTGATTAGCAATTAGTGATTACCCGCGTGAAGCCAGATCAATACTCGGTTGTGTTGGCTGTAAGAATTTAGAGCTCTGCAACTGCAAGGTATTTTGTACAACAAGGTAATAGATGCCCCAGAGAGGCCATGGAGGAATCTTCAATATCTAGTTACATGATTATATGCCAATAAATAAATATATGGTCAATTTCATTAAAATGGCCGCATTCTATGTGCCATTTTTCAGAAGGGACATCTAGGAAAGGTATAGATTCTTGATATGTAGGACATTTATAGATTTTAGATATCTATAATTGGTGTAGATTTCAGACCGCGACACCGTGTGGTCTAAACTATTTATGACTTGTCTACATTTCAGACATCTATGACAAGTATAGATTTAAACATCTAGGAGAGTTCTAGATTTCAGACCGTGAGGTCTAAACCTTAAAAGTGTCAAAGTAGTGGAGTGGCCCGCCAATTTAATAGAATTCCACCATTTTATTGAAATTGACCATATTTTGAGAATGTCCAAATTAAATTGAGCACAAGAATGAAAGAGATCATTCACATAGGATATCATGAACAAATCATGTTCCAAAAAAAATTCCAAAAAAATGGTGAATTTCATTAAAATGGTGGTATTATAGTAAAATGGTGCAACATTCCATTAAAATGGCACGGAATATGTTAGAAATTGCATGACATTCTATTAAAATGACACGGAATACTACCATTTTAATGAAATTCACCATAATTGCAATATATACCTGCTCTTTTCATTGAATGATAGCCTTCAATATATGGGGCAACACACTTGTTGCCCTTTAGCTTACTTGTACAGTTGTACCATGTATGAAATTGCAAAAGTAAGCATCACAACATCTCTTTAGCAAACATTACCAAGGACATACACCTTTAAACCTTCTAAAAGTAGTAGGAAGTACTCTAGGAAAGAACTTACAAGTAATACTTCCTCCTAGAATAGCTAGACTTTAAATTCTTCAACAAGTCATGATTTTCCAAGTGTTTGACATTTTGGATATTATCACTACATTGAATAGGGGTATTAAGGGGACCAAAAAATTAAGGGGACTAAATGTAGAAAATTGTAGATGTTTGAAACATGATGTACATCCCGCAGACACTTCAATAACTACTGATGTACAATAAAGATAGATATTTTTATAGTGTGGAATGTTGATTAATTAGTATGGGTCCCCTTAATACCCCTACTCAATGTAGTAGAAACCGGTGTTTCTATCAACAAAAAATAGTTGATGTTTTTCTATGTTTTTTGCCAAAAAACAGAAAATTTGTGTTCTACGCAATGCAATTTTAAGAAATCTGCGTTTTGAGCAATACAGTTTTGAAAAAACATCAATTGGTTTTTGTTGACTAGAACACAGTTTTCTACTAGTGTATAAAACACTTGAATTAATATCTAGAGATTATTGGTGGGCATGAATGTGAAAATTTATAAAAGATTAAATCAAGCCATGTAGTGTTTGCTCTTGTGCTAAATACACATGTTATTGTCTCATTGACCACATGAAGTCATGAACTTTTGCAACCACAATCTATACCCAAAAGATCTTGGACATAATTGACTATAATAGATTTTATCGCTTAAAGTCTACCATCTTTGTAGTCTTGCATGTTTGACTCTATTCTTGTAATAGTTGACAGCTTTACCAAAATGTTACATTTTATACCTTGTAAAAAATCAATCATTGTTGAAGGAATAACTTAATTGTTTATCAACAACATTTACCATCTCCATGGTCTTCCTAATGATATTGTCTTTTTATCAAGGCATACAATTTATTTCAAAGTTTCAGAAAAGATTCTTTGAACTTTAAAAAGCCAAAATTAATCTTTCTTTTAACTTATTGTCTTGAAACCAATAGTCAAACTGAATGCATGAATCACATCATAAACAATATCTATGTTGCATTATTAATTATTATTAATTATTATCAAGATGATTGGGTACATCTTTTATCTTTGGTAAAGCTAGAGGCAATACGAGTCCCCTACCTTGACCACTTTCTCCCATATTGTAATGGAGCTATGGTGAATGTTTGATTGTTTTCTAAGTTGTTGCATAGTTGCCTACTTCAATTGTTGCTCTTCAATATAGGTGAAGCATCATTCTTGCTAGAGGACTAGTTGTGCCCTCTCCCTTGTTGGAAAGGCCTCTACAACTCTCATTTGCTAGATTTCATAAACAATAACAACCAAACCATACAAACAATAATTAGTCAATTGTTCTAAGAGAGGAATTACATAGCACAAAAGAATCATGCCACATTGTCCACAAAATTCATTTAGATACTGAGAAAGAGTAAACAAAGCCTTGTTTCCATTCCACATTACGTGTTTTTTTTATCATACCTTTTGGTCAAATCATTTTTGACTTCCTTCCATATTGGTAGACATGATAAAAAAATCATATTACCTTGCAAGGATGTTGAGATTGAAAAGTGGTCAATGGATGACTTTCCAAATCATTGTAGAAATGAAGATTGTACCTTTTGGCTATTGGTTCAAAAATTAGATCAAATTTTTGAATTAATACCTTGGTCATAGGTTGGCGTCCTTCTAGGGTTAACCCCTAAAGTCCTTTTGAGGACTTTTGGGATTTTGGGTATGCTTGTGTGACCTCAATTTTTGATATGATTTTCTTAAAACTTTTTTTGAAGACAAGAAATTACATTAGCTTTGTAGGAATATAATTCTATCAATTCAATCCATGCACAAGAGCAAAATTCTCTTAATTTTAGTCTTAAAAGCAATTCACTAAGTAGCACCAAAAATTCACAAAAATTTAATTTTATTAATTTTTAGTTTTTTTCTCAAAGAATATATTTTTGTATACATGTGAGGCTTTGATTTATTCCATTTGGATCAATGACTTGGAATTTTTTGTTTTATGAACAATCATTGCATCATCATGAGAAAAAAACTAATAGGATTCATTTTTGAACTTAATTTTTACAATAAAAAAAAAGTTTCACATAATTCACTATGCTTTCTAGCACAATCTCACTATTGAGATTAGTGTATTTCAATTCCATCTTAGAACTATTAACAATTTAGTTTTCCCTTCTATCTTGCATAATTATGCTTCAATCTACTTAAAAAAATGTTTAAGAATAAAAATCAAGTGAGTATTTTTTGAATTTTTTCCTTTGACTCTCAACCCAATTTTTCAATATAAAATACTAGAAATTCAAAATCAATAGCGCAAAAAAATTTAGTTAAAATTTAAGAATATTCAAAGACAAAAACCCTAGATGAACAAACCAGGTGCAACAAAACTTGTTTTCTTCACTTTAAATGCAAATATCTTGCAATCTATTCAATCAAAGTTTTTGAAATTTCTTCCATATATTCTTTTAATAGTTTAGTGAAAGATCCTATAGTTAGATATGGAAAAAAATTGTTTTTAAAACTTTTTTACTCTTTGAAATAGAAATGACAATTTTAATTGTTTTTTGATGAAAAAAAGACCTTGTGACTTTAACCCTTAAAGCATGGACTAGTGACTACGGAAATCATGGCTTTTGGAACCGTGTGACATCATCTACTTTAAAAAAAATCCAAAAATATCCATTGGAGGTCAAACTACTATAGAAGATCTTCCCTTTCCACCCCTAATTCCAAGGATGAATAGTTTGCACTTCTGTCCTACACAGGAGAATTCCTTGTCATCCATCGGACACAAAATGTCTGTGTCGACATTTAAGGGTTAAGGGTTAACATAAATTAGAAAGTATGTCATACTTTACTGTCCATTATGGATACAAACATACAAATCATTCTAGAATTGTTTGCGAGCATCTCTTTCTTATGCAAAATTTGAGGAATCTTTGCCCCCAATTTCAACATTCATAAGTTCAAATCTTGAGTTTTAGTCTATTCTTGGAAATCCCACGTATGAATATTCCTTCATCTCCATTATCAGGCACGAAGCCAGTGAAACATCTCAGAGGCGGACTATGGCCACAGGGACAGACAGACCACGCCTCGTCAAGGATGTGACACACTCCTATCGAGGAACTTGCTTCTGCGATGAACAGTCACAGGGATCACAAAACACGGCTCTTCAAGAATGTTACACAATAATATCTAGCTACTGTAGGAACTGCGCGTGCGAAGTGAACAGTTCAAGCGCAGGGATCGATCACAAAACACGGTTCTTCAAGAATGTTACATAATAATATCTACAACCTGCTCTTGAGATGAACAGTTTAAGCAGTGTCACGCCGCCCAGATCATGGTTGTTCAAGCCACTGTTATGTGGTACTGTGGTAGTATCAAGGAACCTGCTCATGCGAGAAACTGGACTCAAGTGAGAATAAGGGAGCCCTTGCAATGAAATTCCGTTTCATTTGTTTCCCAAAAAAAAAAAAAATTGAGAATATGGGGACTTATCATGAAGAATGTTGCGGAATATCTAGGAACTGTTCATTGCCCTGACAGCAAAAACTGTGCTGTGTTCGCTGCGCAGTCCCGAAATGCGAGTAATTTAAGTTTGTTATTCACGTTGACTTCAGTGCACTTTACAACGGCAACTACTTCTCAGGTGCTAGAAAAGCTGTCAGCCAGCACGCCAATCCCCAGATGGACTGTGGTGCTGGAACTACTGTCCCCAGTTCGTACCTGGATCCAAGCACATCCAGCTCGCCGTCCATACAGCAGTGTTCTCGATGTGGCTAAATTTAGCAAATCTTCTTCCCAAATTTGCCACTAAGTTAGCTAAAGTACAACAGTCGTGAGAGTTACTGAGAACAGTGTTGACATCTTGACAGCACTTTTAGCAACTTAATCGGTCAGTGCCCCTGGTGGTCGGAGGAATCTGGAATGAAATCTTTTCGCACAAAAGAAATTGCAGCATGGGAATAATTTGTGCATAAGATCTTCATTTTTGCAATTTCTTTTGTACTCCCCATCCCTACATGAATCGATTTGTAGTTTTACAAAAGCTAGTCACATTGTGAAAGAATAGACAAAAACTGCTTTTGAACATACTAGGAGCTGAGAAGTAATGTAGCGCTTGAGAATCTCATGAGTCATTGAACTACATTGTATAGAGGACATAAATTCGGTTGAATTGAGAATTTGATGCATCCAAATGAACCAATTATAAGGTGAAGGCACCTATTACTAACCGGCACCCCATCAACAATCAAGAGGGTATCTCAAATTTAAGAAAGGCTGGGAATTTTGGACTCATTTCCATTTTCCAAAAAATGATATATATGTCCCTCATTTTGCATGCCATGGCATATCTAGGTACCAAAGTGTCATGAAACATGTCCTTCACCTTGAGTTACTCTAAGTGAGTGGTGTTGGAAGACTCTAGACATTGGACATGGGTCCAAACCAACTTTTTGCTTTCAAAATTTATAGTAATTTCAATTCAAGTGATAAAATTACTACAATTTTGCAATCTCCATCATTCCTATCTTTGCACCTCTAAAAATATTTGTTTCACCTTGCACTACTTCTAAATCATGTCTAGAATTCCTTATTTGATGGGTTACAGGTGCCTTCACCTTATATCTAAGTCTATAGTCTTGTCCCTACTCAAAATCCCCAGATCTTTCTCATATGGATTATGTCCTTACAATGAGGGAATTGTAGGCAAGTATTAAAGTAAAGACACCTAATATTTTGTCCCCCTTTCCCCCTCCCCCTTGGTCCTTCTATGATGTAGAAATCTCTTGAGATGTCTCAAGTATGACCTTAAATCACCATGTGGGAATGTAGAATGCTTCCAACTTTAGACTTGTGCCACAATATGATTGCAAAGTCAAAAAATATGTAGTAAATGGTTTTGGATCTTTCTAAAAATGCTTCAAACATGCACCCAAAGAATATTTAAATATTTTTTAAAATTTTAAATGAAAAATTCATGAAAATTCAAAAATTTTCAAAAAATAATTAGAAAGTAGAAAAAAAAATGCTTTTCAAAATAACCCAAAATTATAATTTGACTCTATTTGTATCCGTAAACTTATCTTCTAAAGCTCTTTGTAAGCTAATAGAGATTTGCAAAAATTTCTACATCTAAAATGAAGCATCAAATTTTGTATTTCTTTTGTTGTATTTCTTTGAAGTTCAAGGAAGCAAACAAACTTCCTATGAATCTTGTTTTTATGAGGATCCAACAATTGAAGAAAAAGCCACTACAAGAAAAGGCGGCCCTCATCAACAGAAGATCAACTGATTGTGTTGATTGTAAAAAAACTGAAAGTTCGTGTGTTCATTCACCCACTACAGTTCTTGGAAAAAGTAACAATCATAGAAAACATGTCGATTGTTATTAAACCAAAATTTGTTTAGTTGATTTGACAATCAAATAATCATACTGTGAGGGAAATTTAAGGGCTCTTTAAATTAAAATTAGACTTGAGAAAATTCTGGGACTTTTAGATTGGTACATCTCTCCATCTATGATTTGTAGGCTTCGAAGACCATTTACATTGGTGCTAGTATAGGTAGAAGGACAAGATTTCTATACAAGTGGGGTGGTAGAAGGTGGGACAAACCATATGGGATATGTCTAATTAGGAGCTCAACCATTCTTAGTTAAGTTAAAACTACTAAACATACTTTTAATAGAATCTCAAACCTTATTTAGACATAGTAGAATAACTTTTTTCTAAAACATTTGAACTAAGAAAAGGAGGGAAATCAACCCAAATTTCACCTTCAAAAAACCTTTTGGAATTTAGAGTCTCCAATAAAAAGTTATAGACAAATTTCAGTGAGGAGGTTTTAAATTATCAAAAAAAACGTCACTTCCAACCCCTCTCTGAAATTTGTCCATAACTTTTGATTTGTATCTCCAAATGTCAAACGGATTTTTAAAGGTGAAATTTCGTTTGATTTAACACCTTTTTCTAGTTCAAAGTTTTTTGAAAAAAATTATTCTACTATGCTTAAATGAGGTCTAAAACTGTACTAAAAATATGTTGACTAATTTTAACTTAACTATGAACAATTGAGCTCCTATTCCTCCTAAGTACACATATCCCATATAGTTTGTCCTACCTCCTACCACCCCTCTCATAAAAAGGTCTTGGGTTTTCAATCTTTCATTCGTCAAGGTAGCGAGGCTTCTAAGCTTGATTATCAAGCTAATAATATTCAAACAAGAATAAAGTATTGAATTAATTTGATAATTAAACTTTAATCAAATTTTATAGTCTAATGTACATGGCGAGTTTGCTAATGTGCTAGCCTTGTGTACGTGGTAGGTTTGCACGCGTGGTAACCTTGTCCAGGTGGCAGTATATTTGCGAATTTTTTAATTACAGAAATTTGATAAAATCGTAAAATAAAATCAACTTAGTTGTGTTGATTCTTGTCCGAATCAAGATGTCCTAACCAACAGAAATAATGAACATATATTAGTTCATTTTCATGTTAGATTGGACACTATTTTTTCTTGTAGTGAGCTATGCATTGTTTTGTTTTGAGCCCCATCTTGGACAAGGTGAATACAACATTATTTAGCTCTGAAAATTTGCATATTTCTTCCTAACTTGATATTAACCCCTAAATGCCCAAGCCCTTCCAAGTGTGTTTTGACTATGAAAAAAGAGCTTAGGCTTATAGTTATCCCCAACCCCCCAAAATGTTTTTTTTTCAAAATATAATCGTATAGATGTCTAAAGAGCTTGCTTATTAGGATATCTACCAATTTTGAGAGCAAAATTGCATAGAAGTTGTGAGATTATAACAAGAGAAACGTACATTTTCTATTTCTAGTATGTTGCCCCTCCCTACAATGTTTCAGAAATTTGCATATAAGGTTTTATTGGGATTGGAGGTGACATGAACAACTAAACATTGTGTTAGCACACTAAAATGCATTTCCAAAAACCTTAAGTTCAAATGAAGAGCTATCAAAATCATTACACAATCCACCTTGCAATTGTTGAAATGGAATTTTTTTTATAAGTAGAAATCACAATTAACTCCAAATCAACATTTGCATGTTTAAATTTTCAATGGTGAATATCATGAAAACACTTTGTTCTTTCCACTGGGACCATTTTCAAAGCAAATTGAAACAATCTAAACCTTTGAAACTACCTATAAAATTTTTTAAACCGGTCACATGAATTTAATTGCTCATCCCCAAATGAGCTTAAAATTTCAGATCAAACCATATATGGTCGGTTGGCAATTAGGGGTTACAGGGTTGTTGTACGAATCACCTACTATTTTTTTTCTTTCCAAAATAGTATATTTAAGTGAGTACCATGACTTTTGAAATAAAAATTTGAAAATGAAATGAAATATGGATAATTTGTAAAGCATTCAAAATAGTATATCTATTAAAATTCAGACCTAAAAATTTTATTTCTAAAAGTTATGAACCAAAAAAAAAGAGTGATGGAAAATACCAAAGAAATAGATACTAGTTGATGTTAGTGATTTTTACAAAATAGTAAAAAAAATTCCATAAAATTTGTCCATTTTTCCTAACTTGAAGTGCTCCTTCTCAACCATTTGCATCTTTGAAAAAAATTGTATTCTTTGCACTTGTGCTAAGGTAGTGCACTTCAAGCACATGTGGAAGGTGGACACTTTCTAATTTAAAAAAATCTCTTTGTAGGCTGGTGTAACTTTAGTAGAAGTCCATATATCCCAATTTTGACCTTCAAATTCACATTTTGGGATCGAAAATACTACTACCTCCTCCCAAATGAAGGGTATTTTAAAATATTAAAAGAATTTTAAAAAGTAGAAAAAATCACTCAATTTCTACAACTATCATATGTACCTTCATTTCAAATTTCATATAAACATGACATATAGCGCAAAAGTTATGGGTAAAAAAACACACATCCCCCCAAAAGGGGCCAAAAAAAGGTACAATTGTTTCTCACAATCACCTTCTATTCTAATCCAAATTCCTAAGTCCTTTTTGCAAAAGAAATTTGAGATATGAGGCTTGAAAGCTCGGCAAAGCTGCACATTTTCAAAAGTTTGAGCAATCTTGTAAAAAATCCTTTTGTTTCACTTTGGGGGCTTTGTTCTCACACATGCATTACCCTCAAACCCCCAATTTTCTACATGTGACTATAACACTAGTCAAGAACAAAGATTTTCTTGTTATAGATTCTAAAAAATAAATACAAAATGGAATTTATTGCCTTCTATTTAGGGAATACTAATTCTTGACAATTTTGTGAATATCTACCAATTTTAAACACATCAATCTTTAGAGATTAATGCATAGTTTTAGGTAATTCTACCGTAGTTAACCCATAAATGTTGACATGGACATCTAGTGTCAAATGGATGACAAAGAATCTTTCTATCTATAGTAGAATTGCAACTATTCATCCTTGGAATTTTGTACAGAAAGGGGGGATCTTCTATAGTACTTTAACCTCCAATGAGTATTTATTATTTTTTTAAAGTAGATGATGTTACACGGTTCCAAAAGGGATGATTACTACGGTCACCAGTCCATTTTTTAAGGATTAACCCTTAAAGGTTGGACTGATGACCATGAAAATCATGGCCTTTGGAATCGTGTGACATCTTCTACTTTAAAAAAAATAATAAATAAAAATAAGAGAATTCCTTGTCATTCATTGGAAAAAACCCGTCCGCCGCATCGTTTATGGGTTAAATATCGGGAACACCTTTCATCTTTCAGGGTGTCAAAAGACTCCTGAAACTCTCAATGACACCGACGCAGTGTCCGTTTCATTTGCTCCCAGAGAAAAAACACCGACACAGTGAATGCCTGAATGTCAATTACTGTAGTTGTTCCCCGTCAGATTATTCACAAGCCCAAAGTAACACACGTGATTGGAATTGCTGGCAAAAGACCCACGCACGCGCTCCCAGGCTCCGCGTCTCACTCGTGTCATCCCGGGCGATTCCGAACAACTGTCCATTTCTTACTATACCTCCCTATTTAGCTAGCCCAGTTCAATTTTCAATCCTGTCACTCCTCACAATCGATCAATCGTACTAAGATAGATACTCTAAACAAACCATTGCCGTACATTGGTTGAAAAGATAACAATTCATGGTTGAGCTCAATTTTAGCTTGACTTCTTTGAGCCATTACATCGTATATAGCGAGAGAGAGATTGAGAGTAGAAGAAGCAATCCATGCATTTGGGAAGGAATTTGGATAGAAAGTCATTCTGTCAGTACAACTTGCAGGTGGTCTGCCTTGTCGCAACCTTGTAAAGAAACGGATCCGAATCTCGTAGATTGTCGCGAAGGAATCAATGCAAGCTGGAGTTCTTAATTTGCGAGTGCGCGCGAGCGATTATAAAAGCATGCATTTGGGAAGAAATTTAGTAGGGATTTTTGTCTGTCAATACAACTTGTAGGTGGTTTAATAATCGCAACTTTGATAGAAACAGATCAAAATCACGTAGATTATCGCAAAGTAATCACATTCACGGGCGGAAGAAGGAGTCGTTGCTGTTGAGAATTTCTGGATTGTGTGCACGGCAGAATCACTCGGTTTACAATGGGCTAGCCCTGGACTCGATCGAAGCATTGCGGAAGATCGAAATTCGAAGATTGCGTGTGTCCGATCACTCAAGTTGAGCAAATTCGATTGCAGACTTCGCGCTTGGCAGTCGAATTCGCTTCAATTGCAGAGGAATTGCGAGACAGTCGAAGCCCGCGAAATTGAGCTGGTTGGGAAGAAGACGACGGGGATGGTGGAGAGCTCCAAGTCCCCGCACCCCCCGAAGCGAGGCGCCAGTTTGCTCGCACCGCGAAAACCTAATTCAAGGAAGAAAAACTCACGGAGAATCTCGTCTTCCTCGAATACCAGCACAATGTCCACGCTTCAGGGTTCTTCTTCTTCTACGACGCCACCGTCGTACAAGGGCGTGCGCAAGCGTTCCTGGGGCAAATGGGTGTCAGAGATTCGAGAGCCCAACAAACGGACGCGCATCTGGCTGGGCTCCTTCCCCACCGCTGAGATGGCAGCCAAGGCTTACGTCGCGGCGGTAATTTGCCTGCGCGGATCCTCCGCTACGCTCAACTTCCCAAATTCGCCGCCATCTAACCTGCCGCAATGCTCCACACCGCGAGAAGTGCAAGCTGCGGCCGCCGCGGCCGCCGCGACTCGCCGCGCAATCCCCAAAGCGGCTTCGGCATCGCCATCGCCAACCAAATCCGACGACGACGAGAGCGAAACTGAGGTTTACAATGATGCAATGGATCCCGAGAACAATGCTTTGGAAAATTGGATTGATGCTGAGTTTGGATGTTTGGAACCCCTGGAGGAGGCTCATTGTTTTCCGGAGCCCGAGGTTCGCGTTGATGGGGATTACAGCTTGGATTCTGTTGAGCATTCGCCGCCTGTAGATGGTAACCTCTGGTCGTTTAGTTGAATTTTGCACACTCATTGAGCACATTGCTCTATTCTTTGTAGAAGTAGACGTGGATTTGGAGAGGATCCATTCATTCATATTCTGGGGATTGACAGACAGTACTGGAGTGAGGAGAATTTGGAATTCGTGAGTGGAAGTCCACCTCATTAAATATTGTACAGTGGCTTTGCCCGGGCGTTAAAAAATGTACAATAGATGAGCATGGACTGTTTCCTAATTGGTTTATAGCCACTAGTAAAGGAGATGAGCACATTGCTCTATTATTTTTACAAGCAGACATGGATTTGTGGAGAATCCATCTTCATATTCTGGTGATCATTCATATTCTGGTGATTGACCGACAGTAGTGAGGAAAATTTGGAATTCGTGAGTGGAACTCCACCTCATCGAATGTACGGAGTAGTACTATAACTTTGCATGGGCATCAAATATTGTAGAGTAGGATTCCCTGCTTGGTTTATAGCTAATACGATGGCATAGAAGATGTGCACATAGCTCCATTATTTTTTTAAGCAGGCATGGATTTATGGTAAATTCGTTAATTCATCTCCTGGTGATTGACCAGCAGTGGTACGGAAATTTTGGAATTCCCGGGTGCAGTTCTCCTTATCAACTTACTACGTATTGTGCAATAGTACTGCAAAGACATTCTTATTTGCTTCATAGTGAAACTATGATAAAGGCCAGAAGAACATTGCTCCAATTTTTTTTTTAAACAAATGAAACGGGGTTCCATTGCAAAAAGAAAGAGTACAAGCCCGCCAGCCATAAGTGGCCTGGCAGGGAGAGAAGCACGACAACATTGCTCCATTTTTCATGACATTACTCGGCAATGGACCTGAGGTGTCATTAGATGCAGAAAAAGATAATATAAGTTGGCCCATATTCCAAGACAAAGTACTATCCATTCAGTATCTGGTGATTGACAGACAGCAGGAAGGAAATTTTGGAACAATACAGTTCCTCTCATTAATTTGTGGCCATATTGTACCATACAATAGCATGGGCTGAACAGATGAACTGATCTCTAGAGTAAGTGACCCATTCTTGACCACCACCCCATTTTCACAGTATAGGCTAGTGTATTTCCAATCAGTTGTGGTTTACATTTCTGCTCACAACTGACATGTGCTAGTTGGAGCAACATAAATGTTCAAGAAGTGTACATTGAAAGCATAGAATGATCACAATATGTACATTGAAAGCCACAATTATCACTCTCATTGATTTTGTACCAAGCCTATGATCAGAAATAGATTGACCTCTATAACAAGAATAGGTTTCAAAGAATCTTCATGAAAAATTCACAGTAATTTCATTTTTGATGAAAAAAATGAAAAAAAAATGAAAATCCTTCTAAAATCTATTTCACTGCATGAGGAAAAATTTTCCTTCATCAAACTCATCCTGCAGCTATGTTCAATTCCTTAAGTGATTGGAAATGGGTCATTTACTATATTTGCTTCAGAGCTAAAACTAAAGGGGGCGCTTGTTTGGCATTCCTGCTCTCCGGGGATATTTCGCGGGTGTTGGCCTATCCTTTAAGCATACTACCGCAGTCCGCTGCCCAAGAGGGCCTTGTGAATCAACTGCATTCACAAACCACGATGGTAACAGGATCAGTGGATATCAAACTAACGTACAAACCACTACGATATTGTAGTCCCACCAAATTGAGACTAGCTGTAATAAATAAAGGGACATCTCTGGAGTCCTAGAGTCCTAGCGTTCAAGATGTGATGGAGTTCGTTTTCTGCGAACCCCTAACTGCCCAAATGGCTAAAGGTGTCTGCTTCCGTATCTACAGGAGTTGAAGTAAATCATCAGGGAAGCTTCAAGACAAAAAAATGTATTTTTAACGATAGAAATATGTTATATAAGTCACTAGACACAATCAGATTCCAAAGTGGACTTTCAAATTCGAGTTTCGGCATGTAGGGGTTAATCTACAGCAGGGCAAGAAATATGTCACAGTCGTGCTTTTACAATCGTATGAGTACCAAAAGCTGCTCATTAACTACTTCACCGAAGAAGTGGCACGATACCTTTGGACAATGTCACAATAGAGGCTCCAAGCAAGTTCACAGCGGGTTTTGCAGCGTCAACCTCTTCCTGGTCAGATTCACCATCAGCATGTCATGGGGCAAGTACTTGAATTCCACAATAAGCTCTGTACTTAGAAAGCGCACTAGCTTGACGAAGCAAAAGCAAAAGTATCTGGGATAGGTTACTAGAGCAAGCGCAAAATGGAATTATATCAAGTCTACAGGATCAGGTCACATCATCTTTGGGCAATTACCTCAGGGTTGGGGCCTTTTGCAGCAACTAGGATACCACCAACTCGTACAAGAGGAAGGCAAAGCTCCGCTGAGAGGAACGAGATTTTACAGCAAACTTTCAGAAAAAGATAAAATTGTAAATCTTCGTCAGTCATTAGAAAGCCTTCGCTAGTTCCAGAAATCCAAGCCACGAAAGAGGAATTTTAAAATTTGGAGTGCAATGCCAAAGTTTTCCCAACCTCCCATGGTCCACAACTAAAACTCAAATTGTAAACAACAGTTTACTTCAATAAACAAAACTGAAAAAGAACTCAACTACGTAAAAAAAACACTACAAGGCTTCAACATTGAGCTCACCTACCCAACCGTGAAAGAGCAAAAACTCCAGAACTCACCCAACACTCTCATTTCTGCAACAGCTCTGGCTACCGCAATATCATAGGTTTCTCGGTGGGCAGTATCCTTGCCTGTGTCCTGCAACCACCAGAGAGATCACCTATTTTAACATATAAATCAATCGACAGCTGAACTAGTAGACTTGATTATTTGCAGCAAAGATAAAGGGACCTGAAAATGAAGCTCCTACCTCTGCACGGTTCCTCAAAACTTTGACATTTGTCAATCCGGCCACTTCAGCCACATGCTCCAGAAAATCGCATCTCTTCTGGAGTGACTCGAGAAGTGTCAACTGCCAGGCTGCATAGTATGTTTCAGCCATCGTAAGATGTATGTATGCCATCCAAATGCAGTTCAGCAATGTGTCATTGTCCATGCAGAGAAATTGCTGGACTTGATATAACTGCAAAAACAATGACGATGAGCAAATGACCCCAGACCTAGCATACGAAGACAATCACAGAAAACTGATTTGAGAGACCACATTAGTTACCAGACTCAGCTTTGTTAAATCGCAAGTCGTACCCAAACAGATACAGTCGTGGAAAACGAAGTCTTAAAAATCCTAAAACTCTAAAGCGTGCAAAATCCATATTTCGTTGAAAATTGATTTCATATTGTAATCTTAATGACACCATGAATATTGCATCGAATCTTAACCCTAAGTGTCCAAATAGCCCAAAAGGGCAACTTCTATGTCAAAGGGAGTTGAAATAATCATTCATGAAGCATCAACGTAACAATTTATTCCAATAGAAAGAAGAAATTATATCCCACATTATCAAACAACAGAAATAAGTATAGAAAACTGACTATACTCAACTATTAGCCTCCAAAGTGGAATTTTTACTTATAGCTTGTGCACATAGGGTTTAAACACATCACGGTTCTCTGGTACACAGGGATGAGCAGATCACCTGGTCGAGCAATTGCCAATACGATGCCAGGAAGGCCAGCTCCACTGCCGATATCAATCACCTTCACAGACTCCCCTCCGGAATGGCCATGTGCAGCATACGCTCCCTCAATCGCTGGCAATAGTGACAGAGAATCAGCAATGTGCCGGTCCATCATCGCTCCTCGCTCCGTCACAGCTGTGAGGTTCATTTTCTGCAGTAGTATGATTAGGTCAATTGCCTAGAAAACAAAACCCTAAACCCTGACCAATTGTCATGCCAACCACAAAGCGAAATATGTTTGCACACCAAACTTCGCGTCCACCCGCAACACAAGGAAGCAAAACCTCGATCACGGTCACTCAAATCTAGACTAATACAGTGGTCCGGACACATCCACTATGGCTGACCTCCACTAGGCAAATGTCCCCTCTAGAGACATTCTCCACTGTAATCCATTCTACTTCAGTTCTCCCAAATGTCATGAAATTTAGCAAAAATTCTATCAAAGAGGTGAATTGCCAGTGTTAAACTTGAAAATTCAGCAAATTTAGCAGTGTCTTGAGAAAGTTGATTACCAAATTTGCAACCACTGCCAACAAAAATTTTCAAGAAAAAAATTCAATCCTTCCTCCTGACGACACCGACACATTCGAAAAAATATCCCAGTACTACAACGGCCGATAAATTTTCCGAAATTACAGAGAAATCGAGGATCACACACACACACACTCTCCACGGTCTACCTGATTCCATTCGAGGAGGATGTCCACGAACACGGCCACCTGCCCAGACTGCTTGCTACTAAGCTCCTCCCCCGCAGCAGCAACGCTGCTGCAATGGACTCGAAAGCTTGTGCTTCCACAATTCAAGGCGTTCTTCTTCTGGGGCGAAATTCGAAGTGCCTGGAATCCACGACCAAAAGTGGCGAAGCACGGCGGGAGCGGTCTGTGGAGCGCAATCCGCATGAGCCCCGAGGACGCCATAATTCTTGCGCCTCGAGAGCGGGCAATGCTCTGTCGGTGCTCGCCAATGGCAGCCTTAAACCCTAAACCCTGTCCAAACTCGAGGAGTTACCAACTAGGCAATTGATTTCTGGTACCTGTAGGCGGATGGGAGGGAAGGCATAAAATAATTTTAAGATGATGAAATTCTTTGAAATTTATTGTCTCTAGGGATGAAGTAGAGGGGGCTTTGCATTGTTTGAAGCTACGGTACATGGGAAGAAGCTTGAGTAGGATCTTTTACTCAAAATGTGAGTCTGTGCTATAAGGACAAAGCCTCTTATGCCATAGGTTCTTGTTTTCTACAAAATAAAAATTTTGTACGATGATAAAAGAATATTGAGTGAATTTTTATGAATTGTGCATATGATCAAATGAATCTTTCCATGTATTTAATTGTGCATTGAATAGGGGTATTTAGGGGACCAAAAAATTAAAGGGACTTTTTGTGAAAAAATGTAGATGTTTTGAAACATGATGTACATCCCTAGACACTTCAATAATTACTAATGTACAATAAAGGTAGATATTTATATAGTGTGAAATGTTGATTAATTAGTATGAGTTGCTTTCAAACCCTATTTAGTGTACAACAAAGAAATGTCAACTAATACACTAATGAACAAAATTGAGTATAAATTTGAAACATTTTCATTCAAACAACCATAACATAAGCATCAATGGACAAAGTCCAAAAATGTATACACAAAACTTGTAGTGTATGACATACTACACATTATCATGGAAGTTTGAAGAAAAAATTAGTTGTGATTTGAAAGAAAATTAATTTCAAAGTTAGCCATGTCAAAACTAGGTTTTGTTCACCATTTTTGGAATTACCTTATCTTTTGTCAATTTTTTCTCAGAGCTCCCCAAAACCTCTTTGTGCATTGGCATGTTAGTACACATCATTTCAAATTGTTGTACACAAAAATTGAAGGAAATTTACATTTATAGAATTCAAAATATCAACAATTTGGTAAACATGCAAATGATGTTAGTTCTCACAATATTTGAATTTTTTTGGGGAATTGAAAGCATGGGATGGCATTAGCTATCCTAGAGAGAGTACAGGTTGCAATATGGACCATTGTTATATCTTCATGCCCTTACATTTGAAAGATTTGTTGAAAAAGGCAATGTGTTCAATTTATGTTTTATAGCCATATAATGCATTTTTAGATTCAATTTTTTTTGTCCAAAAAATAGAATTCATGATGCATATAATTGATCAAAAAAATCCAAAAAAAAATCAATGATTATTGCTGATATCATCAAAAAAACAGGAAATTGCCAAAAATTACACTAGCCTTCCTTAAATTTCTTGTTTTTTTGATGATATCAGCAATAATCATTGATTTTTTTTTGGATTTTTTTGATCAATTATATGCATCATGAATTCTATTTTTTGGACAAAAAAAATTGAATCTAAAAATGCATTATATGGCTATAAAACATAAATTGAACACATTGCCTTTTTCAACAAATCTTTCAAATGTAAGGGCATGAAGATATAACAATGGTCCATATTGCAACCTGTACTCTCTCTAGGATAGCTAATGCCATCCCATGCTTTCAATTCCCCAAAAAAATTCAAATATTGTGAGAACTAACATCATTTGCATGTTTACCAAATTGTTGATATTTTGAATTCTATAAATGTAAATTTCCTTCAATTTTTGTGTACAACAATTTGAAATGATGTGTACTAACATGCCAATGCACAAAGAGGTTTTTGAGAGCTCTGAGAAAAAATTGACAAAAGATAAGGTAATTCCAAAAATGGTGAACAAAACCTAGTTTTGACATGGCTAACTTTGAAATTAATTTTCTTTCAAATCACAACTAATTTTTTCTTCAAACTTCCATGGTAATGTGTAGTATGTCACACACTACAAGTTTTGTGTATACATTTTTGGACTTTGTCCATTGATGCTTATGTTATGGTTGTTTAAATGAAAATGTTTCAAATTTGTATGTATGGTTCATCAATGTATGGTATATTAGATATTGTTATTCGTTTCAAAATAATAAGTTATCTACACATTGGAACCTTTCACAATATACTCATTCATATGCATTGAAGCAATTGAATATGATTTCCAATTTCTTGTATTGGTCCAACTTGGATCATTTGGGACCCAATAAATTTTGGGTTGGATTCCTTGTGTTAGAATACCTTCATCCCAAAGCCATTGTAATGGTCAAAAATCATTGACATATTGGAAATAAGTTTAACTCCTTAACCCTTAAAGGAGAGAGTGGTGACCGTGGAAATCATTCATTTGATACGGAGGGAATCATCAGTTTTCAAAAATTCAAAAGCATTCATTGGAAATCAAACTATTGTAGAAGATCTCTCCTTTCAATACAAAAATCCGAGGATGAATAGTTACACTTATATCCCACACAACAAGATACTTGATCATCTATTGGACACTAAACGTCCGTGTCTAATAGATGACATCCTTATTGTGTCTTTGACTTTACATGACTTTGGGTCTTTAGCATCCTTTAACATTTATAGGTTAAAGGATGCTAAAGACCCCAAGTGTTTGATGGATGACTTCATTGTTCATTGTAGAAACAAAGAATACACCTATTGGTCCAATAGTGGGAACATTTTGGTGTCTACTTTGGTCATGGGGGCCGCGTCCTTGAAGGGTTAATGAGGGGGTCTCCACGGTTATAGGACCTGACCATCCACGGCTATAGGCCATAGCCGTGTCTCCAGCCAAACTCTTTCGTTGCTGGCCCTCATGAACTCTCCACCATCGCCGCGCTCTCAACCGCACAAACCAGAATCTGGATCATGGAAACCTCTGCTTCCGGTGTTTTTCAACGCTCCTCTGCCCATCCCTCCCTCGGATTTTCGCACTGAATTTGCTCTGAATTCGCTCGGCTATGGCGGCAATGGCGACAGACACCATGCTCACCACAGCACCCGCAAGCTTCCCCATCTTGCGACGCCCCCAATGGAGACCCTCCTCACGAATCATTCCCACACGCTTGCGGAGTTTCAATCCAAGGGCGCTTCGAGTGTCTTGCTGCGCGAATCCAACTCCTACAGTGAAGCGAACTGAAGAGCCCCCCAGTGGTGACGATGGCGGTTCCAGCAGCAACAGTGGGCGGGGCTTTGGGGAGGTTTATGTGGTCAGTGTGCCGCTGCGGGCTCCTCCGGGCGCTGCACAGGTTTTTGATGCCATGAAAGATTTGGAGATTTGTGCCAATTTCCAGCATTATATGACCATTATCAAACCGAACGACGATGGCCCTCCAGCGCCTGTACGTGGAAATTCTTCCGTCTCCTGCTTTCGAGTGAATTTAGGGTTGGGGTTGGGTGTGTGAGTCGTGAAATTCGTGTCTGGCTTCTATGGCCATGGGCAATTTCGAATTTGGATGCGTCTTGTGGCGGCAGTTGCGGGTGAATTTCTGTGCGAATATGCGTGGAATATCGTTTGAGGTGCTGTTGATTCTGATAAGTAGAAATAGTGGGCATTGAGAATGTGGTTGTCTAAGAAAATCTTACAAACGTGCAAATAAATATGGATAATCGCAGCATTGTTTGTCATTTGTAACTTTCAACCAAAATCTCATCCTTCGGGGAATTAATTTTGGAATTTTCTGATTTTGAGTTGTCTGATTTGTAGTATGCTAAATAAGAATAGCAATCCAAGTTTTAGACTTCAGACTTCAGTTTTGTACTTTAACCTTGAGGGCAAGTTTGTGCATATCGTCTAAATCAGATTTTGTAATGGTTGGAAGTGCAATTAAGAAGGGCTAGCATTCTAATCGTCCGTCCTCATTTCATGTATTAAGACTCTGCCACATCAGCTTCAAAATCCATATTGTATTATGATGACTTCAATGTGCACCTGGTAATTGGCAGTGCACAGTGCTGGACTTTCAACCTCAATACCCAGAAGATCCCTGGACGGCAGTGGCTGTGTTGATGGGCAACAGTATTCCCGGTAAGGATCAAAACCTATTGGACACAGGCATGGCATTGGTAGTCGATTCTTTGCTACGTGATGCATTATGTAATGCGTAATGGGATTACACCCAGACCTCTTCCATGTCAGAAATTGGGCGTCCATAATGCAGAGTCTTGTAACAATCAGTAGTGTTGTATGCGACAACGGCATTAACCCCTATGAGCCCAAACGAAAAATAAAATTCTTCTTTGGAAGCGAGTAATTGATTATAGCAACTTCCAAACTTGTTTCAGTCATTCTCAAATGTAGGGTATGATCTCTTCTTTCTTTCCTTGAAGCTCCGTAAATGATTTATTTCAACTCATCTGGATATGAAAGTGACCTTTTTTGGTCATTTGGGTGTTTGGGGATTAATGAAGTACTTGAGGTCGCAGGAATGTGGTCTACAACTTATTCGCCACTTGTTAAGTATCCTTATTATCACGTTTATAGGCAACTTCTTGCGACATACCGGTAACAGAGGGAGTATGACTTGAGGAGAGAACTGAGGTTGTGATATGTTAAAGAGGTCTGGGTGTACATCAAATTTGCAGCTCTTAGGTTTCTCACATGCCCTCCAATTCATTGCAAGCAGGTGTAATCTTGGAGAGAACGTTGTCAAAACTGCCAAAGCAGCGGTGTTGGTGGGTAGGGGACATGAAACCAGGGTTGAGTTTGGAAGATGCGCTTGTGTTTAGCAGAGGCTACAATTCAGAGCTGAGTCTTGGAATCAATGACTGTCGGCATCACACTCTAGGTTCTCTACCTTTTTTGAATATTTAGCATATTTTTTTTCTTATATCTTTGTACAAATATATTGTTTTCCTCAATTTCATCAAAATTGGTCATGAAGGAATCTTGTTTTTTAAAGATTCAAGTATTATGTCAAGTTAGTATTAGATGAATGAGAAGTTATTGGATTGGGACATCACTTTGAAGCACTATGTTCATCATCCAAAATATGGACTCTGAAAGGTCTAGGGGTTAATTTGTATTAGTGAATTTTTTGCAAGAATTTTAGCCAAGAGCAATTTCTTGGTCAATTCTATTAACGAGCTTTTAGGGCAAGTAGGCATTTTGCTTCAAAGAAATGTTAAATCAATGTTACATGGTTCCAAATATAGTAAACTAGTACAGAAATATCAAAGAATCTAGATCATTCTATCAAAATGGCTATCTAAAGCCAGAGGTTATTGCATTTTACTAATTTGAAAGTGCATTAAAAGTTGTGTGTAGGGCAACAGGGTTTTTGAATCCATCAATATGTTGTCCAATCCACCTTGTATCAATTTCTAACAATTTGTATTTTGGATGTATTTGGAATATTATCAGATCTAGTGGAGTATTTGACTGGAAAGAGCATGTCCCACATAGAGCAAGTTCGAAAAGTTAGGGAGTTGGCAGATATACTTGAGGAGGAGCTGGAGAATAGTTTGGAAGAATCTCCAAATGTGGACTCAACTGACAAAGCTGAGAAATCTGTGAAAGACTTGAATCCAATAAAGGAAAGAGTTTTGTATGTGCTTGGTGTTCAAAAGAACTTACCTATTTGTTTCTAGTTTTTGTAATATTCTAGAGAGCTCTTGTTGAACATGCTAAAGAGAGAATCCTTGTACCATGAAAAAAAATGCTTTGACACTTGGTTTGCAAGTTGAGTACAATTTTGAACGAGTGAAATTTTTTGACACCATTGTCTTCACAAGTGAATATGACTTTGCTCTAAATGACTCTTGGTTGGCCAAAAGGTGTCAAGCCACTACTACTCAAAAATGTAAGCATGACACGCTTGTCTTGAAAAAACCAGTACAGGTTACTCGCCTTGTGCATGTCAAGCACTCACCTAATAAATGAGTACCCCCAGAACCAAAGACTAAGAATTGCCCTTTTGGCATAAAAGCCCGGATAGTGTTATTGGAAGGACTCCTTAATTTATGTCAAGCAACGAATTGTTAACGATCTTCTTAAACTTTCCTGTACGTCTCCAGGTCATCTATTTTTGAGCTAGAAAACAGATCAAACCCAAGGTTAGGGTAATTGAATTACACAACAATGTTGAATCTTTGACACATTGATCATGGAAAGTCGTGGTAAAAGAACACAGTGGAGGATGAGTTCTTTGATAATTTCGACAAGAGAAGAAAACCTAACCACACTGAATCTCTCAATTGTTGTTCCATGATTAAAACCAAACCGCACTCCAAAAAACTCAAATGCAGCAGAGCATTTCAAGCAAGCATACCTCACGAAAGACATGAGGCATATGCCGTGTTGATGGTTGCACATGCACCCACTTCTAGCTCCAGCACAATTTTGAACACCACAATCAAAGCCCTGTTGCGACCAATTTCTACGTCAAGCTCAGAGCTCCACGACTCAAAATACAACATAGCTCACTTCTTCCTCACTTTCAAACTAATATTGCAAACAAAACTAAAGGACACAGCTCAACATGCTGTAATTATTATTTTTTTATTATTGTGAACATATGGCAGAGAGCTGTAGTCGTTTGACATCAAGAAAGGTCAATCATTAGAGAGGGGTGAACACAATTCTTCGACTTCAAAAAGTATTGCAGAGATGGGCCTTCCAATGTCACATAGAAAATGGTTTCACCACCCTTTCTTTCCTTGATCTAGTATGGAATTGGAGTTCGTCTTTTTTCTAAATTTAAGCCTACCAAATAACACCACCCAAATAATCCAATCACCAGTACTTAAAGCTAATCATATCGCACAGCAATGACTGGCTGAGCAAAACTGAAAACCTCACGAAACTCCATTTGTCCTCAATGGAGGGTGGCAACAACGGGTGCACTTTGCAGAACACCAATTCACTCACACCTCTAGATGTGAATGAGAGAATCGCTCTCACAACACCACAGGTATTTGGATCCTGCCAGTCCCCGAGTAGGACGCCATGTCTGCCAGGTGGGACAATTTTCGCATGTCCTGGATATATTTTAATTCATTGAAATGGCTGCAATGAGGCACACTCAGGCGGCGATGACGACCAAAGTTCCAGAAGAAGTACTCAGGACTATGCGAAGATCTTCGTTTCAAACCTTGACCTGAGCCTTAACTTTGAGCAGAACAATTCAGGTCGCTGTTGTTTATGTTGTTGATAGTGGTGTTCTTGTTGTTCTTGTTGTCCTTGTTGATCTTGTTGTTGTTGCTGCTCTTGCTGCTCTTGCTGTTGTTGCAGGTGGTGGTGGTGATGTTGTTGCTGTGGTGGTGGTTGAGGGTGAGGATTGTCCACTACGTACTTGACAATGCTGGCATCGTGCATCTCGATCGGGGTCAACGTGGGTTAAATATTTGTGGACAGAGGGTGCAACTTGGATTGTCAAGATCTTCTGCAGCAATGGAACGTTGCAAGAATCCGGACCATTGACGAGGAGGCGGCCAATTTCGTGCTTTATGAGCTCCTGGAGCCGAGATGCCATCGTTTCGTAAACGTTGTCCGAATCCAAAGTAGTGCATCCCGCGGTGCCTGAGGACAGTTTTGGCAAGAGCTCCTGGATGCTAAGGAGCGGGAAGCCCATGCATCTTCGTTTCGTGAAGCAGAGTGTTCATCCAGTCGCGCTTCATGAGTTCTAAGCTCCCATGGCCAGTGGCACGGCAGTATCCACTGTCGATGTACGCCGAGTGGAAGTCCAAGTTACGGGCTTGCTCGTAGAGCGAAACAACCTTCACCTCATTAACACCAACGCCCATGCCGATCTCGTAGCATAATCCAAGACGCCAGAGTGCCTCTGGGTGGTTGTGATTCACCGATTTGAAGAGCTCGAACGATTTCTCCACGTCGCAAGCTACCTTAAATTGGATGTGCTACACTAGACATCAAAGGATTGGTTAGTTTGTTTTCTAATTGCATCTTATATCATGTAAGTTACATACCTGTCAAATTTCAAAATTATAGGAGGGGTTTTGCACATGCTACTTGAAGCTGTCCAAGAATTTCAAGGCAACATAACTTTTGATCCAGGCACCCGTCAAAAAAATATATATATTCCCACTAAGGGGGTACATGTTCATACTTGTGTGTTTAAATTTGAAGAACATCCATTATAAAATGACTTCATATGCATCTACCTGAAATCACCTACATAAGTTCAATAGTCATCAATCGGTCCTCTAGGGGGTAGAGCATTCCCTATTTCAAACCACTCACCCTATTTCCACTTCACACTTTACTACCCATATCTAAACTAGTCAAATCTAAACTTCGTACATAACTCCAAAAGTGCTAACTAAGGCCTTTTTTTTCATCATAAACTATTCAAAACTACTATTTCTATTGCAACGAGCATTTCTATTACGAATTCCTTTCTTGCATATTTAACCACAACACTAGTATAAGAATAAGTTGAAGGATTTCAAAAAAATTCACCACATAGATTGCAAGATATTTTTATTTAAACCCTACATAACAAAGGCACGCTTTGGGGTAAAAAAGTGGGAAAAACAACCACTTTTAGGACAATGAAAAAGAATGAAAAAAAATAATTCAATTGTAGAAATTTCCATTGGACTACTATGGGAATGTGTGGGGAAAAAATTCAAGAACTTCAACCACGTAGATTAAAAGATTATAACATTTGAAGTTAGAAAAAAAAGTGTTTTTTGACCTTACCCAATAAGGTCAAAAAACTTTAACTATTCTGAAAATAAGATTTTTGCACTATACATGGTTACTTTTTGTAATATTTTCAACTTGCATCATGTAAGTTACATACTTGCCAAATCTCAGAAATGGCTAGGAAGAGTTTTGCACATGCTGCCTAAAACTACCTAGGCTACCTAAAAAGTTGAAGGCAACAAAACTTCTGATATGGGCACCTAATCAGAAAAAATATAAATTTCTACTATGGCAGTACATCAATACATGTTTGGTTGATTACACCTTGTATCAAATTTAGTTCATGAGCATTCAACCAAATTTGACTTTATTCATAACTACCCAAAAGCTCTTGTGTACTTGGAACAATCACTTGGTCTTTTAGGGGTTAAAGTGAGAAAGTAGGTTTTTGAGCACCTTCCTTAACTAGATTAAAAAAAAATTATGTTAAAGATTTGAATTGAAAGTCTAGGAAAAAAATTCTCCCCCAAAAATGTAATTTTTTTCTTAAGAAATTTTTTAAACTAGAAGTAGGTACAAAATTGAAGGAAAAACTAAATTGTCTTTAAAGTAGAATTGAAACACACTTATCCAAAAGCTTCATAACTTTCACATTAGTAATCCAAATGGAATGAATCAAAGTTTTTCATGGAGACAAAAATATAATCTATGAAAAAATGAACAAAATAAATTTCAAATTTTTGTACCCAATCTCCCTCATTTTGAGCTTATTGAAGCATAAATTCTACTCCTAGACACAAATCAGAATAAAAATTATATTCTTTACGGACAAATGTGTTTTTCTATCTTAAAAAAGTTTCAAAAAAATTATAAAAATCACCTAAAATTGTATACATAAACCTACCCATAATCCATTTTGTCCCTCGCAGGAAGAGGACAAATAGACCATAGGGGTAAACCACTCCATTTCCAAACCACTACAATAAATAGTGAAATTAGATTTACCCATACTAATTTCTTAACATTTGACACTATATAAATATTTGTTGTTACTAAATAAGAATGCACTACTTTTGAATCAAGTACTATTGTAATTGAGACTCATAAACTTCTATGTATACAAATGGAAATATATGTAGAAATATTTACTAACTTTGGTGTCTTTTAAAGTGACTTTCTTGGAGTATGGCAACCCTAATTGTTAAACCCTAAGGGCTCTAACATCTTTTTTTTGGACAATGAATAGATTGAAATTGAATTTACATCCTCCTTATTGTTTGGATGATAGATATTTTATTTTATGGAGATACTTTATCAATTTTTTGTCCCATCTACAGGTTAGAGTTGGTGTTAGAATACATGTTTTTCTAAAATTGTAGATGTGCAAGTATATGATGTAATTGGCCAAAGCAAAATTGCATGACCCTAGTTCAAAATGGGGTTCGCAAAAATGAGATCATAGATGTTAAGAACACAAAAATTCCAAAAAATCACCATATAAAGAGAACCTCATTTCAAATCCATTCCAACAAATTGTACTCGAAAAAAGATAATATTTTGATTGTAATCAAATTTAGAAGGAATTTAGAAACTTCCCTTTCAAAATTCATGAAAGAAAATATTGGTGATAGCATTGGTGAATCTAACCGTAGGGATGGAATCTATGCGTCACAATCTACAACTTTCATTTGTAAATGAATTCCAAAATATGCTTACAAATAGCACTTTATAGTGATTTTTCCCAAATCCTCAACTCTGGAGATGTTTAGGGGTTAACGCAACCTAATTTCAAAATTTCGTGTAGAGACCAAAAAACTGGTCACCTGAGCACTGGACGGGTAACGATTTGGCGGTAATTCCTCACCCCCTCTTACAATCTGAATCCAAATACACAGCAATATTTCCAAAATAACACGACGCTCAGCATATGTCCACTCATGGATGCAAAGCTTCCAATTATCGGACAGGGCACAGTTATCGACATCACAGTGTAGACATATGCCAACAAATCAGTTAAGATTTATCATAAACTAGAAAAAAAACTTAGTGAATGTATACTTTTAGGATAAAACATATAATGGAATCAAATATAAGCCCGCGAATCCAACAGCGTCCTGGAAATTCCCAAGGACATAGCCAAAGCAAAACTTCACAAAATTGATGGAAGGACTCTCAGCAAAATCCAAAGTTCAACCAGATGGATCTGCAGGAAAAACAAAGGAAAAACTTCAGAGACAGACATACATTCAAGAGTCAAAGACACTGTTGGACGGCAGAAAGTGGACTAGCATACAAGCTGAACTGGAATATTAAGAGGAAGACATCCACCCACTCCAGGAAACAGCACAAAATACTGAATTCACAGAAACAGCCCACACACGAACGAAGACGGCAATACCACAACGTACCACAACAAATCATGATTCAACCCATGTGATCTCCATCAACACACTGCTGGGGGGAACTGCTCCGCGGCTGGCATTGCCTCAAAGGACAATTGCAGACACGGAATCCGTAAAAGAGGAGAAGGCTGTCCACAAGTCCAAGTTCGATGATAGCAGGTCCAACTAACCAACCATACAGGCTTCTGCTCCCTATGCAGCAAAAAAACTAAATGCCACTGGCCTAACTGAAATACACATACAAGGAAACCGTGTGGAGAACATAGGAAGAAAAAAGACAAAGAAAAAAACTCGTCGCCTTGATGACTACACCGACGATGCAGCTGGAACTTAATCGATTCGACCAATGATCAGGCAAAAGTGGGCCTACATCTGCAAAATTACCTTCAAGGCACGTCCAAAGATGCAGGCAGACACGTAGAATAGAAGGAGCCGGGAACGAAGGCCTCCCTCACCACTCCTGATCTTATTCGCTTCAGCTGGGGAGGGCCCAGATCCATAATCGAAGCAGCAGGAACGCCTCACCGGGGCGCTGGTTGAACCTCGCGCAATTGAGCGCTCTTCCAGGAAACAAACCAGACCAACACAGCGGACTCCCAGGAATATCGTAATGATAATAAAACGCATTCTTTCAGATGGCAGAGAACAATCAAACAGCCCGCAGGCTGATGAACATCACCAAGTACCAAGATCGATCAAGGCAGGTGATCCTAGTGAAAAGGTACTAACACCTGTCCATGCTCAGCTTAGCTAGCCACGGGGACGATCACCTCGAGGCATGTCCACGGGGCATTTCGCAGAAGTGTGACTAGAAGGAGTACTGACCCTGCTCGCCAACTTCGGGTCCATATACACAACCACAACAGTGATATCATCGTGAAAATGACGACGGATACCACGCTCGATGCCCTTCAGATCAGAGTAACGCATCTCACGCTTCTTCGCAGCTTCTTGAAGAGCGGCTTTCACGAGACGACGAGCGATCCCAGCACGAGGATGACTGTACACAATGTCCACGGCCTCCTTGTTGCTCAAATGCTCCCAAAGACCATCCGACGCAAAGATCACGAATTCATCTTGCGGACTCAGGCTGATAACATTGCACGCCGGCTCCGCACTCATCACAGGTCGCTTCAGAGGCTCAGGAAGACGGAAACGGGCAATAAGAGGGGCACGGTTGAACTCCGCGTTCTTCAGATAGAAATCGCCAATGGAACGGGAAACTTGAATCAGACCTTTCACACGCCACACACCATGTTTCAAAACCACGATCTGAGGATCGTCTTCATGCTTCGCATATAACTCATTCCGAACGGACTCGAAACTCGCATTGTGCTCTTCGGAAATCTGTCGGGCAACCACACTGCCAGTGTCACGGCTGAAACTACCCAAAACGGCGCGGGAATCGCCTACATTGGCGATATACAGTTTCGAACTGCACACGACACCGACCAAACAACAAGAGCCGACAGCAGCAAGTTGAGGTTTGGTCGGCCAGGCCTTATGGACGATTTCGAAAAATCGATCTTCCGCTTCCTTAAACGATTTGCAGAGAACGTCAGTCGACATACCCCCTTGTTCGGTAACATTCTTCTGAAAGAAATTGTACAAACACTCATTCACGCTACGCGCAGCTTCAGGGCCACCGTGACCATCATACACGCCCACAAAGGTGCCGAAAGAGCCAGTCTCCACTTGACTCATATCTTCCAGAATGGCATTCGCCTGAACGACGGAGTAAGAGTACTCCCCAACGGTATGGGGGCAAAGATCCTTGCCCCAAAGCAAAGGGTCTTGATGATCTGTCCCATCTTGCCCTTGCGAATGCTTCTTTGCCGGACGCCAACATGACATCACCATTTTCATGAGCCACCCGAGCATCTTTTCACTTGACCGTCGCAGAATTCGAGTCGTTCTTCCTGTTCATAACTTCATACGAATTCAACGTGCTTCTTTCAAGTAGACACCTTCTATACCTCCAGAATCAAATGGCTCTCCTTTAGCCTCCATCGCTGAAAACACCCATTGCCTCTCCCATCAATAACTTCCTCCAGAAGCGCCATTCACAAATTCCCACATACCACATTTCTGGGTTTACTAAACTGTGTAGAAACACTTCATCCGTGTTTCTTGTCCAGCAACCCAGGGATTCAATTTAGTCAAGCACCTCGAATTGGCAGCCAATTATGGTCAATTTGTCGACCCGGATCTGCACTCCGCGAACACAAGATGTTCAGATTTATTATTTGCAAAACTCCGAAAAAGCATCCTTGCCAGTGAAAATAGTGTAGAGCACCGTGTTAACGAATAGTGGTAATTACGACGGACGAATAAGCACAAGACGAAGATCCAGATACAAAAATCAGAAAGGTGTTCTCCACTCCCACTATATGAGTAAGTACTCCTTTCAAACTACTTCAGTTCTCTCAGGTTCTCAGAAAGGCAATCTATAACGTCAACAATATTGATTACAAGCTATCACCTCAGAAACTCGACTACAGCTTCCAAAGAGGCAGTCTATACGACTAGTCGAAGAAAAGTGGATCGCAGTCGCTATACTAATGCTTCTCAGCTCCTATTAAAGCTGAATTGCCAAAACCTGTTAAGAGTTATCGATCGCGAAACAAGAATATCGTAATAATCTAACCAAGTAGCCATGTTTTACGATCCCACTGCTTCACTCAAGGAAACTAGGCTACAGGATTGAGAAATTAGCGCAAACTGCAAGTATCATCACTCTCAAAACTCTTCTGTCGATTCCGAGCAACTCGTATCCAACCAGATTACCTAGGGAAGGAGGAAGCCCAGAAGTCAAGCTGACGATTCCCATGCCAATCAATGTACAGGTACAGCATTCAGAACGCCAACAAATGCGCCACGTCTTGGGATAGGCCTACACAGGAGTGATGCGCTTAAACAGGAGTGATGTGGCTGCCCAGAGATTCGAAACTTTACTCATTGCCGCTTGGACTGCTGGGCAGGGTAATTGATAAGACGCTGACCCTTACCAGAATCTAATCTGAACCATGTAGGCCGAATCCCAAATGATCGTAATCAATAAGTTCGCTATTCATACTAAAACAATACTTCACAATTTGCGGCTCCACCTCCCGAATGTTGCTCGCACTCAAGCAAAAGCATCAATTCCTTGAACTTTCGGTCATTCTTCCAAGCCACGAAGGTGCCTACTACCTCACTCTCGGGAAGACATTGCTTCCACAAAAGTCCGTCGTAGGAATCAACAAGCCTGCCAATGACTTGCGCGTGTACACAGGCTGTGAAACGCAATACATGAAAAGCAAAGCTGCACAGACTCTCACGACAGCCCAAACCCGCTTGATATTTAAGAAGGATCAATAATTTACATGGCGTACACAAAGTGGGGTAGAAACTGCCACTTCGCGGCGAGCCAGTAGGACACTTGTCCTTCACGAGAAGGACACGTACTAAAGTGTACAACAATTCAACATAACGTGAGATTCCCTTGTGCAGCAGCTTAAGAGAATTACATCAACATGGAGGTCCATACTCTCGTCCATGCTACACTTCCAATTGCCGGCAGGAATCTCCCGCCTAAAAAACCTAAAAAAACTTACGCTCTCCACTATCCCCAGAAAAGACCCCTTTCCTTCATACTCACGGTTCTCACTCTCAAAACTCCAATCCACGAACTTCAAAAACGGCCACAGTAACTACCATCGCGGGCTGCCACAGCAGAACGATGCGCTGAAATTAAAAAGCGCGCTTAACGCTAACCTAACGGAAGATTAGCTGCACAAATTGCACACCAAGAAGCTTCCAACAATTAAAGAAAAGGTCAACCGTTCCCAATTGAGCGCAAATAAGGTACGAAGGCCGACGAGAAGATTCTCCTTGCCCCATGCACCTGTCCACTTCGTATGCAACTCTACCAGACTAAAAGCAAATCAAGAAAAGAAACTCACCAGAGAAAGCTCACAATTACACACGCTGCAGCGCACAGCCTTCAGGGCCAACAAGCCGAGAACTATGTCCTCTCGAGGCAAATGGGAGGAGCCAAACCCGAGGATCGATCACCCCTTCAGCACTCTCCGACATCCCTGACCCGGCACAGTCCACATGTTTCCGATTCCGAAAGAATCTCCTTCGCTCTTCCTCCAATCACCCAACCCTACTCTCCAAGCCGCCATGCCATATCCACCCGCAGAGTAGCGTACAATTGGAGATCATCACACACAAGAGGAAGGAAGAGGTTGCTGATAGGTGACCAATTGAGCGGACTCCACTGCAATCGTCGAAATGAATAATTAAAGAAAAAAAGCCAAGTCCGGGAGAAACGGGGGCCCAAGTGCCGCAGCCGTCGCCGACCGTCGACTGCTCACAGAGGGAGCACCGCGAATGGAATAAATAGCAAGAAGCGCCGGCGCCAGCCAAATCGGAAGCGCCCTTGGGCCAGAAGGGCTTCGAGAATTGCTCCACCAGAGCCCTCGTGGGACGAGACGCGTGGTAGGGACGACGAAAACTCGCCGTGGTCCCGACGTCGAGGGCGAGAACGAGAAGGCTCTCGCGGAACGGACGAGGAGGAGGAAGAAGAAGAAGCAGCCAAGGCCCAAAGGAAAGGAAAGGAAGCTGCACTTGACTGGCGCTTCTCGGGGCAGGGCTTGAATTGGCTATGGCCGGCTATGGCGTCCGAGACCTGTGGCCATGGCGTGGCTACCAAGACGTCACGACTGGATCAATTTGGACGGGCTTTTCTTTTTGCCTATTTTTCTTTTTCTTTTTTATTAACCCTTAAAAGAGGTGGCATCCAACCTTTTCTTTTGGGGGCACCAAGGGTCCAGATTGCACCATTTCAAAATAAATGGGTTTTTTTGCCAGAATAAAGTAATCTTTTTTTTTAAGAAATTTTCCATGTCTATTTAAAATGTGGATGAATTTGCCAAATTTGGATGAAAAAGTGCATGAATATGATTGAAAAGTATTTTTTGGTCCAAAAGATGGATGAATGTAGAAATACAGAGTACTATACTTTACCAAATTTTAAGTGATCACCATCTTGGCACTTTCTCAAAAAGTAAAATAAATAAAAAAGGATTGGTAGCATCCATTTTGTGAATGTTTTCAAGAGCATAACTATGAAAGGAAGAGACCTATCACCAAGGTACTTTTTTAAAAAATGATCTAATCTTTATTCTTACAATAATCTTGAAAGTTAACTTATCCAACAATTATCATTTAGCCTCTAAGTTCTTATAGGTTAAGATGAACTTCCTGCACAAAAGTCAAACAAACTTTGCAAAAAAGACAAAAGATTTTCCAAAATTTTATATAGTGAAGAATCGGAATTTTAGCCAAATAATTCCATGAAAAGTTGGAGAGACAACTTTTCAACTTTCAGAAATCTAATTTTAATGTTGAACTTGAAATTTTTGGTTGCTTTTAATTGGACAATTAGACAATGGTAGTCCTAAAATGCAATTTCTCCTTACTCATATTGAAATATAAACATCATAGAAGTCATTGAAAGCAATTTTAATTAATTTCTAATTTTAACTTTGTATAGAAGTTTGCCCTACTGTGAGAGGTACATAAAATAGATGAAGTACTTTCAAATTTGAAGAATAAATAAATTTGTTCATTCTCTTTAAGAATGCCACTAGCTTGTTCACTTGATCTTTCATGATTTTCTTACAAGGTTTTGAATCAAATGAGAAGAAAAGGAAATTGAAAAAAATGAGGACATTAAGGGAGGCAACCCATTTCTAACCACTTAAATGATTATACTTATCTACATGGCAACTTTCTTCATGGGGAGATTTTTCCATGTGCATAAATAGAGTTTGGAAGGGTTTTTCATAATTTTCTAAATTATTTTTTCTCAAAACACAATTGCCATGAATTTTTTAACTAAAGATTCTATTCCTTCCATACTAGTGAGATAGGTCATCATATTTCTAACCAAAGGTTGATTGCAAAATTGAGAGTCTTGTAGCCCAATCATAATGAGTCATTCATAATCACTTACTCATGTCATAACCGATGGCAAATAGACCACCCTACGCTACCAAAATGCAAGGTAATCAAGAATGGGTTGCATCCCTTAGTATTAATCCTAAAAGTCTTGATTGAAAGCCAATCTCTCTTTGGTCATTATTTTGCTTTAAATCTTAGATTGCATTTGAATTTTTAATAAAACTTTGTTTTGGGGGAATGACAACAAGGCATAATTGAATGATATCTAATCACATTGGACTCTTTTTACATAATTGAATTCCAAAATAGAGGTTTAGTTCCTCTCTTGGAAATAGAGAGGATCAAAAGTTTTTTTGCACTACTTGAGGTGCTAATTTTGCATTCATATTATGCCATATTGATTATCTCATATTTTTAGCCATTTATACCAGATTTAAGGGTTAAAAATAATAAAATATTATTGATGGACTTTTTATAATGAATAGTTATAAATTATTTGACTTAGTTCTATACTATTTTTCAAATTTAAAAGTATGGATGATTCAAAAAATAATGCTTAAAATCATTGTTAATAATGCAAATATCAAAAAATAGAAGACATCATGAAGTAAAGCATATCAAATTTTGTCCAAAATCTTCAAGAATTATAGGTTAGTTTCAAGAATACAATAGCTACAAATAATTCTAGCTCTAATTTTTTTTATTACTAAGAGCCTTAACTCTAAAAGGATGGGCCTTTGAACACTTTTCATATTTCAAAGTCTTCTTGCCATGCTTACATTTTGCAACTATATGTGAATAAATTTTTAAAAGTTTTTTTAGAGATATTATCACATGTCCTTTATAAATCATCAAATATTAAAAAAAAATCAAAAATTTGGAGTTACTTTGAACTCTTTGAATTCTTGAAAAGTAAAAAAATATTCATATCAAGTACAAAATATGTTTAAAAAGTCTATTATTTTTCCATGTGCAGGTTATAGTGTAAAACATCATGGTGCAAATCAATTTGCTATATCATTCTAAAATTATTAGACACTAAATAGGTTAAAGCCAAAGTTCAAATTGTATTAAAATATTGAATTTAAAAAAAATTCAAAATTTTTAATTGGAGGAAGAACTAGACTTGATATCCCTCATTCCATTAGTTGGATGCATATTCAAAAAATATCATTTTAGGACTAATTGATTAAAATCAAGGAAAAAAAACAAAAAAACTTTCCAATATACACTAGAAGAAACTCGTACTTTAGGTAACAGATTATAGGTAACATCTTATGAAATACCTTCGTTTTTATATCATCATTAACATCCAACATAAAATCTTAGTGTTATGTTGGACACTTTTGTTGACATAAAAATAAGGGATGTTGCATTGGATGTCGCCTGAAACCCATTTAATAAAATTTGGGCTCATCACCTACAATGTGGGTTTCTCCTAGTGATACACTGCAATGACTACCTGGTGATTGATGGAATTGCCATTTTCTAATATAGAAAAGCCAAAAAAATATCACAAAGAGGAAAAATCCAACTTTGTTCATTGAAAATGAGTTCAACCAATTCTTACAAACAAAATTGGATGAAAGAAGCTAGTTTTCCATCCTAGAGTCCTCCTTAAAATCATTTAAAGGATGCAAGACCTCCCCTCAATCATAGATTGTAGGGCTGAAGGTATGTGACATTTGCAACCCCTACATATAAACAAACCTACTTAACCCCTAAAGGACCAAGTGTCCATTCAACGTATGCAAGAAATCTCAGGTAGGCTCCTATGAAGTCATTTTTAGACAGATGTTCATGAAATTTGGACTGAATGTGTAACTATGTATCCCCTTCCTGAAAATTTAATTTAATTTTTGATTAGGTGCCCAGATCGGAAGTTATGTTGCCCTGAACTTTGTGGGCAGCTCAGGCAACTTCGGGCAGCATGTGCAAAACTCTTCCTATGATTTTGAAATTTGGCGGGTGTATAGCTTACATGATCCAAGATGCAAATGTCAAAAAAATAACCCTATTTAGTGTAAGAATCTCATTCTAGAAGGAGTTAAAGTTTGCAAGCCATGTCGGGCAAGGTTGGAAAAAAACTTTTTCACTAAACTTCAAACATTACAATCTTTCAATCCGTGCGGTCAAAGTTTCTAAATTTTTTTCCACATGTTCCCAAAGAAGTCTAGTTCAAATTTGTACGGTTGAATTTTGAAAGAAAAACTTTTTTTTTCATTTTTTTCTTGCTGCCCTAAAGAATGGCAGTTTTTGACAATTTCTGCCCAAAATGTGCCTCGGTCCTTCAGGGGTTAATGACTTGAAATTTATCTCAAACTTGTACATATAGTGGTCATGCATCTACCATAACAAAATTAGCAAATTATTTTTTCATTTTCTTCATGAATGAATGGGTTGATATTCTTAACTCCTAAGTCTCAAAGTATCATATTTTGGTGTTGACTAAATTTTCAAGTTGAATTGAATCTTCCAAAATTATGATTTTTGATTTTTTTTTAGTTGAATATCCTTTGAAGTATATTTTAAGCATTAAAAACTTGATTTTGAAAAAAAAATTTCATAATTGTATTTAAGATTTTGTATAAGGGTGTCCATCGGAAATCTTGTTTTTTTTAGTGTTAGAGGCTCATAGAGGTGAATATGAAATATACTAGATATATGGGAAATCACATTGAAAATTCATTTAAAAAAATTTAGAATAGATTTTGAGAAGCTGTACTTCAATTATGGTTGTGCATATTGTATCTTTTCACCTCATCTTTTTTTCATGACCTCAATTTTTAATTTGACAACTAAAAAAAAATTGAAAGACATCAAATCACTTTCACAATTTTAACACCCTCTTGATCAAACATTATAATCTTTCAATCCATAAGGTTAGTGATATTGTTGTGTTTTCTTTTCCTATGTCATATACACATCTAATTTGTAAAGGACCAAGACCTATTTGGGGGGCAAAAAGCACTCAAAACAACTATTTCTATTGCAAAGTCCAAAACTTTTAAAACTTTTTTTTTGGTAGATCTAATCATGGAATCCTATACATAACTAGTATGTGATTAATATGTGGAAGAAGCTTAATAAACTTTCACTGTATAGATTGCAAGATGTTTGCATTTAAAGTAATGGAAACAATTTTTCATGAACCTTATATAATCAGATTTGAAGACTTTGAATTTTCTTAACTGATTTTTTTTGCTAAATAGATTTTGAAATAAAATTTTGATACTTGAAGAATTGAGTTGAAATTTTTTTTATTTTCATTCTTTAAACAATGGTTGAGTAGAAGTAGGTACGAGATAGAAGGAAAAAATAAATTGTTAATATCTCTAAGATGGAACTAAAACACACAAATCCTAACAGAGAGATTTTTCTAGCAAAAAATATTCATAGGGAACTTTTTTCTAAGAAATTTTGAAAATTGAGTTCAAAAATGGATCTTAGAAGTTAATTATTGCTTCTTTTTTAGAAGAAGTTTTGATTCCTTGAAAAACAAGATTCTCTATAATCTTCTCATTGTTAGGGCAAATAAAATGAATCAAAGCTTTCTATATCTAGACAATAATGTTCTCTATAGAAAACAAAAAATTTCAAATTTCATTTGGAGTCTCATTCATTTTTTTGTGCTACTTAGCAACCTCCATTCTGAGCTTCAAGTAGCATAACTTTTACTCCTGAGCAATGGTAGAAATATAAATTATATTATGAAAAAACTAATGAATTTTTCTTACCTTCAAAAAAAGTTTCAAAAAATCATGCCAAAAACTGAGATCATAAGAACCTGCCCAAACCTATAAGAGTCACTTGAGGAGACTCTTAGTTCTTTAGGGGGTAAATTTGTCCAGTAACAATTCTTTTTAAGTTGATAGAACTTATCAAAACTTGGACTTTTCAAAATTGAAAAGTTTGGGCCCTCTTGAGAGAAGGTGTGATCAATACAATTGTATGCAATAAGCAACTGAAGGACATCACACTCATATGGTATCAGATAGAGTACAGTAGTCAGCCTTTCAGAAATTGGTGGGTCAGTGAATTCGTGACTCTCTTAGAATAATATATTTCAAACATAAAAATATCATGATTTGGCATAATATATTACAAACATAAAAAAAACTTGATTTAGCATAATGGAGTGTCTTGAGTTTCAAAAATGACCTGTAGAACTTCACATTTTTTTAACTTCAAGGAAAACAATTCTTGTGAAAATCACAGATGTTCTATGTAAAATTGATTTTTGTAGGAATTTTCCATTTTTGGCTTCAAAATTTATTGGGAAAATATTGGTTTGTGTACTAGTTGAATAACTATATGGGTATGGTTTACAAATCATTTAAAAAAAATATTGTTTGAGAGTCATCATTAAATTATTATTCTTATTATATTTTATAAAACATCTTCACAATTTTGGAAATTTAGACTATCTTTTGGTTTTGAAGGGGTTAAGACACTACAATAACTCCTAAATGTATTTGACTATGTTTTTCCAAAAACACTCCAAAATTGTCATTTCAACTACAAGTACCAAATTTTAGAAAAATAAATAAATTTTTGGACACATGTAACCATAGGATCTTGTACTAACCTGATTTAAGAAGATGTGGAAAAAATTTCAAAAAGTTCCACCATGTAGATTGAAAGATATTAGTGTTTGAATTGTCAAAAAGACTTTTTTGGGCCCTGCAAAAATCCGGGCAGCTGCACTTCACAAGGTCAAAACATTATGAAAAAATGTCCATAATCAGGTTGCAACTCTTTGGATTCATTCTTCATGGCAAGTTGGCTACATGCTTGAAAAATTTTAGATCATTTGGAATTATACAACATATAGGAAAAAATTAGTAAGTAGAAAGAAGTAGAGAATGATTCAAGATACAAAATTGTTAACAATTTATTTATGGAATTGAAAAATGTCAATCCCAATGGTTGGAATGTTGTGATAAACAATCTACACCTAAAATTTTAATTTTTTTTCAAAAATATAAGAAATTGAGTTAAATAAAGGTCTTCAAAGTTTATTTTAGAATATAAATTCCATTATTACCTACAAACTACCCACAACTAAAACTCTTCATAACTTTCATCTCATAAATCAAAATGGAATGATTCAAAACTTTCCATGTATATATAAATCTAGGGACCCAAAACAAAATTATTTTTAAAAAAAGTTATTTTTGCTACCCATGCTCCTTGTCAAGCAATGAAAACTACATATCATACAATACCTTTTTAACTATATATTCAAAAGTTATGAAAACTATTGGGCCTTAAAGCTACTCTTTGGACACATGTTGTGTGAGAATTTCAAAGAATAAAAATAAAAATTTAATTCATAGTGAGTTGCCCCAAATCACTATGTTGCCAAAAAATGCCGCTTGGTCCTTTAGGAAATAGTATCTCAACTTGCTCCAATTATAAATTCTAAAGATGACTTGGAAGTTGGAATTGGTTAGTTATGCACTAAATAATACATAACTATTTCATTTATGAGGCTATTGCGAAACTTGGAATTCATGCAACAAGATTCAATTTATAATTATGCATTCTCATAAATGATCCAAATGAATTATCTTTATCGATCTAAGATTGAAACCCATTTTGTGATTTTCAACTATTTTGATTTTTCTATTATTAGAAAAATTAAAGATGATATTATGAGAGTATTCCAACTTGGTAAAACACATATTATCTTGATGCCATATAAATAATTTATGAATTTCAATATATCATTTCTTGAACAAATAAAACCACAAGTGTTTTAATATATTTGTTAAACCTACACATGATTTTGTTCAAATGGATAGTCCTCTAATTATTTCGTAAATGTTCACAACAATATTTGATTAACAATGAAGCTTAGACACATTTAATTCCATGGATTCAAAGAAAAATTTATTCAAAGAGGCCTACAATTAAACTATCCAACCTCTCCTTTTTGTGGCAGTATAGGCAATTCTTTCTCAAGCCCACTCCCGGTCTCCCCCATTCATGTCATCTTGGGTGCGTCTAGTGTGTGTGTAAACCCCTAAAAGTCTAGGAAGCTCAATTTCAGGTGCAACATTTCTTATTCATATTTGACATAAAAGATGCATGAAATGAGATGTATAATAGTGAAAAAGATTGTATTCATACTAATCCACATCCAATGACACATGGCACTCCGAATTCAGAACATTGTTGTACCTCTTCTACATCTCAAAACCTAAAAAATGGTCATCTATTTATTCTATGTGTATGATGTTGTGTTAAAGCATGATAATAATTCGATACTAAAGCAACATTCGATTGGAAGATGCTAATTCTAAAGTCATCAATCCAATAGTGTATGTCTTGCCATATTTTGTACACAATTTGTATTCTAAGAGCCAAGTACCATATCATGTCCTCCACATAAGGTTTCCCATAAACCTTTAACCCCTAATTGCCCAATCGACCATATATGGTCGATCTGAAATTTCAGACTCATTTTGGGATGGACAGTTAAATTCCTATGACCGGTTTAAAATTTTTTACGGACAACTTCAAAGGTTAACTACTGAAATTTTTTATTTTTCACTGAAAAGGTAAATACTTGATTTTTGAGAGGTCCTCAAAGGTGTATATGTATCTTAGTGGAAGAATAAAGCTTGCCAATTTTACTTGATTTCTTGGCTCTAGGCAAAACTTGCCAATTTCACTTGATTTGAGATCTAAAAAATTGCACTTATCCATTTGCTTTGAAAATGGTCCCAATGGATAGAATAAAGTATTTTCATGATATTCACCATTGAAAATTTAAACATGCAAATGTTGATTTGGAGTTAATTGCGATTTCTACTTATGAAAAAAAATTGCATTTCAACAATTGCAAGGTGGATTGTGTAATGAGTTTGATAGCTCTTCATTTGAACTTAGGTTTTTGGAAGTTCATTTTGATGTGCCAACACAATTTTAGTTGGTCATGTCACCTCCAATCCCCCCAAAATCTTATATGCAAATTTCTGAAACATTGTGGGGAGGGGCAACATACTAAAAATAGAAAATGTACATTTCTCTTGTTACAATCTCACAACTTCTATGCAATTTTGTTCTCAAAGTTGGTATGCATACTAATAAGCAAGCTCTTTAGACATCCATATGGTTAGATTTCGAAAAAAAAAAAACATTTTTTCGTTAGAGGTAACTATAAACCTATGCTCTTTTTTTCATAGTCAAAACGCACTTGGAAAGGCATGGGCATTTTGGGGTTAAAAGTTAACCTCTCAATGCCTGGTACACCTACAGGCTTCACTTGATAGTTGAATTTCGTATATCTCCCAAATGAACGACAAAATATCCTCCCTTTGGGTATTGACTGCAGGGAATGTCCAACACCATAACATTGCATAACCATGCCACGCCCTGAGTCCCCATGTTGGGAAGGGATTATGCTTTAATTGCTAGCTAGATACCTGGGAGGGACTTATCAGCTACTTCAAGGACCCGGGTTGTCCCAGTAGCCATCAATAAGACAATTTTGTTCACTGTAGGGGTCCCCCGTTTCCAAGGACACAAAAGGGCTCCCTGCCTCGTTGGGTCAACAATGTTACGACTGCTGGATAATAGTAATGCTGGTATCAATGTCAGTATCTTCATGAATATTATTAGGGTTAAAATAATGCTATGATATGTGACTTTTGTTTTCCCCATAGACATACAGCCTTATATTAAGTTGAAGTTTTACAGGCAGGTTGCAAAATCCCGGCTGCTACTGTCACCGTACGAACGGAGTTCGTTGTCGTTGCCATCACCCCTACCCTGCCACCCACCGCCCCCACTCTTCAAATCCCACCCTGCCTCACATCCAATCCCGGTCCTTCCCCTCCTCCAAGACACCGCAAGTCAAGTGTACCTTAAATTTTTAAGTTTTAAAATTAAATTTTTTTTTTACATGGATCAATAAAGGGTCCGCAAGGAGGGACCGAGGACAACAAGCATTGTTGTTGTTGTTGTTGTAATATACACGGGGTGGGCGCAAGCAGAGTGTAGGACTCTTCCGAAGTAGCCGCAGTTCCAGATCCACAAGCAGCTTCCAAAGCTCATTGTTCAAACCCAAGTACCCACCCTGAGTGAACCATCCATTCAGAAGTGCCCTTCTCTCTACTACCGCTCCCACCTCCAGACAAATTAAAACGGCTCGAAATGCCTGCCTGCCATCGCGCGCGCAGGACAGCTTCGTCAAAATCAATAATAAGTTAATGTTCGGAGTACTTTGCCACACCAAGTTTGTCATTTCCTTGCCAAGTGAGGACACCTTTCTCACGCCCCCGGGGCTCGGTTACCGTATGGTCAGCAAACTCCCAAGGGAATCTGGTTCCCCAAAGATTTTGAAGTGGAACACAATCATCGGTTTCATATTGACTAGCTGAGAGAGCAATGGAGATTGCGAAATCGATCAAGGGATTATGGTCTTATGGAGCCGCGGCTCGGGAAGCACATCTATCCAAGTTATCTTAACTTCAAGCCATGTGAATGATTCTGCCCACCTTGGAGGAGAACAAATTTCCCGACTGATGATGCTGCACATGATTCCTTGATTCTTTTTTGTTTTGTTTTGTTTTAGGGTTGTTTTGCAGCACGTTTTATGTATTCGGGTATTAAGTGTTGTTTTATGGCAAAACAAAGCTGTTTAGTGGTAATTAATTAGGAGACACTGAAGGTTGTTTTTGAAGAATGTGTACGCATCCTTTGGCAATTGAAGGATGGAAAGTTTGACAGTATTGGAATGACTACTACGTGCTCCAAATTTCATATTCTAGATGATGGACAACGTGCTTCATGGCAATGTTTAGACCCAAGGATTTATCATTCATAATTCTAAGTACTACTTTTATCTGTGAAAGAAAATCTTTCTTTACGAAAAATTTGTTGAAGTTCAAGGGATAAATAATATATATAAGTGAAAATGTGCAAAAAGCTCAAAAAATGCTCCAACTTGACATTACAAGTACAGTACTGATAAGTTGACTGCATTTTGGCAAGAATCATGCACTTAAATATACAGTTATCAATTGCAACAAAAAATATCTAGTTTGAGCTTGTACTTTGACCTTGTCAACAATGCCTATTTGGGGGGGGGGGCAAGAGTGACGAATCAAACTATCAATTTGATAAAAATAAAAACACAAAATAATGTTATTACATTTATACATGAATTATACAATTGTAAAGAAAGTTTTTAGCATTCAAAAGATAGTAATAATAATAAGGACCGTGATTGAAACCTCATTTACATGTTGATTTCGGCATGGATACTTAGTACCTTATGATGAACACTCACTACTCAAGCATACGGACATTTCACTCCATGGTTTTCTACACAAGTGCAGAAGATACAGACATGAACATTCCTGTCAAGTCCTGTCTCCTATAAGGGATCAGCGGATTGGGGCCCTCCTGGCCTTGGAAGCTAAAATCTTCAATCTCCAAGTCAAGACTTGCACCAAATAATAAATGTAACAACACCTAATTTGGACCACTCTTGAGAATGGACCGCTACAGATTCTTGCCTGATATAGACTCCCACTATTCATGAGAGTCTATGGTTGGTTTTCGAAACACACCCATTTTCAGCACTTTGGAAATTTGTAGTTTACTCATATAGTGCACAAAAAATATGTTTTAAGAGAATTTAAAGCCCCCCTTTTCACTACTAACACGACCCCACAAAAATGTTTTTCAATATAATAATGGGAACCACGCTGAATTGCTTGTTTGTACGATTTTATGTGTAGTTACTTTAATTGAAATTATTAAGTTATGTCTTTCAGGGGAAAGTTTCAGTGTTTCATTATCAACAGTTTCAGATGTTCATATCCCAAAGTTGGTAACTTAATTGTTGAACAACTCAAATACAAAAGCATGACTGACAGTGAAGTGAAGTCCTTGGTTTGAACAAACACTGAATCCCAAATGCCATGACCATTAAATTATTCAGTGATCACAGAGGACATATTTCTTTTGTCTTTTAGGGCATACTTTGAAATTTTATTCCATAGGCAATAAGGCAAAAAATACAAGGTACTGATTGTTTAATGTATTTTCAAAAACTTTGAGGTTCAAGGCTTAATTCATATTTTGCAGTTCAGCATCTGGATGATCATTCATAAGCCACTTTTTGGCTTGGATGATGCAGTAGGGTTAAGAAATATATACCCTAAAATGTAAATGTGCCCAAATAATAATTCCTTGATAGACATCCATCCAGCATGTACAGTAACTCCAAAAATGAGTCTAAATTTTTTTGTTTAGTTTCACTCCATGCACTATACTTTGAAAATGAGGGAGTGAACAAAATCCAAATGAGCCAATATGAATGTCGTAGTGTCTTGTATGTACTACAATCCTAAGAAATTTGAAGCAAAAAATCATTACAGTTTGGAAGTTATTGAATTTCAAGCTAACCACCTTTATAGACTCAATTGTGGGAGTGGTTTTAAAAATCACTCAAAAAAATTGTGAATGCTTCATTTTTTATTCTCAATGGTTTCAACATTTTCTTGCATGTTGTTGTGTATCATTGAAGATCCACCCCCATTGACCATATTTTAAAAAGTTCGCACACATATGCTTCAAAACTAGAGAGAGAGAAAAAAGTGTAGACAATACTAATTGTTTTTTTTGTTAAGACACCAATTTCACTTCTTGCTTCCAGGAGAATGGTTTGAAAGTGGTGTGTGTGCATGGCATCACTTTGAAGGTTTAGGGTTATAGTGAAATTCCCTTGCTGAATTCACATGTTTCAATTTAGGGTTTACTAATGCTATTTAAGGTCAATGTCTCTAATTGCATCATGAACACATTTCAAACTTCAAATACTTTGATGTTAGTATTTTTGGTGCACCATACGTGCTTAAACATTTCTCATTTAGTTTTGCCTTTCCAAGGGTTTTTTGGCTTCACAAATTTCTAACTTCCTTGCATGTTGTTCTATGTTGCATGGTATATTACCATGTTGATGGAGTTGTGGTATTTCATTTTGTTGTTCACATTCTCCTAGATGTGAATGCTATCATTTTATAGTTCATGTAAATAGTTTTCATCTTTGTTTTGTTTTGTGGCCCTTCTTTACTTATTTCATTATATGATTTTAAGATTCTCATGTGTTCTATGCTTTACAATAGGAAGAAGGCAACAATGTATGTTAAGTGCTTCAAATTTGTATTAAGTGATGATGTGTTTGTAGTTCATGCGTTGTGTTTTGTCTTTAATTAATCATTGTGTTTACCTTCTTTTACTATACTTTTTTTATAGTCTTATAACAAAGTAATGGTGTTGATAAAATTGCCCCTTCTTTAGAATTTTAAGTAATTGTATAGGGCATGAAATACCATGAATTAGAAAATTAGGTAATATTGGGGACTATTTAATTGTTCATGGTCGTCAAAATAAACCCCCAAAATACCCCCCTGGTTGCACGTGATGTACAAACTTTCTATGCAAAGTGAGCCCCCTAAGAATGGCAACCAAGAAAGTTGGTTTAGATAAGGGAATCTCCACCTAACAACATTAAAGCCTATGCTTTTTTTTCTTAGAAAAACTTGCAAATTACTTAATGGATGAATGGACATCTCATTGTTGACATGTGGGAGTGTTTTAGGTGACATTTAATGCATTTCCATAGAACTATTTTAGCTGCAATTTATGTTGTCCCAAAATAGCAATTGTTTGATTGCTCTAAAGCATCAATCCTATTGTCTTGTGCATCATGTGAATTGTCCTACGATTGTAGTCTTGCATTTTTATCCTTTAAATGATATCCTTGTACTCATTTCTAAATTCTTTCCTTGTCATTGTGCTAAAGCTATGCCTAATCTATTTCAATTACATAAAATGAAGACAACTATATTCTTTCCTAACACATTTGGCTAAAAGTAGAACTAGGTTTTTGCATGCCAAATTGTCCTTTTGATCTAAAAGATTGAATTTACTCAAGAAAATTGCAAAAACTAAGTGAGGACAAATCTTGGGCTCATAGGCTTATTATTGATAGCTAGAGAAAGTATGTAGGGTGGAAAGAGAGGTATAGGACATGTTTAGATTTATGGATGACAAGGTACAAGAAGATAAGAGATTACCTTCAGAGGGGTAAGTAATTACAAGGGGTTACATTGCTTGTTGAAAATGACCCTCCATCCTACAAGAAATTAGAGCTTTAATTCCAATCCCTACACTCTAAAATTTGAATGACGATACAAATCTAGGATCCTTGATGTCTTTTTGCAAATTTTATTTATTTATTTTAATTCTTGGCATTGTTGTTTTGCTTTGATGTTGTTGTTGCTTGTTTCCTACTCCTATGATTGATATCGGGAATATGCTAATTCTTGGTTGTTTATTCAAGCTTGTGGATCTAGGTAAATAGGGTGGTTTTCTTAGTTCATGGCCTCTCTAAACTTTAGCTTTTTGTACTCTCATTTGTTTTTTAACCCCAGTGGGGATTTCAAGACTTTGGCCTTGGCACACCAATGAAGTGATCATGAGTTCAAACCTAGGCCTTAGCAGGTGCTTACCACCATAGTCCACTCCACTAGAGCAGGAGAGGTCAAATGGCCTTGTAGTCAAATGAGAACCTCAACATTTCTCGGGAGATGGAACATGTCGGCTCTTTGTAAGGCAATCTACACCTTAGCAGAGGCTCATTAAGGATGGAATTCGCCATCTAGGTCCATGAGGCCTACTTAGATAGATGAGCCATTCCCAACAGACTCTTCATTCACAATTGGTTGATGAATCTTCTATTTCTATTTCGTGGAGGATTTTTTGGCAGTTCCGTCCACAATTTCCGCCAGCTCTAACTCATTTCTCTGCTGTAGTGATATTGGAAAGTCAATAGTCAATAGTCAATACCCAATTAAATGCTGCTTCCAACTTCTTTATTTCAACTTCTAGATGACCTACTATACTCTTCTTCAACAGGACAAATTCTTGTGCTCTGTCTGGTCTGTTTCAGTTCCAGTTCCTTCTGATTTTCCTTTTTTCACAATTAAAATTTTTCAATTTTTCAACGACTTTCCACTGTTGGGTTCTTTTAGGATGTCCTCTTCTGCTTGTACAACTGCAATCAGGCATCTAAGTTACTATCCGATGCTCATGAGAAACGGAGGGATTCCTGCCGCACATTCAAAGGCTTCAGTAAGCTACTTCTCCTAAGCTTTGAATCTTCAAATTGCAGGCATAAATTAACTGGAATCCATGGCTTTGTTTCTATCCAAATGTGCAGTGGGGATTTCGAGATGGGGTTGATCCAGAAATGGATGATCCCAACTTCCAGAGTAAGCTTAACTTAAGTTAGATAGGAGACCACTCAAATGATAAGTTATGTTGAAAATAGAGTATTGAAATGGGTTGAAGATTGACATTGAATTCAAAGGCACCCACGGTCAGTGATAAGGATGACAGATTGTCTTTTTTTCTTAAACCCTAATGTTTCAAGGCCTTTTTTCATCAAAAAAAAAATACGCAAATGTCATTTTTAATGGAAAGAGCAAAAAAATTTTAAATTGTTTTTTTTCCGTAACTAACCACAGGATCCTGTACTAGACTATGGTGGTATAATATTGTGTGGGAAAAAATGAGCACAAGAATGTCATCTTTTTAAAATATTCTTACTATGATATGCTCCTTCAAAGTGTGCTATCAAGCTTGCTTTTTCCATAGATCCAAATAAAATTTCAAACTTCAAATATCTACTAAATTGTGTTGACAAATAATCTGATTTTTTTTTGAGGTGCTCAATCTCAATGTGAACTACAAGATCCTATGCTTACATTCTATCTCATCTCAAGAAAAAAAAAATGAGCAAATAAATTGCTCAAGTTCTTGGTAGTTTTAGCCCACTTAGAAAGTACCCCTCCCCCTTCCTTTGGATCATTAGGGATTAATAAGACGAATCGCAATTAAATGCTTACAAGGTGTAATTACTCAAATATTATAAACAACTTAGAATGAGTGGGTTCCCGGGTAGCTGTTGAAACAACATCGGACTTAAAACTGCCCAACAACAAATTGGTTGTGACAACGGAGTTTTTTAACAATTCATTGAAATTTCTATTCATTTATTTATTTTGAAACCTCAAATTTATTCCAAAAAGATCCCAAGAACAAGTGGCGGGAAGCCGAGGGCTCTCAAGGGTAGAGCCCTCTATTGTAGAAAAATGACAACAAGGAGAGCAAGAAACCAACCCACACTAATATATACAAAGGACCTACAATTGGGTTTCTTCAAGTGCCACAAGATGTTCCTATGGTGATGAGAGCCAAAGAATGGAGTCCTATTGATCGAATTTGCTCCTATTACAAAGATGAGAAGTTTTGAACCCATTTAAATGTTTTTCAGTAGGGGTTTGCACCAAATTGTGCTTTTGTTGCATCAATCTTCATGTGGCTTGGGCAAATGTATGGTTAATTTCATTAAAATGGTGGTGTTCCAATAAATTGGTGATATTCCAGTAAATTGGTGGTCCATTTCACTACTTTGGCATGGTCTGAAATCTAAACTAGTCTTGGACGTTAGAAATTTATAATCATCCTAGATGTCTAAAATCTAGACATGCCATAGATAGCTTAGACCACATGGTCTGATATCTACACTATTTTTAGATTTTTGATATCTATATGTGCCCTAGATGTCTGAAATCTATAACAAACTTAGATGCTCTTTTTACAATTCAGACTGCGCGGTATGAAAAATGGCATTTGAATGTACTGCCATTTTAATGAAATTGACCTTCTGTACACTTACTCTTTTCTAATTGCACTATCTGTAATTTGACATTCCTTGTATATGGTGAAAATCTCACCTTATATTGTGCACAAATTTCAAACTCAAACTCATGTCAAGTGTGTTGCTAGAAGCACATTCAAGGAGCTCATGTTGAATCCCTACTCAAAAATTTAACACACCAATTGTTTTGATCCCACACCAACTAGTGGGACGATTAAATAACTACTTACACAGGGAATTAATTCAATATGAGCTGCACAGAGGATCCCATTTGTATTTGATAAGGCAATGCAACTTGACAGGATCATTGCAGCTTCTACTATCACGTACGGAGTAATACAATTATACAATTATATACAATGTACTATGTATGCACTTCTACGAGACAACATTGTACAGTACTGTAGAACAGTTACAAGCTTGTGTACATCCCACGACCAAAAAATAAAAAAGTGTAGAATACTCCTCTGAACTTTTTGAACAAGTCTTGCCATCGATCAATTCTGCAGTCAGGTCGTTTCATGAGCTCCTGCTTTAATTTTATTCTTGCAATGTCCTTGGCTTCTGACTACAGTTTTTTTTTTTTTCTGAAACCCGGAGTTTATTCCAAGAATTTCTGACTACAGTTTTGCTAACGTGTAAGCAGGCATGCATGTTCAGGTCTACTAAGTAAGTGTACTATCACGGACACAATTATCTACATGGAAATCTCTGTCCAACTTTGACTGATCCACTGATCGATCACAATCCAACTTCGAAGCAACTTCAGTATGTTCCGCCAGTCCGGGACTGATCGAGAGTCCATTGCACAAACTAGCTGCTTCTAGACTCCATTCCAAGTCCAGGCAGCACTGAAATTTCAATGCTAGGAAAGGAAAGGAAAGCAAGAGAAGAATCTTCATGTATAGACTACACCTGTTTGTTAAAAATTTTAAAATTTCAACTCTGCAAGGAAATCCATGGCAACATCAGGTAGTGAGACTGGCTTGCAAGCAACTTATGTTGCAGCTGGTGGTACGTATGGTACTAACTGTACGTTGATTAAGTTCAGCAGATTCATCTCGTTATCTCCTTCTCAAGGTCTCCGTAAGGGTCCACCGTCCACCTTTCGCTTTGCTTAACTTAAGTTAATGCTGCCAAATAATATCGACAAGTGCACTGCACTTGATCATGCACAGCTAGACTAAGTTAAATGTTTGTTGAAATTTTAAAATTTGTTAAGTTACAAGCAATTGAGTGAATTGACATGTGGCTAACTCAAAGTTTCTGCCTGGCTGCTCATCGATCATGCGACAATTGGTTGTTTGGCACCTGCTTCAATGTTTGCTTCCCCATTCAAGCAGTAACGTAGTGTTGATTCCCACTGACTTGGACGTCCATCTCCATGTCTATCCGTACTACGTTACTACAGTCCTCAAACTTGCAGGAGATTCAGAGCAAATAAATCATTTTTATTGTTTTCTGTCATTCAAGGAGACAGATCAGATAACTTAGCACCCATATTGTTCTTATCTCATTTAAAAACTTGTTGGAATTATATAGTTTTGACATATATATTATTATCCACCAGCAAAGTACAAGAGACGTACCTTCAAGGTCCACGTACACACAAACACAAGGATTAAGTTAGCAACTTATCACTGAGTGGCTGCCAAATTGCCATTTAATCCCGGTTTTAATTTTGTGTTGCTGACTGATTTAATTTCCTGGGTTGCTGTTCAGTCAGGATTCCCTTGGTTCCTATTGCAAAGTCATCTGTGAAGGGAAACTAAAGATTATCTCAGTCTCTCCTTAAGAAAATATTCATTGAACTTCAATTTCATAAAATTGGCAGTATTTCCAGTACTTTAATTTGGTACCAAAAAATCAAACAACTCAGTCAAACTACCAAGTTCAAGAATGGCTTAACCCGTAAAGGACGTCACAGATGTTTAGTGTCAGATGAATGACAAGGCATTCTCCTGTGTAGGACAGAAATTCAACTATTCATCCTTGGAATTAGTGGTGGAAAGTGGAGATCTTCTACAGTACTTTGACTTCAAATGAGCTCTTTTGATTTTTTTTAATATCAATTATTTCCACAGTTTCAGAAATGATGATTTCCACATGGCCCCCCCATCCTTCCAGGGTATAAGGTGAAAGGCTCCCATTACTAACCTTAATTCTTCAAGGATGGAATGGTGACCCTGGAAATCATGCCTTTTGAAATCGTGTGACATCATCTACTTTAAAAAAAATAAAAAATACACATTGGAGGTCAAAGTATTGTAGAAGGTCTTCCCTTTCCGCACAAAATTCCAAGGATGAAGAGTTGCAATTCTGTCCTAAATAGAAAGATTCCTTGTCATCCATCAGACACTAAACGTATGTGTGGACATTTAACCCTACAAGAACTTGAAAGCCCTTTGCGACCATATAGTATATTTTGTATTTGGTGTTATTTGACCAAGAAAACATGGACGAAATATTTTTCAGTGCAAAATAAACTAACGATCATGATAGTATGTAAATAAAAATGTATCATAACTCATCTATTAAACCACAATTGAAGAGTTATAAAGCTAAATACGGGTCGTATGGAGGACCCCAAGGGCCTTTCAAGGGTGAAGGATTAATATCAAGTTCATCAAGCTGTTAGTTAGTATGACATGATTTCCAGCCATGAGTCCAGGTCTCCAGGACCCACCCTGCTGGTTGAAAAAATTAAAGCACAGACACCAAAGCCTGATTGAAGGATGTACTGATTTGTGGCATTACTAATTCAATCTGTCCTTCCTGCCTATTTAATTTACAGTGCCTGAATTTTCTCACTAATGTAGCGTTTTTACTTTTGAACAGTAAGACTTCCATGCCCTCACTGCATGGGCAAATTTTTCTGGAGGCAGCCATGTAGGCCAAAATCCTCTGACAAGAGTGATATGTATGGTGAAGGCACCCATATCCGATCAAATAAGGAATTTCACACATGATCTGGAGTAGTGCAAGGTGAAGCACATATTTTAAGAGGTGCAATGACAAGAATGATAGAGATTGCAAAAATTTTGGCAATTTGATCACTTGAACTAAAATTATTATGAATTTTGAAAGGCAAAAGTAGGTTGGACCCATGTCCGATGTCTACAATCTTTCAAAACTGCTTACTTAGAGTCACTCAAGGTGAAGGACATGTATCATGGCACTTTGGCACCTAAGCATGCCAAGGCAAGCAAGAATTAGGGACATGTGTCATGGCACTTTGATACCTAGACATGCCATGGCATGCAAGATGAGGGACATGTGTCATTTTTTGAAAAATGGAAATGAGTCCAAACCTCTCTTGAATTTGAGAACCCCTATTGCTTGCCAATGAGAAAATATAAAAATTTCACCAATCTAACAATAGAAATTGTTCACATTTTAAAAATTGGCAGTGTTGTATGTCCCTACCTCATGCATGTTGAACAATGGGGGTTTGTAGGCTATAAAGTGAAGGGCACCCATTACTAACCAACTCCCTGTTATTCAACATGCATGAGGTAGGGACAAACAACATTGCCAATTTTTAAAATGTGAACAATTTCTATTGTTAGATTGGTGAAATTTTTATATTTTCTCATTGGCAAGCAATAGGAGAATGATTTATATGTACCAAAGAACACAACATTTGGTTATGATATGCAAAAGTTATGGAGGGTCAAAGTTTGTTTTGGTGGATATTGTAAAATTGTTTCTATAAGAATACTTAACCCATAAATGACGCAACAAATATTTTTTGTCTGATGAATGACAAGAAATTTTCCTATGTAGGATATATAGAAGTCCAACTATTCATCCTTGGAATTAGGGGTGGAAAGAGGAGATGTTCTATAGCAGTTTGACTCCCCATGAGTATTTTTTATTCTTTTAAAGTAGATGATGTCACATGATTCCAAAAGGGATGATTTCCATAGTCACCAGCTTGGCGTTTAAGAGTTAAAGGACCTCTAGTACTTAAGGGATCTCTTAAACCATTTCCAACTAAATATCATAACCTACCTTAGTTGTAATTCACAATTGTTGCTCAATTCACTACAAAAAAATGCAATCCAAGATGACCAGTTTTTGAAAGAGAATTGTCCAAAATGACAATAGCCATGTTATCACTCTATTATTTTGTCAATTTGTGAGAACTTGTCAATTTTTTGTTAAGTTTGTAATTGATGTTTGGTTCTCTTCCCCCTATTTTTAACATAGCAATTGTTCATGGATGACATGTATACTCAATAATGATTGTCAAGATAGATAATTTGCCAAAAACACAAAGATTCATTAGGTATATAACCCCTATACGTCGAGGGATTGTTTTAGAAGAAAATAGTTCATAAAAAGGTGTCTATGGAAGGAGAGCAATGGATAGTAATTGACAATTTTTCTGAAACTTTCAACCATAAGATCTTAAACTTATCTACATTATTTAGGACCCTACCAATTTTCACCAAAAAATTCTTCAAATTGAGTGAGATCTAAGGGTTCAAAGTTGGAATTTTTTATTATTTCAATGCGAAAATTCCGGGCAATTGCACTTTGACTACTAAATTTGACATGTATGGAATTCCATTTTGATGGTTACTCCTTGAATTTGGCTTCTCATATAAATTAGGAGCATGCTCAAAAAATTTCAGCACAATTGCACTTGTATTACATATGCAAAATGGCATGATTGTAGGCATCTATTTGGCAAAATCAACTTACACTGGCAATTTTTCCATGGATGAATTTTGCATTCAAATCATTGCCCCTGAAAAATTTGAACAGTAGAGACAATGATATAGAAGTATTTGACCATAAGAAACCATCCCTCCTAGAAAATGTCAAAATTTTAAAATTTAATAGCTAAAATGAGGTCACAACCTCTTGTGCCTTCTATAGTTGTGAGGACAGCCCTCTAATGTTGGGTCACCCTTCATAGTAGGAAGGGCAACCCTGACATCAATCCTTGCAAGTTCCATCCTCCACCCCTCTAAGGATGCCTCTTTTCTTTATTGTCTTCATCTTTTGACAATTTGGGTGAGGTTAAGCCTACCATGTGATTTGCAGAATGGAAACCTACTTTTAGTCATGTAGGACCCCTGTCTTGAGCTCTACCCCTTGGCCTTTGGTCAAGATTTCAAATTTTCAATCCTAGTAAAAATGGATGTACCAGTATTGTCCTTCGACCGATGAAAACTACTCTGACTCTAATAACTTTTTACTATGGATCAAATAGGTTTGAAAATTATTGCACCTGAAAGGTAGTCTTCATCCCTGCATGCTCTAAAAAATTCAGGTCGAAATACCCAATATTCTACAAGTGGTGGCTTAAACAAAAACGCTATATTGACAAAAAAACACAATTTGGTCCTTTGGAGGTTAATGCATGTACTCTTTTATCATTTGCCATTGATATCTTAATCTGAGTTACTTATGGAAGAAAATCTCTCTCTTTATATATGGAGCGGTAGGAAGTAGAACAACCCATGTGGGATATGTAATTTAGAAGTTGCAAGAGCTCAACCACTCATAGTTAAGTTTGAAATAGAAATTGTGTTAAAACTAAAATTTCAGACCTCATTTGGGCATAGTAGAATAATTTTTCAAAAAAAATTTGAACTAAAAAACGTTGGGAAATCAATTTAAGTTTAATGTTCAAAAATCCGTTTGATATTTTGATCCTCCAATCAAAAGTTATGGACAAATTTCAAAGAGGCGGTAGAAAGGATTTTTTTTTTGACCTTTTCAAACATCCTCTTTGAAATTTGTCCATAACTTTTGATTGGAGGATCAAAATATCAAACGGATTTTTGGACATGAAACTTGGATTGATTTCCCAAATTTTTTTTGGTTCAAAGTTTTTTTTGAAAAGTTATTTTACTATGCCTAAATGAAGTCTAAAATTTTAGTTTGAACATTGTAATTCCTATTTCAAACTTAACTACGAGCGGTTGAGCTTTTGCAACTTCTAAATTACATATCCCACATGAGTTGTTCTACCTCCTACCACTCCCTGCGTATATAGAGAACTTCTCTTCTCATCTTTGATTCACAAAAAACAAATGGTTCATGAAGTGAAGTGAAGTAACGGTAATACATTATGTTGCACGTGCATTTTTGTTCAATATATGAAGATTTAAATTTAAAGCAATTTCAATTTTGATATTCTGTCTTTTGCAAAAAATAAAGACACTTGTAAACATTGATTAGGCGATCATTCTAGCATGGCAATTGGACAACTAACAAAGGAGGGTATTAGGAAATAGAAGTTGACAAAAATTTTAGCAAAGTGACAAAATAGTTTACAAAATTTTGTTAGATTATTGGTTGAATCTACAGGTTCCCATTAACAAAGCAATTGACAAACTTTTGTCAATTCTCTGTTAAATAGGACACAATTTCCCTTATAGAGATTGCACTTTGCAATCCTTTGTCCAATAATTGATCATAAGTCAGCAATAAATCAAGTACAAACACATGTTTGAAAGAATACAATACCCACACACAAAATGGTTGAATCATCCTATGAATGACACATATTCAACAACTTCCTCTAATGGTGAATTACAATAAGGTAGGAGGCTCAAAATCCACACATGCTCTAAAATTGCCCACCTCCTCAAATGTACATTTTTTGTACGTGGATTTTTTTCATCTTTACAGGGATGTACCAAAAGTTTACATTTGAGGAGGTGGGCAATTTTAGAGCCCTGTACCATTTCGACTTCAAAAATTCATAACTAATTCTACAAAGCTCCAAAAACTATGAAACGACTTGGATTAGATGTCAATTCCACTTGTCTCTCAAGGAAAATTTACTGAAAAATATTTCAATAAGTTTCACCTCCCCAAAATTGAGTTTCAGCTCTTAGATGGGCACTTTATGGACCTCCTACCTTACCATGTTTTTCTTCATCATAATTGTAAGTGATTTCTGAGGTGCTGATATTTAGGCAGGGGTCATACAATACCTTATTACAGATCATTCAACATTAAAGGTTCAGAAATGGATTGAAATGCTGGTAAGGTAGGTCTTGGCAGTTTCTCTTTTCACGGTGTCCTTGCTCATCTTGGTTACAGCTTCCTAATCCTGTACATTGAAAGCATGCTGATTTGAAACAAGAAATCCGTGGCCCTGTAGAAATTGCCACATGTAACTTATGTGACTCCCATGAAATGGGAATGAAGCTCTGTAACACTCACTTGATCGGTCAAAATGGCTAAATTTTAAGGCATATGACCCATTTCCAACCACTTAAGCAATTATGCATATATGGAGCATGGGGTTCTCAAGTGGTGAAATTTTCTCATGTTCAGAAATAGAGTTTGGAAGGACTCCGCAATTTTCCGCAATTTTATTTCCTTAAACATAATTTCTGTGAATCTTTCAGATGAAAATTCTTTTCGACCCATATTGGTCATAGAGGCCGTCCTATTTCCGACCAAGGGTTGGTTGCAATGCTGAGGGGCTCGTAGCCAATCATAATGTGCCACAACTACATCGGGAATTGCACCATTATAAATCACTGCTCATTAGTATCTGAACAGAAAGAAACCAATCTACAGAGTGAAAATAGGGGGGTGATTGGAAAGGGGTCAGGTACCGTAATGTAAAGAGATTGGTCACTTTCAGGTTGTGGGAAACATAGACATTAACTTAACACTAACCTACTGAAAATTCCATAGTTATGCAAGAATATGGGTCTATGGACTTTCAAGTGCTCAGTTTTTTGGTTTTTTTCAGTTGCTCGAGTGTAATATCAGAGCTCTAAAATCAATGTAAGATTTTTGATGAATGCCAAACTGCTCCAGTTTCAAGTTAAGAGTCCTTTAGGGAAACCTCAATGCACAAGAATCTAGGATGCATAGAGATTTGAGATTTCATGACTCTCAAAACTTTACAATACAATTGTGAAGAAATAAAAAAGAAAATTACGTAAGCAACTAGTTGGATCATATTTATATGTGTTGGTTGTGCTGAATTTTGTTTTGAGCGGATTCAAGTGACATCTTGGTTCCATTGTTGAATAATGTTATAGACCATCTATATATTGAGGATGGATATATGAAAAGCTAAAATCTACTTTGGGATAAAGTAAGCCCTGAATGCTTGTTTCAAATCAAAGCGTCCCTTTCATTTCTATAGGACTTCCAATGAGTGATTTGGGTACCTTTGAAATGGGGCATTAGTCTAGAATACTCAAGAAAAGAAGAAAATTCAATCTACAAAACTTTAAGGTGAAGTCTTACAAAGAAAATTCCTACTATTAGTAGCCAATTTAAAGAAGATAAAGAAGTAAACTACTATATTTTTGTAGTCATGATTGAGTGACTAAAATCAGATTGCACATAGTGTTTGACTATACATGACATCTATTTCATTGAAGGAATGTAACTATTTTGAAGTTGCCAATTTATAGAGTTGAAAAATTGTCAATTTCAAATGAAATTCAAAATTTGATTGTAAAAATAAAATATAATTATTTTTAAACATTTTTAAAAACCCTCCACCAACTCTTGTTTTTTTCCGCAAGCACTCAAATGTCTTTTAGGCCCACAAGGCCCAACCTTTGCTACGTGGTTGGCTACACATTTAAGGTCATAAACATTGTGTATTTTTTTTAATTTTTTTGGCAAGACAAGCCTACAACTAGGACCAATAAGTGTCAATGTCTCAACATTTACTGCAATTCACTGTCAGTATCACTTCACCCCACCTCACCCCGCCCCAAGGAAATAATGTGTGCACATAAAGATGCTTTGAATTTATCAGGGAGTCTGAGTAACCCGCGAAGGCCCTCCCCATCTCCAGATTCAACCGGTCGAGTCATGTGTCATTTTTCTGCCGGCACATCTATAGAATATCAGTCACTCCAAGTTAGTTGGGCTTTGTTTTTTTCCATGACTGCAACCAATTTAAAAAGTATCTTTTTTTCCTTTGACCCAAGTGAAATGGAATTCCATTGCAAAAGCCAAAATACAATTTAAAAAAAGTATATATCACAAGAGTTGTGATGAAGCCAAAGACCCCCACCTGCGTGCCATGATGAGTGCCTTCACTTGGGTGCCCAATTGGATCGTGTTAAAAGGATGACCGCAAAAGTAGTACAAAATTTTCCTCCTTTTTGGTGAGGTGCACTCAATCATCATTTCGTACCTGAACTTCCTGTCCAAAGAGCTTCGGTCACCGTTTCCATTTTTCGGGCCCATGCTGACTCGCTTGCAGACGTCCATTTGAGTGCTTGACAGTAATTTAGTAGTATTTATATTCACCCGTCCATCGTCCATCGTCCATCGTCCACCGGTCAGTTGAATTGCCCATTGACCCTTGCCTTGGGAAGGTCAATCAGTTTAAGTTAGTCACATGGTGAAAAATTTCCAATTTCATTGGTAAGGTTTTTAATAGTTACCCGATGGACGTTCAAGGGGTCGGGACTCCCCGAGAAAGTTCAAGTTGAGTTCTTTCTCAACTTCCCAATCCCGACAACCTTATCAACTGACCCAAGTGAGTTGAAGGATCAGTAGTACTTACGTACTGCCTGACCGACTGACCAACACTAATTGGACACCACAAAATTTATATATAAAAAAAAACATTTTCAATTGGACTTTGCATTTTTTTTCAATTGGGTTTGGGAGGATGTAGACATAGGTGAGCTAATCATGTAAGATTGCCGGAAAATCAGGTAAACCTCCTTTTGGGCGACCAGAGGGAGGGGGTTCCTTGCTCAGGTATATGTACATACGATTGTACCTTCTTTCCAAAGAATGATAATAATACTATAATAACAATCAGTGGTTGCTTGAATGACAACTTTTGTTCTTTCGAGGAGGTTTCGAGAGAGGCAACAAAGAAGCCTCTGCGGACAGGCGACGACCGAGGAGAAAAAGCTCGTCATTCTGTCAGCTTTGCAGTGCTGACCTCCTCACCTCCTGCACATGAATGCAATACGTTTGTTTGTTTGTAAGTTATGCAGTAGAACTTAACTTATACAATACATGCTGACTTTTAAAAAAAAAATCTGATTGCACAGGGCCCTCAGACAATGACCACTGACTGACATAGTTGAGACTCATGGCAAGTGTAATTTTTACTCTTGCAATGAAATTCCATTTCATTTGTGTCAAAAAAAAACATAAAACTCATGGCAAGTGTGACAATGTGGCGAAAAGAGGATTATAGTAACTAAGGTAAACCAACCTACTACCACCCTGATTAGAAATCTGACTATGTTGGAGTGAACTCCAACAGGGGCACCTATTTTTCAAAGATGTGGGCATTTTTTTTTTTGGAAACACATGGACAATTTCCATTAATAGAGGAAACAATACAAAAAACCAAGGGAGCAAGTCCCCGGAGGCAATTTTTTGGAATTTTCAAACAACATTGAGGTAACTCAGCCTACAACAGGTTCGACTTTGGAGAAGCCTAATGCAGTCCCACTTCTAGTCTTGTGCCACACATTTTACAAGACACATGTACACTAGAAGAATTTTTGGGACTGCAATAGGCATGTCCAGAGTTGTGCATGTCATAGGTTGAGTTACCTTAAATGCCAGCCAACCCTCAAAGAGACAAAGGATCATAGGGAAGTCAAGACCAATATGAAACACGATGTGTGTGCATGTTTCATGAATCAAACCCAAGTGGAATTATAGTTTTCCTATTAAAATTGTAATTTATGTGAGTTTTTGAAGTCGGTTGTCCTGAAATTATAAAATCATCCTTGGAATAGAGTCATAAATGCCATATTAACAACCCATCACCGCCTTAAAGTGTATCTATTAGCACATGTATATTCACTAATAAAAAATTGACACATTACCCAAATTAGAGTTAATGGGCTAATTCTGTCCATAAAGTAAATGGAGTTAGAGGGGTTTTGTGGTGGTAATGGGGCCAAAACTTAGGTGGCAATAATGGGAAGATGGTAGCAATTGATTGCTTTACCCTACATCTAAAATTGACAGAATAAGCAATTCTAAGTGATTTAGCATAGTTCATATTAATATGTTGACTTTTTTGTAGGATCTTGTTGGCAAATCAAAAAGGGATTCCAGATTCTCTTAGAATGCATTTTTAAGACACTATATGAATAAACTATGAATTTTCAAAGTATTGAAAATAGGTATTTCTAGTACCGTCTATAAACTCTCATGAATAGTGGGAGTCCATGTTAGGCAAGAATCTAGACTAGTTGGTTTTAGAAAGCAATCAAAATTAGGTGTGATTTCCATACAATTCCCAACTCTACAACTTTTTACCCCCCTCAGGTGAAAAAAATCCAAAGTTGTTGATTTGGGTTGACCCCCACCTCTAATGATGTTGATCTCCAATTAAAAAAGTGAACCATCACCGTTGATTGCCATCATGAGAGATGATCTTGACTGTCGACGCTCTAGGATACGGAATATGACATGGATATGGAATATATATATTCATATTCATATGGATACAAATTGTATGAAATACATATGGTAATTCCATTTATTCCATAACGATTATAGACAATCTAAACTACTTCCTAAAAATTAAAATGTGGGGTGGGGTGGGTAATTAAACAAGCACATTTTATTGAATTTAACCACCAATGATTGAATGACATGTGTACTCCATCAATTTTTCATGTCTAGTTTTCACAAAAAACAATACCTTTGTAGTTTTGTCACAAGATATGTTCAAAAGACACAAATCCTAATATGACAATATGACAATCAATGGTAGATTGACAAATATTTGAGAATGTCCTCTTAGAAAAGAAAAAGAAAAAAAAGGTCTTCTTAGTAAAGCGGGTTGAGTATTTCAACTAACTTAATACTAGAGATAGGCAATGGATTTTAGGGATTTTATGGTGTCAATTTTTTTTAAAAACTATGCCACGAAAATTCCATTCAATGGTTTATGACTATAGGAGAGAAATAGAGAAATGACATCTATCACCTCTTGAAAAGCAAAAGAATATATTTCAGAAACTATTGCTACTATCCTTGGACATGGTTAAGAGACCTATTATTAGCAAAACAACCTAAACTTGTCATTGTGATCCTCAAAGTCTCCCCAAAGTCAACAACTTACATGGTGTTTCTTTTAAACAATACAATCTTCAAGAGAAACACTTACATTTGTGTACATTGGAGGAAATTTCTTTATGATGGCCTTTATATAGAATGTATCACTTAAGAATCCTACTTTGCTAAGCCATCTTTAACTTTTATTGCCAAACAACCTTTATTTTTACTTTGAGCTCTACACCAATAAGGAGGACCACTCGTATTTTTAGATTTTGGAAGAAGTAGCATTCTTTTCCAAATCCAAGAACATGAGTGGTCTTCCTAAGAGATGTATCCCTCCAAACAAAAATTATACAAAAAAACATAAAGTGGTGTGCTTTTACTAAAAGAATGCCTCTTTATATGGACCTTGACATATTCAGTCTTTACCTCTGGTTGTGCTACAAAAGAATCATCTATGGCTACTCAAAGATAGTCAAATTATCCATGTCAACTATTCAAATACTTCCCTCACTAGGCAACTCCATGGCAATATACATGTCATGATTTGGCGGTTACAAATAAACACATGGCACAAATATACTTGTCAACATATTGAACAATGGGTATTATATGATGGTCCTTCTCTCACTAGAACAATGCCCACATCACATTCCTTTCCCTATAGTACACTCATAAAAGATGATTGTTGTGATATACCAATAGATAAATTGTGATTCTCATTAGTAAAAGTATGGTCTAGATTAGAGTTTTGCTACTACAAAAATTTGATACTAATATTACACCAAAAGGTAACAGTGTGACCAAATAACAATACTTCTTGAGGTATAGTATGCATACTTCAATGCAGGCCCTATTAATTTTGTTGCAAACTCCAAGATTATCAATGTGCCTAGTAATCTATTTATAGCCAATGACTCTTTTGTTGGACAATTTTAGATTGTAAAATGAAGGACAATAGGAATAGCAATTCCATTTTTTGTAGAAAAAGAAAAAGAAAATTGACCATTCAATATCCATACATTTATGAGACTAGCAAGCATGAGTTCTCTATTTGGTGTTCACACCAATAACACCACACCAAACGTTGGGTGGACTAGATTATATATTGCAAAAACTAGTAGATCAATGACCTTAGCCACGGGCATAAAACCATATGATATTTTTGAGTAAATTAAATCAAATTCTACCTTACATTACCTTGAGTCAAGTAACTCTTGACAATGACTCCAAAATGCAGAGGGGAGTTGAATTCATCACTTATGAGAAAACAAGATAAAGTTGTTACTCTTAATGGTACAACATTAGATCCTAGAGCATATTTTTCTATATTTAAGAGATGTGCCCTTGCCTACTAGGAGTTTGACCAAGTCCATATTTGTCACATGCATCTAGTGTATTACCATGCAATAGTATTCACCATACTTTTAGCAAGATGGTGCCAAATTTTTTATATCATCATCAATGTCAACAAATTTTGTAATGCTAATTTGGAATTTTGGATGTTATTCAAGATGCAATATTGAACAATTAGGTGGAATTGAATGATTGAAGCCACGTGCATCACCCACTTTATGAAGGGCTCCCACAACACCATGATTTATGAAATGAGAAACACAAGGGCAAAGCCTAGGTGGCAGATTCTTGTAGTGGCAACAACACTTGTATCCTACTCAGGACTATAGTAGACATGACAACAACCTTGTGCGGGCAATGGCCAAGTTTTAGGGACATAACAAGAAAGGACTATTGTCATTTTGAGGCTATTGGTGAGTTATGTTTGCAAGAATGCAAACAAGTAAAGGAGGCTGTATAAAACAAATTTTATTTTGAACTTTTATTTTCATTGTTTAGGTGTAATAAGAGTGTGAATATTAATACAGTAAGGTTATGGACATGTTTTTAGTGTACAAATCTTTTAGTGGATGATGAAAGACTATGGATGGCTTCCAAAAGATTATAGTCGTTGTTTCATAGTATTGATATCTACACTACAGTGGAGGTTAAGTCTTATATCTTAGAATGGGATTTTGATGAAAAGTTTTGGGGACTATTAGACTTTGTTTCCTTGTTTGTTTTCTTTTGCAAATGCTATGATAGTTCTAGCCCTTGGTGATAGTCTTTGGTCTCATACATATTTGTATTTTATGTATGTTAATTGTTGCTTCAATATTTTCTTGTGAATATATCTAGTCATTTCATTTATTTCATTATCTTGGTGATTGAATATTGTGACCCGTTTATGCAAATGTTTGTAGTTAAAGCTTGGAACAATAGTCATTGGTGGAAATTGTTGTAGCCTTTACTATATTTAATTTAGATAGTTGACTATTGAAGTAGTGCATGAGAGTCAAACTATTTGCGAAGACTATAGTCATGATGCTTAATGAAGTGCAATAAATATAACTATGGTTTGTTGACTAAGTTAATGGTGAAGGTATATAGAATAAAAGACTAGTTTGAAACTTTAAGTGTAGAATTGAATGTTGTATAAGAAACTGGACTATTGTCAATGTCTGTAAGACTTTTGTGCAACATTTGAGAAGATCAAGTGATTGAATTTAGAAATTAACAAACCATACATAGATAATTAAGTGTGTAGTATAAGTGGGATGTTTAATATATGAAATGAGAATAGTTTGTACTCTATAACAAAATGGAGCCAGAGCATGAAGATCATAAGTGAAGTAATTAATGATAGGGTTTACATTGTATACTCTCATGGACTAGTGTATCACAAAGACAATAAGACAATAAAAAATTGCATAGATCTAGTATATTGTTGTATGATAATATTTGAATTATGTTGAAATACAAAATGAACCAAAAGACTATGGTCCTTTCCTTTTGAATGGTGTTTAAAATAGAAGTATGTGAATTATGAGTGGCCAATGGAGTCATGACTATAGACACAAACCTTGAATGATATAATGACTCTAGACTTTAGAATAAGTAATGTTGCGACAAGCCAATGGGCAAAATGTGAAGAGTATGGGAAGAGAGAAGTGAAGAACCTTTATGTGTATATATATAGAATACCTTGATTGGCATTTTAAGAGACATTTCATTTTTAAATTAATCAACAATAATTCAAAGATATCAATTAGATTTTGTTTTCCTATTTAACAAGTGACTTTGGTTGCATAATTGATAGACAATTGGACTTTCCCTCATTTAGAAGAACTCCTACTAAGTTTGAATCCTTGAGTTTTGTTAGAGAGAAATATTCAAACTACACTAACCCTCTACTAATGAAAGGTGATAATTATATAGACTAGTTTCTTTGCAAGACAATGGTCGGTAAATGGCCTTTGATAGCGGATGGTAGACGGTAGTCAACTATTTGTCATGATAGGCTAAAGTCCAATATCTATGTATGTCATTGAAGTCCCTTGAAATTTCTGAATATTTATAACATCTAAGTGTTTGGTTCAAGAGTTATACCTACCAAAAGAACCAATTCCAAAACCAAGTCATTCCTTGTTGGCTTGGTGAATGTTATTGTTCAACAACTACGTCATTCGGATTTGACATCTTCATCAATCCCAACAATATCTTCCAAGTCGTCCTTTTATGGGTCATGACTTGGTTTCCTCGATGCTTTTATACACCCATTGTAGCAATGCTACCTCTAGGTGATTGACTCCATTGATGTGGATTTGAGATTGGGCACCAAGATATGCCCCATAGAGACTAGACAACCCTATCTATATTTGAAGGGAAATATAACTACAACAAAATGGGTGTTTAATGACTATGAAAACATGATTTAGAATGACTGGCGATTGCTCATAGTTATATTTTTGAAGGCCAACACCTTGAAGAGAAATATGATTGCAAATATGACTGCTAGTCATATTCTAGCCTTGTACGTCATGGGTGTATAGTATATGTTTGTTGAGAATGCCAAAATACTTCATTAGAGATGATAGAGAACATGTTTGGAGATCGCCTAATGATATTTGTTAGACATATTTTGCAATCATATTTCTATGATAGTCCCATTTTTTTCCTTTTGGGCCGTCTAAGGAAAATTTGGGTAGGGAACATGTTTAGAGAGTGCCTATTACCTAGTCATATTTTTTAGTCATATTTTCACTTTAGTCATTATTTGCAGTCATATTTTGTAGATACATTTTTTTGGTAGTTATTTTTTTTCTTTGGGGCAAACCTAAGGAAAAGGTGGGCAATCTAAGATGGGTCTCTTGTATTTTGGCCTTAGAAGCCATTTCTTAGGGTTAAGGCATGACTTTATTTAATGCCTATTAAAATAAATCATTTTCTTTCGTATGATGTATCTATTACATAACTAGTGTCCAATAATTTGGGGCGGCATATGTTTGTATTTTAATTAATGTATTTAAAATTTTCATAGGATTTAGAAAGGAAGTAGAGAAGAATAAAGCAATTAACAATACGAGACAATGAAATTTTTTGTGAAGATTTAGGGAAAAATTAGAGAGGAATAAAAGCCTATAGACATACCAAAGTACCAAGGTGGGACCAAGCCTATGTTGACCCACTATTGAAATTTGCCATGGGGTTGACTAATTGTGCTAATTGATTGTAATGGTTGATACAAATTAAGAGCTAATTAGATTAGTTGATACAAAGTGAAATCTAATGCATTTAATTAGTGATGTTGATTGAAGGTTGAGGAGTTTAGAAAAATATTTGAAGCATGGGAAATATCTAAACCAAAGAGAAGAAAAAGGAGTGAGAAAAATCCATACAAGAGTGGCCATGGAGCAAGAGTAAGTGACGAGTGCAATTTGTGTTGAGAGTCTAAATGTTTAAAGTAGAAGCATAGGTTCTAAGTTGCTACTCAAAGCTTTGGACATGATTAGAAGACTAATTTGACCCCCTTGTACGATTTGATTGCATTAAACAAAGATTGTTGATTATAATACACATAGTTAATCAAATGAAGTTTTAAAATCTTAATTATATGATTAGTTAGCACTTATGAGTTTGATGTCATTACAATATTTTGATTCTTAGAGTAATTAGAAATGAATTAGTAGTACTAAAAGTCAAAGATTGCAATTCTAAAATATCCCCCCAAATAAAGGAAAACAACAAAAAAATATTGAAAATAATTTGGAGAAAGTCAAGAGGAAGAAGTAGAAAGAAATAGTTCGAAAGAAAAGAATTAGATCATATATGATTTATACCCCCTTGTTGTAAAAGTTGTTATTTAATTTGTATATAGAAACACAAAAAATGAAACAAAAATGGATTAAAGCAGAGCTCATGAAGTCATGATACAATTACAATTATATGTATATTGGAGAATGGGGATGGAGTGGAAATGGATTCCAAGGCATGTCCTTAAATTTGGCACTTTGTTATTTCTCTTCTTGAAGGAACTATAGTTATACTACAAATTAGAGGTTTAGGTCAAACCTCTAAAAATTTCTTAAATCCAACTTTGAATTCAAGATCACTTAGGTAATTTATAGAGGTTTCCAGTAACATATCACACTTTCTAAAAAATAGATAAAAATTATGGAATATAGTGTACAATGAAATTGGATAATTAGTTGCATTAGTTTTGCATAAAAAATATCAAAGTTCATCCAATTCAAGTAAAAGAAGAAGCTTAAAAGTTGGTAACATTTAGAATCCAATCTTGAAAGTAAGAAAATTAATTTAGACTTATAGGTTAGAAGAAAATGTTGGATGAAATCTTGAATGATGAATTGAAGACAAAATTTCATCCATCTATAATTTTTGCCAAAAATATTCTATTATAAAGATTTTTACTATTTTAGAATAGCTATGCAATGCTTTACAACTTAAGCTAACAATTTTTTTGAATTTCTCAACTTGGATTTGGAGGTCTAGAATTTTGGACTAGATTAGTCAAAAACATCCAAAACCACCCCAAATCTCTAACTTCTATAGTTTGTGTCAATTTTAGTTTAGATATGAACCACTTACAATTTATCATTAGAAAAAACTTGCTCATTGCTTAGAATTTCCATTGAACAATACTTAAATATCCAACTTAGGATTCGAAGCCCAACAACAAAAAACATGGTCATGCATGCTTTATCTCACGGATATAGGTATAACACTCACACATATCATATATTGAAGTTTGTTTGTTTTCTTAAAAAGGTTCTGAACAATGTCATACAAGCCATATTTATTGAGGGTCTCCATAGGCTGTATAGAAGTTACAAAATTATTCATATGAAGATTGAAGCTCACTATAATACGCATACTTGTATTGCAATTAAAAGATGGTTGTTTGAATGTTCTTATAAGGATATAGAATATAAAAATATAATCTCTTTTTCTACTTCAAAGATCCTTTTCAATGGTGCCCTTATCAAATATTTTTGTTCTTATACACTTAGTACATGGATGTAGATACTTTGACAAATTCATGGCATCTGCTGAAATGTCTTTTTTTCCTATAATTGTAGGTGCTTAAGGCCTTGCAATTTTCCTTTAGGCATTTTGTGGAGTTGTAGTGTCAATATATATCCACTTTGGAGCAAATTTGGTTGTTAAAATAGTTTAGTTACTTAGTATAGTCATATTTAGTAAGTCACATAATTACATCAAGTCACATGACTAGAGTAAGTCATGTGTATGACTTGGGCAAGTCACATAACTAGGGTTTTCAACCCTAGCTGCCACTTCTATGTAGCTACCACTAATTTATGATTTTAAAACCCTAGTTGCCATTTTTTTTCATGTACTCCTTCAAGTGCAACATTCGGCTATTTTTTTCTTTTTCTTTTTTTTGGTTGCTTCTTAGGTTTTTCTTCTTGTTGTTTTTTAGCTCTTTCTTGTTTCTTGCTTCTTAGTACTTATCTCTTGTGGTTTTTTAGTCCTTAATCCTTGCTTCTAGTTTCTTCTTGTTACTTCTTAATTCTTGCTTCCTAGTTCTTGCCTCTTGTTGCTCTTAGTTCTTGCATTTCATTTCTTTTTGTTACATTTTAACCTGTCTTTCTTGTTGCATTTTATTGCATCTTAACTTATACTTCTTGTTATTTTTTGCATTTTATTGCTTATTAACTTGTATTTGTTGTTGTTTCTTGCTACATCTTAGTTTTTTCTTTTTCTTGTTATTTGTTGCATTTTATTGCATCTTAACTTGTATTGTTTGTTGCATCTTAATTTTTATTTTTGTTACATCCTACTTCTTGCTTGTTATTACCTCTTAGCACTTGTCGCCTTTTGTTTTTTGTTCTTTCTATTACTATTGATGTTCTTTCATCTTATTTATTTGTGATTTATAGAGATATAGTGGTTAATTGGTTATGAATTTTTCTTACCTTAAACTTGTGCTACATATTTTGTATTGCCTTAAATCTTTGAAGGTTGAGGTATATTGTTCATTCACTAAAAATTAACCTCCTTAATTGTACATGTAGGCACTAAAAGTTGGAATGAAGCTATCAAAGGATACTTACAACACCAAAGAGGCAACTGCCCATTTTTGTAAGGAATATTGATCCTAGAGTATGTGGGAATATATATTTACAAAGTGTCATTGTGATATGTTTTATGTTAGTGACTAATAAATGTCATTGCAAAGAGTCACATTTTTCTTGTATTTTCTCTAGGGTCATTGCAAGAAAGACCTTTTGTTTTTTGTAGCATTTTGCACAATACCCATGATTTTTTGAGAATATTGTATAATTAGAAAAATAATTTAAAAAAAATGTAAAATATATGTTTAATGTATACACCTTTAAGAAGAAGGTACCCTAGGAAGGAAAAGCGTAGAAAAATTCTCTAAGTAGGAGAACTAGAAAAGTGCAAAATTTCATGAAAATAGGTATTTTCACATTTTAATTTGTAAAAAATAGGAAAAACAATTTTCAAAGAAACTAAAAATTGTCCATTTGGGAAGACTTCATGGTGAAGATATTTCACCAAGAGAATGATCTTAAAACCATTTTCAATGTTTAGAACTACACGAGTAAGGGAGCCTTGTTTGCATGAACGTAGAGGACATAAAATAATGTTTTTTTAAGTGATATTTGGTAGACACATGCTTGACTAGTGTGGAAATAGACCACAGAAATTTCATCTCTATATCATTAATTTTGGGTACTCCCCAATACTAAAAACCCCTAAACTGCAAAGTGTGACAAATTAGTTAAATTAAAATTCAATTATAAATTTATTTTTGAAAATTTCTGAAAAAAAGGGATCTAATTACTATAAAGTTATCCATCTCTAATAAAAATTTCAAGTCAATTGGGTTCATACTTCAAAAGTTATAGCACAAAACAACTCCATCATTCAAAGTGTGACACAAAATAGTACTAGTCTTTCTTGCAATCACCCTCTCCCCAATATGATTGTCTCTTGTGTATCTCAAAAATCATATGTACTCATTTTTAATTGAATAGAATCTTATTTAGCTATTGAACCATGTTGATGCATGATTGCAATACATTATGTCAATTTAGAATGTATGGAAAATGTGATTGTAGTTTATGACAAAAGTTATTATAAACCTCAGTCACCCCAATTACAAACCATGCATACAAATCTAAGAAATGCCACTTTCACTTATCCGGAATATCACTTGCTTGAGTTATATTTCACAATATATCTTGGCCAAAATATGACTGGTTGCAGTCATATAATTTTCACAATCATGCCAATAATGCGACTCTATATTTTTTTAAATTATAACTACATTCAATCATAAAATTACTAGTAACACTCTATATGACAGCTAGATGAGCCAAAAATATGGCTTATAAGAGTCATATTTCACATCAATAAAAAATATGACTCATGAGAGTCATTTTTCACATTAGCCCCAAATATGACTATAGAAAGTCATATGTTACATCAGCCAAAATATGATTGACTATAGTCATATTCCATATCAACCTAAAATATGACTACATTGAGTCATACGCTATGTAGGCTTGTTTTCATTTGTTCAGGCAACTCAAGAGAAAATCAAGATTCCAAGGATAGTCAACCTATATGCCACATAGGCAATACATGGCTAATTATACCCCCAACACTACAAATATGACTCATTAAAAATTTGACTACCAATAGTCGGTAATGACTAGACCTAATTATATCGCATGTCATCTAGAATGTTTTTAGTGTGAGTCATATTCTGAGATTTTATGACTCATTATAGTCATATTTGCAATCATGTAACACCCATTTTGTTGGAGTGATAAGACTTAATTTTCAATTAAAAATAATAAAAAAATTCTAATATTTTTTTATAAATTTAAAACATCAAGTTTTTTCAAACAATATTTTAGACACTATAAGTCTATATTTAGATTTTTCAAACAATTGGAATTAAAATTTATCTAATAGTGTAAGGACCTTTTGTAAGAAAATTCTTCTTATTTCTATTTTTCTATTTATTTGTGATTTAATTTACATTCAATTTCTAGCAGAAAGCCAAAAAATTCTTTTTAAATTCTATATTCACCCTTGAATTTCATACACATGGATTCAAAAGAAATTACAAAAGTTACAAATGCTTGTACCTAGAAGTTTTTGACATTTCCAAAATGCTGACCCCAAAATAATAAATAGCATTTAGGAAAAACTTACATAGTCTAGAATCATTAAAAAATGTTGGATGTTCCCTAAAGTTAATACCAAAAGGAAGAATATTTTTTCATTGTCAAGTATATAAAATTCAACCATCAACCATCAAGTTGAGTATGTAGGAGAAACTAACATTGAGAAGTTGACACTACTAAGAACCTTAAAAGGGAAGAACAATGAGCTTGAAAAAGAGTTGAACCATAGTCACATGAAAAGAGCAATGATAGTTTAATTGTAGTTCACAATAGATTAAAGTATCAATGATTGCATGCATGGACCCAATGAAATCCAAGTGTCATTATTGAATAATATTATGAATGTTCTTGAACCAATGACATGCCTCTTCATTTGGACAACATCCTTTGTAACTATTTAAAGAATAGTTGAAAAATGATGGTTGAAGTACTTGGAAAAGAATAATGGAGAGGTATATTATAAATATCAAATGATTGTAAGAGAATAGAAAAGAATTTTTCTTAAGTGGAGCAAAAAGTGTCTTTGTGGAAAAATTAAAAAATCTTAATATGCAATAAATTTTATTTTAGTCAATAGATTTTTCTTATCTAAACTTACTATAGCAAACCTATACCTTCTAAAGAATAAGAACCTCTTAACCCCTTACAACTCTATGAAGATATTCATAAAAAAAAATCACCAAAACATTCTTTTCCATGTGCAAAAATGCACGATGAAAGTAACTTTATTTGCAGACTTCTACAAAGCATAGAATCAATTTTTTTACAAAATTCCTTTTCCACGTAGCTGCAAGTCTACTAAAAGAACATTACCTCTAAATTTCAGCTTCAAATACCGAACTAGCAAAAGCAATTCCCTTGTGCTTTAATGAATGCAAAAATGAGAAGAGGTACAGGTCAATCACTTTTGGAAGTCGCTATTTCAGTGCCTCGAAAGGTAGCAAGCTCCTGAAGGAAGGCTCTCTCGCACTTGTGCACGGCAAGAACTACTATGCCCAGGCAAACAACACCAACCCCCACGTGCGGGACCATTGATAGAGAAAAATTGTCATAATCCAGCACATATGTCTTGGATAAGTAGGTCGTCACGGCAGAGATCAGTAACACTCCCAGCACTCTCCAGTTTGGGATCGCCTGCCATAATGAAAATGTTGGGGAATGCTGCCACAAGAATACCAAATTGCTAGATTAGCAGGGGTTAAAGTTCAAACTCAGTGCAACATATCAGTAGTAATCATAGACGAACACACTGCACATGACGGTTCATATAATCATATTGCCACAGAAGTGATTACTATATTATCTTGGTCGGTTTAGTACCGTCATATGTATTTAATTTAGTTTTGAGATTTTCAACACATGACATTCTATTAGATTCCAAATATTTCTACCGGAAAATCAACTTTCTGGTTAAGAAAATTCCGAAGTTTTCTATAGCCTTGAAAATAATAGAATTAGCGTCAAAACCGACCAGGTACTACGGTATTACACAATTGACGAATTTTAAAGCGTGCAAACAGATCAGTACAAGAAAGTACCAGCCTGACCAACACTTCTGAAAAAACACATGCATTCTTGTAACAGCCACTCTGTGAAGATGATGCACAGCGTGAACAACTCACCCTGAAGTAGCGCCGTATGAAAGTGAGTGAGTAGATGATTCGCATCCCCATGTCTAAGGTTGTCAAGGTGTAACACAAGCAGATCAAGGAGATGAAGCTTCTGTTAGAGATATTATATTAATATCAGCTATCCAAATGGAATTTAAGTCAAAACTTAGTTTCTGAAATTAGAAGGATACTGATGGAATTGGCCAAGATGAGACCAGTTGATGGGGCAGCTCGTATAAGTACCACAGTGAGGCACATGTATACTACCGAAAAAACAAACAGCCAAACGTTGGACTGCATTAGCTCCCCTTTTGTCACCACTGCATGCAGAAATGCTTCACTAACGCCTGAAAATCAGAGCCAGAAATATCATCAGACTCTTGTTCAGAGAAAACCAGTTTAGGCAATTAGTCATAACCAACTACATAGTTATTCACTTAGCCCTCAAATTTATGAAAAGGATACAATTAAGAACATTTAAAGAGGACCTTTAAATTTGGAGTTGTTGACATCTCCGTGTTCCATTACAAGATTCACTTGCTGAAAATCCCCAATACACAAGCTGGAGGATATCGATTTGCCTCGGATACGCTCGAAGTATAAACTTAAAGCTCCGGTCTCAATTCAGAGGTTTGAAATTTACGTACCGTTCAGTGCAAGAGCGAGAATGTAAATGCAGTAGTATCCCAAAGCCACAGTTGCATCCCCATCACTCCAATCTCTTGTGTACAGCAGACGGAGCAGCACGTAAGCGTAATTTGGGCCAAACACAACAAACACCGACCCTGGGAACGTCACAGATAAACAGTAAGAAACAGTACAATACATGCATAACCAATTAAGAACTTTCTGAAAATGGCCGTGAGTCAAAAACAATCACCATCCAATCCCTTTTGATGAAATGTTGAGAACAAGGAGAGTTGTCTTGAAGTAATGGCCATCCAAACCTCAAGAAACAAACAGAACCTACAGAAATTCGAGAAAACGAATGGTGAATTCAAAATCTTAATTAGACTCAGTACGTAGTTCCTGAGTCTAACTACATAAAAGCAGTACTCACCAAAGAGATTGGCAAGTTTCAGTGCTAGAATCAATATGCGCTCCACGGCACGTTTCTGGTTCCTCCTCTTGTCTGCCGGCAGCTCACGAATCAGATGTAACAGTTTTAAGTACTTGTCATATCATCAGATCAATCGAATAATCCAAGAGTAGAATCTCAGGAAAGTACTAACCTTCAGAACCAACAGATGATCCAGCCTTAGCAAACATAGTGAATGCGCTTTCCTCGAAGGGCTGAAAAATAGATCGCACCACCAAGCTTCCTGCATGTCCGAGAGATAATCACCACAGGTTCCAAGACTGTTAAATCAGCACGTTATCCAAATTCTGTATGGATCAAGATAGAAACAGTGAAGACGATCAAGGCTTGATTACATACAGATTTTGATGTTGATATACTGATACAAGTACAGCTAAAAATCTCTTTATAGCTTGGAACTGTTTGAACTAGATGAAGGCTTAGCAAGAATCCAATCAAATACATGTGTTACAGAAACAATCTACCTAGTTTCTCAACCAGGCCATAAATCCCTTGATTGTAGGCAGTGTCAAAGAGCACAAGCACCAACTTCTCTCCTTCTTGTAGCACCAGTTTTTGTACCGACTGGAATGTGAATGTGGCACATAAATAAAAGAGGGCACCATCGAGTATTCGCCTCCCTCTATTCCTGTATCACAATACATGCTTCAGATAACCAAAATTTGCAAAGTGAATTAAGAGACATCAAGAATAACATAAAACGACAAGCACGAGTAGCTTAAAATTAGTCACGCCCAGCTGATGGAACTAACATCATGAGGCACCCATCCTTCACACCCAGAGTAATAATACCTGAAGGGAAATAGAGTACCCTTGTAGTAGAACAGAAAATAGAACCAGTAACCTAACAACAAGCAACCACCATATGCGAATTGTGCATATGCAAATAGTAGTCCGCCACCCTGCAAATTTATGCCACCTGTGTTAATAAGACACGCCCAAGATTATTCAAGGATAACAAACTGAGTTTCTTCAACCACATGTGATTTTCACCAGAGGCAGATATAGTTTCATGACTACAACTACAGCATCAGTATTCTAGGAGGTATCAGAAAAATCACCAATCCAATGCCTTTAATGAGAAGGACATAAGTGACAACACATCGAGCCAATGTGGCCACTCCTTCGGTGATCATGCGCAAGCGTAAGAATAGCAAATGCTGTGCCAAAATATAAAGAGGTTCCGAACCTAACTCCAATATTGCTGCTGCTCCTGTTCTATCCTCAAAAACAAAGAAATGGTCAGTAGTTTCATTTCATGAAAAGTCACTTCATGAAGCTATACTTGAGTTCAGAAAGAAGTGAAAAACAGAAGTATCTAAGCTGTCAAGAAATGTGTTGACTCGTACCCAGCACAACCATCGAGGAAGCATAATCTTCAGAAATACTGAGGCCTTGCCACCACATTACAACTTTATATACAATAAGTGATGCAACAGCGCCCCATGGCAACGTGAGCCATGCCATAGCCAAAACTCTATCGTTGCTCTCCGACTCTGAATCATTCCGACTGAAACCATCACCCACAACCAGCCCTATGTAAATTTCACCGCTCCAATGATCTCCATCAGACAAAGAGATGCTGCCAATAATAAATTACAAAACAAGACTAGAAAAGAGATACATTAGATATAAAACATTGCACTACTCACCCAACATTTCCACGTAAACAACCACGACGAAACCCTTCTCGACTAATAAATAGGACAGTCGTTGTGAAGAGATGGAATTGCACGGCTTGCAACTGCAATGGAGACCATAGAATCACGTGAGATTCCACGTTTGCTCAAAACGACAAATAGACTGACTACAATGAGGTTATCACTCTAGACTACGAGAAGAACTGACTAGCTGCTGAGTAAAGCATGCCACACACACCTTTAGCCACAAAAGGACCAAGAATTCATAGTTTTGAAATAACCAATTTGATTGATCATATTGTGAAAACATAATTCACATGGGTGAAAATGGTTCATTTTGCATGTGTTGCCAAAAATATAAATAAATTTGAACAAAATAAAATCCCGACATGACCTACTCACTGCTTAATTTAAACACGAGGCCCAATTTGGGCCACCAGGTCCTTTGGGGGTTTAGGGTTTAGGCCATATGCAGAAAAAGAAAAAAAGAAGAGGATTTAAGCACATACTCCAAACTGCTCATGAGTGAGGCGCCGTGCCACCAGTAAATTGAGAGCAAAGGATAGCACACGTGAAGAAACCTGCGTCGCTGAGACCACACAACCCTAATTGTCAGGAAACTACACACAAAGAGCATAAATCATTTCAAACGACGCAAATCAATACTACAGCAGTTTAGGAATTCAGTCGTGCTGTCAATTCAATTAAGTAAAGATGTCAATTCTGACCCATAAGATATATGAAGGTGTTGTAGAGGAGCGACCCCTCTTTAGCCCCGGGCTTGATTTCCCCTTCCCCTTCATCGTCCTCGTTTTTGACGCCTGCCATCTCCTCCGATACGATTGATCGTCTTCTTAATCCGAATTCAGCAACTCCCAAACCCGATCTAGATGCTACTCTTCCGCAAAGAGTAAAGAAATTGCACAGGAATGTGATTAGTGTATAGAGATCGAAATTGCAAAACCTTCCCCACGAAAACATCGAGCGCCATCGGACAAAGAAAATACCTAATTCGTGCTCATGTACTTGCAAATTTGATAATAATCCGTAGCTCAGGGAAGACAAATAACCCTTCGGAGTTTGCAAGTAACTTACACAGCTAAAGAATCACCAATGAAGACATCAGGTTCAACGCTTTCAGCGCACATCACCGAACACTTACCCACGAGAAAAAGCATCAATGTGCAATTCACACACATCAACAAAGAGTTACCTACAAAAAAAGCATCACCGCGCAATGCAAACCTAGCAGCTCCGATACAGATACGTGCGCTACGAAGTTTTGAGTGGATTGGCCAATAGAGACACTACATCCTAATTGAACTTCAGTTCCATAATAAGACGCGAGGCCCTAAAATTAGGGTTTATGCAATGTGGTCTATGCATGATCAACGCGGCAAGTACCATAATTCTCACCATTGCAACGTCCCCTTCACGTCGATTGGAAGCATCATTACCTGGTCCTTGGCAATGATCGAGTGAGCCAATTCTTGCTCTCCATTCGTCCGTCAAATTTTAATTGCTAAAGAGTCGGAGTTATCATCTCATGATCTTCGTAGAAACTGCAACATCGCCGACAACTTTTGAGCGCTTTAAACTTTTCAAAACGCACAACAAAGCAACAGACGGTCAAACGATAGAATCAGACCCTAAAACCCTAAGACCTTAAAAACTAAAACCCTAAGCCCTGATCCCTAAACGAAACGAAGCATGATTTGACCAGCATGCTGCCCACACCAGTCATTCACCAACTCCATAGCCCAGCGCAAGAGTGTGAGTGTACTGAACGTCACTCAGTCTCCTAAAATTTCAAACCACCATTCACATGGCTGGTTTCATATCGTACCTTCTCAACTGAAGATCGCGATCCCTACCGAATAAAGTTCCATATCGTTGAAAACATTTGTGCAAGAAACCTTGTTTAAACAAAAACTGAATTAACCCTAATCCGATTTTAAACATGTGCTTATGAGATAGGGCCTCCCCATCCCAAGCATTTGGAGATACGAATGCCTTCGCATCTAGCACAGCTAAAGTCGGGTAAGCTCAAGACTCGGAGAAAACGGGGAAGTTCTTAAGCAAAATTCTTCTCAGTCTGAGTTCGGATTTAGGGTTTAGGATTTTAGTTCAATTTTAGTTGAATCACTGTTTACAAATGTTCACAGAAGCAATCAACCTCAACTGAAATAGCTAAAACGAAATTTGAGATAGGGAGGAATAGAGAAGCCTTCCCATCTCCAGATGTTTATAAAATTTTGTCTACTCAGTTCAGAATTAGCAATTTTAGTTGAAACATTGTTTGACCCAATGCACGGTCCTTGCAAAACTTGGTGACAGCAAGAGAGTGCCTACATGTACCTGCAAAGTTGACTTGGTGAGGTAACCTACCGAGCCGTGGTTGGCTTTCTTCAAGTTCCAATGGAATAAAAAGAGACCAGTACTCGTGATGTCACAGCATTCACCGCTTTCAATTGGCTACTTCAAGCCTCAGATTCTGTTGACCGTGGTACCCCAACCATCACTCTGCCTGCTGAATGCTGTTTCGCGACTTGATTTCTCAGCTATAGCAGTACTTTCAATCCTAATACATTACCATAGATCTCTCCGTTGTTGTGCACACCCTTTCTTCACAGTCGTGGCAGTGATGCACAAGGCGAGGACAGTCCTCTGTACTCAAGTCCTTTGAGCTCAGAAATTCACTTCATAGCCACTAGATTTTCATCTGTAATGCGTAAGATGTGCAAATTTCCTGTTGAAATAAACTCCTTTGAGAGGTTTCCAAAGCGGGGTGCAACAGCGTTGTACTGGAACTACCTAAATCAATATTTTGCTACATTTTCAAGATGTGGTTGAACACCACAAGGGGGCAAAACACCTTGATGTATTCTAGTTACCGTACCACCAACATTGGTTTGCACAACATTAAACCTTTAGCACTTCGATCAACTATGACGAATTACTTGTGCAAGCCTGGTCTGAATGATGACATTGATAGGATGAGATCCCTGAGCTTTCAAGATATCTGAATAGCTAAGAGAGAAAGGGTGCTTTGATCCGTCCTAGTCAAGATGTGTCTAACTTTACGTGCATACGGATTGACCGCAATAATACTACACTGTTTTGTCCTAATAGTGCACGTGGCACAAATTTACCCAAGTCACACTATTTTGAATTTGTGCTGGTTGAAATAATCCCGTATTGTGCCACGAGTAGTGAAATTTTGTGGTGACGCTAATGTCCCCTAATTTAGACCTGTCAGGACAAATCAGTGTAGAATACCCAATTTCCAATTCAATGATTCGTATTCCCATGGTTTCTATTCACCTCATGTTTAACTCTTTAGTAGTAGCTTCGGTAGCCAGTTTCTGGAAAATTTATTTATAAAGGGCATCGATCTCCACGCATGTTCGTATTCATGGCGAAGTCCGTCCGTTCGAATAGCTGCAATCAGCTTGTCCTAGATTTCTGCCACTTCCATTGTACCACTGGGCCAATAGTTCATTGATTTTAGGTCACTTATTCGTACTGACGCCTTCAAGTGCACCTTCAATATTGAATCCATTGCAGGGGAGATGGCGTGGGCATGTGTTTTGAAGCTTGTGATTCTTTCAGTCACAGCGCTGGGACTGCTTCCATTTTCTCAGTGTGTGAGCATTCCCTTCGGAGCCAACTACGGTGCCTCCACAGATGCATTGCACACGAGAGTTGAGGGCGGAGGCTCCCGGGTGGATCTCGTGCTGGATCATTCTTCAGGTACTTAAGACTCATGCTTTTTTTATGCGATTATGAGTAGATCGTATGCAACTTTCTCAGATTGTCCAATTATATCATCGGCAATGTTCTTCACTGATTCTGGTGATATGAAATTTGAACCCATTGGGATCTTCCGTTATTCATAACACCGCGATCAATCAGATTTTTATCATTTCAAATCATGAATCTTCGGTCATTGAGGAGTTGCTTAAATGTTCATGCTTGTCCTTCTGATAAGCTTTTGATTGCCAGTGCACTATTTCTCTTTATAAGCTGTAAATGTAGTTTCGTTTTTGCTATTGCAACCAGCATTGCATTCACAGTGACTGCTAGCTACTGTGTTGTAAAGCAATGAGCTTCATTAGCCGCTGTAGAATTCATTGACTTATGAAAGTGCCTACTGCAGCTGCTGCATTCGAGTCCAAGGGCAAGTACTTGTTCGGGAGCATTGGAATGGGGATCAAGCTGGTACCTGGAAACTCAGCTGGCACTGTCACGGCATTTTACGTAAGCTTTAGATTTTCAACCAATGTGAATGAACGAATTGAAGGATTCTCTAGAGGAATTGAAGGATTTCACCAATAAAACCAATTTAAGTAACCTGCTTCCGAACAAAGTGCGCTACATCACCCGTTCACTTCAACTGGGTCATTTGAGATCGCAGTAAATAAGAATGCTAACTCTTGGAATGCACCTAAGTTCCATTTGCACTTCAGTTGGCGTTACGAGTGGTGGTAGCAAAGTGAATCTTGTTCGAAAGAGTACTTAATTTCATTCGTAACTCTCTTGCAACCGAGATTCGTAACACCGAGTGTGAAGAGTCTAAAACATGAAAATTTCGGGATTCCGGTAGTTTTCCCTCATTAACTCCTCAAGGATTTAGGTGATGCAACTAAACACAATAATTAATCTACATATGGAATTAAAAAAATAGGACCCTATTAGTGCCACAATTCAAAAAATACTCTATTAGTGCCATTGTATAACAAATGTGTACATTTTAAATGCATGCTACTAATACAGTCAGTGACTACAAAGTTACACAAATACCTAGAGTCACATGCCATAGAGAGGGTCTCTTACCTAATATGAGCAATGAAACCAATACAATTGTCATAGGTTGTAAACATATTTGAAATCAAATAGGAGAAGGGACACTTAATATTAGGGTTCAATTACTAGACTAATTTCAAAACCACTGAAACCAACCAACAAGAGTGCCTAAATCTTTAAATTAGGCGAGCAATCAAGCATAAAGGCTTTATATTGGAAAGATGGACCAATTTTCTTTTATATCACATTGTTGCTTTAGCGGAGGTGTTTTGGTCACCAAAAATTTGGGCCCAACTACATTAGGGGAGATTTGAGGCCTCCGGGAGACTACGAGTTCCCTGGCTACGGGGAACGCAGGAACGGTGCCACTGCAGCAGATTGACGTGGCAGTGACATTGCCACGTCAAGAAAAGAGAAAAAAAAAATGAAATTTTTTTTTCAACTTCTTTTTGCATTTCAGAATTAATTACTTTTTTTTATTTTTTAAAATTTTTCTCCTGACAGCAGTCAGCCGTTCCTGGACTGCACAGGGAATAGTGCAGGGAACAGCCCTAAAACGGGCTCTTGGAGGCCTCAAATCTCCTCTAATGCTAAAAATTGGATGGCCATGTATCCTTGACCCAATTCTCTCCATGTGGGCCAAATTTGAGTTGACCTTATGTTTGTAAATTAGGCCACATTGGAATTAGGCCTAGAACCTAATGATACAATCACCCTCATCAATTATCTAATTTGCAAGTTTCCAATTGCCAAAAATCTTATGCACAAGCACATTTCCCATGGATAATTAGGACCAGTATAGAGTAAAAAAGTATAGTAGGATTGTAAGAACCCATTATCAATTGTTATAGAAATTAGTGTGCCATCCAATACTAGGGAATTAATTAGTGTGACTGTGCTGCGCAGACGAAATCCGACGACGGCGAGGCCGGCCACGACGAGCTGGACTTCGAGTTCCTGGGGAACAGCTCTGGGGAGCCTTACGTTCTCCAAACGAACGTGTTCGCAAAGGGCCAAGAGAACCGGGAACAACGCATCTCGCTGTGGTTCGACCCCACCATCGAATTCCACTCCTACTCCCTACTATGGAACCAAAACCTCATTGTGTAAGTGGCAAATCATTCATCCATTCTTGAACTTAAATTTCTCTTTCAAAACTGGCACTCTACCACAACCCACACTTGAGAGAGAGAAAAAAATAATTTAACTCCATGTTTTTCATGTTTTTTTGGACTCAAATGAAAGAAAATTCATTGCAAAAAAAATTACGCATTAGCCTATCTAGCAACCTTTTTTTTTTACTTTTTGAGAAAGTGCTAGGATGGCAATCACTTAAAATTTGGTGAAGTATTGTATTTCTACACTCATCCATCTTTGGGACCAAAAAAAATATACTTTCCACTCACATTCAAGTAATTTTTCATCCAAATTTGGTGAATTCATCTACATTTTTAATAGAAATGGAAATTTTTAGTGAAAAGAGATTTTTTTTTTGGTGAAAAGTAGACATTTATTTTAAAATGGTGCAATCTGGCCTCGTGGTGCCAAAAAAAAAGGGTTACTATCTAATATTGCCAATCCCCAAGAACAACCTAGCAAGCTAAGGTTTGAATAGGCATAAATTAAGGGCATGTTCATACCAGGTCCCACTTACAATGACAAGTAGGTGCAAGAGTTACACACACACTAACAACATTTAGAGTGTGGTTTTATTTTTATAAGCAAGGGAACTTTTTGACTTTGGTTATAATTTTTTTAACCAAAAAGAAACTAAATGTGAAAAGAAAAAAGAAAGAAGAGGTCCACTTCAAGACACTTTCATCTTTTTACTTATCTTCTCTTTAGGTGTTGTGAGTCAAACAATTTAAAATCATGCAGTGTGCATGTTATAAAGTTGAAGAAATATGAAGGTGACAATGGCAATGTCCAATCAAGGTTTTCCTAATTGCTTCCTAATTCACATGATGCTCCCACCTTTCACCACATTTACCTTTCATTGCACATACCATATGACTTTTGTTAATTAATGAGTTGGGTGTCTTTAGCTTCTACAATGTTAGAATGATTGCATCTAAAATAATTACACTAGAATAAGCAATTGGATATGGTTCCATGATTAAATTTCCTTAATCTTTTTTGGATTATAATGGAAGTGAAAAGTATATCCTTGATTTATTATCTTCATATGCATTTTTTGATCATTATATTAATAAACTATGAATTTTCAAAGTGTAAAAAATAGGTGAATGTAAAATTGATCCTAGCCTCAAGACTAATATTATAAACAAGAGTCTATAGATGAAATTATTTTGCAAACATGTCACGATTAGGTGCATTTACCATAATGGTTTGAGTCCTATAGTTTTGGTGGCATTTATAGTTGGCCCACATAGGACCTAATGATGAACATGTTCTAATAATTCACATCTACCTTATAACAAATGCTTAGAGTTATGAATTTCTCTCATTTTCAGGTTTTATGTGGATGCTGAGCCAGTGTGTGTGTTCCAAAACAACGAAGCGTTGGGGGTGCCCTTCCCAAACCAACAAGGGATGGGCATCCATGCCAGCCTATGGGATGGCAGCACATGGGCCACTTAAGGAGGAAAGGTGCCCATCGATTGGAACTCGGCTCCATTTGTGGCTATGTTTGAGGGTTTTGGGGTGGACGCATGCCAAGCCTTGAATGAGGCCTTTGCTACTCTTTGCAAAGTGGGCGTGGGTTTTTGGTGGGACACCACCGCTTACCAAACTCTCACCTCCAACCAAATTGCCCAACTCCACCATGTTCGTAACAACTACCTAGTTTATGACTATTGCACGGACACCGTGCGATTTCCCGTCTGTCCGATTGAATGTGCCACCAACTGGTATGACGAATAAGGTGGTATGATCATAAACTATCATCTTTCTATGCATGGATTGTAATCACCATCAATACCACATTTTTCAATTGATTATTTTCTTTTTTTAGAGTCTTGTAGAATTAGGAGTTATGATTTTTTGAACTTGGAATCAAAGGTGCTCAATAAGCATCCCCATTCAAAAGTATTCTATATTGGTACATTAACCCATAAACAACGTGGTGGTCGCTTTTTGTCCTATTAATGACAAAAAATTCTCTTGTGTAGGACAAAAGTGCAACTATTCATCCTCTGAATTAGGAGTGGAAAGGGAAGATCTTCTACAATAATTTGATTCACAATGAGTATTTTTGTTTTTTTAAAATAGATTATGTCACACGGTTCCAAAAGTGATGATTTCTACTATCACTAGCTCGGCATTTAAGGATTTAAAAAAAGTAATATGTGCCCTTGTGTTAAAGCAGAATACATTTAGACAAGAGACAATTTTAGTACACCTTACACTAGTAGAAAACAATGTTATAGTCAACAAAATTCAGTTGACATGTTTTTGTGTTTTTTGGCAAAAAATACAAAAATACATCAGCTGAATTTTGTTGATTGCAACGATGTTTTCTACTAGTGGCCTACACTATAGCAATATCATAATTATTGACAATTTTGGTAGTGTTTGTAAAAACAATCTAATTATCTCATGGAATAGTCAAAAGAGGATTAGAAATCATAACCTTTTTGTTCATTTTGAGCCACATCCAAGAGTATCCAAATAAGAATTTTTAGTGATTGTCGTTCCTATTATTGAATTGTCTTTATTTTTGTAGGGTATGGTCAACAATTGATAGAAAATTTAGATTCTCTTGATATGTATTTTTTGGCACTATATGAATAAAGTATGAACATTTAAAGTACAAATATATAAGTATCCAAAATCGCCCCTAGACTCTCTTGTCCAAAAGGTATACATTTTAGGCAATAATTTATAGGTGTTGATCTTGCAATAGGATAACAAATAAATGTGTCTACTTTAATAAATATCATAAGGTGTGTTACATTCTCATTGCTAGTTAGTTGAAAGAACATTAAAACTTGTAATCTTACTATTCATTCTAAATGACCAAACCCACCAAAAATTGGATTAGGAGTGGTGTGAAATTAGAGTCCTATTTATGAGAGTTAACCCCTAAAAGTCCAAGGTTTTGGGGGTTCTCAAAACATCATTGCTTTTGAAGTATTATAGATCTAAGTGTCACTTAGGTTTAGAAATTTCAACCATTCAATCTTGTGGTGTATGTGTTGTAGATGACATGAATCAAATTTAGAGTCATTTGGCCACGTAGATTGCAAGATTATAATGTTTTAGTGTTGAAAAAGGATGTTGAAATTTTCATAGCAACACATTTGGAGGTGAAAGTAGATTTCTAAACCTCCTCAAATGAAAAAACTTTGAAAGAATATATCATTTAATTGACTCATTGTATCTGCAAAATGGATTTGAAATGTTCAAAAATAGTAAGAAAAATTGCAAAAAACACATCTAAGGTTGAACCTCTTTCTACTAAATTCCTTCTCAATTACTCATAACTTCTTGTATTGAGATGAAATTTTAGCCACACAAACTAGACTAATATGTGCAACTTTTTCAATTTAAAAAAAAATTAAAAACGGATGTTGTACAAAGAAAAAACTAGCTGGTGAAGTTCATTGTAATCCAAAAATGTCGGGATTTTGAACTTCGAATTGCTCCCAAACATTCAAAACATCTTGAATTGACATGAAATTCTTGCCACAACAAATAGACTTTAAGGGTAACAAAATTCAAAAAAATGTATTGAAAACAAATATTAAATGAAGGAGATACAAGACTCCAAAGTTGCAACCCTCAAATGCATTTTGGTGAACTCAAATAGAACTTATGAACTTCGATGGCTTCCAAATATGAGTTGATCTTGGATTTATTTGAAAATTTTACTACACAATCTAAAAGAGAGCAAAAAACTTCTAATAAATTTAATCAAATTTGGACATCAAATGCAAAAGTTACATCACTTTGAATTAGACTCAAAACTATGTGAGGACACTTTTGGTCCCATGGAGCATTTAGGTGGGGTTTCCATACTGAGCTATGTGAATGGTGAGGGTTGTTCTTCTTATAATGAAACTCTTTTACATGTTGGATCTTGGTTCATTAGACTCAATTGAGTGTCTAAAAAAGGGCTTCATAAATTCATAGGACTAACATAACATTTAGTAGCCTACAATTGGGCTACCCTTTTTCTAATTTAATGATGTAGAATATTCAACATCATTTCATCTCCCAAAAGAAATGATGTGAAATATTCTACATACATCAATAGCTTGGAGGGTGGTACCATGATAACACTCAATACCCTTCAAAGAGGTTGTCTTTTCCTTTCTTGAGTCCTCATCCACAAAATTCATCCACATGATATCATAGAGATTTAAAGTAAGCTACAATACTGGTATAGTGTGGACATTTACAGTGCGACAATTTCTTTTGCTGATTGTAGGACTAGACAACCCAAATCTACAAATGAATGTAAAGATGGCTTGCCAAAAATCCAAAGAATCCATCAGTGGCAAATCCCAATTTTTCATTTGACCATAGTTTGCCAAGATAACTTTTAATAACATAGTGAAGAGATTACTTCATTGGAGCATTGGTAAGGATATTGGAGAAGTTGTTTCTATAATTTTTTCCATTGTTGTTATTAATCCTCAAATGATATGGGATAATTTGAAGAGTGAGAGCTTGACCATTCATTGTGAATTATACATAGGAATTGTGTTCAAAGTAGAATTTTAGACCTCATTTTTGCATAGTAGGATAATTTTTTTCAAAAAACTTTGAACTAAGAAAAGTTGGTAAATCAAGCTAAATTTGATCTCAATAGACCCATTTGTGATTTTGAGTCTCCAAAAGAAATCAATGAACAAAATTCCAAGAGGAGGTTTGAAAATATCAAAGAAAATGTCCCTTCCAAACCCTTTCTAAAATTTGTCTATAACTTTTGATTTGATTTTTTAGATCTCAAACGGATTTTAGGAGATGAAAGTTAGCTTCATTTCCCAAATTAATTTAGTTCAAAGTTTTTTGAAAAGAGCTATTCTACTATGCCTAAATGAGGTCTAAAATTCTACTTTGAATACAATTTCTACTTTTGACTTAACTATGAGTGGTTGAGCTTCTACTAATCCTATTACATATTGCACATGGGTTGTTTTACCTCCAAGCAACCCACTTGTATAAGTTAGACTAGCCTATGGTAAGCAAAGTGAGAGGTTAGCCATGTTGCTAGTAAAAAAAAATTGGATATTTTTCCCTACAAAGACAAATGTGACTAAAATGAAGTTAGAGAGAAATTGAAATTTTATTTTTTTTGACAAAGGATGGATTTGTTCTGAATTTTTGAAGTGTATTATCCACTTGGCTCCAAAGAGTCTATAGAATACCCCCAAACTAACAAAAAGTGTACCCATAATGGTCATCATAACACCTAAAGCAATCACAATATTTCCTAATGTGGCTACAATATTTCCTAACATGGCTACAACTTAAAGGAATAAAAAAAATCCCTTCTTGTGATGAATTTACATTGAAAAGGTAGAAGCTCCTAAATTAGTCACCATTACCCAAGGCATTGATTTTGGCCACTAACCAATCTAATGTGGTCCTAATCTCATTTATTAGAAAAAGTCAAGCATCAATTGATGTAAGATTCTAATGGGTCATTCCCTAGTTGCATGTCATAGGTGGATTTTTTTGTCAAAGGTTGGTTTACATTAAAGAGTTTGTCTTCTCATTTCTTCATAAAAATAATAAGTTGTTCTTGAAGCTTTGTGACATACATGCTAAATATGGATTTCTTTCAGTTGAATATTTCAAAGTTATATTTAAAAGCATTGGAGCTTATTTTTCTATATTAATTAAATGTTCTACATCATAATAAGGATATATGGGTATGGGTATCTGGATATGACACTGACCCATCAATAGCTACAATGGATACATATTCTACGTTCGATCATATAAAGAGAGAACATTCTGGACTACTTGTATCTAAATATTTTCAAGATTGGTTTACGGTCCATATTAGTTTTAGGTACCTCCACCTTAGACCCAATTTACACCAAATCCAGAGGTAGGGGGCCAAATCTTTACAAATTTTGATTGATTGACATGAAAAATTCTTTGAAAAATAGGATTATTTGATGAAATGAGCCATGGCAAATGGGTCTTCTAAAAGGCCCAATGATGTGGGTGCACTATTTTCTTCTATGACATCAAAAGCCTTCAAATTTTGAGCCTCTAGATTGTAGTCAAACTCACCTTAAGGAAAATTGATTGAAATTCCAAGGGTCCTCATTGAAAAACCCTAACTTTCCTTATTTTTCAATTTGATTTTAATTTTTTTCTATTTCATGCCCTCTTAATGGTTTACAATTTACACCAATCCAAAAGTTATAACCTTCAAAGTACAACTTCTCAATGGCAAACAAGGGGGTTTAGAGAAGATACTTCTCACTTTAATGAAGCCCTTGTTTTTGGTGTAAAGTGGGAGTAGTTAAATAAAAAATAAATAAAAAAAATAAACATAAAATCCCATACATAAGGTAAACTTGCCTATGACAAGCAGAATGAGTGGTTTGAACTGTTGCCATTAGCAAAATGATTCAGATTTTTTTCCATACATAGACATATGTGAGAATTGAAGGAAGCAATTGAAAATTTATTTTTTCGACAAAGTAAGAATTTTTTATGAATTTTTGAAGTGTACAGCCTAATTGGCCCAATAGAGTCTGTAGACTACCCCGAATCAACAAGAGGGTTTCCATAATGGTCATCTTACCACCTAAAGCAATCACAATATTTTTTAACATGGCTACAACATTTTCTAACATGGCCATGACATGAAAGAATAAAAAAATAACTTTTTATGACCAATTTACACTTGAATGGTGTAAGTGCACCATGATAATCATTAATAACTCCAAGACCATCTCCCAAGACAAGATTGTGGCCACAAATCAGCCTAATGCAGTCCTAATCTCATTTATAAAAAAAAATCTGCCATGGGTTCGTGTAAGACTCTAATGGGTGGTTTTCTAGATGACTACATTAGGCAGTTTGTTTGTCATGGGTTGGTTTACCTTAAGGTAGACAAGCCTATTACCACCCTAATTTGCAATCTAGCTATGTTGGGGACAATTGCAAGAAGGGCAAATATTTTTCATAGGTGTGTGCTTGTTATATGAGTCAAACCCAAGTGGAATTATAATTTTTTGATCAAAATTGTAATTTTTATAAATTTCTGAAGTGATCTGCACTGAAATGACAAAACCGTCCATAGACTAGAGTTATAAATGTCCTAGAAACAACCTAAAACCGTCATTTCATGCATCTATTAGCATTTGCAAAGTGACCAATAAAGGAGTGACACGATACCCTTAATGACATTATTTCTTTGGTTTTGTTAGAATCTGAAGTAGATTTGACTATTTTCTGGATAGATTTGGGGGCTTAAATGAACAAAATTGGGGCCAAATATAGGGTGACGGAATTAGGATGCAGACAGAACTAGGCAGGTCCACCTTATATCCATGTTGTTTGCATGTGTAAATTAAGTTGTGGAAAGAAGGAACTTCCACTTAATGTTCATGATATTTTTTGATTTTTACCAACTATTTTCTTTTAATTCCCATATTGAACCATTTTATCAAGAACTGAGTCGAATTATTTTTTCTATTTTTTACTCTAAATGTAAATTTTACAGATTTTTCACTGAATTTTACCGAAATTTTCAAATTGCAACTAAGGGTTTGAATTCCCAATTCCACCAACTAACTTTGAATTAGCTACGGATTTTTCCCAAACACTATTTCCACTTCAATGACATGGATTTTGCAATTGGATGCTCTTGTATAAGAACAAGGGATATGCATAGGTCAACAAGAATGCAAAATCTACATGGAATGACATGTTCAAGCATCTACAATAACAATACATTACAATAAATTTGCACAATGCATGATAGTTATAAGGTCAATTTATTATAGTTAACTACTATCATTGAGCTTATGTTATACTCCCACAAAAGTACAAGGAAGATAATCAAGTAGTAAATAGTTATAAAGAAAGAGATTGATTATAATTAGTGAATTTTACTATCCAAAGTACTTAAATTATACAAGCAATCTAATGATATTTCATTTAGAATGATTTTGTTTGGACAGTAATTGTAATTGTGTGTTTATAAGTGATGTAAGTTGGGCTTCTTTCTTAGTGTACAAAATAAGGTCCTCAAAAAAACTCGTGGTCAAACTTCAAATTATCCCTTCTTTTTGGTATCTAGAAATGGACAAAAATTCTTATTTTATAATTTTCAGAAATGAAGTCATATGCCTTTTGTATATTTTAAAATTTTCAAAATTTCTGAAAAAAAAATGAAATTATTGTGATTTTAAGAAGATTCTCCACAAGAGGGAATTAAAATCAATTACAAAAATGAACCTCAAAACAATTCAAAATTCAATATACACTATCAATTTTCATGAAGAACATCAAATTGGAAACTATATTGCAACATCATGTTTGCATTAGGAAATTTGAGGACTTTTGAAACATACAAGTTATTAAAAACATAACTAACTTATAAAAGCAAGATGTTCCATGGTCTTTATTATTTTTGTATTATAGATTACATTTAGAGGGGGATATTTTGATCCAATGTCTAAATTCACACTTTCTTGCCTATTCTATGTGACTTTTGATGTACCTACAATGATATGACACTTAAGCCCTAAAGGATTGGATGTTCAAATTTCAAACAATAGATGAACATAAATATATTTTGAACGCACATACTCTTGTTTTTTTCATAGATCTTAATATTTGCCAATTCTTTTATAAGTTCTCTTATATTTGTACAATATAAATTTTCACAATTTCCCATTGCAAATCTTCTATAGTTTAGGGAGTATAAGTATGTCTAAAATCAAAAACTAATGTTTTCAATGAAAACAATGATCCTTTAAGAACAAATAAATAAAATAAAATAAAACAAGAGTCTTAATCAACCACCAAAATGGAACCTTAACATTTTGAAATTAAAGAAACAAATCATGTGAACATTATAAGTATTCAATCTATAATCGATTTACAAAGAATTATTAATTTTTGGCTTTCAATCTTATTGAAAAGTATTGGTTATTAAAACAATTGTTTTAATTGTACGGGTATAGTCTATAGATCCTATTTTTTAACTTTTATTTAAAATTTGACATTAAGTTGTTATTATAAGTATCATTGTAATGATACATTTCTATAATTTTGGAAAATTTGGACTAATTTCTAGTCCTTAAGGGGATAAGTTCTATTTCCACATTAATTGAAAGTTAATAATATTTTTGTAGGACCATTTTGATGTGTATACTTCTTCACCCTTTGACTCGCAAAGTACTAAGGTAGAAACGTCTAAAACCAACATTTATTCTAGTCCCACTACCTCAAAGGTCAAATGACCAAAAAAATTTGATGAGATTGTTCATACACTCACTAAGAAATATGCATGCCAAGCAATTTTGTAATTTCCCAACACTCCAATAGTATTTTACAAATTCTCAAAGTTGAAAACATATGGTAGCCTATATTTAAGAGTATACTCACCTTGAATGGCCCCCCTTTATGTCAACTTTCATTGATTGCTTCAAAAAGCTCCTCATCTCTCATTGGTTGTATATAAAAAATTGTTGTAGAAGTATTCATTCAAAGCCATTTTTAGGTGTTGGAGGATATAAAATGTTGTTTTTCAAGTTGTTTCTACCTTATAGCATATTCGGACCTATCACTTGAAATACATGTCACATTGTTTGTATATGCCACTTAGTTTAATCCCTAAAGGACCTAACGTTATTTTTTGGCAACATAGCAATTTCGGGCAGCTCACTATGAATGGAATTTTTATTTATTTTTCTTTCAAATTTTCACACAATATGTGCCCGAGGAGTAGCTTTAAGGCCCAAAAATTTTCATAACTTTTGAATACATGGTCAAAAAGTTATTGTAAGATATGTTGTTTTCATTGCTCGACGGGCAGCCCGGGCAGAAAAAAAAACTTCTTTAAAAATCACTTTTAAAAAAAAGAAAATTTTGAAATTTATTTTCCTGATTTATATATACATGGAAAGCTTTGAATCATTCCATTTTGATTTATGAGATGAAAGTTATGAAGAGTTTTAGCTGTGGGTAGATTGTGGGTAGTAATGGAATCTCTACTCTAAAATAAACTTTGAAGTCCTTTATTTAACTCAATTTTTAATATTTTTGAAAAAAAATAAAAACTTGAGGTATAAATTTTTTATTACAAAAATTTAACCATTGGGATTTGCATTTTTCAATTCCATAAATAAATTATTTACAATTTAGTATTTTGAATCATTCTCTACTTCTTTCAACTTACTATTTTTTTCCTATATGTTATACAATTCCAAATGATCTAAAATTTTTCAAGCATGTAGCCAACATGACTTGAAGAATGAATCCAAAGGATTACAACCATTTTGAACATTTTTTCATATTGATCTGACCTTGTGAAGTGCATCTGGCCAGATTTTTGCAGGGCCAAAAAATGGCTTTTTGTCAATTCAAATGCATAATCTTGAAATCCAAACGGTGAAAATTTCTGAAATTTTTTCCACATCTTCCCAAAGTAGCTTACTACAAGATCCTACGGTTACATTTGTCCAAAAATGTATTTTTTTTCTAAAATTTGGTACTTGTACTAGAGATGACAGTTTTGGAGCGTTTTTGGCGAAAACATAGTCAAATACCTGTAGGGGTTAACCCCTAAACGTCCAAGTTCATCTCCAGAATTGACAATTTGAAAAAAATCATTATAAAGTGCTATTTTGAAGCATATTTTGGAATTCATATACAAATGAAAGTTGTAGGTTTTGATTTTTAGATTCCATCTATACAGTTAGATTCATCAATGCTATCACAATCTTCTTTTTTTAAAATTTTGAAAGACAAATTCCAAAATTCCTTCAAAATTCGATTACAAGCAAAATATTATCATTTTAGAGTAAAATTTGTTGGAATGGATTTGAAATGAGGTTCTCTTCACTTGGTGATTTTTTGAAATTTTTGTGTTCTTCAAATCTATGATTTCATTTTGGCAAATCCAGTTTTGAACTAAAGTCAATGCAATTTGACCACTTGACATCCTTGCACATTTAGAATTTTAGATTAATATGTATTCTAGAAACACCAAATCCAACCCTTAGATAGGACAACAACTCGATAACTTAGCTCCATAAATTAGAATAACTTTCATCCAAGTAGTTAGGAGGATGAAACTCAAGTTTCAATCTATTCATCGTCCAAAAAATCAATGTCAAAGTGCTTAGGGGATAATACATGCATTATATTCCTTACCAATTAACCTATTACTTTAAATGCATCTAATGGTGTTGGTATATGAATTAATTTCATAATTTAATTTTAAAGAACTACTCATGTTCCAAAGATAAATCTACTACAATCAAGCATTAATCCTAGAACATCAAGCTTGTCATTGTAGAAATCACACTTTTTGGTATCATGTGAATCATTTGCTTAACCCTTAAAGGACATTGAAGCTAAAAAGTGTTTGATGGATGACATCACATTGTTTATTGTAGAAACAAAGAATGCATTTATTGGCTCAATAATCATAGCATTTTTGGTGACTACCTTAGTCATAAGGGTTGTGTCCTTTAGTACCTAAAGGATTAACATGCATTTTTTTGGCAATATAGAAATTTTGGGCAAGTACATGTGATTGGAGATTTTCATATTTTAGGTTGAAATTTTAGTAGAAGTTGGGGACAAGGAATATCTTTCATATGCACTAAATTTCATGACATTTGGAAATACAAGTGAAAAGTTATGGCCTAATATGTTACTTTATTCCCTAGGCGGATAGTCCGGGCAGATCAGAAAAAATTATTTTTTCTAGAAACAAAAAACAGAAATTGGTTTTCTATAGTTATATATATGTGGAAAGTTGGGATCATCCCATTTTGATCAATGAGTCCAAAGTTATGAAGAGTTGTAGTTTGCGGGCAGTTATGGATTCTTTACTCTAAAATAAACTTTGAAGTCCTTTATTTTACTCAATTTTCAATATTTTTTGAAAAAAAAAATCATAGGATGTAGATTTTTAATTAAAACATTTCCACCATTGGGATTTTCATTTTTCTATTCTATAACTAAATTTTTAACAATTTTCTATTTTGAATCATTCTTTACTTATTTCTACTTACTATTTTTTTCCTATATGTTGTACAATTCCAAATGATACTAAAATTTTCAAGCATGTGGTCAACTTGTCTTGAAGAAAGACTCCAAAGAAGCATCACCATTTTGGACAATTTTTCATACACATCTGAGCTTGTGAAATGTAGCTGCCTAGTTTTTCACAAGGCCAAAAAAAGATTTCTATGAATTCGAAAGCTTATATCTTGCAATCTACATGATGAAAATTTCGGAATTTTTTTCACATCTTCTCAAACCAGATTACTACATGATCCTATGGTTATATGTGTCCAAAAATGTTTTTTTTCTAAAATTTACTACTTTTACTATAAAACATGATAGTTTGGGAACTTTTTTGGTAAAAACATAGTCAAGGAATTTAAGGGGTTAACACATAAATGATGTGGTGGAAGTTTATTGTCCAAGGAATGACAAGGAATTCTCTAAAAAAAGTGCAACTACTCACCCTTGGAATTAGGGGTGGAAAGGGGAGATCTTCTACAATAGTTTGACTCCCAATGAATTTTTTTGGATTTTTTAAAGTAGATAATGTCACACGGTTCCAAAATGGAAGATTTCCATGGTCACCAATCCATCCTTTAACCCTTAAACACCAAGTTGTTGACTATCAAAATCAGCCCTTTTGGACCTGCATGACATCATCTACTTAAAAAAACTCAAAAATACTCATTGGAGGTCAACTAATACTTTTAAATATCTCTCCTTTTTGCACAAGATTTCAGGGATGAATAGTTGCACTTCTTGTCCTACAGAGAAGGCTCCTCTATCATTCATCAACCAAAAAATGGCCGCAACATTCTTTATAGGTTAAGGGTTAAAACCCAAGAGCACTCATTGGAGGTCAAACTATTCTGCAAAACCTTCCCTTTTTATACCAAATTCCAAGATGAACATTTGCACTTCTATCTTACTTAGAAAGATCTCTCTAGCATCTATTGGACACTTATTGCCTTACTATTATGCAAAACCTTCATTTTTTACATAAAATTTCAAAGATGAACATTTACACTTCTATCTTATTTAAAGGGTTCTTTGGCAACCATTGGACACTTAGTGTCTTATATAGAAGAATTCTCTATTGTCCACTAGTCCTACTCTAAAGGATTCTCTATCAATCATCCATCTTGGTCTTACATTGAAGGATTATTTGTCATCCATCGGACACTAAATTAGAGTTGTAATGATTGCTACATTCTAAACAAACACAAAAAATTTGAGAGTTTTAAAGGAATTACATTCTAAACATACACAAAAAATGTATTTTAAAGAATTTTCAATGATTTTCTGCAATTCATGATTGTTTAGAGTATATCCATCCATTAAGACTAGTTGTTTGTTTTGTTTTGTTTGGTACATTGAGATCTTTTGGACTGTGCGTCCCTCAGTCGCATGCTTGGTACCGTCAGAAAGCCCTCAGCAAGGAGGGGTGCACGGGCTCTGTTTTGTGACATTTGGACCTACAATGTGAAAGTTATTGAATTTCAAAGTTTTATTGAACAAAAAAATTAGAAAAATACTTTTACTTTGATTTTGACTGTGGCGACAGTACAGGGCACACTAGTGGTACATTGAAATCATAATGGGGAGTACAAGAAACCAAAAATCATGGTGATTTGTTAAATTCCATGAAAAACAACATTATTTGGCTTTGAAGTACCACACAGCATGCTAGAAGTTGTATTGTTATAGATAAATTCAGTCAGTGATCATCATTTTTATCACATATCGTTCATAATATCACATTTCTTTATCACAGAAACATACAGAAGATATATGCCTTTAGTTCATGTTGTTGCACTTCTTTGGCACAGAAACACAAGGCATATGCCTTCGGACACTCAAGTATTCTGACAGTTCTATAATCCAAATCATTATGTGCTTAGTGCACACAGTGTTTACAACCCTCACAACAGCGATGTAAACCATTCCCCAAAAGATTTGCCACTAATATGATTCCCAACCACTATGAGACCAAAGAAGTCGTCACCTTGGTGCAGAAGGCTAACAATTTGGCAGTAATTCCTCACCCTCTCTTACAATCTGAATCCAAATACACAGCAATGTTTCCAAAATAACACGACGCTCAGCAAGGACAGAATAGGTCCATTCCTGAATACAAAGCTTCCAATCATCGGACAGGACACAGTTACAGAAAACATCAGATAGAGCATAATGTCGTATGTCATAATGTCGAAAAAAAATAGGGAATGTACACTTTTACGATAAAACGTATTGTGAAATCAAATATAAGCCCGCAAATCCAACAGCGTTCTGGAAATTCCCAAGGACATAGCCAAAGCAAAACTTCACAAAATTGATGGAAGGACTCACAGAAAAATCCAAAGTTCAACCAGATGGATCTGCAGGAAAAACAAAGGAAAAACTTCAGAGGCAGACATAAAATAAAGACACTGTTGGACGGCAGGAAGTGGACTAGCATACAAGCTGAACTGGAATATTAAGAGGAAGAGATCCACCCACTCCAGGAAACAGCACAAAATACTGAATTCACAGAAACAGCCCACACACGAACGAAGACGGCAATACCCCGACGTACCACAACAAATCATGATTCAACCCATGTGATCTCCATCAACAAACTGCTTGGGGGAACTGCTCCGCGGCTGGCATTGACCCAAAGGACAATTGCAGACACGGAATCCGTAAAAGAGGAGAAGGCTGTCCACAAGTCCAAGTTCGATGATAGCAGGTCCAAATAACCAACCATACAGGCTGCTGCTCCCTATGCAGCTAAAAAACTAAATGCCACTGGCCTAACTGAAATACACATACAAGGAAACCGTGTGGAGATTATAGAAAAAAAGAAAAAAAGAACTCGTGACCTTGATGACTACACCGACGATGCAGCTGGAACTTAATCGATTCGACCAATGATCAGGCAAAAGCGGGCCTACATCTGCAAAATTACCTTCAAGGCACGTCCAAAGATGCAGGCAGACACGTAGAATATAAGGAGCCGGGAACGAAGGCCTCCCTCACCACTCCTGATCTTATTTGCTTCAGCTGGGGAAGGCCCAGATCCATAATCGAAGCAGCAGGAACGCCTCACCGGGGCGCTGGTTGAACCTCGCGCAATTGAGCGCTCTTCCAGGGAACAAACCAGACCAACACAGCGGACTCCCAGGAATATCGTAATGATAATAAAACGCATTCTTTCAGATGGCAGAGAACAATCAAACAGTCCGCAGGCTGCTGAACATCACCAAGTACCAAGATCGATCAAGGCAGGTGATCCTAGTGAAGAGGTACCAACACCTGTCCATGCTCAGCTTAGCTAGCCACGGGGACGATCACCTCGAGGCATGTCCACGGGGCATTTCGCAGAAGTATGACTAGAAGGACTACTGACTCTGCTCGCCAACTTCGGGTCCAAATACACAACCACAACAGTGATATCATCGTGAAAATGACGACGGATACCACGCTCGATGCCCTTCAGATCAGAGTAACGCATCTCACGCTTCTTCGCAGCTTCTTGAAGAGCGGCTTTCACCAGACGACGCGCGATACCAGCACGAGGATGACTGTACACAATGTCCACGGCCTCCTTGTTGCTCAAATGCTCCCAAAGACCATCCGACGCAAAGATCACGAATTCATCTTGCGGACTCAGGCTGATCACATTGCACGCCGGCTCCGCACTCATCACAGGTCGCTTCAGAGGCTCGGGAAGACGAAAACGGGCAATAAGAGGGGCACGGTTGAACTCCGCGTTCTTCAGATAGAAATCGCCAATGGAACGGGAAACTTGAATCAGACCTTTCACACGCCACACACCATGTTTCAAAACCACGATCTGAGGATCGTCTTCATGCTTCGCATATAACTCATTCCGAACGGACTCGAAACTCGCATTGTGCTCTTCGGAAATCTGTCGAGCAACCACACTGCCAGTGTCACGGCTGAAACTACCCAAAACGGCGCGGGAATCGCCCACATTGGCGATATACAGTTTCGAACTGCACACGACACCGACCAAACAACAAGAGCCGACAGCAGCAAGTTGAGGTTTGGTCGGCCAGGCCTTATGGACGATTTCGAAAAATCGATCTTCCGCTTCCTTAAACGATTTGCAGAGAACGTCAGTCGACATACCCCCTTGCTCGGTAACATTCTTCTGAAAGAAATTGTACAAACACTCATTCACGCTACGCGCAGCTTCAGGGCCACCGTGACCATCATACACGCCCACAAAGGTGCCGAAAGAGCCAGTCTCCACTTGACTCATATCTTCCAGAATGGCATTCGCCTGAACGACGGAGTAAGAGTACTCCCCAACGGTATGGGGGCAAAGATCCTTGCCCCAAAGCAAAGGGTCTTGATGATCGGTCCCATCTTGCCCTTGCGAATGCTTCTTTGCCGGACGCCAACATGACATCACCATTTTCATGAACCACCCGAGCATCTTTTCACTTGACCGTCGCAGAATTCGAGTCGTTCTTTCTGTTCATAACTTCATACGAATTCAACGTGCTTCTTTCAAGTAGACACCTTCTATACCTCCAGAATCAAATGGCTCTCCTTTAGCCTCCATCGCTGAAAACACCCATTGCCTCTCCCATCAATAACTTCCTCCAGAAGCGCTATTCAAAAATTTCTTCATGGCACATTTCTGTTTTTTTAAACTGTGTAGAAACACTCATCTAAATTCCTTGTCCAGCAACGCCGTGATTCGATTCAGTCAATGAGCAACAACTGGCAGTCAATTGAGGTCAATTTGTTGAACCACACCTGGAATCCACCAACACAAGATGTTCAGATCCACTATCTGCAAGCATACGAAAGAGCATCGTGGTCAATGAAAAGATTCTAGAAAACCGTGTTAATGGATAGTGGTATTTACGACGGAAGAAAAAGCACCAGAAGGAAACCCCGATGCAGAACCCTGAGTTGCAATGTCACACTGCCACTAATCAAGTTGTACTGCTTTCAAAATAATGCAGCTCTTGGAAGCTTTAAGAAAGGTACTCTACCATCTCAACAATATCGGAAACTCGATTGCAGCTTCCGAAAGGAGCAGCTTATACGACGTGAGGAAGAAAAAGTGCATTGTAATCGCTATACTAATGCTTCTCAACTCTTAATAAAACTAAATTTCCACAACCTGTTCGAGTTATGGATCTCGAGACAAGTATATCGTAACAATCAAACCAAGTAGCAGTGTTATTCGATCCCACTGCTTAACGCAAGGAAACTAGGCGACACGATTGAGATACCAGCGCAAAATGCACGTATCATCACTCTGAAACTCTACCAACTATATCTGTCGATTCCGAGTCACTCGTATCCATCCAAATAAACAAGGGAAGAAGGAAGACCAGAAGTCAAGCTGACGATTCCCATGCCAATCAATGGCACAATATCGAGATTGTCAACAAATGCGCCACGTCTTGGGATAGGCCTAAACAGGAGTGATGTGGCTGCCCAGAGATTCGAAACTTTACTCAATGTCGCTTGGGCTGCTGGGCAGGGTAATTAATAAGACACTGATCCTTACCGGAATCTAATCTGAACCATGTAGGCCGAATCCCAAATGATCGTAATCAATACGTTCGCTATTCATACTAAAACAATACTTCACAATTTGCGGCTCCACCTCCCGAATGTTGCTCGCACTCAAGCAAAAGCATCAATTCCTCGAACTTTCGGTCATTATTCCAAGCCACGAAGGTGCCTACTACCTCACTCTCGGGAAGACATTGCTTCCACAAAAGTCCGTCGTAGGAATCAAGAAGCCTGCCAATGACTTGCGCGTGTACACAGGCTGTGAAACGCAATACATGAAAAGCAAAGCTCCACAGACTCTCACGACGGCCCGAACCCGCTTAATATTTAAGAAGGACCAATAATTTACATGGCGTACACAAAGTGGGGTAGAAACTGCCACTTCGCGGCGAGCCAGTAGGACACTTGTCCTTCCCGAGAAGGACACGTACTAAAGTGTACAACAATTCAACATAACGTGAGATTCCCTGGTGCAGCAGCTTAAGAGGATTACCTCAACATGGAGGTCCATACTCTCGTCCATACTACACTTCCAATTGCCGGAAGGAATCTCCCGCCTAAAAAACCTAAAAAAACTTACGCTCTCCACTATCCCCAGAAAAGACCATTTCAATACTCTCGATTCTAACCCTCAAAACAACAACCCTCCATGAACCTCAAAAACGGACACAATAACTACCATCGCGGGCCGCCACAGCAGAGCGATGCGCTGAAATTAAAAAAGTGCGCTTAACGCCAATCTAACGGAAGTTTAGCTGCACAAATTGCACACCAAGAAGCTTCCAACAATTAAAGAAAAGGTCAACTGTTCCTAATTGAGCGCAAACAGGGTACGAAGGTCGACGAGAAGATTCCCCTTGTCCCATGCATCTCTACCAGACCGAAAGCAAATCAAAAAAAGAAACTCACCAGAGAAAGCTCACAATTAGACACGCCCCAGCGCACAGCCTTCGGAGCCAACAAGCCGAGAACTATGTCCTCTCCAGGCAAATGGAGGAGCCAAACCCGAGGATCGATCACCCCTCCAGCACCCTCCGACATCCCTGACCCGGCACAGTCCACATGTTTCCGATTCCGAAAGAATCTCCTTCGCTCTTCCTCCAATCACCCAACCCTACTCTCCAAGCCGCCATACCATATCCACCCGCAGTGTAGCGTACAATTGGAGATCATCACACACAAGAGGAAGGAGTCGGTCGCTGGTAGGTGACCAATTGAGCGGACTCCACTACAATCGTCGAAATGAATAATTAAAAGGAAGAAGAAGCCAGGTCCGGGAGAAACGGGGGCCCGAGTGCCGCAGCCGTCGCCGACCGTCGACTGCTCACCGAGGAAGCACCGCGTATGGAATAAATAGCAAGAAACGCCGGCGCCAGCCAAATCGGAAGCGCCCTTGGGCCAGAAAAGCTTCGAGGATTGCTCCACAAGAGCCCTCGTGGGACAAAAAAACTCGCCGTGGTCCCGACGTCGAGGGCGAGAACGAGAAGACTCCCGCGGAACGGACGAGGAGGAGGAATAAGAAGAAGAAGCCAAGACCCAAAGGAAAGGAAAGGAAGCTGCACTTGACTTGCGCTTCTCGGGGCAGGGCTTGCGTTGGCTATGGCCGGCTATGGCGTCCGAGGCCTGTGGCTATGGCGTGGCTTACCAAGCCATTCACGACTGGATCACTTCAGTTCGGTGGGAGGCGGGCTTTCCTTTCTCCGATAAGCACTCTCTTGTCTCGGTAAGCGTTACGTAAGTGCACCTATAATAGCAACAACTGAGCACATGTCCTATTGTGGTAGCCAAGCCTATTACCACCAGCATTTTTTTTAGTGGCTAGAAATCACCAAAAAATTCACCCATCATTCATGTACTTTGATTTCACTGTTGAAATTACAGGGGTAGAAATTTTATTTTTTTTGCCTAATTTTACTATCCACTAATTGTATTTTGCCATTTGGTCTCGTGCCAAAACCTCACCTAGGCATTGAGTTAGATAAGCACTAGGTTGTTATTGCCTATACTACTCTCATTGTAGCTACACATTCCAAACAAAGTCGCTAGAAACTTAAACCTCTAGTATGAAGATGGATATGTTGCCTCCATGCTTTACTCATCAATATCTATGTATAGACATGATTCACTAATGTTCATCTACTTAGCGAATTTTTTATCTCCCAAAGATGGATAGAAATAGCCACCTCATCGAAAGTTCATTTAAAATTATCACCACTACTTAGATAAAGCCAAATCACTAAAAAAACGTTGATTACCACCCTAATTTGCAATCTGAATATCTTGAGGGGCAACTCCAAGAGGGGTACTTTTTTTTAGAGAGGTGTACACATGCTATTCGAATTAAACCTTAGTAGAATTATAATTTTCGGATTAAAATTGTAATTTTGATGAATCTTTTAAGAGGTCTACCGTGAAATTACCAATCCATTGATATAGTGGTCATTAATGTCCTATAAACAATCCATAATCGTCAAGTCGATTACTAAGTATTCACCATTAAAGGATTGACACAATCCCCCTTGTTGGCATTGAATGCTTTGATTTTGTTAGAAAATAAATAGAATTGTTGTTGTAGATAGAATTTGGGGGCTAAAAGTAGGATGACAAAATTGGATAGCAAACATAATTGACCTAGTTTATTGTACCTTATTAAACAAAAATGGCTATTATTGGAATTTTGTTGGCAAGTAAAAGAGTGAGGATTGAATGACTATACCTTATTAAACAAAAATGGCTATTATTATTTTATTGGCAAGTGAAATAGGATTGTACAATAATGCACTTTAGCATGCTCTTATACAAATAAGTTATGGATTTTTGATGTTGGTCTACTTAGGATGGAGGCTAAGGTAGGTTGTCCTAGGCACTTAATTCCTAAAAGACAGTAGTTTTAAATTTTGAATAGCAAATGAATGCAAACATGTCTTAAGCATACAAAATCTTCATTTTTTTCATCAATCTAAATATTTGTAGATTTTTATATTAGTTCTTTTACATTTATATGGTATAGATTTTCACAACTTTGTTTTATAAATCTTCAACTATTTGAGGTGTATATGTAAGTCTAATGTTGAAAAATAATTTTTTCAATTCAAAAAATGAAACTTGAAATATAACTTGATTAAACAAATAAAATAAAAATCCTAAATACTCATGATAATTAGAACCTAACATTTTGAACTTGAAAGAAAAAAAATTGATAAAAATTACAAAGATTCAATCTAGAGTAAATTTGAGAATGAATTGTCAACATTTAAGTTTAAATTTTGTTGAAAAATATTGGTTAGTATAGCAATGGATTTAATTGCATATATCTTATCTATAAATCATATTGGATAACTTTTATTTGATGTTCATCATTAAATTATTATTCTAAATTTTATTTTATAATACATCTTCACAATTTTAGAAATTTGGACTACCCTTGGTTTTGAAAGGGTTAATTTTTCATTGAATATATCTTGTGTTGTCAACATCTAGGTTTGAATATTGCCTTTTGGTACAATTGTAGGGATTGCATTTAGTATAGGTGTTCCATTTTGTGTAGTGGTGATTATAGGTGCAAAGTCTTTAAAGAAGTGAATGTCCATTATTTCAAAGAATGGTCATTATAAGTGGGACCTTACCCTATGTTTAGCACTTTTATTGTCCAAGTAACATTTGTCACTAGAATTATTATTTTATAAGTTTAAAAAAGAAGCAAATGATTTCATGTTTAAAGAACTTGATATTTATTTTGAAGGAGAACCCAAGCCACAAAGAAAAGACATTATAAAAAATAATAATTTATCACACTATATTATTCACTAAAGCAAAATGTTAATAAATACCTTTCTACTTCAATATTGTAATAATTTTATTTGTTGTTGTATAAATAGCATGCAAAACATTGCAACAATACTATTATCTGGTAAAGCTTCATTGGTGAACACATGTATACATGTCATATGAAATACTATAAAATCCCCATTATATATTCAAATATAACATTGTATACTAGTGAACAAAGTTTAACTCAAAAACAATGATGTCATCAAATATGATAGTATTAAAATATATAAGACAAATATAGAACATAGATGTAGAGGCAAAAATATGTTACGAAAAAACCCCTTTGAGGCCTTAAATCCTAATAATCCAAGTGACCATTTTTTTGGAGTTACTTGTACATTCTCAAATTTTGAGTTTTTTTTAATAAAAATTATTTCTACAAAACAGACCATGTTATGATACAAGTGTAGTAGTTTCATCGAATTCTAAATTATACTCCACCTTGTGAAATTTTTTAAAATTGAGTGGTGTGGTGTAGTTTACAACTTATATTTTTGGATTTAATTTGGGCATGAACTAAAAAGTCAACCAACCAATGTGATTTTGCCTACCTCAAAAAGGGCAAATCTAAAGATCTCAAGGAAAAGACAAGTGTACCCATTCTTTTTTTTTTTACAAACACTACTTTCACTTCAATGACCACTATGCTTTGTAAACTCTAACAAAAATTACAAAATGACCAAAATGTTATGAAATTTTAGATGCGCATTTTAGACTCTTTCGTTGAGCACAAAAAGGTCATCATTTCAAAATACTCTCACTAAGATATGCTCCTTCAAAGTACGTTGCCCCTTTTTCCATTGACCAAATAAAGCTTCAAACTTAAATATCTACGGAGTATTATATTGTGCAATTAAATGCTTTGAATTTTTTGAAGTTCTCACTATCATCCAGTGTAATTATTTGCAGTTTTTTCACTCTCATCCACTATAATTATTTGAAGTTTTCTCACTCTCAACTTTCTAAACCTTCGAGTGTCCCTTTAGGAGACACTTGGTCCTTGAGGGGTTAATTCAATGTGTAAAGAATGGTCTCTGAAAACTTAAAATACATTTCCCCTTTTTCCATCTTATTATCAAACATCATGTCCAATGTCAAAAATTCATTGGAAGTATGAATAGATATTGAAAAGGTTTCATATAAAAAATACTCTCCGGAGTTTAATATTCAATGAAATTTATCAATATTAATCTCATTAATTAAACAAAAAATTCTACATTGAGATTGTATGTTCTACAATGTGATCAATCAAAAAGATCATTTGAAAATTATGCTTCATTCATTTTTCAAAGGACTAATACCAACATGCTACAAATTTTTGAACCACCATTGCAAACACTTGCAAAAAAATTTGAACATAAATAACCTATAAGAGCATAATAGAAATTGGACAATCAATTGGATTATGAAAATGCATCTAATGTGCTTTCAAGGAAATTTGTAAATAATTTGTAGGATGAAAGTTTGTCATTCAATTATGAGAAAATGTGATATTGCAAAAAATAAGATGTCAAGAACATAAAGACAACATCAAATTGTGACAAGATTTATTGAATATAATAGAGTGCCTTTTGGTCCAACTAAATGAAGTTCAAACAAGTCAAACTTCCACAACTATCCCTATTTGTTGGATGTGAAAAATAAAAATAAAGTGGGCCAAGACATAAGGTATTCATGTTTTGTTTGGTATTGGTGTAAATCAATCCAAAAGAGAAAGTAGCAAGAGACGATATTTATTAGCCGTTATTTAATCCAACAAAGATGATAGTTGCATGACATTGTGACAAAATCCATAGAATAGAATAGGTTTGTTTGAGTCCAAAAATGTGAAGTATGGCAGTGCCTACCACTTTTGGGTACATTGTTGCTCAAGGTTGAGTTAAATAAACTTTAAACTAAAGTTGTGAAAGTATCTTGTTTGATTGGATGTAACCATGGGAAGTAGGATCCTAGACAATACTTGATGGTATCTTGTTTGGTATTGGTATTGGTGAAAGGGACCATATTTACTAGTTGTTTAATCTAGCAAAGACAATAGTCCTATGAGATTGTGACAAAATCTATAGAATGTAATAGATTTTCTTAAATCTAGACTACCATTCAAGGGAGGTACAAACAAAAATTTAACTTGAAAAACTATCTTAATCTGTTGAATGTAGATATGGAAAGTGGGAGTGTCAGGCAAAAGATATTGATGCTTTGTCTCAATCACATTGGTATTGGTGTAAATCCAAAAGAGAAAGGAGCACAGAGCATATTTATTAATTGTTTGATCCTACAATGTGGATCCCCAAACCAATGAAATAGACAACCTCTATTGTTGTTAGAAAGTCCAAAGTTGTAAATCTATTTCATTTTGTAGGATGTGACAATGGAAAATGGGGACCAAGACAAAATGTAATGGTGCTTTGATGGTATTTGTATTATGTAAATCCAAGACAGATAGTACCCAAGAATTATATTTATTAATTGTTTCATTTGATGAAGAAGATAGTGACATGTGATTGTGACAATATTCATTGAATATAATAGATTTCGTTTTGTTGTAATTGCCATTCATGGGTGTTTAAACAAACCTTAAGGCAAAAGTTGTTTAATTATCCCATTTTATTGGATGTGGCCATGGGAAGTGGGGGCCTGAAACTCAAAATGATGCTTTGTCTCATCTTGGCCCCGCTTATCTCTAATTCCAATACAAAATAGAGGATCCACCTCTGCTTGTGGGTAGAGGCCATAAATTTATTTATTTATTTCAATTAGTTCAAAAAGAAATTTCTATAGGAGTGATGAATTTGTTTACATGTATAAAAAGAAATGAAACATTCACAATGCAAATGAAACTTAAATTATTCATCTATAAGAATGTACATTCATCCAAAAAAGAGGAATATTGTCCTTAGAATATGTAGAAAATCAATGATTTCATCCACTAAAAATGGAAGAATGTATTGCTTGATATTTGAAAAAAAAATTGGATCTCTTTTGAACAAAATATTACTCAAAACTCCTTCGTCAATAGAGGTTACATGGTAGGAAGAGAGTTAGGTTGTGGGAACTTCAAGGAACTCTTGAGCATGTGGATCTTAGAGTAGGAGATCAACTTGTTTTTTAATCCTTAAAGGTTTGAAAAGCCCAATTTGGTTTGCAACATTATATTTTACGTGTATTTGACATAGAATAGACATATATAGGAATTACAAAAGTTTGTATTCATGGTGAGCTGGATCCAATGATACATGACACCTCCAACTTAGATCATTATTACAACTTCTCATGTCCTAGAAGTTGCAAAATAGCCATGTATTCTCCATGTATAGTGTCATATTGGTCATTATTAGATTTAGATATTAAAATGACCTTTAAATGAAAGATGAGTTAGTTGCTGAAAATTCAATCCAACAATGTATAGACTCTTGCCATATTTTAGTACATACTTCCTATTCTGAGAATAAAATACAAGACCACATATTCAGGGCCCATTAAACCTTTGAGAGTTAAACATGACCATGGTTCTTCTTTTCCATTGTCTACAAAGCACAATTGCCCTCTCTCCTGTTTGTTGCTCGAACATGCTCTTGCTCACATGTCTGTGCTAACTCCTTTTCTTTACATAGACAAGAGATCTTTGTATTTACCTTACATTAGGGGTTGTCACACCTTGTTCTCCCCATTCTCAATCTTCAAAGAATGGTGATGTGGCACTCTCTTGTTGGCTTGCAAAGTCTTGTGGAGTAGGTCTATTATCTGAAAATTGAGAATGGGGATTAATTCTTCTCCTCCAAAGATGAAGAATGAGCATGAAGAAGTTTTCACGTGTGACTGTTTCACTCCAATCGCACTGCCACTTTCACTACTTTCACCGCTTCTACCTATTCTCCATTTTCAATCTCCACACGACCTTGAATGGGTGTCACACCTTCTTCATGGAGAAGGGCTTTTAATGGCTCCTCTTTTCACTCTCGACCTTCTCATTCTTCATAGAAGTTGGATTCTCAGAGAAGGTACGACAACCTGAATTGTTAGCTATGATGGACGAGCAGCTATCCTATTTCATCTCAATTTCCAAGCTAGTCTACCTCCTTTGATTCGAAGAAAAGCACCGAAGTACCTCCCGGGGGCCGGAAGAAGATGAAGAAGACCGGATTGAATGTGAGCTCGCTACGAGAATCCAGCAGGAGCTTGGCGCGCAACCTGTTGTTTTGCTAGAATAAAAATCCACCAGGGCATTGCTGAAATCTTTCCAAAAGAGTACGTAAACAAAAAAGTAAACAAGAATTAAGATTCATTTGATGCTCGACCCATTCCGGAACCTGACTGAAAAGCTCATCCTCGATCAGGTAATCCTCAAACCCCACATTGCCGCATCTGTCGAAGAAATGGCACGTCTTGCATTAGTCCCAGGAGGCCACGATTGCTTCTCACACAACTGATGGTTGATTGATTCTAGTGCGATGCTTGATCCGGTTCCGGCCTGGGCTTGAACGCAAAGTTTCCAGCTTACGCTTTAATTGGTGGCAACTACGAACATCGATCTACAAGGGGAGGATTCAGCATGCTTTCACATAGAGCTTCCAGCAGGAGCTTCAATTTTGGTCATGAAGAAGTCTTTCAAGCACGTTCTTCAGTTCATTCGTCAAGCAATTTTTGCAAGGATTTAAGACATGGTAAGTTCCTGAGAATTTTCTGATTCTTCTCGAGTCTCTCAATCTCAGCCGAGGAGAAAACTCAAGACCATGCATGATAACTTAGACCAGCATTAAAGTATGTAGGGAGGACAGCTGAGGAAGTGCGGGAGGATTATGTTCAAACTTTTCTGTGGCTCATGCAACGGAGAAGATGACCACTCCGGGCAGGTTCAAGGTTTGAGATTGACAACGCTATAAGGTAACTTAGAAGCACCTAAATGTAACAGGAGTTGTTTATGGACACCTAAAAAACAACTTAAATCCAAATGCTTGTGGACCTAAAGTAGACAAGTGGGGTTCCAAAGTAGACATGTGGGGTTTTAAGAAGTTGTCATTCTTCCAAGAAGCAACCAATCACCCGCACTTATCTAAGTTTAGAGAGTGTTGCTTTTGGGTGTTTCCGTGCCCACTTTGGTGTTAGTCTAGTGTCCACATTAGGTGTATTTGTGAAGTACTTTTCAAAAATTTGTATAATATTCATACAAGTTGGGAAAAATATAAAATCAATTTTGTTGGTTTCCTAAACCATTTTCTAGCACATGCACGTCATTTTTTCTTGTACACACACCTCCATATCAAGAGATCCAAGATAAGTGTTGCATTTAGGTGCTTCTATCTTACCGTACATAACTTAAGCCGAAATAGACAATATGTCAACTGATGATTACTAATATCTCTATTTCAAAGCTTATATGGGCAAAAGGTTTCGTCCAATGTAGAAGAAAAGAATAGGATAGAAGCACCCAAATGCGACCCTTGTTTTGGATCTCTTGATATGGAGGGTGTATATAGGAAAAAATGATGTGCTTGTGTTAGGAAATGGTATAGGAAACCAAGAAAATTGGTTTTATATTTTTCTGAGCTTGTATGAATATTATAAGAATTTTTGAAAAGTACTTCGCAGATGCACCTAATGTGGACACTAGACTAACACTACAATGGGCAAAGAAACACCCAAAAGCAACACTCTTTGCACTTGAATCAAGTGCAGAGGTGATTGGTTGCTTCTTGGAAGAGTGATAACTTCTTGAAATCCCACATGTCTACTTTGGAACCCTACTTGTCTATTTTGGGTTGACAAGCGTTTGGATTTAGGTCGTTTTTTAGATGTCCATAAACGACTCCTGTTACATTTGGGTGCTTCTACCTTAGTACACGAGCGTGCGTGTGGTACAAAGTTCAAACGATCCGAAACTTCCGTTTAAATCCGCTGACGCATCTGCTAGCTACAGTAGTGTCCTTCGCATCTTCCACTGCCAGATTCGGGGAGACCTCACCCAACCCCATCGCCTGCCTGAGTCAGGTGGACGCCACTTTCTTGTATCAGGATGATCACGCATTTCCAATCACTTAAGCAATTCAGCCTGTCTGCGGCATGGGAAAAGTTCAGGAAAATTTTTTCTCGTGTCGAGAAATAGATTCTATGAATTTTTTTTCATGAAGATTCTATTTGTCCCATTCTTGATATGTAGGCAAACCTATTTCCAAGAGTAGGATGGTTCCAAAATCGATGTAAGGCTTCCAATATACACGTTGTGATCATGTAAGCTTTCAATGTTCACCTCCTAGACATTTCTGTTGTTGTCCCCCGGGTCTTATGGTGCATGAGCTGTCACCTACAATTCATCTGATCGGAAATGGAGCAGCCTAAACTACAAAAATGGGAGGCTGATCGGAAATGGGTGATCTCCTTTTACACTAATAAGTTGGTACCTTTCATTGGGCGTTTCACAAAGCTCCACAGTTTGCAATTTCTAACTTACATCTTTCAACTCCATTCTAGCAAAAGCCCGCCCTCGTCTCTGAAGTTCCCTAAAGTTCCCTTGACGTTCCCTGGACGCCAGCTCCCCTGTGTAGAGGCGGACCCTCTGTTTTTGGATATGCGTAGGGTTTAGGGTTCAAGGACGTTGCCGCGAGTGTTACCTTCAAATCTCTCCGTCAAGTTCTGCATCCTTCCGATCGAATTCCAGCATTAAAATCCAATCTCATGTCATGCTACAGATCTCAGATTTTAGAAGATCTTGAAAGTATCACCATGAAAGTATCACGCTTGTGTTGAATTTGAGTGGGAGCTTCAGTGAAGATGGGAAAGTTGAGCGCTGCCAGTGGAGCTGGCAAGCGCGCAGTAAAACGTCTTCTTGAGCCTTCGATCGACACGCTGTCTAAAGTGATGCTCGTTGGCAGACCCAATGTGGGCAAATCGGCTTTGTTCAATAGGTATGAGCGAATTCCCATATCTCTTGAATTTCCACAGTTGCTTGATTCAACGGGGAATTTCTCCGTATTTTCTTCATTCAGGCTAGTCCGTTGTCAAATTTACAAATTCCTGTGAAGAATCGAGCCTAAGAGCGCGAAGCAAACGAACAGAATTGCAGTTAGGTTACGAGTGGTTTGATTACGTTGCCATTCAGTGATTATGTGTGGGGTTTAAGGGATGACGAGCTCAGTCTGATGCAATGCTTGGATCAAACGATAGGTTAACAAAGAGACGGGAAGCGCTTGTGTACAACACCCCAGATAGCCATGTCACACGTGATGTGCGCGAGGGTGTGGCCAAGTTGGGAGACATGCGGTTTCGTGTCATGGACACAGCTGGCCTGGAGACCACCGCGGTGACGGAGAGTGTTTTGGCGAGGACAGCGGGGATCACAGCCGTGGCGCTTCGGGATTGCCAAATTGCGCTCTTTCTCATCGATGGCAGGTTTTTCTCTCACTGATTGTTCTTGTGTGAAGAGAATCCGGTTTGTTGGCGGATAGAGTTTAGGGTTTAGGACCTCATGTTTTTTCTGGCAGCTTTGAGCAGGTCATATTACGACATTCTTTTGACCAATACAAGCAGTGTTCTTCTTCGATTTTAGTGATGCAAAAGTTGGTCACATTTGGATGATTTTCTTCACAATCTGATCAATAGAATTTGTCGTTTTCAAACTATGAATCCTTGGTCCTATAGGGGTAAATGTGGTGTAGGATTGCCAAATTGCGCTCTTTCTCATCGATGGCAAGCTTTTCTCTCACAGATTGTTCTTGTGTGAAGAGAAAACGGTTTGTTTGCGGATAGGTTTCAGGGTTTCTGGGTTTAGGGTTTAGGGTTCAGGTCTTCATGTTTTTTTCGGCAATTTTGAGTAGGCCATATTGCGACATTCTTTTGTCCAAATTTACTTTTTTGTTGACCAACACATGCAGTGTATTTCATCGATTCTAGTGAAGCAACAGTTGTTCCCATTTGAATGATTTTCTTCACATTATGATCAATAGAATAGGTCGTTTTCAAACTATCAATCCTTGGTTCTACAGGGGTAAATGTGATGTAGGATTGCCAAATTGCGCTCTTTCTCATCGATGGGAAGTTTTCCTCTTACTGCCTGTTCTTTATGAAGAACATAGGGTTTGGTTTTGGGTTTAGGGTTAATCCCGAAAGGACCAGGTTGAACCTCTTGTGCTCTTAATAGTTTTGAGAAAGTCATATGAATACTTACTTTCTTGTGACCAATTTATTTATTTTTAACCAACGCGTGCAATGCTCTTCATTGATACTGGTAATGATCAATTTGGCACTTTTTGCTCAGTACGATGAGTTGAATCAAACCATGAATCCTTGGTCCTTTAGGAGTTCACTGTGGTGTAGAATTTGAGGTGCTTGCAAATGTGTGGACAGAGCTGGGGTTCAGCCGCTGGATGCCGATGTGGGGAGGTGGCTGCGCAAGCTTGCGCCCAATGTGCGTGTGAAGGTGCTTCTCAACAAAGCTGAAGGAATGCATGATGACGCCAGTGGCTCTCTCATGGCAGCCATGGGGGAGGCTTACAGCTTGGGGTTTGGAACCCCGGTGGCCGTGTCTGCGGAGTCTGGACAGGGTCTCGCTGATCTGTATGAGGATCTACGACCGTGGGTGGAGAGAGCCCAGGAAGAGTTGTTGGTCAAACGAGCAGGTAAGGTAGAGAATACTCTCTGCATCCAAATTTAAACATTTTAACCAATATTTAGCAATATTTGCGCTTTGATGAGATGATCACTTGGAGAGATCGTTTGGTTACAAGAGTTAAACTCTCTGGAGATAAGATTTGTATCATTATGTATGATCTTTGTATGCAGTCATTCCAAGTGGGACGTTATCGGCCACTATTGAAGGATAAAAGATAATCTCATTTCCATTCAAACTTCAGAAGCCTTAATCATTTAGCTAAGTCATGCTTACACTCAACTTGCTAAATGAGGTCCAACCAAGTGAGTATGCTGTCGGAAATAAGGGATCAGGTCCTCACGGGTTTACTATCGTCTACCTCAGTTTTAAAATCTAATCGCATGCTTAGTCACTAGCTTGTATGAATGTGTCATCAAAACACATTGCTATTCCAAGTTCTGGATTCTATTTCGCAATGTAAACCTTATTATGGGTAGGGTTGGCAGCTGCAAACTTACGTGAAGAAGAATCTTCTATTGTGGAGACTGAGTTGGAGCTTCGAGGTGATGAACCTGGTGGAAGTGGGCCTGAGAAAGAGGTTAGCCTGAAAGCCGCTGTTCCACTCGTGGAAGAAGATTCTGAGGTTTACACTACAGAGGATACTGTCTCAAGTGAAGCAGCACTTGAAGAGATGAACAAATTTGAGACGAAGTTGAGTTTGAAAGAAGAAGAGGAAGAAGCCTTGTTGAGTGAAACCGAGTTGAAAAAGGTGCCAATGCAGTTGGCCATAGCTGGGCGCCCGAATGTGGGCAAGTCTACGCTCCTCAATTCACTGTTGCGGGAGGAGCGTGTGCTGACTGGGCCGGAGCCTGGATTGACTCGTGATTCTATCAGAGTAGAGTTTGAGTATGAAGGCCAGAAAATTTTTCTTGTAATCTTTTTTCCCCTTCACTTTCTGCTTTCAGAGCTTTTTTAACTGCTTGGTGTTTCTGTATGTGATATGTTTTGAATTCGCAGGTCATGTATTTCTCAATTGGTTCTTCTTGGAGAATGATGCTTCATGTTTGGCAGGTTGATACTGCAGGCTGGATGCAGAGATCGAAGTTGAAGGAGGGACCTGCAGCCTTGAGTGCCATGAATGCTCGTCGGAATGTGCAACGCGCTCATGTCATCGCTCTAGTGCTGGATGCTGAAGAGGTATGACGTGGCTCTAACTATACTCCAGATTAAAGAGATTTGTGTCTTCAGATCTATTGTTTCCACCACAAATGTCGTGTCGATCGACTCTTGGCCACGAAGTGTTGTTCTTCATGGAGAATCATTTCCATATTTTCAAATGGTTCTTCATGCTTAGTTGTACTACTAATAGTTTAATGGGGGCTGGTACTCCAATATCAGCTAGTTCTAGTTTTAGCTTTTCAGTTACTTGTTTCATAGCTTCAAATTGAGTTGCAGATCCTAGTTTGTGCACAGAAATACCTTCACTAATTGTGAGACGAATCCATGTAGTGAGGCTACCCGCTTACAAAACGTATTTTTTTGTGGATTTAGATTGCCCAGACTAAGAAAAGCATGCGACACACTGAAGCGGCCCTTGCTCAGTGGGTAGTTCAAGAAGGTAGGGGCCTTGTAGTTGTGGTCAACAAAATGGATCTGCTAGCTGGAAGTGAGCAAGGGCGGCTAAGATCTCTTGTCATGAAAGCTGTTCCAGAAGAAATTCAGAAACTCCTACCGCAGGTACAGTCCCCTTTCTGCATCCCCTTTCATTTATTATGGTTGTGTCTTTTTGTCTTCCATTTGTACCAGGTCTTCAAGGTTACATCTTTTGATGTTGGCATGTCATGGCGACTTTGGGTGGACCTAACATGAGGCGTGTTCCAGGTTACGGGAGTGCCAATAGTATTTGTCTCTGCGCTGGAGGGTAAAGGACGAGCTGCAGTCATGCGGCATGTAAATGAGAGCTATAGGCTGTGGTGTGTGCGGCTGCCGACAGCAAAACTTAATCGCTGGCTTCGCAAGGTATTTGCTCTTTATGACACTTCATGTGATTTCTTTGAACCCCAAGTGCCCAAAACTAGCTAAAATAGAAAGTCCCCTTTTGAAAGCCAGTTGCTGATTACAGGAACTTCGAAAACATATTTTTTTTTAAAAAGATTTTGATTTCTACTTCCTATGGTTACATTTTGTTACCTTGAGTTGATTTATTTCTACTCGTATAGTTATAAAAGCCGTCATTTTTGGCCGTTTCGGCACTTAAGAGGTATAATGCAGTTCTCAAAGTTTCCCTAGATGATCTATTTCAGCTCACATAGATATGGAAGCCGACACTTTTGGCCATTGAGGGCACTTACAGGTTAAATACAGTTCTCGAAGTTCCTAGATGATCTATTTGACCTCTTATAAATATGGAAGCGGCTAAATTTGGCCATATAGGCACTTGGGATTCAGTTCTCACGACCCAGCAATGCATATGATATGGAATGTGTACTTTGATTACACACGGCTTTAAATGTTGTGACCTCGTGGCCCTAGTAGGAACGGCGAGATCATTACACTGTTATTGACAGACGTACCTATGATGTGCAGGTCATGAGTCGGCACCCAAAAGGAGGAGAAGGCCACGGAGCCAAAGTGAGGTACATGACGCAAGTGAAGGCTCGGCCTCCAACATTTGTAGTTTTCGTGAGTGGGCAAGGAAAGCTTGACGATACGGAACTTCGGTTTCTGGCTTCGGCTCTTCGGGAAGATTTTGGCCTGGTTGGCATTCCTATTCGTGTGTTCCAACGGTGCAGTAAAGATCAACGCACCGTTGAATGAATTTCAATATAAGGTTTTACTTCTTTCGTGTCTAGTTTCTATCACTTACCTCTTTCTTGTTTTTATTTGAGCCATGGGTGGAAATTCACGAATGGATCGCATTCGAGAATTTAGTTTCACATGACAGTGCGGGTGGTTTAGATCAAGACCAGAGCAACAGGAATTCGTACAGTAGTGAAATCCATTTCTAGCTTGTTCTGTGATCAGTATGTCGGCTGTTTCTCCACTAAACTCTTCACTCCAGCATTTTCCGCTTCACATTGCACTAACTGGCGTCTTCAACTTGCGAGTTCGCAAGCTTCCATGTAGATTTGTGGGGTTCTCTATTAACCTCTTTACTAAAGGATGACTCAGATGGTAATCCATTGAGTGTAATCGCATCAGAAAGAATTGGAGCAGTGACGTAGCGGTATTAAACACTGAAGTCCTTCATCCACTCCAGCTCTATGTTGCTCACTACACTCTTCCCCATCTTGTAACAGAATGATCTACTGAACCTATTCGTCTGGTCTCGATCATCATTGTGTGATCTACCGAAAGTGCCAGTGTAGGGCATCGCCCGAGTAATTTGCAGAGAATATTGAAGGGATTCCGAAACCCTTCTCTCCTCATCAATCCACACCTGCACCGAAACCCTAAACCTAAGCACGCTCATGGCATGTCAGAGTCACTGAAAGAGTAGGTTTCAATGCCTTTGAGAATTTTTAAGGTGGCCTTCTATTTAGAAAGCTCCATATCGACAGCGAACGTCGTTGCGGTTCTAATCTGAATGGTGGGTTGATCACACTTGAAGCCCCAGCCTCTGAGCTGGCAGGAAGCCAATCGAGGTGCGGAAGACTTAAGGAAGGAGATTCTGTCGACTGAGTTTGAGCGTCCTTCGAATAAAATTCTTCAACATTTATGGCGTGGGTTTGATAGTTTCTGTTATGTTGTGTGCCCTCGCTGTCAACGACAAAGCTGGGATGTAACAACTGGAGGTCAGCTCCCGTGGAGTTCGAACGGCGTATTGCCACTAATGCAGAGGCTTTCTCATGCGCCATGACGATCCGAACTGCAGGTTTGAAAGTCCCGTCCTTGCTTTGCAGAAGGAATGGATGTGTAGGGACTCGCTCTTCCTCTTTTTCCTCTTTCTCTGAAAATGGATTCACTACTGGTGCTCCACCGGTTCGTTCTGTTGTAGATCATTCACCGCAGCCACGTTAGTAAGAAATTTTCATGACATTCATTGACTGGGATGTTAGTGTTGTAAGTATCCCTTCCAATAACAGATGGAGAGTTCACCAGGTCATGAAACATTGCGTGCTTCGTATTTGTCATTTTCTTGAGCCAAAGAACTATTTCACACATAGATTTGATGCGTTTCACTTGACAAATGTAGTGGCATTACACTACATCGTTCGAATTGTAACAACGAGAATCAACTTTCCACTGGTCCGGAAAAAATATACACCATACCTTGCGGAAAGCTTGAACCGGCGGGACTGCTGCTAGTATCCTGCACAATATCGCCGTTGATGACCACTTCAACTACGTCAGAACCTTCCGGCATATGTATTGCAGCTTGTTCATCATTTCCTTCTCGTTCCTCACTGCTTGGTTTATCTCTCAGGTGATCCAGACATGCACGACAGAGCGGGCACGTGTTGTGAGAGCGAAACCAGGCATCAATGCAATCCGAGTGGAATGCATGAGAGCATTCGGGCAGCAACCTCAGGTAGTCGTCGAAGTCGAATGCAGCCAAGCATACTGCGCAGTCTAGATTCTCCTGTAACCGCGGAGGCAAATCTTTATACTGAATGAAAGGCAAGGATTCAACAATCTCGGGGTCAAGGCCACGCAGAGGTTTTAGTCTCAGGCTTCTACGACGTGCGTGGCTACGAGGTAGAACATCGTCCTCCTCAGGCCGGACGCACCGACTGAAGAAGCCACTGGCGAATCCTACAATCAAGAAGGATACTACCATGGCCACGACTACAGCCGCCAATGCAGGATTGAAGTCCACCAATCGGGCTGATGGCTCCCTATATCCCGTCGTCGTGGCATTGATTGAAGGAGTACTAGTAGGTGCCATCGTCGGCGCTTCCATATCCACGATTAACCGCGAAACTGAAAAATTACTACTGCTTTTGCTGCCAATATCACTTCTCCATCCTCACAGCAACTAGGCTTTGCAATCATGAATCAATCCACGCTCAATCACGCATAGAAAAAATCGTCTAGTAATCATCGTCTTTCCTTAACCTCACAGCGAGACAACTCTCAATTACTCACGATACCTACAGCCAAAAATCTTTAGTAATATCCTGAATACGTTTCCGACCAAAAATTCCACATAAATCTCCAAATCCTCCACTAGCTATGAAAAGCTAAGTCCCAATCAAAAGCTCGATCGACACTGCACCAACATCGGTCTGCCTTCCTCATGCAGACATGCCAAGAATATATGCATCGATTTTTGTCTCTCTTGAATCTATGTTCTCTTCAATCTCAATCGTGACATGAATCTGATAATGCAAATCAGACAGACTCCTACAGATTCAAAATATGACAACCACCATTGATATTTTCAAGAAACATCAAATGTCATCATCTTTCATCCACCTCCCAGTCAAACTCTAGCTTGAACACTGACAACACCTGCAACAAGAAAATCAATTAAATTATCCAAATTATGTTCCTGACCAAGATTTTCACACAAATAAATTTCCAAATCCTCAAACTAGCTCTGGAAAACTCGCTCTAACTTAAATCCAAAGCTCGACACTGCAGTACGTCGCAACATCTATCGGTCCACAAGCAGAAATTCAAAGATCGAGCAAGTTCTTGATCGAATTTCTTTCAATCTTGAATCTACAATGTCTTGAATCTATGGTGACATGTACTTGGCGTTGCTAATGGGACACAGCACTTGCTAAAGCTTCGAAATATGACAAACCGCCATAATTTTCAACAAACCTCAAACGTCATCAACTTCTTCTATCAACCTTGCAAACTCGTGAACACATATAAATACCTGCAACAAAAAAAATCCTTAAAATATACGGAGCAGCGTACTAACTAGAAATATATGTTCCTGACCAGTCGAGACTTCCGCACATTCCAAATCCTCGTTGGATTAGAGAAAAATGCATGTGCATTTAACTTATGGTGACTTGGATCTGGCGTTGTAGAGAGACGATAAGTTATGCCGCAAGTAGGGGAGCGAATGGATATGATAAATGGCGACGGCGGAGACTTAATTTCGATCTCCAGGGACGACGGCGGAGAAGAGCATGCTTGCGGGGGAAGCTTACACAAGATAAGCTTATATATATAACTTATACTTGTGAATACTGTATGCGTAGGGCTGTCGAGAGTGTTTCCAGAGATGCTTCTAGAGTCTTCGTAAAGTTATCCCTTATAACAGTGATTGGCTCTCGGAATCTCTCAGAGGCACTGGATGACTTGGCATTCCTGTGTTGTTATCCCCGTCATATCTTGGGAAGCATTCTGGCTGAGGTGGCATTGAAGTGGCGGGACGATGTGCGCAGGAATATTCCTAAGTGGTGGGTGCCCAAACCTACGGACTCCCCCACACATGAGGGGCAGGCTGACGAGGCACAAATAGAATGGTTGCAGCTCTAACTGAAGAAAGTCTAGGACGAAGGAATGTAGATTTGAAGCTTTTTTTTCTTCCAAATTATCAATTGAGAAGAATCTCTACACTAAATAGTGAAATTAGGTTGCCTGAACAATTAGGTTGCCTTACCCCAAGAAAGTTACTTTACAAGCCATCAAAGTCAACAAAAACTTCTAAAAATATTTCCATTTGTACACATGGAGGTTCATGAGTCCCAAATACAACGATATGAAATTTAAAAGTAGTTCATTCTCATATAGTAACTGTAGATATTTATTTAGTGTCAAATGTCAAGAAATTAGTGAGGGGCAACCTAATTTCACTATTCAATGTACATAAGATTTCCAATTTTGGCATGTTTATCTTTCTTTCCTTTTGTGTATGAAGTGATTAATTCCTAAAAGACAGGTTGGTCACCATGCAAATGAGAGATTTCGTCATTGTGTGCATTATGAGCAAAAAATAAACTAGAATCTTCTCATTGTTAAAGACCATCTCTTTTGCACACAAATTCCAAAGATGAAAGATTGTCTTTCTCTCTCGAATACAAAGATGCTTTGTCATTCATTGGACAGTTAATGTCCTTAACATCCTTCATAGGTTAATCCTCAAAGGATGTGGCCTACGACCAAGGTAGGTAGGCAAAAATTATTGGATTTTTGGATGAATAGGTGTTATCACTACAAGAGAAAGGGTGTTTTAAGTCAATTTTTAAATACAGTCCTAAACATAAGATTATAAGTAATGATCTATAAGGAGATTTTCAATAAAAATTTACTAAAAATATATATGTTTCTAATCAATTTTTATTGAAAATCTCCTTATAGATCATTACTTATAATCTTATGCCTAGGACTATATTTTAAAATTGACTTAAAACACCCTTTCTCTTGTAGTTTATTCTGTATTTCTATAGTCATTCATTAGACACTTTAGGACTGCTCATGCATTTCAAGGCTAAGAACCTTGTACAAAATAATGATGTGTGATGTTTAATCATATCACCAAAGAAGAGACAAAATCTGCTTTATTAACATACTCATACGCACTTTATCCATTTTGTTTAGCTCAAACACTAAACTCTTAAAAAAACTCATTTCTGATTACAACAGATAATTAATATAATATCTTTCGATAAAATAAAACTCATTTTTTTATAAAACACATATTTTGTAGGGGTGAGAAATATTTTATGTGATTTTTGATGTGCTTCTAATATTGATATTTTTAAACTCTAATTTGTTTCACAATCATGCATTCTACAACTACCTAACTACAAACACATAACATTCCAACCCCACCCTCAAAACATGAATACCCAACAAAATGGATAAAAACATTTAGCATGTTGGCAAAACAACAAAATTAGAAGCAAGAAAATTTTTACAAAAATAAAATGCAATTAATATGTGAAAAGAAATTACCAAATATCAACATATTCTAAGCACACAACCCAAATGAATACACAAATGCAATTTCAAAAACTTTGACACACCTTTATTAGATTATATACAAGGCCTCAAAGGCCAATTACTAACTAACACACCTTTATTAGATTATATACAAGGCCACAAAGGCCAATTACTAACTAACCCCAAAGACATTATAGAAAAAATATTTATCCAACATATAAATACCAACAAGGTCAATTGTGACCTTCAATGCACTTACACTATTAGATAATATCCTTGGCATTATCTAAACATATTTGTTCTAGAAAAAGATGATGCACAAGCTTTCTACTAGAAACTAAATTTGACAACCACTACCATGATCTTGCACTCAAAACACTCATTGCCAACAACAAAATGCTAGGACTTGATAATATCACCAACTTCATTCTTAAAATCATGCCTTCAAAATTTCATAGCCTATTATTTTGTTTCTTCTAAATCTATTATAAGCAACAACAAATTACCCACTTCTTGAAAGTCAACATTGCAATTCTCCTACACAAGAAATTGAACCCTACTTTCCTCACAAACTATAGACCCATTACTCTAGAGAACACAATATACAAACTATTTACCAACACATTCCAATTGCTACTAGCAAACTATGGCAAAGGACACCAAATCCTTTGTGATAGTCAAGAAGATGCATGTACAACATATCAAATTCAAATCCTCATCTTAGCCCTAGAAGATGATAAATTAACACAAAAGAATATCTACATGCTATATTAATTTTAGACTTCAAGAATGCATCAAGTTCAAATCAACCACCCTCGACTACTAGCACTATGAACAAACTTTGGCTACCTCCAAGATGAAGTTAATTTGGTTGGCAACATCTATTCCAACTCAAATACTATCTTCAGAGATGAACATTTAGGTCAAACAAAACCTATACTAATCCTTTGAGGTAATATAAAAGGAGATAACTTTAGTCCCTACTTATTCATTTTTTTCTTAGAACCACTACTCCGGTGGCTAGGCCTAGACAATTATGGATATACATTCCACACATTCAAAACCAACATTAACTTTGCAACGTAGGCAGACAACCTAGCTTCTCTATTCAACAAAATCACATCAATCCAACTACAACTCAATAAAATAGACAAATGAAGTAGATTGGTATAGAACTTATTGTTCCCAAGTGTACAAGTATTGGATGTCCGTGCAAAACCAAAATGACTTGTTATTACTTGTATTTAGTAATAGATTCTCCTTTGTAGCAGTGGTATGTAGCTTTAGTGTCACTTTGACTTGGTTATCAAACCATGGTGTAGGACCAAAGATAAACAAATTATTGATTTATGCCAACATCTATATTAGGTAGGAGTTTCTTCTTACTCTTCTAAAAACATCTTCATCATGGGTGCTCCCTATCCCTATGAGAAAAAAATTCATCTGGATAGAGAAGACTCCCCTTTTACTAATGTCCACAATTTCCAAAAATTTAGGGATAGGAAGACCTAATTTAGTATAGAAGAGGGGATACCACCAAAAGAACTCCTTTTTTTGATAAGCTCATTGATGTAGAAATATGTTTTTTTGAACATCACATATGCCCTTTGGGATGTTCAACAATATCTCTCTAGATTGATAGGTCAAAAACATGTGAAAATTTGAGAAAATGTACCCCATTCTTAGTGCAACGTTTGCTTAGGCATGGTCAAAGAAGGAGCCAAAAGTACACCATGTGGCAACCATATCATCTCTACATAAGCGCCAAGCACATGGGCAATGCCACATGGGATTTTTTTTCACCTGCCCCAATGATGATGTGGCACTTGACATCACACCATCTAGGAATTTTAATTTTTTTTAGCAACGTCAATTTAGATATCTAGAAAATTTTTAATACTATTTTTTAGTGATATCAACTTAGATATCTAGAAGAATTTTATTATTGTTTTTAGCAACTTCAATTTAGACATCTAGATGTTTTCTAAGACATCAATTGGTCCATCCCATACTTGTAGGCAAGGTTGGCACAAAATAATTATTTGAAAGAAAGTTAGAAAAAAAATGAACAAGAAAAATTGAATGTCAAATTCATCAAGAATTCACTATCAATTATTAAGAGAATTTTTGATGGAAAAATGAACTAATTGTTTCATAGACATTTAGTAAGAATGATGGGTAGAAAGGTCATATTTGTATAGAAATCCATTACCTGTCCATGGTCAAACAATCTACTTTGAACACAATTCTTATTTGACAAATCCCATATGGTTTGTTGTACTTTGTACCACCCCAATTATACAAAGAGCTTATATTTTCATCCATAGTCTACATCCATCCATTCCTTTTTTTATAAAACATGTCTTGTGGTTGTCCTTTTTCTATGTTTTCACATTCAATCAATGTTTCAACTCAACCCATATTATAAAACCCCTTGTCAAGGTGGTAGTTCCATATTTTTGTAGACATTGTACAAAATGCAACTATTTTTTTTTTATGTCTCTTGGAACATCACCATTGTCTAGGACATCAACTTGTTCTACCAGAGACATCTAAATGTTTATTGGAACATTTAATTGAATTCTACCTCCTATGGTTGCAATCCCATCTTTGTGATCTTGTTTTGAAAAACATGCTTATTCGATGCTAACATAAAAAAAATCCAGGTTCCTTACAATATATAGAACTCAAGATTGGTAATCTATATAGTTGTTTTCACTTATGATGTTACCCATTGTTGCCCACAATATGACACATAAATATTGCCTTTTCTTTGATTAATGCTTCTACTATTGCCGTTTGCCTAGATACTGCTTGTAATGCAAACCTTTTAACTTTTTATTAGTGAAATGTTCAACTTGTAAAGAAGTATTGGTGGAGACTCTCATCCCTATCTCCATATTTGCTCCCCTTCATCTAGGTAGGGATAATAGGAATATTAGGGATAGGGAAGCATTGGTCGGACATTCTAATCCGTTTCAATCATTTAATAAGATTTGCCGGGCCATTTTGCCGTGTTCATTGAAGATGCCCTCAGTATTGAATCCTACCTTCTAGGGTTTCTTTCGAATTCTTCCCCAAAATCTTGTGTGGACTGGCATTGCACTGGACAACCCACGCTTACTCTTTCCAAGATATCGAAGTCTGAGGACGAGCATAGTAATTCATTCACGTTCGCAGCCTGCACGTTGATTCTTCCTCTTCAAATGCTCTTTCACTACGTAATTCCAATTTGGAGAGCCAGAATTGGTTCCGAATTGGCAAAATTTGAAGTTGAATTGGCAATTTTGTATGTTAATCTCTGTTTGCCAAGGTCCCAAAGCTGCATAACAGGTACAACGATGGTTAAGTGTTGCTCGCTTCTCAAGGTTTGAGAGGCAAGAAACTGTCTGCCAATGCTGTCGGGGTTCAGCTCTCGCCGCTGGTGACGATCTTTCCAATTCTTTCGCTTCTCACGTGCTCTTTAGGATCTCGTGCTCTTGCATTTCCCTTTCCTACCGTCACATTTCGAAATTCTTCGTCTTGGAAGCTGCTGTTCATGCAACGCCTTCAATTAGGGTTACACTCTGGAATTCTGCCTCGATTTCTGATGTGTTATGGTTTCAATGGCTTTACTGGTTGGAAATTTTTAACGCTCTTGGCACTGATTGTCGATCGATTGCTGTTTTCGCAGTGCTTATGATGCAATCGTGCCGGCCCGGGATAAACTTTTGTGAAGGCCGACTTATCCATAGCTATTCTCGAAGGCACTTACACCTGTGCTGGTGAGTTAGTCTTGGACAATCATGATCAGGTCCCTTATGAAATTGCTGCTTGTGCAAGACTGTTGGTGCAACGAAACCGCATTCATCTTGACTAGCTCTTTCTCAATGTTAACAAAGAATGAGGTGATTCTCAAAGACAGGGGATTGGACTCATCCAGATTAAGGTGCTGCCATCAACTGATAATTCTTTGCTCAATATGCAGCTCCCCGCTCGGGCGTGGCTTTGGCAGCCGTTGCGTGTGCAATCTCTACTTTGGCTATGACGTCACTGCCACGTCAGCCGCTTCTCCTTTCCATCGCTTTTTCTTCGTGCCATTCCTCTAGACTTAGTTTGCGTCAATTTAATCTACCAAAACCTCATGGCGGAATTTCCTTCAACTCTATTCGAGGCGGTGCTTCTGGGTGTTCTGTGCCGGTGGGAGCTTCTGTCGGTCATGTAGAAGTCTCAGTGGCTCATAGAGACGCTGAGACTGCAAGTGGTAACTTGAAATTCGAAAGGACACTTGAGACTCTTGGTCGTAGCCGCACGCTTGATGCTCTTGAGGAGCGTGTCGATGGGAATTTGGGATCTTCATTTGCGGTTAATTGGCAGAGCAACGAAAAGACTCTGGAATGCTGTGAAGTAGGTCAAAAGTTGAACGTGGCAGTGTTGTTGAGTGGAGGCGTGGATAGCAGCGTCGCATTGCGCTTGTTGTGTGCTGCGGGCCATTCTTGCACTGCTTTTTACCTCAAAATCTGGTTTCAGGTTTGACCTAATTTTCTCTTGTACTATCCATGTAGGTTGAAAGCTATCAATGATGTTCTGAAGAAGTGTGAGCTATTTCATATAGATGTCCCATGTTGTGTTTGGATAATCGGAATAGAATAGTATTCAAGTTAGCTGCGATGGACTGAAGAGATTCTGTCTCTGACTTTCTCTCAAAATGTTTATCTGGTTTTATTGCAGGAAGATTTTGAGAATTTCTGGTCAGAGTGTCCTTGGGAAGACGATTTGAGGAATGCCCAGACAGTGTGTGACGAGGTGAGTATCCTTCATTCTTTCTTCTGCTCTCTTGAACTGCGGGCGTGTTGTTGCTTTAACGTTGTGAAATCCCCGCTTGACAGATTATTATGCTCTTGAGCCAATTTTCTTGAGTCGAGAGTATGCACAGGGTTTCATCGGATTGCCACTGGTTATTGCTGAATTATTTGCCACATGGACGATATGAGGATGTCTGCTGATGATCTATACGGACCTTGTGATGTTACTAATTCAGGTCGGGGTGGAACTCCGTGTGGTACATTTCACGGATGAGTACTGGACGCTAGTGGTAAGTTCTTCATATTTTTTTTCTTGGATAAGCATTTTATAAATCATGAATTAGTCTTGCCATTCCTGTCCTAGTATGGTTTGATAATTGTAAATGACCAGGATCTTCATCTCTATCAAGATTTAACATAATTTGTTTCATGAATTATGCTTCTGGACGTAAACGGAGTCTCTGGTCCTCGCAGGTGTCGCATAGTATATCTGAGATCCAGGCTGGCCGCACACCAAACCCGGATATCCTGTGCAATACATGCGTTAAATTTGGTTCGTCTCTTGAATCACAAGATTCATAAATTTTTTCAGTTGAACATATTGTCCGATGCTCTCTGTACTGCTTAAAATGTAGTCTACTACGTTCTCCCAATTAGGCATTATATTCCTCGTTCGTCCTTACTACCTCTTCATGTTGATTATGATGATCAGCACCACAATGATGAATGCCTGGAATGTTGCAGGGGCCTTTCTGGACTACATTAAGGATGCAGAGTTTGACCGTGTGGCGTCTGGACATTATGCACGGGTCAGGAAAATTTTCAGCAACGACGATAGCAATGAAGAGAGGACTGAATTGTTGTTGTGTCCAGATGAGGTATTTCAAATTCTTTTCTTCTAGCACTTCGTCTTTTGAATATTTCAATTTCCAGATGTGACCAATTCATTCTAAGTATCTTTGTTTTGTGTGTCGCGTTTGGGTTCTTTATACTTCATGTTTGTCTTATGGCATTTGCATGATATGTGAGCAGGTGAAAGACCAGACCTATTTTCTATCACATCTGAGCCAGGAGAAGTTGTCGCGCCTCATTTTTCCTCTTGGTGGCTTTATTAAGGTTAGTAGTTCAGTCGAACGCTCTTTTGCAGCAGCGAGTGAAGTGTTTCTGTAGCATGTACTGTACCTAGTAGAAGTCGGACATGGCAATGTTTTTTTGAGGTTGTATGTGACTCCGTGGAACCCATATCTTATTTTCTAGGCTCGTTTTAGACTATTTCATGACCTCTTTTGATGATTTAATGGAGATTGCTTTTGACCATACGGGCCTCAGTTAATTGAACCAACACTGAATAGTTCAGCCAAATTGTGACTGGGCAGACCGAGGTGCGACAGCTTGCGGAGGTTATGGGACTGATCAACAAAAATCGCAAAGATTCTCAAGGCATCTGTTTTCTTGGCAAGGTACGTCAATTCATCTTCGTTTTCAAATTGGTAAGCTTGATAGGAAATATTGACAATTGTAACGTGCAAATGTTTTCAATTGGAAGATATTTTGGAACCGTGCCCTCAGGTATGTTTTACTCTGCAACAGGTCAAGTTTAGTGATTTCATTGCGAGACACCTTGGGGAGAGGGAAGGTCGCCTATTGGAGGCTGAGACGGGAGAGCTTCTTGGCCTTCACAAAGGGTTCTGGTTTTACACAATGGGTCAACGTCAAGGTCTCGGCTTGTCAAACGGACCCTGGTTTGTTGTGGCGAAAGACATTGTGAACAATGTGATTTTCATTTCTCGGCAGTACTTCTCAGAAGACAAACGCAGACGAGATTTCCGTGTGGGTTCATTCAACTGGTTTTCAGGATCTCCTCCCGCAGACACTTCGAGCTTGCAATGCAAGGTTCGCCACGGTCCAAGGTTATACGATTGTAGAGTGGAGTTACAGACAGTTTTGGGCAAGGAAAGTGAACCAATTACCTCAGCAGTGGTAAACTTGAATGAAGATGATCAAGGGTTAGCACCAGGACAGTACACTGCATTTTATCAGAGTGGTATCTGTTTAGGATCTGCCGTCATTACGGAAACATTAGGTGGGGGAGAGAACTCGAACGTATCAGTCAAAGCTTTAGAAATTGCGCACCAACCTTTTGACGTTGTGATGTATAAAAATTCTAGACCGAAAATAAGCAGCTCTCTCAGGGTGAGCAACCCAAGTAAAGCGAAGATTCCCAGTATTGAACCAGACACTGAACTGAAATCGACGGCAGGAGCAGTAAGTTGATTGGAAGGGCGTAAGTTAATTGGAGCAGCTGGTGATAACTTGCCTGTCCTGGAGACTGGGTTGTCAACGTCTCAATTCTGTTCTTATCAAGACCCGAAGTTTTTGCGAGTCCAGAAGAGGAGCTTCGAGTTTCTGAGGAGTCATGGTTGTCTAGATTGGAGACAGATTTTTCCCAGTGTGTATCAGGATTTTTCTATTTGAGTGGGTATCAGGATTCACTGAGGTGCAGTTCCTTGAGGAATATTGACTGCACATCGCGTTGATCCAAGTATGAAAATGGAAATTTTTAATACCAGATGGTATCAATACAAGTCACTTATTGAACTTGTCATCAATCGGGTGCGGTTGTCTTCTCAAGGTCTTGTATTTCTATTTGAGTGGTCCTAACTTAACCCCTAATCGTTCAATTACTGTATCATTGGGTGGATGATGGATGTTGTGATAAAAGTGCACTTCATCCACTTATGGTATGTTTGCACTTGTTGTTAGGGGCGATGTTTGCAACGTGAATTCCGTCCACAAGTAGGTCTAAATTCATTCCTAAGACCCTCAATAACAACACTCTTTAATACTGAGTGTGAACATACCCACTGGGCAATGACAAGATTGCAACGAGTCTGCCCTTGCCCTGAAGCTCCACATCACAAGTAATCACCCCATTGGCTTCCCCTTCAATGACCTCAAATCTACGGTACCCACGCGAATACGTACACCGCAAGGCAGTGGCGGCTGGCTTCCCGGGCTACGTCCACAGTGACCCCGACGACTGGCCCTACACTATCCGTGTTCTCCGATTGGCTGCCCTCCACGTGGTTCTCCCCTGTGACTCCTCCACGTGTCTGGCACCTCTGGCCCCCATCCACTTGTACCCACGGCCCACAGCGGCCACTCCACCGCGACCACAAAGTCGTCAGCGCCCTCGCCACTGGTGAGTTTCAACATCGCTTCCGTCCTGAAGTTGCTCAACGTGTGTGCTCTGTGCACCCCTAAAATTCCGACAGACTGACATTGAATTGAAACAAGTCTCAAATCGCGGATATTTGGTGCGCATGCAGTGAATTACGGAGACATTTGGGAAGTGCGCAATTGTGTTTTGTTGGAACAGGGGACCTATAATTTTGCTGATATTGGTCTTGGGTTTGTGTCCCGATTGTTATAGTTTTGGAGTTGATGGCGATGGCGATGTCTTGCGCGCATTTGAATGTGCTTGTCCCGAGTGTGATTGCCACTGAAGCGAAGAGCTGCTGCCGCTGCTCCAATGCGGCGTCGCCTTCGCTTTCTTTTCGTCTGCTCCGGAAGAGTTATGGCGGTCGAAGCCGAAGCTTGCACAGGTCGCTTGTTTGCCAAGCAAGTGGATCGCGAAGAGATAAGGATAAGGGTCGTGGAGGTAAGCTCATGGTCTGTTTTGACAATCATCTGTACATGGTTTGGTTCAGGTGTCGACTCTAATTTTTTTTTAAAAGAGGCAAAGTGTTTTAACGATGAGGTGATACCGACGGTGGAATGGGGGGATCAACAGCAGGGGGCAACAGAGGGTGCTTTAAAACCCATTTTCGCTCCATTTTTTAATTAGAGATTAATGAGTCTTAATCGATGGAAGCGTGAAGATGAACCTCCAATCGTAAAGTCGACCATGACGATGAGTACTCAATGTTGGAAACCCTTAGCCACCTCAAGCATTGAGTGACAGTTAGTGGTGTTAGAAACGTTGTTGAAGAATGTGAGTGCTCCACACGACAAGCTCCTCGCAACGAAGTGAATCTCCAACGACGGAAGTGGCTACTCAGAAACCCATCAATCTGCGTGAGCAAACCCCCAAGTATTGACGAATTTAGGGTTTGCAATTGCAGAGACCAAGCGGGAAGACGGGAAACTCGACGAGAAGCTGAACGCGATCAACGACGACATAGAGTACGAGGGCGAGGAAGACGATGACGAAGAGGTTCGCATCCCACTCCCAGACGACGAAGCGGCTGCTCTAAGTCCCGACGTCGCTCGGAATTCTTACGTCGGCGACAAATACGAAAAAAACAGCTTGGGCGACCGCACCGCGGCGACAGCCTCCGCCGCAGCAGACGCAGCCGGCGTCTCCCGCTCTGACCCAAATGTTCGACGGGCGCAATCATCGGGGAAGCGCGTCGGGGATGAGTTCGAGGACATTCGCGAGGAAGGGGAAGAGTCGGCAAAGATAGTCGCAGATGAAGCGCGCGACACCGCGGACGCCAGTGGAAAGAGGGTACAGAAAGCGGGGCGGCGCGTGGGGCAGAACTTGGAGGAGGTGCGGAAGGCGGGGGAATCGGCTTTGGGAGGAAGCGCGGACATCGTGGAAGAACAAGCTGGAAGAGCGGCGGATAACATCCAAGAAGGCTTGGAGGAAGCTGGCGACGCTGCACGCGACGTGCTGGGGATTGGGGAGGAGAATGCCGAGGTCGCAGGCAAGCGGTTGCGAGAGACGGGGAAAAATATTGGCGACGACCTTGAGTCGATCGGAAAGGAAGGGCAGAAAGTTGCTGCTCGGGCTGGCAAAGCGTTCACCAAGCAGGTTCGCAGCCTTCACCAATTTTGGGGGGCTTTGTTCCCCTCAGACAATTGCATTCTTTCACGGGAACTCTCCACTTGTCACGCGAAACCCATCTTATGGCATCATCAGCGAAAGAAATTCTTTCAACCTCTTCATCGCAACCCTAATTCCACACAATCCAGTCATGAATTCCCTACTCCCCATTTCACTCTTGTCGCCTCACCAATCCAATTCTCGGAGAAATTCATTTAGTCAGATCCGCCACTTGTCACCCGAATTCTCCCATAACCGCAACAAAATATTCTAACATTGAAATCTCACCCCTAAGTCCACAGAGACCAGTCATGAATTCCTTACTCCCCATTGCACACTTCTCGCTTCACCAATCCAATTCTCGTAGAAATTCATGTAGCCAGATCCCCCACTCATTCCCCGCATTCTCCCATAATTGCAAAAAATTATTCTAACCTCAAAACCTCACACCTAATCGCACCCAATTCTCGTTCAAACCACCATACTCTCAACCCAACCTCAACCTCACCCCCCTCCACAATCTAAAAGAGCGCATCCTTCGAGACGAGATCCATATTCTCACACACTCGTCCCGTGCAGGCAAGAGAAACCTCAAAGGAACTGGGTCCCGAAGCGGAAGAAGCCGAGCAAGAAGCCGAGCGCGCGGTGCGCACCACCTTTCGTCGAGCGCAGCAGTCCGCGGAGCGCGTGCAAGAGCCGATCGAGAAGGCCGTGAGCGCTTCCATTGACGCTGCGGCAGCAATTGGCGACGAAGTACTGAAGCTGGGCGATTCGATTGTTGAAGCCGTGGAGGATGCCACGGGTGTGGCGGTGCCTGGGCGTCGTGGGGGGCGACGGTTCAGGACAAGGGCGAGAAAGGGCGACGGCGACGGCGACGGTAATGACGGTGACGACGGGGAGGAATTGGTCGGGGGCAAGTACAAGCCTGCGGGGAAGAGTGTGACGAGGAGGTACCAGGCGGGGAGGGAAGAAGACGACGGTGAAACGCAGGAGCCGGACGAGAAGTTTTCAGAGCTCACTGTGCTGGTTGCTGGGGCTGCTGGGGCCACTGGCAGGTGAGTTTTGTTCTTTGGAATTTCTCTGCAAAAAATGGATTGTTGAAATAACCCAGTTGAAAATTCTAACCAGCCATATCCATAGCCATAACCTAGTAAGGACGTTGAGGACTATAAGTCAGTTGAACTATGGGATTTGAAAGATAATAACCGGTAGAGGCGCTCAAGAAGTAACTCCGCAAACCTTGTTTCCATGCAATTTGTGGAATGGTTTTAGTGGAAACATGGCCCGTGTAAGACTAAGTGAATGCCATGAAATAGATTGTTTACTGTTTTGGTATGTTGTTCAGACTGCCACTCATTCTTTGCTAAATTTTTTCCAGGTTGATAGTTCAAAATCTTGTGGGGAAAGGCGTCACTGTTCGTGCATTGGTGCGGAATGTCTACAGAGCAAGAAACTTGAAACAATTGGAAGGAGCTGAGGTGAGAATTATGGCTGCTTTCTGTTTCTTGAGGTGCTACTTTCAATTTTTGTGTCAATTCTGTTTAATGTAGTCGTCACCTCCAAATGCGTCTGGCGTGGGAGAAATTTAGTTTGATATTCCTAATATTTTATAGAATAGATGCAAATTTAAAGTCTGTTATTTTGAGTCAAAGTTGATTTCTAAGGGAATTGAACACCTTCATCGGGTATTCTGCAGTTATTTGAAGCAGATCTCTACAACTACGAGTCAGTCAAGGAAGCAATATCTGGGAGGTATGTGACATAATCTGAATAACGCAATCAAATTGTTTCAGTTGTCTTTGAATGCCGACTAGCGACTAATTGCAACTGACTTCACCCCAAAAGGAAATGCATAATTTTCGTATGTTTGTTTCCATTTAATCTTTAGTTTAATCCTCAGGGTGAATCATTTGCAAAGCCTTACTCAACAATCCTAGAACGCCGTGATTCTTGTAATCGTCTTTCAAAATTCTACTAGACATGAAACTTCATTGTTTGGAATAATGGATCCCAATTTTCTACTATTGCTTTTGAGGATGACTGAAAATGACATGTTTATTTTTTGTGCAGCAATGTGGTTATCTGTGCTGTGGGAACCCGGGGATTTGACCTTCTGCAAGCATACAGAGTAAGCCGTTTCATCACTTTGTTGCCCTTTTCAATCTCATGCTTGCTTGTTGCAGCTGTGTATGTGACTGATTCATGACATCCATATGGCCAATGTTGCAGACTGAATACGAGGGAGTGTTGAATCTCATTTCTGCTGCAAAGAATCAAGGAGATGTGAAGAAGGTTACACACTAATCAGTCACTTTTGTCCTTAAGTTTCTTGTTTTTTCCATTTCCAAGGTTCTCAATTTACAAATAATTTCTCTATTAAACGATTTTCATAACATTTTAGAACATGTGGACAGATATTTCATTGTAGCTGCATTGTGGTTGGCTGTAACTACTCTTGTAATAGTTTTCCAAGTACCAACATTTTCTTTCTTGAAATTTAAGATGTAAGAGGATCTATGCCAAAGTAAGAAGATGTCAAATAGAATAAAAAAGTTGGTACCCTGATTCTTCCCTGAATTAGCAGTTGGTCCCAAGGGTGTTTGCATGTCCTTTCAAGCATGTTTTATACCTTTTGAGTGTCACGAGTTAGTGGCCTCTCAGAATTTTCAAACACTCTTGTTATTTGTTCTCTGCAGTTTGTTCTTATAACGACGATTGGCGTCAACTTTCTTCAAGTTATTCCACTTCTGTACTGGTGAGTGCACAAATTTCTTACAAGACGGGGCATCTGCACTTCTATTACCAATTTGCTTAGAGAAAAAATGTCCAGAAAAGCTAATAGAGCTTGATTTTACCCTTAGAAAAAAGGTATTAGTATGGTTTAGGGTTTAGGGTTTTTCGTTCTGACGTCAATGCGCTTCAGTGAGTTTGGGGGGCTTGTAGAGAATAAATTGTTATGAATTGTGTGTTTCACTAGATTTTTGTGAATCACAGTGAACTAAGAATTGTCAAAGTGTCACCCATTTACACATTCTATGTGGATTCTCAGGAAACGACAAGCGGAACTCTTTTTGCAACGTGCAGGCCTGGACTATACTATAGTTCGACCGGCTGGATTGACTGGCGTTAGAGGGGTATGTAAAATTTGACATCTTCATAACAAAAACTAATTCATTGAATTTTTTTGCAACAATCCAGCCAAATGGGTAGAATGGAAAAGTCTTGGTTAGTTTCACTGAAGGAATTTTGGAGGGGCGATTAGCCAATTCTCTACTCAAAGTATGTCAAGTAGGAGTCGATTTTTTTCAAATTTAGTATACTTCTCCGAAACTATCAATGAATCTAGAATACTCTATCAGAAATGGCTATCGAAAGTCAAGGGTTGTAGAATTCTTATTAATTTGGGAAAATTGGTATGATATGGTCCACTTTTTACTGTCTAAATCAATATGAAGCTCCCTAAGCATCCAGAAGACTTTGGGATGATGAACAGAGTGCTTCGTCTGGATAATTCTATTAGTAATGTTTGGATCTTCAGAAGGGAACCTTTGTGTATGATCCAATTTGATGAAATTAAGTTTAAAATACATTTTTCACAAGATTTAAGAAAAATGTGCAGAAATTCGAAATTGGATTTAGGCGTTTAAGTGCTGAACCAAAGATTGGAATGTTTGCTGATTGCAGGGTGACCGCGTTGAGTTGAGGCCTGCAGACAGTCTATTCATGGGTGCTGTTAGTCGTAAGAAGGTAAGGACAAATGTATTAGTGACAAAGTATGGTTTGTATGTTATTGTCCTTGGCATTGGAAGTTTGAAAACCTTCTTCTGTGGTATACAAAGTCACAACTTATTTGGAGCCTTTTGAATATTGCATAGAAAATGTGGGGAAAGTCTGACTAATTTGACCTATGGTTTGTGGGTTTGCAGGTAGCGGAAGTTTGCGTTTCAGCCCTTGTAACACCATCTGCATCAGATAAAACTGTAGAGGTAACCAATGATTTTTTATATTGCTGTTGAGTGTTTTCCTTAATAGAATATAATTTCTAATTTTTACAGCACATGATCAAAGAAATTTTATTGTTGTTAACAGGAATATGAAAACTAGCATTACATGTCTACTACCCCACTACCTTGCTAGTGATACCAACATTAAATGTCAACTACACTTTCAGGCACTTGATTGGGTATTCATAAGTAGTGTTGCTTATGGATAAGCTTTTCAATATAGTAAGAAACACTACTAGGTGACTGACACTATATATCATTATTAGTGTAGTATTTAAACTTGAACGAACTCTTTGCAAATTATCTCCACAGATTATGTTGGATAGAGTTATATTTGCTGCTACTCTGTTGTTTATCTGTTTGGGAGCACCGAAAAGTATCCTACTGCTCGGTGAAGTGATGCTGAGCGTTTTATAATATTGAATTGCAAAACTGAGTGTGGCTTAAAATTTGCAGGTGGTGGGCGGTAGTGGACGCGTGAGGCGAAGTATTGCGGATCAGTTTGACAGTATTTAAGATTATTGCTTACTGCATATTTTGTTTTGAAAACTGTAGATGTGTATCTAAAGCTTTTGTTAACTGAATTGAGACCTTTAGTTTACTGCGAAGCTGTGAGACTTCCTTCCAGTACAGGAACTAAAAAAGATGATTATTTTCTCCATCTTTTAGTTGATGGTATGTAAAAAATATCACAGAAGTTATGATGGATTATTTCTGTAACCATGTTTGTATGGCATTTGACTGTTTGTAAATTTGTTCTTTTTGCATTTATTTCGGGTAGTGAGATTTCTTTTAAATTTTTCTATGGTATTCGATCCTTGTTTCCCCATATTTGAGATAGTGCCAAGATGGGGATCAATTATGAATAATGAAGCCTTGTGCAGTTGCCACAGAATGATAAAATAAAAGTAAAAGTAATTTTCTAATTTTCTAATTTTTTAATTCTTCAAAACTTCGAAATTCAATATTTTTTTTGCCCTTGTGTTGGAACGCCATGAAATAATGTTCATGCACCCCTCCTTGTAGAGAGCTTTCCAGTACTATTATGAATGTGGCTAGGGATGCACAGTTCCAACATTACTAAAAACACTGTTGGGGATTACTAAGAACATTGTTGGGGATGCACGATTATGGAGATCTCACCATAACAAACAAAACAAACAAACAACTTCATTTGATGTAGTTGATTTGATGAAGCCAAATTTTTCAACATTCATCAATCTTTTTAAACAAGAAATCACATGAATTGTATTCATGCATTTTTTCCAAAAATTGGAGATTTCATTTATACTATTCGTATATAAAAAAACTAGATTAGAAAGACTAGTTTTAAATATCAAAGAGGAAATAATTAGTTGCAAATGATGCAATATGAATCCTATGGTGCTGAAATCGAAATTGGTGTCAAAATCGAAATAGTACTAAAATTCTCTAAAATGTTCAAGGTAGACATCCAATCAAGGGTTGTTTAAAAATCGTAATTTTTTTTAAAATGCAAAAAATCACTCAATATCTAAAACTTCTACATGTACCTTCATTTCAAATTTCATGCAAAACCAACATACAACACAAAAGTTATGAGAACAAAAACATTTTGGCAAGGTAAAGGGGACAAAAAATAGGACAAGTGTTTCTTTCAATCACTATGTACTTGGATTTTTTAGTTCTCCTATTTAAGGAATTTTTTTGATGCTTTATTTTCCTAAGGTCCAATCTTCTTAAAGGTGCACAAAATGGCCCTATTTTCTTTAATAATTTTTTTAAATTTTAAAGGATTCCCAAAACTAAGCATGAGTATTATAAAAATGCAACAAGATCTATGGGTGTTTCTTACAATCATCCCTGTCTATATCCGTCAATGGAATGAACGTTGTTCTTAGGAATAAACATCCTTGTTGGAAGATTTGTCTATCTAAGCTCTAGTAGGCAAGTTACATGGGGGCAACATGTCTAATATCGTTACATATATTCATGGAGTCTAATTGTTGTTTCAATTTTCAATAAATTGATACTCTCTACATATGCCAAATTCTTGCAAATTAGGGCCATTTTAACCATATTTTGTATGTTGAAAAATATGCAATATGGTCTAAAAAATTCAAAAATAATTTGAGCCCTAGCTATCACAACTTATACATATACCAAAAAACTTGGGCCTAATGAAACTTGTCAATGTTTTTCAGCAAGTATTTGTATTCCAAACCACCTTTGATACGCTAGGAATGTAAATGTGGTGCACATGACTTAGAGAATAGATGAATTACATGTATTTTTTTTGTAAATTAGTATCACATGTATACACTAATAAAACAAGTAGCTACACCTTAAGATACTCTAATCCTAAAATGCTAGCTTTTAATTCTTTTGACTAAGATAGACACTTATACTTCTTCGAGATAGCTTTTGTAGATACAAAGCCTTTTCCTCTAACTCAAAGCCAACAAAGAACAACATTGCATAAAGAGGCCTTGTCCTCATAGGACCAACTTTCTTTTCAAGTAAGGTACTTCTTAAACTTCCTCACATATAGCTTTTGTCAATGTAAAGCTTCTTCTCCTTTGGTCAAGAGCCAATAAATTAGTATAAAATAAACTTACAAGTAACTTTAGTCTTTGATCTCTCTCTATATAAAATAATTACACCTAAATGCCTCTAAATATGCAATTGAGCCTTGTTCCTATTAATAAACTAAATCATTTTTTTTATTGAATCCTTTTGGAAATCAAAAAATTATTCTAGATTCTTGTCTTATGTATTTTTCAGACAATGTACAAATAAAATATGAATTTTCAAACTGCTAAAATAGGTATATCCAAAAGCAAACCTAAGCTTTCGGCCAAAAATAAAATATGGGTCGGTTATAAAAAGGGGTCACACTTAGGTGCAGTTACATTAGTCATAGTAAAGGATGCAAAGGATGCAGTGTGAAAGCGAAAAATTCCATTTCCCTCTCTCTCCCTCTTTCCCTCTCATTCTTTCAAAATTCCTTTGTGAAGTTCACGTGGTGACGCATTTGGTTGCGTTTGCGGCGGGGCTGGATCGGTGTGTTGTTGCGGATTTTCGTGGTCACTCCAGTTGCGGGCTAAGGATTTAGGTCATTTAGGGTTTGGGGTTGTGAAGGGGATGGGTATGTGTGTTTTACTGTGCATTGTGTGGTGAAGACAGCGAATGATATCTTTTTCTGTAGGGCCTTCGGAGAGTGCCGAAATGTGAGTTTCAGTAATAATTGTTGTGTAGTTGCTGTCCTAATTTCCAAAATTTTGCTCAGAGCTCGCTCAAACTCGGGCTCCGTCGCAGGTGATGGAGCTTGGCGATGGCGAATCCCACTCCCTGCCTCGACTTCTTCTCTGTACGCTCCCCCTCACGTCTCGCTTTTTCTCGCCCGCTCTCTTTTGATGTACTATACGCCTCTAGCTCGTCCTCATTCCGGGTGAAACAAGCCCAAGCTCACCAGCCTGTGGGCTTCTTCTCCGCGGGGATTGCTTGAATGCTGTTGAAGCTTTTTTGGTTTGTTGCATTCTTCGGTGTCTTTATGGGAATGCATTATCTTGTTCTGAAGTTGCGTGCCTGCTCTACTGTGTCTTTTGTATTGGGAGAATTGGCGTTGGAGGGTGTCAATGGTGGTTTCAGTGAAATGTGTTTTAGGTTACCTTTGCATTTTTCTTCTAGGTGATTATGTATGAGTGAAAGATTTTGAGGTTAAGAATGTTGCTTGAGCTGCAGGCCGATTTTGATGCCTTGGCTGCTCTGAGGACTGAGGGACTCCAACCGCCAAATCCGCGCGTGCGACCCCTGGATAACCTTAATAAGTGTCGGCGCATACTACCCGCTGTGAGTCTCCCTAATATATTCATTGCAGTAACTAGGCGTTAACCGCATTGAAATTGAGTGAATTGAGCGAGCGCTGAGAGCTGTGTTCTATTATAGTAAAAGTTTAGAGGGACTTTTGTGAGTTTTGTGAGTTTTGTAAGTGAAATCATCAGAGCTATTCTATATAGTAACCTGGAATTAATCATATTGAAGTTGGTTTCTTCGATCTAGTTGTGGGGATCCATTTCTAGTTCTAGTGGGTTAGAAATATTCGTGGAATGTTATGAATTTCCTGAGTTGAAAACATTAGAGAGGATACTTTACATAGGAAATCGTAAGCGTGAACTTTTAGTTGATGTACTTGCGTTGCTGCTACTCTGTCAATCGGCTTTCTGTTTGTGGTACGTTAATGTATAAATTTGGAACGCTACAAAGATTGGTGAGGCTGTTTTGTAGGAAGGATTCGGCAAGTACTTTTTTTTTACCTTGAATCTCAATGTTTGCAGGATGTTCCAGAATCTCTTGCGAACGCGCCAATAAGAGAACGGCGCTCGCAAGAATCAATTGCTGCGCAGCAACGCGCAAAGGTCTTCCTTTCTTTTTTTTCTTTTTTTTTTGTGTGTGTGTTGGCATTCATGTAGCTTCTCTGATTGATTTCTTTGCATCATATTGTCCTTCTCTCTACCTTGCTTCGAATAGTATTCTACCTTCACTATCGTTGAAGAACCCAACCTAGTTCCGGAAGATAATCTTTAATTCTGTGTTTTCCGAGATTTATGAATTTTTTTTCTCAGTTTTTTGGTATACTTTGTCCGTAGCCAAGAATGTTAATTTTTTTGCAGGCTCGCACATCGTTGATATTGGAGAAAGCAGCCGAGCGAGCTCGGCAGGCGAAAATTCTTGACACAATCGCAGGTACAACAGCAGAGTAACACATGTGGGAAGCAACACGACTTTGTTCTTTTCTTTACGATAAATTGCCTGTAAGAATATGGTCGTCCTTTGTCAGTAAGCTAGTATCGTGTCCATCATTTGTTACCTTCTCTTGCAGGTAAATTAAGAGAGGGACCACTAGGTTTACTCGTGAGATGCTATGAAGAGAGATTACGCATTCAGGTTTGGACTCGTCACACACATGGCATTCGAGGCACAATGGTGGGGTTTGTGCGAGCGTTGGACAAGCATTTTAACATGGTACTTCCATCTTCTCTGTGAAGGTAAACCCCATAAGTTTAGGTTCATGTTAGTAACGCGTCTGGAGAAGAGAAAAATCGATGACATTGTCCAAATGAACTTCGATGATTTTCGGGGAAGTTGTATCCACGAAATGTTAAAATGCAATCAATGCTCCGTTCAGTCATACAAAACAGTCTTTCTGTCACGGCAGGAGTGAAAATCTAAGTGAATAGTTGGATTTGGGGCAGGTTATGCATGATGTTGATGAACAATATTCAGGTAAGAGCTCTGTTTTCGCCGTATTCTGAGAATACAGATGGAGTGCAGCGATTTTAGAGGTAGACATGAAGGTTAGATGCTGCTGGTTTTCATATGACATTCTTAGTCAAGTTCTACCTTATTTTTTAGATGTTATCATCTGCCTTGTAAGGATGCTGTGATAAAATCTGTATTTATAACTTTTTGTAGAGAAGTACCAAGTTCAACGTTTTGAGCCCGATTGTTTCTGATCGTCTATTTTACTGAGTATAGTAGGCTGAGCACTTGACGAATATTTTAATGCCATTTGAATTCTCCAATGACGAGTACCTCTCTAATAAACCTGCTCTGACAACCGTGACCTGATTTCAGTTCTTCGTCGTGTGCCTCGGCTTGTGAATAAGCGGGGTCGAGTGACTGTCCCTCAACGCGAAAACGAAACGGCTGACAAACTCTTAGAAGACGAAACAGGAGATTGGGATGGGAATCAGAAGAAAGAACAAACTTCAGTTGGGGTTGAAAATCTCACTGAGAGGATGAAGGAACTGAAGCTGTTTCCTAAACTTGAATATCGCCGGCGACATCTTAAACAGGTATTGAAATGTGGTTGCTTCTGTTGGTCAACTTCCATTTGTAGCCAACAGTCTTACTACTTGCTTTTGAATACTCGTATGCTTTCTGACCTTACTCACTACTTAGGTTTTACTTCGTAAACTTGGAATCATAGCGTTTATATTGGACATCGCTTTGATGGTGTTCTCTATTTGTGGAAATGATTACCTGCTGACTATTCTGACTGCTGCTATTTCTGACAAATGCGCAGGTTTTTGTACGCGGGGACAGCGTAGTCATGGTTCGAAAGCTGGTGTAACGTGCTTCTGCTGCAGTCGAAGGTCCACCAGAGCAGCTTTTCAGCTCTCTTCGCTTATACCTAAGAAATTTGTCAGCTTCATTGTAATGGAAATTACACTAGCTGTGGCATCAAGTGTGACTCATCCAATAGTGTCCGCACCCTACAGAGGTTCCTATTAAGAAGTGAAACTTTTTATGAACATATCACTTGGTTTCTTGACATTTACTGTAGGTGATGAACAATTTGTGTATTTGGTTTGTGAGCGATTTTAGTTAGTGTAGTTCTCGCTGGATATTACTGCCATGATGCATCGTGTGATTGCAGGGGTGCTTGTTGAAAGATGTCAATTCCCATCTTCTATTCGCAGAGTAATTTGTACGTAGACTTCTGCAATCAGCGTCAACGATCCTTAGCCCTAGCAGTTGCTCCATGTAGTCAAATATGAGAACGCAATAGCAATTTAAGTGACCCATTTTCAATAGTGCAATGGATCTGTTCTGCATTTTTGAATTTTACAGCCGTAACATTTCAGAAACTATCATTTCATTGTGGCATCATAGTGAAGCCCTCATTTAAAGTAGGGTCTTAGGGCATGGAGTGAGTTTCACACGGACAACATGAAATTTAAGATCAAACAATAGGATTTTGTAGGTTGGAAAGCAGAAAATGAGATTGCAAATCATTAAAAAATTACAACAGGTTGAAAATTCCATTTGTATTAGGATTATGTCTACCGATTGCAATCCAGATTGTGGTTATAAAATTTTTAATATGTTAACTCATAAGACTCCAAGTGGTTGGGTAGGAACTTGTAAACAAATGATTGAAAGATAATATTTGTACTACAGGTAGAACCTCTTAGTGCACCCTCCCTTGGAACATAATATGCATTAACCCTTTAAGGACCATAAGGCCACCAAGTGGCTTTTGCAACATTGTATTTTGCACCCTTGGTCCTTTAGGGGTTATGAGAGTTTGTAGGTAGTAGGTGGCCTATGTCCATGATTCAAGATGAAATGACAAGTGGCCCTTTGGCTTCTCTAAATGCATAAACCTCCCTTAGTGCATAGTCCTAATACCATGCACTAAGGGAGGTTCTATAGTAGAACCTCTAAAGCAATAAGATTGGGACTAGTTTGATATATTAGATAAGAGAGGTTATTGCATTTGGGAGGGGCATGATCTTTGCATGTAGTTCATATTGTTAAGTCATGACCAAAAATCAATGAGGTTTGACATAACTTTATTGAATTAGAGAGGATTGAATTAGGGAGGTTTTACTATACCTACATTTTGATGTCACACATCTTCAGAGTTAAATTCAATTTCAAACATAATCTTTGGAGTAATGATTTGGTATATGGTCGATTTCATTAAAATGGTGCTATTCCATTGAAGTGGCAGGCCATTTCATTACTTTGGCACTTTTAAGGTTTAGATTGTGCACTTTGAAATCTAGATTTGTTTGAGATTTTAGTAATCTAGAAAATATCTTAGATGTTTGAAATCTAGACAAGTCATAAATGATTTAGATTGCACAATTTGAAATCTACACCAGTTCTAGATTTCTTAAGTCTATATGAAACCTAGATTTTTGAAATCTATACCAATACTAGATGTTTGTTTTATAGTTTAGAGTACGCGATTTGAAAAATGGCACACAGGATACTGCCAACTTAATGAAATCAACCATGTGTGAAATGATGATTGCTAGAAATACATGTTCTAGTATTTATTCCTAGACTCACAAAGGGATTGTTTATTCCCTTAACCCCTAAATGCCCAAGCTGTGTTTTTTGGCAACATAGCAATTTTGGGCAGCTCACTACGAATGGAGTTTTTCTTATTTTTCTTTGAAATTTTCACACAACATGTGCCCGAGGAGTATCTTTAAGGCCCAACAATTTTCATAAATTTTGACTTCATGGTTAAAAAGTTATTGCATGATATGTAACTTTCATTGCTCTTCGGGCAGCCCAAAAAATTCTTAAAAAAATACTTTTTTAAGAAATAAAAATTTGAAATTGGTTTTCTAGATTTATATGTACATGGAAAGCTTTGAATCATTCCATTTTGATTTATGAGATGAAAGTTATGAGGCATTTTAGTTTGCGGGCAGTTTCGGATTCTCTACTCTAAAATAAAGTTTGAAGTCCTTTATTTCACTCAATTTTCAATATTTTTTGAAAAAAATAAAATCATAGGGTGTGTATTTTTTAGTAAAACATTACAACCATTGGGATTGGAATTTTTCAATTCCATAACAAAATTCTTCACAATTTAGTATTTTGAATCATTCTCTACTTCTTTGTACTTACTTTCTTTTTCCTATATGTTGTACAATTTCAAATGATTTGAATTTTTTCAAGCATGTAGCCAGCTTGCCTTGAAGAATGAATCCCAAGAGTAACCACCATTTTGGAATTTTTTTCATACAAATGTGGCCTTGTGAAGTGCAGCTGCCCGTTTTTTCACAAGGCCAGAAAAAGGATTTTTGCTAATTCAAACGCTAATATCTTACAATCTACACGGTGAAAAATTCTGAAATTTTTTCCACATCTTCTCAAATAAGTTTCGTACAAGATCTTACGGTTACATGTTTCCAAAAATGTTTTTTTCCAAAAATTTGGTACTTGTTCTAGAAATGACAGTTTTGGAGCGTTTTTGGTGAAAACATAGTTGAAAACATTTAGGGGTTAACTATTCAGTCATTAGGACTATTTATATTAGGTCAACTTGTGTAATTTGTATCATATTTTTTCAAAAATGTCTTGCTATGTATAAAAATCCCTTGACTAATGTCAAATTTTGCCATTTGGGGCTAAGCATTTCAATTTGAAATCTCCTAATAGGATAAAACATACTAATCAAGAAAACTTCTTGATATTATAAATATTTCTTCCTTCATGTACTCAAAATGTGTGTTTTTTGAATTTGCACTTCGATTATAGAATTTTTTTTCTTCATTGAAATGTACTTGGTTAAGCAAGAAGCCAAAAAAAAAATTCAAGTCGGAAAATTGTTCAATTTTTGTTTATTTCGAGCTTTTGAACTATTTTCTAGAAACACAAACATCAAAGTAATCAATTTTGAATAACTTTTCATTAACCTTTGCATAGTAATACTGGTATATTATTTTGGATATTTATTATTGTATTGTATTTTTTCAAACACAAATTCCAAACGCTTCTGGAATGAGGATTTTGAGACTACCACCCAACTTTGCACGAAAACACCACTACCTACAAACAGAAAAGTCGGGACTGCTTTGATCCACATTATGATACATTTTTGGAGACTTGATTAAATGACAAAAATCAATGCAATCTTGCAGCAGCCAACTGACCGCAAAGAGCTCTCAGCTTTTTGATTGTTCAACGTATATATTGCATGTACAACTTCTGTTTGATAATTTCAATTTCCGATGAATATCGATTTCAAGTGCTTCTATTCTCTACACTAGACTCTGTTCACCGCTTTCGACGAAAGCAAACTAAAGCCAAATCTTGCTTGCTTTAAGCTGAAGCTGGAATCCTCTGGTCTCAACTGTTAAAAATTTGCTTCTTCTCTCTACACCAGCTAGTGTACTAAAAAACTCTTTTAATCGCTTCCCATGAAGCAAACTAAGCTGTACATGGGCTAGCGAATTAAGCTAGCTTGTACCTGAAGAATCCTCTGGTCCCAACTGATAAAAATTCGCAATGGCGATCTTTACACCCACTCAACTGACCCGACCCTATTTTCCAAAACTGTGCTAGAGAATCCATTCCTCGCAGACACTTCAAGACACTGGTAATCCATCCCATGGATCCGAAAGATTCACAAAAAATGCCACGAGTTGATCCTTAGCTTCAATTCGTGGACAGTCACAGCTAGCAAGATAGCCGGCCATCCAGAGCGCGGACGTTGCAGCTGAGGTCTTCACTCTTCAAGAATATAATGCCCCGTCCGCTCTATCAATTAACTCAATCACCGCCACCTGGAGCCGCCGCCATCTCCGACTTGACAGCGCCATTTAGATCCGCCACCATCTCCGAAGTCTAATTTGTTGAGCTGACGCCAGTTCGAAGGACCTCCATCTCCTCTCACCATCATCATTCGATCAATCCCTCGAACAGTACTTACGTCCGCCCAGCCACCAATATATCCAGCTAGCTCGTCGTTGGGAAACACAGTCATACCTTCTTCAAACGCTGGATCGACCGATCAATGTGAATTCCGAGCTAGTCCTACTTTCGATCAGATGCTACTGAAATTATCAAAATAGCAATGTAAAGCCACCAAATAATGTACGTATCGAAGTCCTGTAAGGTTGATCGGTCACGAGCTTGGATTTGAACTACTGTGAGTTACTTCATCTACGCAAGCTAGCTCCTGAGAAGCCAGACTTTATTCAGTTGCAGTGAGAGCTCGTGTAACGCGGAATCGAACCCCACAGAGCTTGCAACTACGTGAAGATGCGGGTGAAGTTGTCAAACTTGATGACTTTTCCAGACTGTCCTCGAAGGAGCTCGCCTGCGTCCCGGCTGCTGTCCCGGAGTTTCTTCGAATTCGCAGACGACTCGGCCTGTATAAATTCCACTGTCGGGCGATGTGTCCACAGTCTAGACGCCCTCGTTGTGTCAATCAACCCATCCAAAGAATGAATTTCACGACGCATGCAATTGGGTTGACACGAATCTACTGTACAATCTTGCAATTACCCAAAAATTGCATCAGTCATTTCTGTGCATCTGCTCCTGCCGACCTGTATATGGGAAGCTTTATATAGTTTCGAGAGTCTAGCTGTCTTTCATGGGACTTTCGGGGGCCGCCTATCTTTGTAACAAGTGGACGCGTGAACATGTAGAAACCAACGGAGAAAAGGGTGCCTTGTGAAGGATACACAGGATTGCATGGAGGATTTCAGAGACGGAGATTGTTGCGCAAGCTATCAGTTAATTATTACCGGTACTGCGGTCGGTACGCACGGACCCACTACGCAGTCAAAAAGTGTTAGTAAATCTCGAAGCTTCGGTGCAACTTCCTGCGGGGTTCGAAAGTGGCTTCAGTTTGCGAAGGTTCATTAGAAAGTGATAACTTAGGTTGAATTTCTGTTATAGGATCACTGTTACTCTGGTAGAGGATTTGGACTTTGATTCCGAAGTCAAGTACTCGTGGGTGGAAGAGTTACTTACTGATGGGAAAGTCTGTGAAATGGCCATTGCTTTCTATTTGTGATTTGTGACCAGGACGTTGCTTTCAACTTTTCAAAGGCATGATTGTGGAGAATTGTCAATCTGTGATTTGTGAACACGAGATTGCTTTTAACCTTTGAAAAGGCATGACTCACTGTGGAGAATTGTCAACTTGCGATTTGTGAACACGAGATTGCTTTCAACATTTCAAAGGCATGACTGTGGAGAATTGTACATGTAGTACTGTATTTGATTCCTAGAATATGCTAAAATATGGCATGATATAGATCATTGGATTGTAATTCTAAAATTAGCATCTTTCATTTGGATGTCATTTTAACACCCAAATTTTATCATGCTCATTCATATACAACAACGTACATGGACAACGCATGCCCATTTGGTGGTGTATGAGACATGTAGGAGGTGCAATTCTAATCTCAGTTGAGAGTTTTATATGTCATTGGATTTGTTTCAACATGAATACAAACTATTGTCATTGTTGTATAGTTGGCTAAATTTGTGCACTTTTTATATCAAATATACAAAAAATACCATGTTGCGTCCAAAATTGGGCTTCCCAAACCTTGAAGGGTTAAATGATCTATCTTAAGGGTGGGGTCTATTTTAGCACTAAGCAATCACACTAAGTGCTAATAAATTTGGTACTTGAGTTCAATCCATTAGAGTCTCTATAGAAGGAAGGGGAATGTAACTAGATATGCAAATATTATGGCAATGAAAATATATTATGACTTGAGAAGAATTTAGAGATAAGATCTTGATGTTTGCAAATTTTCACATCCATTTGTGAATTCATTTAGATCCTTGCACAAAAATTATGAAGCACCAAATAAAAATAATAGTTACATCACTAAAGAATAGATAGAATTTACCTTTCTCAAAATACTCGGAACGACTTAAAATAGTTTTATGTAACTCTAGTATAGCAAACAATTAGAATATTTGTAATCCACCCAGAGGATGCAAAGATTCTTAGGAATTAAGGTTGCAAATTTAAGTAAGAATTTAAACAAATTTAACATTAAACCTATCTATAATTATTAATCTTCATTTTATAATATAAGACAAGGTTATAGGATCAAATTTCAAGACATCATGTTTTCAAATGGCAATATGGCATTCAATACTTAATTATGTTGCATTGAACTTCTTCAATAAGCATTTGACCAAAAATACTCCTACTAACCCTAGCATCCCATCTATTGCAACTTAACCCCTAAAGGACCATTATCCCTTGGGGAGATAAATGGGATTTCGGGTAGATACCTACAGTCTCAATTTTTGTCTTCATTTTCTTAAACTTTTTATGAAGATACAAAAATTGATTAGCTTCATGGGAATTTTTTTTTTTCATTCAGTACCTAGAAACAAAAGCTATGCCCCAATAAGCTCAAAACAAAGGAGAGGGGGCAACAAAAAAATTCAAAAATTTGAATTTTGAAAAAAAATTCTTTTTCCTCGTAGATTATATTTTCGTCTATATAGAAAGCTTTGATTCATTCCATTTGGATTTGTTATGAAAAAGTTGCGGACAATCTTGTTTTTAAGCCAATTAAAGCTTCTTGAAAAAATAACTTTTAGGATTCATTTCTAAATGCAATTTTTATAATTTTTCAAAGATAAAAAGGTCCACTTGGTTTCATTCACTTGCTAGAACAATCTCACCATTGGGATTAGTGCATTTTGATTCCATCTTAGAAATATTAATAATTTCAAATTTCTTTCTATCTTTTACCTACTTCTACTTCACAATTTTTTAAAGAATAAAAATGAATTTTATTGGTATTTCCCTTTTTTCCTAGACTCTCAACTCAATTCTCCACCATACAGATTTAAAGCTCAAAACTTTGTAGTGCAAATAATTAAAGTTAAGAAGGTTCAAAGTCAAATAATCTAATCCCGCAATGTGATGAAAAACTTGTTTACTTCACTTTAAATACAAATATCTTGCAATCTATGTGGTCTAAATTTCTGAAATTTTTTTCACACATTATCATACTAGTTATATGTAAGATACCATGGTTAAATGTGTAGAAATATATAGTTTTCAATTTTTTTAGTCTTTGCTATAGAAATGACAATTTTGAGTGTTTTTTTGCAAAAAAAAAAACCCTTTGTCCTTTAGAGGTTAATTATGTTTAAAATCTCAAATAGTTCTCCAAATGTCTTATATCAAAATACACTCTCTTTGCAAATATTCAATGAAAACATCCCATTAAAATAGTGACCAAAAGAAAAAATTCAATGATTTGATTGTAAAAAACAATTCCTAAAATATTGCTAATATGAAATTTGAATTTCAAATTTCAAATTCAAAGAATATCCAATAAATTTAATATTCAAGAAATGATTAGTAAATATATTAAACAAAACTCAATTAGAACATGGCATACTAATTATTTCTATTGTTTCCAAAAATTTCTCTATCATTTAACCCCAAAGCGCCCTGACGTCAATTTTCTGGGTGATGAAAAAATTGAAACTCGAGTTTCATCTTCCTCATTGCTTGGATGAAAGTTATCCTAATCTGTGGAGATTCTTTACCGAGTTGTTCTATCTAAGGGTTGAATTTGGTGTTACTAGAGTACATATTTTTCTAAAATTACAAATGTGGAAGTATGTCAAGTAATTGACCAAGCCAAAATTGCATTGACTCTAGTTCAAAACATGATTTGCCAAAATGAGGTCATAGATTTGAAGAATACAAAAATTTCAATAAATTAACATGTGAAGAGAACCTCATTTCAAATCCATTCCAACAAATTTTACTCAAAATATGATAATATTTTTCTTGTAATTGAATTTAGAAGGAAATTTCCCTCTCAAAATTAAAAAAAAGAAGATTGGTGATAGCATTAGTGAATCTAACAATATAGATGGAATCTACAAATCAAAATCTACAACTGTAATTTGTATTTCAATTCCAAAATATGCTTCTAAATTGCACATTATGATGATTTGTTTCAAACCATCAATTCTGGAGATGAATCCAGATGTTTAGGACTGAATTTTAATGATGAATTTTTTTTATGTCTATAATTGAATTTAAGGGTCGATGGAAGAAACATCTACTATTTTTGTCTCAAAATGGCCTATTTTAGCAAGTATTGTGACTTTTGGAATAATTTTCTTAAAAGTAAAGTAAAAATGAATAATTTGTAAAGAATTGAAAATAGTATGTCTTTATAAACTCAAACCTAGAAAAAATTATCTTTGAAGTTATGCACAAAAAAATGATGATGGAAAATGCCAAGAAAATGGACACTTTGATGTTTGATTTTTAGAAAATAATAAAAAAATTCTAAGAAATAAAATTAATTTATTTTCCCTAACTTAAAGGTGCTAGTTCTTCACCATTTTCTTCTTGGGGAAAAAAATTGTATTCCTTGCACATTGAGCACATGTGGAAGATGGACAATTTACTATTTTAGAAAATCACTTCATGGTTTTGTATAACTTTAGTAGAAGTCCTTGTATACCAATTTGAGCTTCAAAGTTGCATTAATGGGTCATAAATTGTATGACTCCCCCCGGAAAAAAAATAGCAAGGGAGAAATCCAATCTTCCTTTTTTAAAATAGTAAAATAATTTTTAAAAATATAAAAAATTATTCAATGTCTACAAGTACTACATGTATCTGCATTTCTAATCAAATTGACATATGATGCAAAACTTATGAGCAAAAACCACCTAGCCTATGTCAAGGGGATAAAAAAAGGACGAGTGTTTCTTGTAATCATCCTTAATCCAAGGGTATATCTGAATATTCTTCATAATTTTAATTTTAATTTTAATATTTTATATATACTATTTTTTAAATAATTAATATAGAATATCAAATAAAAAATGAGATTTTTTTCCAATTGATTGTTAGTGGGTTGTTCATAAATAGGAATTTTTATTTAAATATTTAAATAAATTTTATTATAAATAAATATATTCAATAACCTATATAAAATATTTGATTTTCTATATGTAAGAAAAAAAATTCACGGACTCATTTTTCCATGTTTTTATGTTCTATCTACAATTGTATATTAATTGCTTCAAAATTTTTAAAATACATATGAACCACTTTAAGCCAATGGAGTCATTACAAGACTTTAAAGCAACCAAATCCTTTTCTGAAAACTATCATTGTACAACTCACTTTCTATAAAAATGGATGGTAAGGATATAGGAGAAATGCATAGTATAGTTGATCATATCTTGAAGAAAGATTGTGTATAAACTAGTACACTTTCAGTGTAGTGTGCTCGATTGTTAAAAACACAAGTTTAAAAATTAACTTTAAAATATAAAGTATTTATAGTGAAAATGAAATAAAACATGTAGCATTTCAACTATAAATCAACAACTAAATAAAAATTCAACTTGTTGAAATTTATTTATGTTAAAGATTTTGAATTTTAGAACTCTTGCTTTAATATTGATTTCATCAAATTCTGTCTAAAAGTTGATTTTAAAAATTTTACATATTTAATTTGGATTTGAAATTTTATTATTCTTTCCTCCAAAACAATATATAATTTTAGAAACATCCAAAATGAATTCCATCAAATAATTTTTTAAAAGTAGAGAATTAATTACAATAAACTCTAAATGCATTATGATTCAATTTCAAAAATAAAATACTACAAAATCTCATATATATATATATATATATATATATATATATATATATATATATATATATATATATATAATTTTAAATTAAATTAAATTTTTCATTTTTTCCTTTGTTCGTATCAAAATGCATGAAAAATTATAGCTCAAAATTTATCAACAATCCTCTTTTCATGAAATTTGGATTGCACTCTTATAATAGTCCATATAGTGTTTTGAAAGACTCTTTTGTTTCTATAAGAACACGAATACTATTTTATGAGACTTTTAGAGATGATAATTGTCAGGTACTTTTTCACTTACTTTTACTTTTTGTCAAGTACCAGTAGTATAGGGTTTCATCTATGGATAAGCCAACGTAGTCTATCGTTGGTGCGTCTAATATCACTTTTAAAGTAGATTTAGGTTATATATAAACTAACTTAGTGAAGCATACTTGGAATCTTTATTCTTATATTTCTATTCTTTTTCTTTCTCTCTTTCTTTTCTCTTATTCCCAAGTTCTCTCAATTTGGTGGTCAATCAATTACCACTAATGCAGACACAATGTTTTAAAAGTCCCGGTCCTATATAGGATTCTAGGGTGGGCTACACGTCTTATATATGGATGCAGCCTATGATCTAATCATATATATACAAGATAATATTTTTTCAAGTGTACAAATAATTTGTTAATTAGCACCTTTTTATATATTGGGACAACAAGACCAGTAATTGCTCTTTATGAGCTTTTCGAATCTATGTGCAAAATGACTACACATGATAGTCTCAGTAGGCAACATGTCCAATATGCAAAGTATGAAATGTTTAGGACAAAGTACTAGATTCTTGGTCTTTGAGCTTTCTCCTTTCTTCTAAGATTGGGCAACAAGTCCCAAACCACGAGGTAAGACGTTCCTAAAACATACACAAATATTTATCAACCATAAGGAATACTAATTCTACAAATCTCGTCTCCCCAATTCTATGACCTAGGCCCAAACTAGGGGCACGGCCCAAAGAGCCGTTCGAAAAATTTGAACCTTTATGTTAGTTTGTTCTATTTTTGGTCAAATAATTAGGTCAAATCAACCAAATTTTGAAGTCAAAATTTCAATTTTATTAATATAATTTATTTTATGGCCCGTAGGACCTATTACTACACAGAAGACCCTAAGACTAGGCAAGATAACCCCAAACCATGCAAACAAACTTAAAATCTGAAAATAATCCTTGAAAATGTTGAAATTTACAAATTAACGATCAAAAGACCTATACCTGTGGACTATAGCCCTATGACCACACAATCTGACCTATAGCCGTGTGTCCAAACCTAAGACCATGTGGCGTACCCTATAACCGTGTGAAATCCTAATTTCATCGCAGGGAAGCTTGTTGCCTTTGATGCTGCAATTTCAACAGTAATTCTTCACCGATTTCAACCAAATTTGAGGTTGTTGCTTCCAATTTCCCGTTGCACACACTCTCGCTTCACGATCCTAAGCGCGCCTAACCATTGGCGTCGAGAAATTTGACAAGAATTTTGAAATTGGATGATGCACAACCGAGCTCTGAGACGTCGCAAAATACCTCAATTTCTTTGATTTATTCTCAAGTTCATCAAATTTCTCAAAATCAATTGTTGATATCTTCTCACTCAATCTCTACAATCCTTTCCCACACTCTCAGTCATCCAAATTTTGATAAATTTACGAAAATTGAATCAGGTGCTTGCTGCAACGCTCTACTTGTTCAATCCTCAAATTTCTTGGAGTTTGTCACCAATTCTTTCTCGTTTGATCCACGCTTTCGTCTCCAAGTCTCCAGCCGTTCAAGTTTTTGATCAAATTCTCAAAAAAGAAGTTTCATGAAATCCCAACAAGGGACGACGCCTGTCTGCTTTGGCTCCTATCTTTGCAATTTCGAATTAAAGTTAGAATTAATTGACTCTCGTACACCAATCAAGATCACAATGTTTCGCAATTCTCCTCGTTCTCAATTTGATCTCGATGCCTTGCTTTGAATTGAGCAATTAGTCACATAGCATTCAATTCTCTCACACTAACCCCAATTCTTAATTCAAACAGCTTTGTTGTTTGCATAATGGCTTCAAAAATTAATAGTAATTATTTATTTTTATTTATTTTTATTTATAGAATAATCGTTGCAATTTTCAGTCCCAAAAATTACACAATACACCAAAAAACTCGCACAAGCAAGGAATTGCAAACTCTGACAATAGTACTCGAAAAATACTTATAAAACGAATTGCACAAAATAATAGTATATATATTTTAAGAAAATGATGGGTCTTACAATGCCATGAATTTCTTCACATTTTCATTTTTTATATTTTTTTTTCGAGAAAACGAATCGGTGTGATGATGAAGGGGTGTGACCTAAGTCACATCTCATTCATCCAAGTGTTTTAATTTTAATTTTTAATTTTTATATTTTCATCCATCTTAACTAAATAGCCCTATTCACATTTATTGGTAAACTTTTACTTTAAAAGGTACTTTATTTCTAACTTTTTCTTCTAAGGGGCCCCTAATAAGCTTAAATAGTCTAAATTCACTATTTTTAAAGTTTTCTCTCTACACCTATTTTAGCTTTTAACAGTTCCTTAGCTAGATTCAGATACCTATTTCTGGGTTTCCGGTTAGTTTTCCTAGGCAACCCTCAAAAAACTAAAATTTATCCTCGCGACATTAGGTTATAATCATATAAATGATGCCCTCTATTATAAATTAAAAGCTTGACAAATATTGAATTTTGACAATAGAACTTCAATACAGTTCTAGTTTCTTTTATTGTTGTTTCTTGCATCACAAGAAAAATGCAATGCTGCTCATCTCTTTTGGGTGGCTTAGGAAATCAACACATAGGACCTATATAAAAAAGGTACAAGAAAGATGAATTAATGAAAATACATTACAAAAAAGTCAAAAATTTTTATAGGATAAATTTTGGTGCATTTGATAATTTAATGAATATGTTGCATTCTTTTATGAGAAGTAGATGTATGAATCAAGTGAAGCTACAAATGAAAATCCAAAAAATTATGGCATATATAATTCATAGATTTGTACTTGGTCATAGTTTAAAACACATGACAAATGGTTTTAAGATTGAAGCTTCAACCATTAAGAAAAATATATTGACATTGTTTATGATATATTTATAGATAGAGACAAATTATTTAGCCCTTATATAAATATTTCAAGTGAAGTACACCTTTTAAGCGTCATCTTCGATTGTGCAAAATTAACATGCTTACTTAACATATGAAGAACAATTGATAAGATGTACATATTGCTAACAAAGAATCAAAATAGAAAAGTCACATTAGCAACTAATGATTTTTTCAATAATAAAAATTTGACTCTTTTGTATTTAAATTTTTTATGATTTACAAAAGATTTTTTAGAATGTGAAGTAAATGATGACAGTCAATACAAAGTGTTTAGCTTGTAGCCTTGTATAAAAATTTAAGAATAATTGTTTTGTAAAACTTAGTGATTTCGGTTGAAGATGTGAAGTGTACCCTATATTTGATTAGACATGCTATATATCTCATTTACACCTATTTGATAAAGAACTAAAACATCTTCATTGATTTGCAAAAGAAAAAGTTTGCCAAATCCAAAAATTTCAAAAGAGTTGTAATTGAACAAGTACTTGATGTTTTGAAGAATAGATGGAAAATTTGAAAGTATTTTAATTCTAAAATCAACAAAGCTACTAGGATTATAGTAACTTGTTATATATTATATAAGTGTTGTAAGATCTTGAACCGGCTATAGGGTCATGTAGTAAATGAAAATTTATGGAGAGATGTTATTAAATTTCAGAATGCAAGATTATTTGTGGCTAGAAGGGAAAATATATAAAATGTTAAAGAGAAATATTTAAGACAAAATTTTTAAGTAATCAATTTTAAAATTTTTTAATGATAAATGATTATGATGAAATTTTACTTGCATTTTATTTGAACTTTAAATTCTATTACACATGTATATATACAAGAAATTACATTAAAAAAATCTTTCATTCAAAGTAATGGAATTTAGAACAAATCCAACTAAACTCAACTCAAATTAAATTTTATACAATATTGAAAATAAAATTTCAATGCCTTGAATCCCTAAAAATAATTCATACAAAAGATGCAACATCTATTTATAACTATTTGAAGACTTTTTCAATTTCAAAGCTTCTACAAATAAAAATTCCACTTGCAATTGCATTTTTATACCCATTTTTTTCCTAACTATCATTATTTATCAATTCTTTATGATCTACAACTTATTCTTCTTTACCTCTAAAATTTATTTGGAAAAATTGTTAATAATTGAAGTAATAGATTCATCTTTTACACAAAACTTCCTCTTCCTCTTTTTTGCAATCCTATTCACTTGTCATTTACATCTTAATTGATTAACTGTTTTTATTTTTATTTATTGTGAAAAAAAACATCAACAATGAGAGGTAGGAAAAAATTGATAAGATACCATCATCATCAATCTTTAAAATTTGAATATAAGAATGTTGCAAATAAAAACTCTAATCTATACTATGAAGTGCACCGTTGATTTTAGCAGTACTACCAAAAATAATGTAAAAAATTTCATACAATGATGGCCCAGTAAAAGTGCGGCTTTAGTTTCTTCTTCTTTTGTTTTCTCTCTTGATATGTTGCCTTCATTTGCCTTACTTTTCATGCGTATATTATTGAGTTCTTTAAAATTCTTTTTATAATTGTGTGTTGAATTTCTTATTAAAAAATCCAAATTTACATATTAAAGGGGTTTATGGTTGAATTCTCAATGATTTTTTTATAACTATTTACAAGAATCTTCAAAAAAAATTCTTTGCAATTCTTCTTTAAATTTGAAGTACTACAAAAATTTCTCTTGAATCTCATGAGAACTATAATTTCCTTTCATCATAAAGCATTAAAGTTAGTAAACCTTCATCGTGGACTTCTCTAATATCAACAAAAAATTAAAGGTTTAGCTCACTTAAGACCCCATTAAGAAACAAACTCTTTATTGTATGCAATACAAACTTCGCTTTGTACGATGCGGAGGGAGAAAAATGATTTAGATAAGAAAAAAAATTTATTCTAATATTTTAATCATGCATGTAAAAACCTTGGTAATCCATTATAAGGACTAAGATTTCATAATTCATGAATTATAAACCATTGTGAGAATCATCTTAAACTACTATCAACATTGTTTTAAGTCACTTTGAATTTTTTGTGGTCTATCTCTAATGTCGCATGTGTCGCAGCACAGGATAAGTAAATTCCCTATTATGCTCACAAAAATCACTCTAGAGCATAATGAAGTGACTCTAAAGATCGAACCCATAAGATTCTGTGAAGTATTTACTTGATTTGAGCGAGTAAGCTCTTTCACCCTCTAAAACTTCCTTTCCGGTCCTAGATCTAAAACCGGAAACAACCAACCACCAAGTGGATTAGGACCAGATTACTTCCCATTCGATTCTTTAATCCTCCGGTTAACCCAATTCTCCCAATCTCCACGACCTAAACAATTCCGGTCCTGGTACTGCTCTGAACCAATCCGCTCCGGATAGTTCCTGTACCTCCTCAACTTTCTTTCGGTTTAGTTTTGCCTCTATTGGACCATCAGAGGGTTCGCCGCTTAGGTTTCTGAGTGGTAGGTCCACCACTCCTTCTGCGGATTATAGTGGTTGAAGACCCACTGTTCTCTCCCTTCCTCTCCTAACTAACTCGAATCCGGTTTGATCCCTTACAACACTCCCAACATCAATCCGGAATGCAGGTCACACAGAGATCCCCTGTACGATCCGTTCTTACTACAACGACCTCAATGCCAGCTCCTACCCGTGCGAAGCTAGGTGGTTACAAGTGTACTCGTCTGTTCCAACAGTAACAGAGTAACTAGGATCATTCCATTTACCAACTAAGGTGGTGAGACCTCTTAGAAGATCAAACACTCAACCGGACTACCCGTCTAGGAGTTCTAGCGCGACTAAGGATACCCTCTTTATCTGCCTAGGCTAACAGCGGCTATCTCACCCGGAACTTCAAAATCCTAGGTCTTGCTGAGGCACTGAAATACACTCCCAACACTTACACAACCTACACACACACTAAGGATCGGAAACTATCGCACTAAGGGGAGAAATCTAATCAGAAATCTGCCTTACGCCTTCCTAACTCTACATCATGCAAACTTGCGAAGCTTGGGAGACACACACAACAATAGAGCGCATACAAAGGTACAACAGAAATTGCAAAAAGAAGACTCTCAGTGTCCCTCCTGGGCGCTAACTATATACACTTCAAAAAGTTACAAATGGGCGGAAAAACCCGTGAAAGTTCTGCCGCCATCTCGGTCAGACTTTCTAGTCCTACCTACTCCCAATTGGATTGGAACAATTTCCGTATCCGTTCCTACTCTACCTACTCTGTACATCCTGAGCCTCTATTCGTAATCCGATGGTTGCGTTGTCCGCTCTCAAGTCCATCTGCTCGAAAACATTGTTTAGATTCCGACTCCTCTCTACCTCCTGAGGTCGAGGAACCGGATTGCCTCCTGTGGACGCGAGTGGTGAGTCCAAGTCGATGGTAGTTCCAGGTGTGCCGGCCTGGGTCGTTCTCTTGGACTTGGAGGTCGCATCCTTCCCTTCTCCTACTGTCACATCCGGGAACGAATTCGGGAGAGAGATATCCGAGAGTCAAATACCGCGAGAGCAAGTTGCTCCCGACAGTATCCGGGTACTCTCCTCCATCCGGTCCGCTGCCTTCCGTGCCTCCTTCATTGCCACTTCTACTTGCTCGGCAAAGTCGTTGAGAATCCTCACCATCCGGGAACCAGATAGCTTCTTCTCTTCGTGCACCCGCTCGTCAAACAACTTTGCTTTGGTGAGGGCTGTTCCGGTCTCCTCGAATGTGGCCTTCACTTGCTCCATCATCTGCCGAGCATCCTCTACAATAGACTTGGTGGCTACGAAGTTCTCCTTGTGCACTAGGATCTCCGCCTTCATCCGATCCACCTCCTCTTGTAACCGGTGGATCTCTGCTTCCTGCTTCCGGGCCTCGACCAGATCAGAGATACAACCCGCCTCCTTTTCCGATAGCTCTTTGTCGGGTGCTGCTCCCACCAATTGCCCGATGGCTACGACTATCCTTCTCCTGCGTTTCCAATCTATTCTGATGTCACAGAAGACCTTCACCAGGGGGTGGAACGGGTCCTCGGGATCGACTTTCTCCGATATTGCCTTCTCCTCTTCCGGTTTCCCTTCTGGAGCTGGAGTGTTGTGACCAGGTGGCGTCCCTCGTTTGTTGGAGGAGGTAGTCTTGTGACGCTTGACTGGTGGTACTAGCGCCTTCTCTTCTTCCAACTCCCAATCCTCTCCCAGTTCAGAACCGGATTCGGTCTCTTGATCTGATCCCAATTCTCCATATCTCAGCACTATTTGTTGAGTCTTCCACACCTCGTCCTTTCTGTCATTCAGGAGTTGATGAGACTGATAGAGGTGCATTAAGTAGGGGCTCACTGGAGTTGCCTTACTCTTTCCAACTCTATTAACTAACTGGAGCACCAGATCAGAAATGATCTGGGCCCAGTCGACTTTCCGGTCCCCTCTCAGAGCCCTGAAAATGGTATTCGTAAGGGTAATGGTTACCCTTGTTGGCTTTTCCGGATGGAGGATCAGAACGAGGAACTGTAAGAGTTGGCGGTTCCGCTCATCCTTACAGTCTTCTATGGCGTATCCGTCCTTCGGGTTTACTGCACCCTCGAACTTGCCTCGGACGAAGTTGTCCTTCCGACTGGCCATCCCAAATCCTCCCGACTGGAAGCTGTAAACTGTCCTCCAAACCTCTTCCGTCCAGAGGGGTGGAACCGTTCTTAGCATATTGTTCCACTCATTGGACACTTTACCCGAGAGTTCCTGCACGAAAACTTCCTCCTTGAAACCCTAGGGCTTAGTTGCAAACCCTATACAACCCATGGAGTTCAAGTCGTCCATGAGTTCTGCTCGGATATCCTCTGACATAGGGATAACCGGAACTACTTTCCGGAGTTTGACATCTACTGCTGACGACGAACTAGCATGACCTCTAGTTCTCTTGAGCTGCGACATGGTCGCGGATGAGCTACTTGGAACCCTTTCCGATTTTACCTTATTGTCGCTCTCCTAGCCGCACGTCCCGTTCCTTTCCTTCTCTCTCCGATTTCAACCGGAAACCAAACTTACACTATAACAGACACTATAACTTTAGTGAAAAACACTCGAAATAGTGACTGACACGGAAAGCAAAAACTGACAGACATGAGGAGCTTGAGAGCGCTGGAAAATGGAAAAGTGAAAAAGAGGTGCGACTGGCCAGGCCAGCCCTTATATACTGGTTGGACCCCCCTACCACCTCATTATGACCTAATCCGGATCCGGTTCCTATATGGTATTTGGTCCATCACCTATTCGGTCAGACATCCGCTCCTATCCGTTCACTCTCTGGGAACTAGATTGAGTAGATCTTCCCACTATCTTATTTTCCACTTCTATTTCCACTCCTTATGGTTTCTTAACCAAATCCAAATACCCCTATCTTGCTATCCGGTTAGTATTACTAAGTAAAACCAAAAAAATTAAAATTTCATGTTGCTACAACATGATCTATTTAAACTTCAAGAATAGGAGTCTAATGTAATTAATAGTGAAAAAATTTCATTCAACTTCAAAAGACCACTAGACCCTAGCTGGTACAACCACAAGATTGTTTACTAGTTTTAACCACTCATATACACAATTAAACAAAAGTGCATTTGAAACCAATTTTTGCTACAAGATGGTCATCAAAATTAAAGTTCTTAGATACCTCCACATACTTTAGAACATTAGACAATTAGGACAATGTAAGTTGACTATTAAACAAAATGGCATCAAGAAGCTAACTATGTAGTTTGAAATCAACATTTTTCTTTTGTCTATCATTATTTTTTTAGCTCTATATTATTGTTACTTTAATGTTTCAAGTTTGGAAAAAAAACCACTGGCTTAATTTAAACAAGTTATAATGGACTAAATGGATGATGAAGTATGATTTCATTGTTTAAAAAGTTGCAATGAAATTTTCATTGAACTACAATTTTTCAATATTGGACTAGCCATTAAGAAAATAATTTTCCTTAAATTTCATTATCATTTTTCAAACAATTCAACATTGAAACGATATTACCATCCCAAAATAGGGGTGTAACTAACTTTAATGCCAATGAAAGAATTAGAAAAAAAACGGGCCTACAAAAGACTTGCACTTGTGAACCAATAATGCAAATTTCAATAGGAATTATAAATTTTTTTTATAGAAATAAAAATAAAAATTGAAGAACCCATAGTCCAACTTAAATAATGGCTTTGAGAAGACAAATATTTTTTAAAATTTAATTTATTTAATTTATTTCAAAAAATATTTTTTAAGCAAATAATAATCAAATCACTATCCAATCTAACAGATAGTAGTTATGACAAGATTCGCAATTATTAAATTTTATTTTTTGAAAATATAAATAAATAAATAAATAAATAAAATCCCAATCCACTCAAAATAGTTGTACAAGTTATATTTTAATTTAATTTAAAAATATATAATTTTTTATGCAATTGATTGTTCACTATTAGAGACAAGGAAAGATGCCTTGAGGAGGCCCCATTTTCTTCTTAATGATCTCCTTATATTTCATCCATTGTAGTTTAAAAAAACTAATCGAAATTTGAATTTTGTTCATTACATAGTACATATGATTTTAATTCAGCTAACAAATGTTTGATAGGTAATTAATAAGTATACATGATGTGATCTTAATAACACTCTATGTTGTTAAATCAACCCTTTACCAACTTAAGTCATTCATATTTCAAGCTTTAAAAGTTGCAAAGTCAAATACTTTCAAAATCATGATTATTTAAAACAACAATTTTGTTGATAAAAGTCAATTGATAATTTGTATCAAGTATCGTGCCATGCGGTTTGGCTTAGTTGGTCCTTATTATTTATGTCCTATGTGAATTTTAATACCTATTCTCTGTACAACTCCGAATTTTTTTTTTCATTTTTCCCTTGTGTTCTAGTCATTGTAACTTTTTTTTTTAATCTTAGTATGTTCTTTTATCTCCTTTTTTTTAGTTCTTTTAACATTTTTGTCTTTTTTAGTAATAATACCTACTCTCCAACTTTCTTGATGTGTGTTGACTACTTGACAAATATTCCTTCTACAAGAGATCACAATCAACCTTTTCCACTTGGTCTTAAAAGAACAAGTCTACAAAGTTGTTATATTCTATAAAAGCCGTTGCAAGCTAGTAAATCACGACTACCTAATTTACATCAATTTGCACATTAGCACAAATGATAATAAAATCCGCGACCACAATAATCGGACCTTTACTAAAAATTGTTCCCCATGATTTTTGATTGGTGTCGCATTTTCTCCATTGTATAGAGTAGTTGGTATGAGTATTTATTTACCTATTCATGGTAAACAACTCTACAATATTTTCTTTTCATTTTCTTTACTAACAAGTGTATAAGCGTTGTCCGTTGAACCTCCAAGCAATGTACTCTTTTCTAAATGCCTAAGTTCAAATAAATCATTGAAAACGAACTTAATTGAAAAGATTAATTCTAAACAACTGAGAGACTTTCATCTACTATGACTCTTAAATTTTCATCTATTAATATCTTTCTCAATTTGACTACGATTTTTAAGTATAAAACATTTTTATAAACCTCTAAGAAATCTCTATCAGATTTTTTATTTGTATTTTTGAATAGAATTATTCTTGACATTCTAATTTGTACTTAAAATTTGTTTCAGTGTTGTTTTAAAGCGAATTGTAAGCCTTTGGAGCTCTGGGCCCCGCTTCTTCTTCTTTTTTATATTTTTCTACGTCTCTTTAGTTCAAACTTATTATGTTGAAGGTGAAAGGTGATTTGAAGTTTTTTTTTAATCTATAGGTCTAAGCCAACTTCATTCAGGACTAATAAAATCATAATAGGAGTGTAGTATAATGTAGAAGCGGTCTATTCAACCTTTTAGCCGCTTAGTAATCTGAATTAGCTTACATATTAACCACCATCTTCAGGCCTCGAGGGTTGATCACTAATTCAACTTCCTCTTCTTTTGAGTCATTATTGTCGACTACAACATTGAAAATTTCTTTTCAGTGTCGTTGTCGTTGACTTTAGTAGTGTTGCTTACTTTAAACTTTAATAGCTTCAACTTCAACGTCAAAAATTCTTTTTCAATGTAACTGCCTTCAAAATTGCCGTGCAGTAGTGAGGTGGTTGACCGCTAGCTAACCGTCACCTCATGTTGTTTAATGCAACTGCCATTGTCGGTCTACAATGATCAGCCAACGTACGAGAGAAGGGAGAAGGGGCAACGTTGCTTTTTACCTAGGTAATTGAAGCTGGCCAATTGCCTTCCGCATTGTTCTCTATATTGTCAAGGGTACCAAACAAGGCCCTAGAGACTTCCCTCCTCGTTGTCACATTGTAAATGTGTTCATTATGTGAAAATACATAATTGTTTGTTAAATTGCAGAGGTTTTTTTCTAGAGCCTCAAGAAATAAATGGGGTCATACTCCACTTGAACTCTTTCTTTTTACTTCTATTTAAGAAACATTTAGCTCTTTGATTTCTATACTTGAAGATATTTTAATTAATTTTTTTGAATTTGTAAAAACAAAAGGTAAATCTTATTTTACCTTTTCTTTATTTTAATTTTTTTTAATTGATTAGAAGTCCACGTAGATGATGTAAATAGACTTATTGAGGATAGGAAATAGCCCATGCGGTTACTATAACCCATGTGACATCTTAGTGTCCAAAATCCACTAACTTAGGTAGATGGCATAGAAGTTGAGGTGGCGAATGAGGTCAAGGGTCATCTTTTTCTTCCTTCTTGTTTGTTTAGGAAGACCCATCACTTTGAGAGTTTGAGAGAGGAATTGCACTTTGTACATGAAGAGTTTGATAATGAAATTTTGAGAGATTGTGTATTTTGTTTTTGTGTTTCCAAAAAGCTATCACTCATTAAGTTTGGAGTTAGTATGTGTAAGTTATGAGTTTGTGAATGAAGTGTTGTGGAGCTGCCTCAAACTTTCAAGAGAGTGATCTTTGATAGACCATAAAAAGTGGACAGTATCTTAGTTTTGAGTGAAACTTGGGGGGTTTGTAGATAATTCTTTTATCTTTTCAAAATAGATTTATTTTCTTGATTTGGAGCTAGTATATAAAAGTTATGGGCTTGAGAGTAAAATGGTGAAGAGATATATTCGAGGATTCAAGAGAGTAAACTTTGAAAGGCTATGAAAGGTGGACAGTATTTTATTTTTGAGTAAAACTTGAAGAGATTGTAAATATTCATGTTAGCTTTTCAAAATGGATATATTTTCTTGGTTGGAGGTAGTATGTGAAAGCTATGTACTTGGAAGGAAAGTACAAGTGAGCTATTTTTGAATTGGAAAGGATAAACTTTGACCGACCATAAAGGTCAGACAGTAGCTTAGTTTTGAGTGAATTTTGAAGAAGTTGTAGAATTTGTTGTTAAATTTTTAGGGACATATCACATCCTTATTTTGGAGTTGTAGAACGAACATGGCACTCATTCATCTATTAGACACTTCTTCAAGGGAAGTTTATGAAGGATATGACTTTTTTTTCTACTATTTTTTACCACATGATGTATATTGAGACTCCATGATATCTTTTGAGGGGTGTATGAAAATGTGATAGTATTTTGGTTCATATAGCATCATTCAGAGGTTTATTATCATGTTTGTGATTTTATACGACTACGGAATCTTCCATTATTTGGGTCACATCTAATTGCAACTAGAAGCCCCGCCTTTTTCCAAGGCCAGGCCTCTCTACTCGACACCACCCTACCGCCGCCATCTCGACTGCCATCGTCGGTCTAGTCGCCTTTATCACCAACGTCATTAGAGGCCTTGAAACAGCCATTGAAGAAGTCCCTCACGCAACCTCGCATTGAAATCCTGACTGAGTCTAGTGAAGATCTAAAATTGAAGCTGGACGAAACGCTTAAGATAGAACCCACGAACTCATACTTCGAAGACTCGAACGGCGCTGTAGCTAGGCTTGTGACTTTGGTGTAGTTATTGGCTTCGCGACAAAGGCGACGAAAAGACAAAGAGCCCACTTCTCTAAGGCAACTGCGGCCGAAATTAAGTAAACAAGCTCCCTAAGGGCCAAGGTCTTTGGTGTTATATCTGCAACTTGAGCCTGATGAATGCACAGGGGAACCATTTACTCTCGTGAGTACATTTGTCCGCTAGAAGGGCTTTGACACTACCGCTAGAACTTCCATGGTAGACCACCATAATATCTTTGTGATTAGCCCACTCCAAGTGGTATCTCATGAACTTCACACTGCATATGCCATCGAGGCTCTCGTTTAAATTCTCATGTTTTGTGGAGTATTATAGGGGACATTCCCCACCTTATAAATAGTTATTAAAAAATAATTTAGAATAGCGACGATAGGACGACAATCAATATGGAGGGACAACCATATTTAGACCACCGTAATTGCACGATGGACGTCTCCATCCCAATTTCTTGGTAGCTCATGGTTAACAGCCCTTCCGTTATTAATTTGGTGACGCGGGTTCGAATTTTGGATCATTGCCAGAGTGCCATCCCTTGAGCTAGTGACAAGGCAAGAAATGCCACTAACAACTATGAATGTTTTAAACTCCAACCTCTGAGTTAAAACATGCACATGGGTTCTAATGGGTTGTTAATCAATTATTTTAGGGTGTTTTCAGTCTAAGTTCAATTCGCGCCGTCCAAACAATAGATATTTTGTTTTTAAATATCCAAATTCAACTCAAATCATGTAAGCCTAACCTTTTAAACTATGGTTGATTAAATCAATTACCTAATGAAAAGATGAATTTAAACTAAAATTAATCTATCCTAACTTGTAAAATGTAATTTGCCTTTTCTAGAATGATAAGTCAAATTAAATTCTGACTTCTCCAGTAAAAGAAATGAATGGATGAAGTATTGACCCCTAAACTACATCACAACCTTCATCCACGAATTAAAAATAATAAAACTAATCAAAATAAATCTAAATTTTAGGATTGAGGTTTTTAATTATGTTAGTTACCTAATTCTAAGGCTAAATCTAATTTGACCAATAATCAAAGAACTTCATCCAAATTAAGATTAAAGTTCATCCAAATTAAGATCAAACTTCATCCAAATTAAGATCAAACTTCATCCAACCTTTTTTCACTTAAAATTAAAGTATTTTAAAAATGAAAATAGGTTCTGAAATCTTTAAAATATTCCCTAATTGATTTTTAATTTAAATGATTCTTTAAAGATTCTTTAGAAATTCTTTTTAATTATCTCCTAATCTAACTTAAATCAAACTTTCTATTCTAAAATTATTATTTTTAGGGTTTATGTTTTTAAAGTGAAAACCTGGAAATTACCTTTCCAACATAGTAAGACACTTGAAAACTAAATTCCTAACGAAAAAATTATTAATGAATTAAATTTATTTTAAAGGTCTAATGAATTAAATTTCATTCATTAATTACTCTTAGTCTAAACAAAAAATTATAATTTTTGATTAATCAAAAATTCTAAATTCTTCCAAGATTCTAAGATTCTTTTGTTTGATTCTTTTGAATGGAAATATCAATTTTTCATCCAAATTTCAAATAAGGTTTATCTAATTGTAATTGGTTAAATTTTGAATTATTTTTTAATCTAATTGGAATTTTTTAAATGTTAATTTTTTTAAAAAAATTTCCTAAAGTTTTTGATGATTTATTCTATCGAGTGAAATTTTTATTAAAGGAAAATGTGAAGAATTTTAACATACCTTTCCCATGAATGGGTCAATCGTGCCGTCTTCGAGGATCACTAGATGTATGGTTTCATAATAACCTGCTCCTTCCTCCATTCATGCTAATCCATCACGTAATTTGAAATTAAACCTTGTTCATTGTTATATTTCAATTTTGCTTTTCCTACTAATAGTTATGAAATTTTATTAATTTTGGTTGTTATTAGGACAATTCACAATTGATTAGAAATTATTTTAATAACCCAAAACCTTAAAATTCACTGAATCAAATCAAACCAAATAGAACCTTCTAATTACTAATTATTGTATAAATTTCCTAATTATTTTGGAAATATTAGTTGGCCTTTTGTTTTATCTCCTTAGCTTATTAGGCCTAATAAAACAAGATCCCACTACAATCCAAAGTTTCTAAATTCCCTCTAGAATCTACTAAATAACTACCAAACAAAGGATTAAAGATTCAAAAAATAAAATTTAATAGTAGGATTCTTCTAAAATAATTTTTAATTTCAAACTTCTTCATATGCAGGAACTCATTTGTGTTCTATTCTCTCTTTATTTTCTCTCTCCTTAATCCCTTCTAATTTGATTTAGAGCTTGTTGGAAGTTGTGAGTGGACTTAGTTAAGAGAAGATGAATGAGAGAATGTTGCACAGAATGTGAGAAGACAAATTTTAGTTTTTAATGATTCAAAATTGGTGGTGTGGCAAGCAACCACTAACCAAGTTTTGATTTTGCAATCAAAAGATTTAATTCAAATGTGTTATTATCTTAATGCTGATTTGGTTATTTGAAATTTGAGTTTCAATATACTTGCTGAAGTTGCTAGACTACTTGAATGTTGCAGTTGTGTACTCTAGAATTCCGTTCACTAGTTATTATCGTCCCTTGTGGTTTTCTACCCGCTCGTTGGATACGTAGCACCATGCCATTGGTCACATCCCTTCCATTAGCTCCCGTCAGCTCTTGTCATATTGTCGCCATGCGGCGCGATGCGATTGGTTGGAATCTCCACAACCTTGTTCATCTCCGTCTTTCAATTGTTCTACTGTTGCTCGACTGTTTGAATTGATTTGCTGTCCGTTCAGGACTGTAATTTTTGAAAACTAAATTCTAGTTGTTGGGTTGGAATTTTAATCAAATTTCAACTATCAAAAGACTAAGAAAAAGATATAAGAGAAGAAAACAAAGGCCAAAATTAATTCTAACTATCATTATCCTAATTTTATAGTTTCGGAGAATTTTCCTCTCAACTAAGCAGACTTTCACTAGTATAACTATGACATTCAAATGGATTTGTTTTGCAGGTCTTGGGAAAATCTTCCAACTTCTATCAATCTAATTTTGGGGGGATTTTTGGAATAAATTTAAACTAAGCAAACTAAGTATTCTAATATAATGGGAATTTCCTAAGGGAAAAACTAATCCAAATTTTGGGTTTTTTCTAATTACTACTAAAGGTTTTTATGAAGGAGTCAAACTAAAGAATTTTGCTATTTTTCTCTAATTCTCTCACAAAATCAAATGACCTCAAATTACTTCTATATGCAAGGGTATTTTTCCAACATACAAAGAAAGAATTTTTTCTAATGATTTCAAATTTTTAAATATTTGAAACCACTTTAAAAAAATATAAATTTTGAAAATTCTAAGTCAAAGCTTTGCCGTGTGGGAGCAACCCCAAGTATACAAAATGTCAATGGTCAAAGAATAGTATTTTGAAAATTCAATCTTTAAAGGAGGTACACATGACAATGTTTAATCAAACATTAAAGACTAATTTCTCAAAATTTCAAAATATCCAAGATTTAATTACTAAAGGTGGTACGCATGACAACGTTTAAATCAAACTTTAGCCATTTAAGGTCCAATTTTTGTTATACAACGAATTTTGGCCAAAGATTGGTTTATTAAACTTTTGGCAGAGTTACGCTTTGCCGCCTTAAGCCTATTAACAATTTAACACCAAATTCCATTGTAATGAGCGCAAATTATTAGTACTCAAAAAATCTTAAACGAAATTAGAATTTGGAGATCTATCCCTTCAAAAACTTTCACAAATTAAAGAAAATGAAGGCTTAGCCTCAAAAACTCAACAAAATCAAATAGAAATCACTTTGAAGGGACCCTCTTGTCTTTCAAAATGTGCAAATCAAAAGATAGAGTGAAAATCAAGTTGTTTCTCGACCTGGATTGGTGCTCTGACCATGCCGGTAGCATAAGAGAAACAAAAGCAAAATTTAGTTATAAGAATGAGGGTACCGACAACCTCAAGAGAAGGGCCTTTTATACTTGTTCCAGGCCCCTCCCCAATAGGTTGTCAGTGGAAAAACATTTACTTTTGATCTTGAGATATTTTCTAAACTACCCTAACATATTTCCAAAATAATCTTTGTTTAATGGAAGAATTCTCTAGAACCTTTTCTATTTAGCTAATAAATCTTAACTAAATCAAATCCAAGATCTTTTTCCAAATATATTTTGAAAATAATCCTAATTGACCTAGATATTTTGCTAGTTAACCCAAAGTATTTCTAAAGTGTCTTTTTAGACCAAAGATGGCTTATTATATAAGAAAAGAGATCTAATCTAAATCTAATCTTTAATTTTCTAAAAGATATTTGCGAAATTAATTTTGAATTACTACTAATTATTTGAAAAAGTCACACCTATTGCTGAATCCCTCCTATCTTTTAAGGAACAACTTCAAATTGATAAACGATTGCACCATTGTGTTCATCAAACGCAAATTAGTCTCATCAACCTCCTATCCCCCTTTTTCTCAACCATTTGTAAGCGTAAAATCAACCTACAATAACTCCAAAGAAAAGTCAAAACTCTAACTTTTGGCATTTGTTTCTATTAAGGAAACTGTTTGGCTAGGGTTACTTAGAAGGTTCGGAGGAGCAAAGAAAGACCCCTCATTTATGTCAATTGGCCACCACTAGCTCTTGGTACATCGGTCAACCCGTTGTCAAGTTATAAATTCTTCAAAGTTCAATGTCGTTGCTGATTTTGGTACTTAGGAATGTTAGAATGTCTTCAAACTTTATAGGGCACTTTATTAGCTCACAAAATCCTATTCTAATTTTTAGTAGAATTTTACTGCAATATGGATATTTTTTAGGAATTTACGACCATGTTTACAGATAATCGACTTCTCGTAGAATCATCATAATTATTTTGAAAAATTCCGAAACTTTTTGGTTGATTTTTAAGAAACTCCCAAAACCAAAGTGCAACATTACACTTGACTTTGCACTATTCACGGAGAAGCTAAAATTAACAATTTCCTATTAATTTCTACCCGAGGGGGAAGTCATCCTTGTATTGGGGATTTTTAAAACAACCAGCTCTAATGTTGGCTTTTGGCATGCTTTTAAGTTAAAAAAAACTTTCTTTATACTTTGGTTGCTCTCCCTTTACATTATTTGTGGTTTTAATCATTTTTCTATAAGTTATCTGTAAATAAGAATTTACTAATCCAAATTTCTTACAAATTGGATGGTGACCTATACTAGACTCTCTAGACCTAAAATAGACTTAGACAATTTTTTCCATGTATTTGCAAGACTTAATTTAGCATAGACAACTACTAGGACTAGCTAATACTTAGACTGTTAATTCTTTCAAAAATATTTAATTGACCTCTCAGACTCTCAACTAGACACTAGAAGTAGAAGATTGAAATAATTTAGATACTCCATACTTTTAGGATGACCCCTCACTACATTGGTAGGGACTTCTACCAAATATCATTCAAACACTCTTTTAATGCCTTTTTGCATATAAATATGCTAAAAATCTAATAAGAACAACAAAAAAGAAAAACCATGAGTTCTAAGTGCCAACTTGAAGGCTTACAACAAACAACTCGAGACCCTTTTGGAACTCCAAGCATTGAGGTCTTGGACCATCCCTCTTTTTTTCTTTTTGTTTATTTTCATTCTCTTTTTTTTTTTTTTTTTTTCTTCTCTTGTACATACCTCTTAGACCAAACTCACTCCGTTGAAGGAAGAAGGCCGGTTTGAAACATATTTTTATCTACATGTCCAAATTTGCTCTGACAAAGATAGACATGGGTGTCTCTTTTCTAATACTAACTCCCTCTTTTAGTTCCAAATTCGCTCCATCAAGGGAAGAAGGGTGGATTTTTATCTTTCTTATCTATAGATCCAAATCAACTCTGATTGAGGCGGATGGGAAAAAAAACAAGAAAATTAAATAACATCTTCCGGCAAGACAAGAGGTCCACTTGTTTTTGTCATGTCCAATCGAGTGGTCAATCAAAAGTATTGTTACTTTTAGGGTCGGGTGGTCTACTTGCTCTAAATCCCCCAAGTAGTTATCAAGTCACAAAATACAAGTGTATAAGGGGCTTAGTGCAAAACAAATCCGTATGCAATAGATCAGAATTCCATCGATGATCGCCATACATATTTAACTTTGTAGTTGACCGTGTATCCAAGATAGCAAGAGAAGTCTAGGTTCACCGCAAGTGGCCGCCATATGTGAGCCCCAAATTCATTACGAGAGGTTCACTCTTTTTTTTTTTTTTTTTTGGTATTTTATCATTTTAAATGCAATTTTATGTACAAAAAGCACCCCAAAAATGTAGAACCAAAATAGGTGTGTCACATACCATAATATCAATATAGTATTTGGTCTAATTTTAGAATATTATAGCTAGAATGGCCCAACCACGAGTTGTAAATAGATTAGAACCCAACTAATCGTGGAAAAATTAGTCAATTGCAAGTGATGAACGTATCAAGCTCAAAACCCCACATGTAGAGGACATTTCTAGGCTAGAATTTATTGAGGGAACCCTGGCGAGAAATAGGAGTTAATTTTCGGAGATAGATTCTAGTTTCCTGTAATGTAGATTTTGCCTACTCGACAAAACCCAAGGAAATATAATATAGGGGGGTAATTCCTAAAGAAAGGTCAATAAGTCTAACGTTTGCGTAACTAAGGTCACTTGTTTTCGTATTTTGAATATTTATCTATTTGGTTTTATATTTTGTTCTAGAGTTTTAACAAAGAAACCCACACTCTTAGTCAAATAGTCTCAGTCCATCCCAAATGCTATTTATAATAGACTCCATGTATGCAGTCCCAGTCCTATATAGTATATTTTTGGCTCGTGGCAAATCCTCTAGTCAATTCCTCAAGTTTGATCAATTTGTCTTGACAATGCATGCACTATCAACATAATCAAATGCACCAAGGTATATATTCGAAATACAATAAACTTTTAGGGAAATTACTTTAATTACTCTTTATTTTCCCTCTTCTAATTCGTACTATATTATTAGCCTAATTGCTAATTTAATATGCAAATATCAAATCCATGTTTTCTATCCATTTGATCAATATGCAGAGTATGAAAAGTTTAGAATTTCATTCCTCGTCTAGTTGATTTATTCTTCACGTCAACCCTATAGCTTTAGCTTTTCCAATCGATTTGTCTTTCGCTTTATCCATGCTCCAATTATATCAATTTGTCATGACTGGAGAGCAATGACCAGAGGACTACTGGACCAACGTCTAATACTATGCTTTCTACAACTATTGGCCACTGTTCAGTCAATTTACCTGTAACCCCAAGCTACACTATCTATTTGACAGTGATGGACTTGCAAATTGACCAACTGGCCGTAACTCAAGACTGAACTAAATTGACTCCAAATTGTTTTATGTGAAATTCGACATGCTGGGACTATTTTATAAATAAATTCATATTTGAACAACTCCTATGAGTAATTTAACACAAGATCACAATCCACAAATTAGTATTGTTGCTAATTCACATTTGAATTTATACAACTTGATTATCTCATCAAATTGACATATACATACAATACAAATCACACATACAAGTTTTGCCACTTATTCAACTAATTACTCAGTCTACTCTAAACACTCATTGCATAATTTCTACAATTCAATAAGGTTAAATTGATCTTCACAACAACTTCTACAAATTTAAATGAATAGCTTTACAATTCAATATACACAATTTTAATTGCAGTTGACTAGACAAATTTTCACACCAACTTGATCATCCAGCAATCAACCAATTGTTGCACAATTCTCACATAAAATCACAATTAAGTTAATCTACACAATTTGACTACTCTATTAGCCAAACACAAATTTATGACAATTAGAACACGGGGAATCTCCCACCAATTTGACATACACTACTATTTAATTGACCTCACTTAGTTAGTACTCTGATTATTCTAATTTGACTAAATAACACAACCTTCTATTCATGACAACTTCTTGCACAAATTGACTCAATAATTCTCACCACTGTGAGTACTCACTATTCACTTTGATTATCACAAATTAATTCAATTATTACAATTTGATCTTCAAACACACATCCACAATTCATACAATTTGACCACTTAGAAATTAGTCTACGATTACTATTTGACTTGGCTCTAACAATTATTCTCACAACTTGACAATACAATTACTCACCAACTAGAAGCTCCACACAATTTCAAAATATACTAACACAATTGAGCTAACTACTCAAAGACAATTAGAATAATTTTCAATATATTAATTGATATAAGTTACGGCAAGTAGTTATAGCACTAGATAATTTGACACACTAGAGTACTGGTGCTCTTCACTAGAGAGAGAGAGAGAATGCAAATAAACATTTAGACTTATAGTCCCAAAAGAAAAATTTGACAAAAAGTGTGACTGTTCATTGGAAATGTACCTTCATCTATTCGACCTGCTTCGAATCCTAGCCTATTAGACCTATTCAAATCTATTCATGTGTCTTTTGGATTTATCTACATAATATTTGGCTACTTTACATACTATAAAAGAAAATAGGCTATTTGTTCACTCTATCTATACTTGCAAGGCTAACTAGACAAAATAAAAGAAAACTATTGGAACTACATTTCTCCATTTCATTGACGAAATAGCGGAACCCCAATTGTTGACTTGCAAATGTTGAAAATACCAAGATGGGACCATAGAGGAATCTAAGGTCCAAAGAGGGTGATTTCGGATTAAACTCATGTTAGGAATCAACGGCGAAGTCGGTTTGCCAAGATTCCCTCCAGCATGAAAGATTCTTTGATTATTGATGATTAAACCAGGGGGTGGATTTTGGCCCCCTTACGCCGATGTGTAGAGTAAAAATACGAGCCTACATATGTATTGTGGGATCCCATGGGAGGTTTGACAAAAAGTTTTGGAATTTTCTTATAGTCAGATGATGTCTTTCAGGACAGTCAACTATCCAAACCTATGATGGAAAATTCCTAGAAATTCTCCAGGTGGCGATAAATTCCCACTAAAAATTAGAATAGTTTTTTTTTACGTTAATGAGCTACCTGAACAAGTTTCAAGACATTCCGATAGTCAGAAGTACTCGAACTTGCGAAAATCTTTGACAATTAACGGAATTTAAAGTCCACGACAGAGTTGACCAGTAGAACAAGAGTATAAAAAAGTGGAATGGGGCCCAAGATAGGTCTTTTTTACTCCTCTACACCTGCTTAGGAGCCTAGGCTAGTTATTTTTGCTAGAAAAGTCAACCCTCCAAAGTTGGGATTTTTCCAATTTTGGTATTAAGTTGGTACTAGGTTTTCTTACAATTTTGAAGATAGAAAAGGGGGAGGGGGGAGTTTGGAACAAAAAATGACCTTTTGAAGGCAATGATGCAATCCGTTTGTAATTCGGAGTTATTCTCCAAAAGTTAGCTTAGCGGGCCAACATAGGATGAAAACCTTGAGTTTGGATGAAACTCCACAAAAATAAGGTTAACTTAGATGAACGAGAGGAGGTGGATGCCCGGAAAAGAGTATAGAAAGTCACCCCTTTTCTTCTTTCACTACCCCCTTTTGTGTAATTGGGTGAATGGGTCCATTGGATCTAATTTATATTGGAATTTATAATATTTTAGCCGCAAGCCTTGCAACGGTGTTTTTGGATACTTTTGGCTGTTGTTGTTGTTTTTAGAGCTTGTAAGGTCTTATGGGTCCCATGCATCTTAAGTATGTGTAGTACTAATTCTTCCAAGCGTGAGTTTGGAGGCTTTCTTAACTTACTGTATTACTAGAAGTCGCATGTGTTTACTTTTGAGAGACCTTTTTGTGACTCTCCTTGTTTTGTCATGTACCAACCCTAAAGCACCCCTCCATATGATTGGCGATGTCGCTTTGGGGGCCTTTTAGTTCAAGTCATTTGTAATACTAACCCCGTGTCGTTAGTCTATTGAATATCAAAGGCCCTTTCTTTTTTGTCCCTAACATTAATGTGGTATTCTTTGGTGAGAGACACGAAGGTGTGAGGGTAGTGGGTCTCGCCCATATGGCGAAGCTTTGAACTCCCTTGAGGTAAAAAAGTCTTAGTGGAGTGTTAAAGGAGAAAAACACGGCAAAGTTTTGAACCCCTTTAGGGTAAAAAAATTTTAGTGGAGTGTTAAAGGAAAGAAATATGGCAAAGCTTTAAAATTTGAATCCCTTGGGATAAAATAATCTTAGTTGGGTGTTAAAACCGACCTACAAGAGGACCTTGAAACCCCATGGTTGTCCTTACACAAAGATTAGTTTTAAAAACGTGTTGGGAACGAAACCAAGTTTAGCCTCCAAAAGGACAATAAAGGAAAGGGTTGATAGTTTGACAGAGGTGATGGCACAACTATGCCTCGAGGGTAGCGAAACCACTCTCCCCCTTTCTCAAAAAATCACCAAGATTTAGTATAGAATTAGGAATAGACAAAAAAGGGAAAAAAAATCCAAGAAAAAATATTGAGGCTAATATCTTTAGTCACCCAGGGCCCTCAGTTGCTAAGTTAAGTTTCAGTTATTAGGGTCGGACTCTCTCCTATTGTTGGAGGTGGGATTCTCTCATATAGTAGGATTGAGTTCAGTCACTAAAGTTGGGCTCTCTCTCATACTATTGGGGATGGAGTTCTCTTATACAACTAGATTGGGGTCCTAGTTGCTAGGGTCAGATTCTCTAATACTATTGGAAGTTTGAGTCCAAGCGTTGGATTGGTCGTTCAAGTCAAAGGGGTTGGGTTTTAAGTATAGAGAAAAAGACCTAGCTAGAAAGAGAAAAGGGAATCAGTAGTTGCCCAGCGTAGGAGTTAAGAAGAAGACAAGAAGAAAAGAAAGAAGGACGAGAAGGCCCAACAGTAGAGTAAAAAGACCACTAAAATTCACGCTCACCCACAACCAATTTTGAAGCGAAGAAGCCAACTCGTCATCTCCACAAAACATACCACGAAATAAGAGGAATGATGAAATGACTAGAAGTAGGGACTATTTGGAAAGAGAGCTTGAGAGAGGAAGTAAATAAGGCAGGAGTGAAATCTCCACGACTTACTTAAGCCTATAGATTAGAATTAGGTGATCACCATGAAATTAAGTGTGAGATGTAAGGCGTAGGACGTAAGAAATAGCTCAACCTTAGAAGATGGTATGACACGTCTTTAAAGATTAGTTTAGTAGGTAGGAGCACAGGTAGGTGGACCACCTTTGTACATAGGAGAAAAAAAAATAGTAGAGGAGAAAAGAAATAGGATAAGGCCATGAATAAACTCTTATATCAAATTATTTTATGATTATACCGGTGGTTCGTTGTCTCATTACACAATTTTGAGTAGAGAGAGGTTTGCCTCGGGAAATCACGAGGATCTTGGCTGTGACAGGAAATGACTGAAGAATACATGTAGACATATTTGTACAAAATCTCGAATCTCATTCGTTGAATTTTCAAAACCGTCATGAAATTGCTTTTCGTTGGCCTACCTTGAAATGGGCTCTAAGTAGGTGTAATGGTCAAGATAGGTTATAAGAAATCACTAGCCTCAGATGGGTAAAATGGGACGATCAAACCACGAGCTGAATCGTCTGAAAGATTGGCTCCTAAATTTCAAACTCCTGGTAACCAACAATCATGCCTCACTATGATAACAAAACAAGTTTCGACCATGTGGGCGATCAACCCCACTTTGTCACCATGATAAAAAATAAGGCTAAGCAATGGTTTGACCCATGCCGCTTGCAACAACAAAGTTTACAATGAAATTGAAAGCCACAAGCCACAACATACAAGTCTTGAAAATCTCCTCCAAACTCCAACTCCTTAGTTGAACTTTGATTTGATGCCACGAACGTCCTAGAAATTCAAATGATATGAGTGATAGCTTTTAGAAAAGCTAATACAATTCTCCACTCACCCTCCAAATTTCAAATCAATCTAAAACTTTGTCCAACTTCTATGGTTGCTCAAAGTTTCGGCCTTTGAAATTGAGGGCAGTAGACCCTTCTTCACTTAAACACTCGCAATTCACTTATACAAATTCCAAATAGAATTAATGATAGCTTCATGAAAAATTAACAAAATTTCTTTCACTCTCTTCAATTTTCATTGCAAATAAAAGAGCTGTTCGTTTTCTATGATCATTCAAAGTCTCTATCCTTCTATAAAAGAGGCAATAAGCCTTTCCTACTCAAACTAGCACAATTTTTGAATGACAATTCTAAATAAAGCAAGTAAGATCAATTTAGAATGACAACACCATGATACACAATTCCTCCAATTTTTATTTCAAAATTTATAAAACTCAGCACACTATGGCTCCTCAAATATTTAGGGCTTATAACCACAACAAGAAAGACGATGAATAGTACCCATTTTTTTCTCTACCTTATCTTCTACCTTAACCATACAAGTCAAGTGGACTTTAGTCCAAACCTTATCTATGTAGCTCCCCTATCATTCATTAGTCATCAATTTTAACCATTCAACTCAATCTACATCCTTAGCTAGAAGATAAATCATTGCAAAGTTACTAGAAAGTAAACTATTTATATATTTCTCTCCTACAACTTCACACATACAATATAAAATTTGAAATTACTTCTAAATATAAAATAAAAGTATTAGGATCTAACATATATATCTATTAGAGGTAAAAAATAGAGTTCCAATCAGAATATTACTCCATCTTCAAGAACTTGAGGATGCGTTTGATAATAATTGTCACATATTCTACATGGTCTATCATAGTTAAAGGATTGACTAGCCCTTCTAATCAACATTAGTGGCTACGACTTCCTTTCACAAGTCTAGCTATACAATAATATTGGTCAACATGAAGACCCTCAAAACACCCTTTGAATATTACTTCTCAACTCTCAAGTTCAATACATTCAACCCGCAACAGAATCGTCAATGTTCTAGCATCGCCCTAAAGATTCCCGTGCCACTGTTGCTTTAACCAAGGTTGCTTTGGTGATCAAGAAGGCTCAGCTTCTTTTTGTGGATGCTCATGCAGTGGTGTAGAATTCAGCGGCAGAAGAGGTTGATCTAACAGTTGTGATAAGGGAAATTCAAATTAAAACTCTGGTTGAGGTTCCTCATCTTGATACTCAGAAAAACCCTTCAGTTTAACATACTAAAATCTAAAGTAAGAAAAACAAAGAGAACTATATCAATTTCTTGAAGTTCTTCAATGATTTTTTCTCTTTATAATTTGTCAATAAGAAGGCATCATCTTGAAACTATTTCAACTAATGTCATCTTTTACACTACATTATTGTAATCAAATCCATCCAAAAATATGTAAATATATATTTTTACATAATGCTCACATTTACAATGTGACAACATGAGTTCATGGTGGAGGAGGGAGAGCTTCTAGTGGGTGTGAACAACGACTCATGTTCTGAAATATGAGTTAAACCTTTCCCAATTCTTCCAAGGTCCCTAATTAGTAATTTGTAATCTTGGTCAAGGCCTATCCTTAGGTCAAATCCTTAGGACTATAACTCAAGTCATTTACTAAGACATGAACTTAAAGAGGAAGGTTGTAACTCTCCAAAACCCTGAGGTACGCTCAAATCGTGTCCAAAACGAGGAAGTTATCGCCAAATAAAGATTAGGATTAAATTAGATGAAAAATAGCTAAACTTTGGTTTTGACAGAGAATTAAGTAAATTAGGGGGAGGCTACTAATTAGAGTCTAAAGCCGAAGAAAAAAATTAATTCCAAATTATAGGTTAAGAAAAATTAGTGGATGAAGTTTAAGTAAGGCTTGGATGATAATTTCGTGGGAATCCTCTATCAAGGACCAACTCTAGATTTAGGTAGGAGTAACTTTTATGACCCATCCCTAAAAATTTCGGATCTTTCTAAATTGGGGAGCTAGGTTCAATCAATGGATGAAATTTAAAGAACCAAGTAGCGCTCAAACTTCATCCATCCATAATTTTGGCTAGAGAGGTCGGATAGGGTTGAGTTTTATGCTTTTAGAAATGGCACAAGATGAAATAGAGATTTCCTAGGTTAGTTCTGCTTAGCGTAGGTTCCATCTAGATCTTACTGCAGGCCATCCAACTAGTTGGCCAAAACATTGGAAGTAGTTTAAGTGAATCTTGAAATTTGGGGTTATGTAGGCACTTAGTAAAAAGATCCATTGCTTAGAAGGCACAATGGACCATGCTTAGACACCCAAAAGTAGGAATTACTTAGCTAAAACCCAAAACTTGGTTTTGTTTACAAATTACCAAAGGTGGATAATTTGACACTTACACTACCTAAGGGGGCTAAAAGGTAAATAAGCATTTTTTTTCTCTTTTCTAGTCGAGAGTATGTCAGTGTTGGCTGGTTTTGGAGACCAAGAATTTGCACAAGTATATTTTATAATATATAAAGAATTTTCAAATAAAATTTTGGGATTATAATCTTCTTTACATTGTCATTTCAAAGTGACCTTTCTTGTATGATTTGGAGTTAATAAAAAAAATCATAAGCAAAAAATTATAAGTATGTAAATATAGGAAGGTCTGCTGCTATTTGACAAAGAGGAGTAGAGATTGGAGCGGCCACCAAAATTTGTATTTTTTGCATATCTATTTGAAATTTTTGTGCAATAGAGAAATTTTTTTAATCTTTCAAAAGATTCATCACTTCAAGAAATTGGAGTTTTATAGAGAAAGATGTAGGTGTTTGAGTAGCAAAAGGTCTACAATCCCTATTATATAAAATCCGAAACTATATGAGGCTATTAGTTTTACTTAAAGAATCAAGTGCAAATGAAATTTTTGAGAATGTAGGAGATTTTGTTAATTTTTAAAAAAGTTATCCATCTCTTGGTTTGAAGAAAAATTGCAAAAATTGTAGGTACTAAGGTAGTGAAGCAAAGGAAGCTTTGATGCTTTTTTACTTTGAATAGAATGTAATTAGATTGGGTTTAGATTTGTGTTTACATTTGTGTTCTGTTTGAAGATTTAATGATTTGAAATATTGAAGATTCATGTGTAATGGCTTGTGGCTTGTTATTCCTTAGCCCATTTTAAAGGCTCATTGTTTTTCTATTATTATTCCTAGCTAATTTTGATGGATTTTTGTTTTTATTTTTGCATTATAAATATTATTGCGAGTTATGTGGATATCCAATAATAATTCCATTTTGTATTTGTGGTGACAAAGTGAGATTGATCACCTACATGGTCATTATTTTTGTTGTTCCCATTTATGAGGCACAATTGCTAATTACCATAGGTTTGAAGTTTAAAAGCCAATCTTTTGAACGATTCAACTGGTGGTTTAGTTGTCCTATTTTATCCATCCGATGCTAGTGGTTTCTTATCACCTACCCTAACCTTTAAACTCATTTGGAGTTACTTAAGGATAGACCAATGAAGAACAATTTGAAGATTTGAAGACTAAAAATCTCCATTCAACTTCCCAACAAACTATTCCCAGTTACAATTAGATATTCTGTATATTCTTAAAGTATTCTCATTTCTAATCGCTAGCGTAATAGAAATAAAAAGGCCAATTATTGTATTAATTCACTATTTGTTTAAAACGACAATCAATTGTTAAAGGAAGTAAGTAGAATGTCATAGGTTGTTTGTAAGAGCTCTTAGTATGGGCTGACTTTAGTTAGGTGTTATTTGTAGCCAAAGCAATGGGCTATTAGAGAAGGGCAACTTTCTAAGTGGTACCTATAAAGAGGGGCAACCCTCTTAGTAGACACTTATTCTATATGGTTAATCATGGCACTTGGTAGTAGAGTAGTACAAGAGGGCAACCCGTAGTATGGATTTGATATCCCTTTCTCACACTTGTTTGTGTTCCCCCTTTATTGAAATACATTCTCTTGGTGTTCTCTTTCTCAATAGGTTATGGGTTTAGTCATATGAGTTGCTAGTAGAGATTAGATTTCATTACAAGGTGTGTTGGTGGAGGACTATTGGAACTTGGAGCAAGTAGAGTTTGGAATCATTTGGAGCCCTTATATTCAAAATTGTGACCTTTTGGTGAGGTATTTTCTTGGTTTGAGTTCATTTGTGCTTATTGAGGGTTGATTTAGTACTTTAGAGCCTTAGTAGGGAGCTAAGGTTTGGCCTAGTCTCCAAAGGGGTTGATTTGTGCATTTGGTGCTTCATCTGAGTGATTTGGTGCACTAGAGTGTGCATTGGAAAGATTTGCATTACTTGAGGTCTGATTTGAAAATACTAGTCCATTAGAGTGTGCATTGAAGAGATTTGGACCATTTGGAATCTGATTGGAGTGATTTGAAGTACTAGAGAATGTGCGTTTGATATATATGAACCACTTGAGGTCTTGTTTGAGTGATTTGGAACAATTGAGTGTGCATTGGAGAGATTTGGACCATTTGAGGTCTGAATTAAAAGTTTAGGACCATTGAAGGTCTTATTGGAGAGATTTGGGCCATTTGAGGTCTAAATTGAAAGTTTAGAACAATTGAGGGTCTTATTGGAAAGATTTGGACCATTTGGGGTTTGAAATGAGAGTTGAGGACCATTAAAGCTCTTATTGGAGTGATTTGGGCCATTTCGGGCCCTATTGGATGTAGTGCAACCACAAGAGGGTTGGTTGGGCATTTTGAGATTATATTGGAGTGATTTAAATCATTTAGGCTTGTATTGGAGTAGGAGTCATCCACCATGGCAACTAATGATGGAAATAACATGAGGGTCATTGACAAGTTCAATGGAGAGAACTTTGGATTATGGAAGTTCAAAATGGAAATGATCCTAGCGGAGAAGGACTTGTGGGAGATTGTGGAGGATACCGAAGAACTGCCTCCAACCGACGCAGATGTCAAAGTCAAGAAAACTTATGAGAGGAGGGTCAAGAAGGCCTTCTCCATGATTGCTTATAATCTTGTGGATTGGCAATTTGCACATATTAGAGCATGTAAGGGATTTGCAGAAGCATAGAAGGTTCTTTGTAACATCCATGAAACAAAGAGTTTGTCCAACATGCTATTCATTCAATGCAAGTTCTTCACGTGTAAGATGTAGGAGAATGAAGACATGCTTGACCACATCAACAAAGTCAAGGCCCTTGCAGACCAATTGGCTTGTTTAGAGGTGTCTGTCACAGATAGAGACATTATTATGACTTTGTTTGAGAGTTTGTCACCTTCTTATGAGTATTTCATCACGCCATTGGAGACAAGACCTATGACAGAGCTCACTCTTGACTTTATCACAGTAAGATCGATGCATGAGATGTCCAAGAGGAAAGAGAATGAGACCCAAAAAAGAGGGTCAGCACTCTATTCATGATATGGCCAAGGGGGGAGCTCACAACTATGCAAAAAGACATGCATGTGCTACAATTATGGTCAGCCCAGCCACCTTGCAAGGTTTTGTAAGCAATCCAAGAAGGAGAGTGCAAACAAGACAAGTGTAGAAGAGGAGTTTGCGTTTGCAACCAGTGATAGATATGACAACACCAACATGTTCAAGTGGATCATCGACTCGGGCACAACACAACACATGATCCTACATAGGCAAGCATTTTTCACTTATGAATCTATTAGCAACCACAAAGTGTATTTGAGGGATTGGCGTGGTGGATGCAATTGGCATGGGTTGCATTCTGGTGGAAGTAGAGGTGAAGGGCCAATTGAGAACAATCCGCATTCAAGATGCATTTCATGTACCCAAGTTGCATGCCAACTTGCTCTTGGTGAATAAGTTGGTGTCACAAGATTTGAAGGTACAATTCAACAACAAGGGGTGCGTTTTAGGTGCATCCAATGGAGAAACAATTGTAATGGCATCAAGAGAGGGAAACTTGTATCAATTGAAATTCAAAGTGGTGAATGACACAAACATGGCGTATTTGGCACAATGACCACTCCAACAACATTCTTTGAAGTTATAGCCCAAGAAATTGGGCCACATGAATGAGAAGAGTGTCAAGAGCCTTCAAAGCATGGTGGGTGGCATACAAGTGGGGAAGGGCCCTTGTGATCTCAAGTGCGAGGCTTGCATTGAAGGCAAGCAAACAAGGCAACCGTTTCCGAGTGATGGAACAATGAGGGCAACCAAGATGTTGGAGATTGTGCACTCCGATGTGTGTGGCCCAATGAAGACCACTTCCATAGGTGGTGTAAGATATTTCTTGACCTTTATTGATGATTTTTCAAGGAAGATATGTGTGTTTATGTTCAAATGTAAAAGTGAAGTGTTTGAGAGGTTCAAGGCATGGAAGGCACTTGTGGAGAATGAATCGGGTCAAAAGGTCACGGTATTGAGGTCGAACAATGGAGGGGAATACATGTCCAAGGCCTTTGAGGCTTTTATGAGGGAGCATGGGATTCAACACCAAACTTTGACCCCTTATACTCCACAACAAAATAGCATGGTAGAGCATGCCAACCACATACTTGTGGAGATGGCTCGTACCATGTTGCATCTTCAAGATCTTAACTATGATCTTTGGGCCAAGGCCATATCAAATGTAACCTACATACGCAATTGTTGCCCCACAAGTGCAGTTGCATCCATGACACTGCAAGAAGCATAAAGTAGAAGAAGGCCCAACATTGGCCACATGCGCATCTTTGGATGCATTACATATGGCTTGGATTTGAGTCCCAAGCAGTCTAAGCTTATTACCAAGGGCATCAAGTGCTTGTTGTTGGGCTATTGTGAGGGCTTCAAGGCATATAGGTTGATGTGTTTGGAGACAAAGAAGATCATCAAGAGTCGAGATGTCACCTTTATGGAATACAAGCAAGGGGTAAGCCATGCTTTGGAGATGAGTCCAAGTGGGAGCAACAAAGATGCCATGCTTGAGGTGGACAAATCTCCAAGCATGGACGCTTTGCCCAAGGATAAAGAGGATCTTGATGAGACACCACCAACACCCAAGAAGAAGACAAGTCCATGTCGAAGTTCACAATCAAGTGAAGATGAAGAGGAAGATGCTTCCAAGGAACCAAGATATCTTACAAGGGAATGTAGGCCGCTTGGAGAATGGTAGAAGAACCACATCGTGCTTCAAGAGCAAGTGGAGCATGCCAATTTGGCTTACACAAATGATCCAAGCAACTTGAAGGAAGCCATGAAGAGCATGGATGCAAGCAAGTAGGAGCAAGCCATGTAAGAGGAGTATGCTTCACTAACAACCAAAGGTACATGGGAACTCTCTCCCCTTCCTCTTGATCGTACAAGTGTTGGATGCAAGTGGGTGTTTTATACCAAGAAAGATGCATCGAACAACATTGTACGCTACAAGGCCAGATTCATAGTCAAGGGGTATTCTCAAGTTGAAGGGGTAGACTTCAATGAGACATTTGCTCATGTGACAAAGTTTTACACCATTCGATGCATGGCAACGATTGGAGTAGCCATGGACTTGGAGATGAATCAAATGGATGTTATCATAGTGTTTCTAAATCCTTGGCTTGAAAAGGTGATCTATATAGACCAGTCCAAGGGCTTTGTTCAAGAGGGTCGTGAACACCTCAAATGTAAGTTCAAGAAGGACATCTATGGGTTGAGGCAATCAAGAAGAGCATGGTACATAGATGTGGATGCATTGTTTGTAAGGGAAAGCTACACGAGGAATCATATAGATCACTCTCTCTACATCAAGCAAACAAGTGCATATTTGGTGATTGTTGTCATTAATGTGGATGACTTGATCATCATGACCAACACCATCAACAAGATGATGGAGGTAAAGGCTATGTTGAAGAGCCAATATGATATAAGTGACCTTAGAGAGCTACACTATTGTCATAGTATAGAGTTTACAAGGCAAAAGACAGTATGCACCATCACCATGAGCTAAAGCAAGTACATCAAGGGAGTGTTGAAGCACTTCAACATGGAAGGGTGCAAATCCGTTGGCACACCTCTTGATGTGAAGGAGAAGATGCCCAAGCTCACAGACAAAGAGTATAAAGGAGTCAAGACGGAAATGCAAGATGTGCCATATATAGCCGCGGTGGAGAGCTTGATATATGCCATGGTGGCTACAAGACCTGACCTTGCATTTGCAATAAGTGTGGTAAACCAACACATGGCCAAGAGTGGCCGAAGGCATTGGGCATCGGTTAAGAGGGTCATGCAATACCTTCAAGGTTCTTTAGATCTCAAGTTGGAACTTGGAGGAAAGGTCGTTGCATTGGTGGGGTTTTGTGATGTAGATTGGGCTGGAGATGCAATCAATAGGAGGTCTACAACGGGCTATGTGTTTATGCTTGGAGATGGTGTCATTTCATGGAATTGGATGAAACAACCCACGATCACATTTTCTACCACCGAGGCGGAGTATATGGCCATTAGCCAATGCATAAAGAAGGCCATATGGCTAAGATAATTTATGAGTGATGTTAGATTGGAACAAAGGAAGGCAACACTCATCATGTGTGACAATCAAGGCGTCATTACCTTGGTGAAGAATCCAATCCATCATTCTTGAAACAAACACATCAACATTCAATACCATTTCATTCATGAGAAGGTTGAAGTAGAAGTGATTGAAATGAAATACATTTCTACGGAGTGCATAGTGGTGGATGTGCTTACAAAGGCACTTGGTAAGCCGTGACATGAAGTTCTTCGCAATGAAATGGGCTTGATATTGTTTGGCAACAAACAAAGTGGGAGTGTTGAAGGAAGTGAAGAGAATGTCATAGGTTGTTTGTAAGAGCTTATAGTATGGGCTGATCTTAGTTAAATGTTGTTTGTAGCCAAAGCAATTGGCTAATAGAGAGGGGCATGCCTCTAAGTGGTGCCTATAGAGAGGGGCAACCCTCTTAGTAGACACTTATTCCATATAATTAGTCATAGCACTTGGTAGTAGAGTAGTACAAGAGGGCAGCCTCTCTCATGGGTTTGATATCCTTTTCTCACACTTGTTTGTGTTCCCCTTTCATTGAAATACATTCTTTTGGTGTTCTCTTTATCAATTGCATTACATCATGGGATTTCATGGCAAAAGAAGAAGTACTCCTAAGAGACATTATCAATGACGCCAGTTTAGAAGTATGAAGTTGAACCCCTCTTTAACCCTTCAAAACCACCTAATTATTAAATGCTAACTTTGATTGAGGCCTAGGCTTGAGTCAGACCTCTATGATCAGAAGTCAAGTCATTTTAAAATTTAGAATCTTCATAAGAAAATACACTAATGTAGGATAGAAAAGATTTGTTTTAAGAAAACATTAGGATTCTAGTAGCATCTAAATTTGGTCAGGCCATCAATGATCTTGTAATCAAGTCAAGAATAATCACGGTGATATACACTTTACAAACAAAAATCCATACATAAATAGATATATATCAATATTCATATGAAACATACAAAATACGATGTAACTATAAAAATTAATATCATGTTTGTATACTCTTTATATAATCAAGTCGTATTTATACTTGAGCATATTCTTATAATACATCAAGTCATATATATATATATATATATATACCTTGTACATAATTATACAAATCAAATCAAATATCATAAATTTGTAAATAAGTTGCATAAAGTTCTTTGAAAGTATGCCCAATACTCGGATGTATGCCAAAGTTGTTTCAAAACTTTATATCAAAAATATAAAAGCGTTTTAAAAAGACAACACCAATATCTATAAGCTTTTAAATTTTCAAATTTTAAATCTTTTACTATCTAATTTTTATTGTCAATTGAAATTTCCCTCTTCAATTTGATCATTTTGATGGCAGCTCAATGCTTTTCCACCCCCAAACCTATAACTTTCACATCCTAATTCTAAACTAAGATTTTAATAATTTCTTAGAAAGCTAACATAATATTTTATAAGACCTCTAAGTTTCAAATAAAAAACCCTTTATTGTCCAATTTTTACAACCGGTCAAAGTATTCTTCAATTCAAAAGAGTTCAATACTAATTTACTTTTGAGTCCATAACTTCCACTTCCTAACTCTAAAGTAAGAGTATAATAACTCTTTGGAAAGCTATCAACTCGAATACATAAACCTACCAAATCTTAAGACTAAATACTTCTCCACCAAATAATTATAGGCCCTTGAAAATCTTAGTACCTTCAAATTCAATGAGAATTAACCTTCTTTCACTCCCTGAAGTACAACTTTCTCAAACAAACTTCAAATGGAGCGAGTGATAGGTTTTTAGAACAAGGTTGCTGAAATAAAAGTAGGGAGTGATGAGGACTGACCATTTTTTAAATTTCTTGTGGAAAATTTTAAACTTTCCACCAAGAGATGCCTATGTTTGTAGTATAGGATAAACACTTAGGTGTATAATTGAGTCTAAAGGAGATAAGTGGGGATGAATGGATTTAGATAAGGTTTTTATCCCCTAAAGGACCAACCTACATTTTTTGGCTATATAGCAATTTTGGGCAAGTACATGTGGCTAGAGATATCCATATTTTTTACCCAAATTTTAATAGAAGGTGGGGACAAGGAATATCTTTTAGATGCACTAAATCTCATGACATTTGGAAATACAAGTCAAAAGTTATGGCCTAATATGTTGCTTTTTTTCGTAAATGGGCAGTCCGGGCAGATTAAAAAATATCACTTTTTTCAAAAACTGAAATTTGAAATTGGTTTTCTAGAGTTATATATACTTGGAAAGCTTTGAATCATTCCATTTTGATCAAGGAGTCAAAAGTTATGAGGATTTTCTGTTTGCGGGTAGTTATGGATTTTCTACTCTAAAATAAACTTCAAGTCCTTTATCTTACTCAATTTTCAATATTTTTGAAAAAAAGTAAAATCATACAATGTAGATTGTTTATTATAACATTGCAACCATTGGGATTGGCATTTTTCAATTCCATAATTAAATTCTTAACAATTTAGTATTTTGAATCATTATCTACTACTATCTACTTACTATTTTTTTCCTATATATTATACAATTCCACATGATCTGAAATTTTTCTAGCATGTGGCCAACTTGTCTAGGAAAAATAATCCAAAGAAGCACCACCATTTTGGACATTTGTTCATAAAAAGTGAGCTTGTGAAGTGCAGCTGCCATTTTTTCTGTTGGGCCCAAAAAATGATTTCAGTGAATTTAAATGCTTATATCTTGCAATCTGTGTAGTGGAAATTTCTGAAATTTTTACCACATGCTCTCAAGTCAGTATACTACAAGATCCTACGGTCAAATGTGTCAAAAAAAAGTTTTTTTTCAAAAATTTGGCACTTGTACTAAAAATGGCAATTTTGAAGCATTTTCAATGAAAACATAGTCATAGAACTTTAGGGATTGTAGTTGACGTTGTTGGATGAAATACATCTATTGTTCATTTCATTGAATGATGAATAACTATTGAATGGGACTACAAACTCAATTGTTTAAGAAAAAGATTGATGCCCAAATACTCTAAATCAAAGGTAGAGAGGTTGCCAAAGGACCCTCTCTCTATTAATTTTAGGAATTCTTTAAACCACAATTAGATTTTTTCTTTTAAAATTCAAAACTATTTTATTTAAGAGAAATGTTTTATTTTCAAGGAAAAATTTATTTTTCTCCACAATTTTTTAAGGAAAAAATTTAGTAGATGGCTCCTCGAATCCGAGAAGTGATTTCTTGTTGCCAAAAGCACCCTCCCTCTACTATTTTAGGGATATTTGAATTTGATTTTCAATTCTTTTTTCAAGTTATTTATTTATTTATTTGAAATTATAAATATTTTTTTATTCAAGACATAGCTCCTCAAAATTTGAAGTGTCTTTTTCTAGTGTAAGGAGAAGGCTCCTTGAATCTGAGGAACCATTTTTTGGTGCCAAAAGCCCCTACCTCTATTTTGGGTGGTTCTTGTTTAGCCTTTGAAAAGGTCCCTTAGAGCCTAATGGAGGGCCCCTCAGAGCTCGAGGAGTTATGAGAAGAATCCTTTTTTCTCATTAAATCATATTTTTTGAGAAAAGAAACTCGAATTTTTATTTATTTTTAAATGTTGTTCATATAACCCCAAATTAATAGAGGGAAGGTGCCTTTGCAATAAAATAATCACTCCTCGGATCCAAAGAGCCATTTACTGAATAAAATAAAATAAAATAAAATTTTAATTTTAATTTTTTGAAGAAAAATAAAATGGAAAAAAAATTCTTTTGAAAAAAAAGAATTTTGATTTTTTTTCTTTTGAATTTTTTTTGAATAATTTTGTTAACAATCATAGTTCAAATAATCACTCAAATTAATAGGAGGGTCTTTTGGCAAATAAAAAATGTCTCCTTCGATCCGATAAGATGTCTTCCAAAAACAAATTCTACTTGTTGATTTCAAAGTGTCTAGAATTTTTTTCAATTTTCTTAAAAATTAAATGGATGACATGAAAGAAATTCGTTTGCACATTACCTCTATATTAGTACCTTTCATATTATGAGAGAAGCCAGCCTATCATTTTTGGTTCTACCTAAAAGATTTGAATGCTAATATAATTCCTTAAATTAAATTTTTATAGCAATAAATTGATGTATTGAAATTTTATTTTTAGTAATTTTTTATTTGGTAATTTTGACATTACTACTTTAAGGTCTGAAATCACTATTTATGACTCTAATATATCTATTTTTAATAAAAAGGTCTTAGTGAGCACTTAGGTCTAAATGCTCGTTGTTCCCCACTCACACTCTAGTGTCATTGGTTTTTGGAATCAACAAAATAAGAAGAGCATCCTCTCAAATTTTCATGGCAAATCTCAAAATACAAAACACAATATCACTTTCACACGTATGGCACTCAAAACACTATGAAGGAGGAGGAAGAAGACCTTGACTCCCCATCCCACCTCAAAACTTAATGGCTACCTTCTTTATCCTTAACTAACTTGACCTTTTTTTTTGGACCTCAAAACCTCAAAAAACAACAAAGAAGCCGGTAAAACAAGCTATACTTTTTTTTTGAAAAAACTCAAATAAACTTTAACATTTAAAGGACAGACTAATGACTATGAAAATCATTCATTTTGATATCATGGAAATCATCAGTTTACAAAAATCCAAATGCACTCATTGAAAGTCAAACTATTGTACAAGATCTCCTATTTCCACACAAAATTCTAAGGATGAATAGTTGCATTGCTGTTCTGTACAAAAGGATACTCTATCATCCATCGGACACTAAACGTCTATGTCGATGCTTATGGGTTAATAAAAAGGAAAACTATTCATAGGAAGAAGTTTTAGAAAAAGAGGAAGAAGTTTTAAAAAAATAGTTTTAGAAAATAGAAGTTTCTAAAAAATAGGATTGATGAGAAAGAGTATAAATCCTCTATTGAAGTAGGAAAAATCATCAAATTGTGGATTTGGTTGATTGGATAAGTCCTTGCCGTCCTAAATGATTGATTTGAATTTGAACTCTACTAGACTTGTCAAGCAACACATGTGACTTGTGACTTGGCACTACTAGCAAGACTGTGCAAGAAAGCAATATTGTCAATCCCCTACCTCCCCCCTTGAGTTGTAATAAGGTACAATACACTCAAGATAGGTTAAGAAGTCCACCCAAATTGTGGTTCTCACCAAGACCTCCCCCCCTCTTATTCATTTTCTATGAGTGTACTATTCATAATCAAATCAACAAAAATAGACATATTTATATAATGAACCTATTCACATTACAACATGAGTAATGCATTGGAATGTATAGTTATGTATACATGGTTAAATAACCATTGTAATTGAACATGTATAAGATGGGTTATATAGCAAATTTAGTCTACATACAGGAATTATCTTCAGTCTATAACCCCCTTGATGAAGAAGATGGCTTACTATAGTAATAAAAGCTCGAATCCTCTCATCTTTTGCATGCACAAGTGGACATTAATTTTTATTGTTAAATTCTCTCTTGGTCACTTTTACAAAATAAGTATATGATAAATATTGTATGCCAGTTAAACTCCCTTAAAAAATACAAACAAAAAGATGTCAAAGTAGGAGCTATAATGTAGGAATTAATTTCTAAAAGACCATTGTCTCTTTAGAGGACAAAATGGATTTTAGGTAGGTTCGTATGACCTCAATATTTTGTGAAAAATTCTACAACTTTCACATAAGATAGAAAAACTTATTAGCTTTGTGGAAATATAATTTTTATTTCAATCAGTGCCTAGGAACAAAAGTTATGCCATGTTAAACATAATTTTTACATCACCGAGCAAAAAAATAAACCTACAAAAATTTGAAATTAAACTTTTTCAATTTTTTTTCTTATAGATCATATATTTGTCTGTATGTGAAGCTTTGATTCATTCCATTTAGATTAGTGATGTGAAAGTTATGAACAATGTTATTTTTTGGGCAATTTGAGCATCTTCTTGAAAAGTAACTTATGGGATTCATTTCTGAATGCAAAAAAATTCAAAAAAATTGTTTGAAAAGGTTAAATTTCCTTGAAAAAACATTCTTACTATTGGAATTATTGTGTTCCAATCCCATCTTAAAGCTATTATCAATTTAGTATGTTTTTTCAATCTTGGACCTACTTCTATTTAAGAAATTTTTGAAGAATGAAAATCAAATGTTTTTCTTTTGAAATTTTTTTATACTTTCAATACAATTCTCCAATACAATTTCTTTTTAATTCAAAGTCTATAGTGCAAAAAAATTCCACAAATGGCGGTCAAAGTCATGTGAAATTGTAGGCAAAGATTCAAAAAAACTTTTTTTTCCAACCTTTGAATGCTAATATCTTCCAATCTCTAAGGTCAAACTTCATGAAATTCCTATCATTTGATCAAATATAAGTAAAGTACAAGATCCTATAGTAGGATTCTAATTTTTTGGGGATGAACACAACAAAAATGGTAGTTCTTAGTGGTTTTTGACCAAAAAATCACTTGGTCCTTGAGGGGTTAATATACAATACTATAATTATTTGAATTGTAATTTTGAAAATACTTTATTGTACTATACATCTATATAATACTATTCTTAATCCAATTCCTAATTAGAATATTTCTAAACAATCAGGTGAATAGTATTTTTGATTAGGATCTTGTATTCTTGTACATGAACAATACATCAACAATAGTAATTGCTATACATTCGAAATATTTTCAAAACATAGGAATAAGGAGAATAGGAGATTGTGTAACACATCGAAATGGTTACTTAGTCTCTAAAGGTTTTTGACTATGCTTTCACCAAAAACACTCCAAAGCTGCCATTCTAGGAGAAGTACCAAATTTTAGAAAATAATCATTTTTTGGACACATATAACCTTAGGATTTTGTAATTTTTGTAGTATGTTGGTTTTAGAAGATGTGAAAAAATCCTTAGAAATTTCCATTGTGTAGATTGCAAGATATTAGCATTTGAATTGACAAAAATCTTTTGTTATGGCCTTACAAAAAATGGGTAGCTGCACTTCACAAGGTCACATTTGTATGAAAAAATGTCCAAAATGGTGGTACTTCTTTGTATTCATCCTTCAAGAGAAGTTCACTATAAGCTTGAAAAATTTTAATCATTTGGAATTGTACAACATATCAGAAAAAAATTAGTAAGTAGAAGTAGATAATGATTCAAAATATTAAATTGTTAAGAATTTAGTTATGAAATTGAAAAATTCCAAGTACAATGGTTGTAATGTTGTAATGAACAATCTACATCCTATGATTTGATGTTTTTCAAAAAATATTGAAAATTGAGTTAAATGAAGGATTTCAAAGTTTATTTTAGAATAGAGAATCCATAATTGCCTGCAAACTAAAACTCCTTATCAATTTCATCTCATTAATCAAAATGTAATGATTCTAAGCTTTCTATATATATGTAAATCTAATAAACCAATTTCAAATTTTTATATCTTTAAAAATAAACTTTAAGAAATTTTTACGTTGTTCAAAGATCAATAGAAATCACATATCATGCAATAGTTTTTTAACCATGTAGTCAAGATTTATGAAAATCGTTGCACCTTAAAGCTACTCTTGGGCACATATTGTGTAAAATTTTCAAAGGAAAAATGAAAATTTCTATTTGTAGAGAGTTGCCCCAAATCACTATATTGCCAAAAAAATGGTGTTTGGACCCTTAGGGATTAATGTGGTCATTTTATTTCTCACAAGCACTTCATATAATACATTTTAGGAAAAAAATTTAGTCACTCTTATTATTCATCATACTTATTTGTCATTGCTATTAATTGTTGTGGAGAATATTATTTAACATCTTGATATTTATTATCAAATTACATTATAAATTCTATTATTATTAGTAGTTTCTCATCTTAATATAATATAAAAATAATAATATGATAATATTATTACATTATACAAGTGACACTCTAATCACCTAATGTCTATGTGAATTTTAATGTCAACTATAGTTGCCAATTTACCAGACGAGTAACACTAGAAGAAAATAGCCTCCATTTCAATGAAATCAACCGAACGCAAAATGTAGTTTTTTGCCCCAAAATGCAAAAAACTGCATTTTGTGTTGGGTTGTTTTTGTTGAAAAGGAAGCTGTTTTCTTCTAGTGTAATTATTCACCCATACAAAGTAACCATTTTGGTGTAGCTATCGTTTTATGTTTTGTTAAATGGACTTTGGGTCTTCTCCAAAATGGCTATTGTGAATTCCATAGTCCTAAACTCTGGTCTCTAAAGACCATCATTCTACTAGTGTCCACTCTTTGGCAATGGTAAGTAAATGATCTTCAATGATATTGTTAGTATAGTAGAAAACCATGTGCTATCTAACCAACAAAGCAGGGTTGCTAAAGTAATAATACTATGAATAGGGAGCAACGAGCATTGAGCAATGAGTGGTCGCATTTGAGCAATAAGCTTTTTATTTATTTTATTTTATGAATTTTGTAATTACCATTAATTATACACTTAGAAATGAAGTTCGGAAAAGAAAAGAAAATATGGATGGAGGTCACTTATTTCATCCATTCCTTTGGATGGATGTAGATGATGATAGATGAATATAAATGAAAGTTAGTGTATGAAAAAAATTCCATCCTTGAATTATACAGATTAAGTGAAGTCAATGACATTATAAAGCATCTAATTTATAAATGGATAAGATAAACTTACCTATAATAAGCGAATTGTCCAATGCAGACACCTAGGAAATGACCCATTACAGTCTTACATCACACGATGGTAAATTTTTTTTAATAAATGAGATTAGGACTTCATTAGGTTGATTAACAGCCAAAATCAATGCCTTGGGTGATGGTGATGGAATTATTAGTGATTGCTATAGAAACTTCTACTTTTTCAATGTAAATTCATCACAAGAAATGATTTTTATATTCTTTCATGATGTGGTCATGTTAGAAAATGTTGTACCTATGTTAGGAAACATTATGATTGAATGAAGGTAGTTTGCTCTTAAAACAACCATTTAAGAGCTGATTGCCTTTTTGGGGAAGTGAAATTCCTTGTAACAATTTTCAGTCAATTTCAGTAGAGAAAAAAATGGGATTGGCATCTAACCCAAGTTGTTTCATATTTTTTGGACCTTTGTGGAATTAGTTACGAATTTTAGAAGTTGAAATGCAACTATCATTGAAGTTGACTACCTCTTGAAATGTGCACTTTTGGTACATGGAAGAAAGCAAAATGTACCTCTGTATCATGATTGCTTTTAGAGCGGACTACCTTAGGTGGTAAGATAGCCATTTTGGATATTGTTTTTGATTGTTATGAGGTAGTCTAGAGATTGCTTTGAGCCAATTAGGGAGCACACTTCAAAAATTCATAACAAATTCATACTTTGTCAAAAAAATAAAATTTCAATTGTTCTCCCCATTTCTCACATTTATCTTTGTATGAAAAAAAAATTAAATTTTTTTTCAATAATGTCAAGAAGGCAAACCAGCCATTCTGCCTGTCATAGGCTGGTTTACCTTAGTGTGTTGTGAAATCCTAAAATTCTGAACATTAGTGAAGGCTACATGATACCCGGTTCATGATACCACTGCCGGGTCTCCCGGATATCATCAGAGAGCCGATTAGGGTTTACGCAGTGCAAATCCGAAACTCTTCGTCAAGGTTTTTGCTGCAATTTCTGTTTCGTCTGCGGCACTTGCGATTGATCGCTGTGGATACAACAGGTGTAGCTCCTCATTGCATCTGGTGAGCTTCTAAGTTCCATTTATGGATCGATGATCCTCAATCGTGCTTTCAGAATTCAGGAATCGGGTCTCGTTTGGATATACCGTGTGTGTGGTCGTTGAAATCTTGGAAACGGGAACCATTTGGAAATTCGCTCATTTCTTCATTATAGATGTGGATGGATTTCTATTGGTAGTCTTTGGGTGCCATTTTCCACCGTTTTCATAAGCAGGCGAAGGCCTTTACCCTTTAGGGTTTTAAGGGTTTAGGGTTTAGCTCTGCATTCTCGAGAGCGATGGATGCGATCTCAGTTCATAGTGCAGGATTATGGAGGAAGCAGTTCGATTTGAAGCTCCATTGGTACTTCTAGATGTTTTAGAATGAGGTTGACTTCAGAGTTGGTACACTAGATTTCTAAAGACGTGGTTACTCAGAGACTTTCCAGACACTGGGTTTCTAAGAGGTATATTTCTCATTTCAAAGCGTACTGAGAACGGTTGGTTTAATTGAATTGCTGAAAACGGCGGCCATTTCTCATGTAGATATTTAAGATATTTAAGACGTGAAAATCGTCCATCTGTTACCGGGGGTAGATGCATATGCTGATACAGTGCAGTCTGTATAGCTCTAGTTTGGCTTTTAATGACGTCGTTATGAGCCAGCCTCTACAGATTGGGAAATGCAATGAAGTTTTCTTGGCTAGGGGAGGTATGCAATTGTTAGGAGACGGGTTGTCTTCGTTTAGCTGGGGGAAGTTGTCAAAGCTGAAGGTAGCGGGCATTAGGAGAGGATTATGGTTGGTGGTGTTCTCGACGATTGTGGTTCGTACTTCGTATTTACATTCGAAGTGCAACGTACCTCGCGATGATCGCAAATGTGCCGCTTGGATGGAATCCTGGTCAACACCTAATGCAGTCTTTTTAATTTTTTATAAAGTTTTCTATTTAGTCTTTTTTGATCTTTTTATGTACGTAATTGCCGCTCGTCTCTTTCTTCTTCAGGACACAGTTTTACCTTGTTTGGACGGGGATGAAGTTATTTGTCGATTATAGTGCAGGATATGTGGTTCGTTAGGGTATGATGGTACTTTCAATTCCACTAATGTTGTGAGTACTTTGGAGTTGCAGGATAAGTTGAAGTTGTCCAATGTCGAAAGTGTGGAGAGCAGCACGGGCTGCTTATTTGCAGCGGTCAGTTCAATCATCTCATGTGTTGTTTTTCCTAAATTCGCAGAAGGTTGGGTTGCAATGCATTTTAACGAGTCAACATTGTTGATGATGTTACTCGTAGAGTAGCTGCCAGAATCTTACTTGCTAGGTAAAGTGATTTTCAACTGAGTGTCAAGTGCGGGTTTTGCTAGTCTCTACATCTCAAAAGGATCCCTTCCGTAGGTTTGGTTGTTGCAGCCAGCCTTATATGCCCCTATAAAAAGTCCTAAACCCCTTGACGCTCAAATCCTTTTGAACTTTTACATATCTTTGTACAATTACGTTACTTTACTCAGTTTCTACGAATTGATCATAAAGGAAGTACGTCTTTTGAAAATTCAGGCGATACGTTGTGTGAATGAGAAGTTATTTGGACAAAACATTACCCAGAAGCTCTCTGTTCATCATCCAGCTACAAATAACATTGCGGTTATTTGTAGCTTAATAAACATTATTGTAATGCTCATGATGTTAACGCAATGTTACTGGGATGTCTGTTTCATTGCCATCAACTTGATATTTAATTGGAAACTATTATATAAACAATTAACGATATCAAGTTGACAGTGATCTCTCATTTTTGAATATTAATCTGTTGTCATATTAGATTATCACTAACTTAACTTACCATTAATAGCATTGCCAACTCTGGGGAATCATTTGTCGTGTAAGGTAATGTAGAAGTTCAATCGTGGTTTTCAGTATATCTGAATACTTAGAAGGTAATTATTCTTTGTCGTTATTATGTGTAGCAGTTTTGCTCTCGCATTATTTCATTCTCAGCTCACCGTATAGAACATTCATGAAATGGAGTTATTGTTACGTTTCTACAGAGCCGGGCGAAGCTCTGGTCAAAGAGCTATTAGTGGAGAGTATCCACAAAGAGTGCCAAATTCCTCACTATCAGCGGCGAGTAGGCTTGGAAGGGCTACATCCAGGCACGCCAGACTTGGTTATAACTTGTGGGAACCAGAAAAGAGTGGCCTCCGGTCTTTCTCCACACAAATTGAGTCCGATGCGACAGTAGAGGAAGGAAAAGCAGAAGAAACATTCATTTCTGACAACGAGGCGGATGACAATACAGACGAACTTGATATGGGCCAGACTGTGGAAGGTGTGCTGCAGGGTCCTGGTCCTGGAAATGAAGCATGGGATCAGGAGAGGGTCAAAAGTCAGCAAGCTTTGTGGAAGAAAATAGAGAATGTGAAACTGGGGCCACAGAAGTCGGTTGTTCCTATGATTAAGGAGTGGCTTCACGAGGGATACACTCTTGATAAGCGAGTCCTTGTTACTCTGCTGATTCGTCTTCGGCGTCGAATGCGGTACAAACAAGCTTTGGAGGTGATTATCTTGTCTGACTTGTGGTTAGGATATGTGCTTGATTTTGTTTTGCTTCAGGGCCGGATGCTTCGTCATGCTTTGGCCTCTTGGAAGTCTCAGGTAGGTTGGTATTTTCAATGTCCTTGGTTTTGTGAATGCTCAGCCTTGTCTCATGGTTGTATCTTCACCTACAGATCTCCGATTGGATGTCACAAGAGGAGGGTATTAAGTGGGAGTTGGCAGACAACATCGTCCGAATTGATCTCAAGGCTAAAATGAAAAAGTTCACCGAGGCAGAGCAATTGCTGGAAAATTCGCCTCTGGAGTTTAAGACAGAGCTTGCTTACCACACTCTTCTGAAGAATTACGCGGATCATCAAATGGCACAGAAAGCTGAGGCTTTGTTGGAGAAGCTCAAGAGCACAGGGCTCCTTACCCTTCCATTTCCCTTCAATCAGATGATGCTCCTCTACAAAAGGAAGGGAATGTTGAACAAACTACCAGAAATGGTGGAGGATATGAAAGCTGAGGGAATTCCAAAGGATGTATACACCTACAATATTTTGATGGATATGAAATCTAGGAGTGGTGACATTGAGGGCATGGAGAAAATATTTGAGGAATTAAATGCTGACGAGAATGTGAAGGCAGATGCAGCGACGTATGGTACCCTGGCTACTGCCTGTGTTCATGCTGGACAACTAGATAAAGCGAAGGTTTTTCTGAAGGAGATGGAACAAGGGGAAGTGTTTAGAAATCGCTCTGCATATGATATTCTTATTTCACAGTATGGTGCTGTTGGTGATGTGGAGGCAGTTGAACGGGTTTGGGAGATAGTAAAGGCTGGACCGGTTGTTTCAAACAGAAGTTACATTACGGTAATAGAGGCATTTGGGAGGCTGGGTATGGTGGAGAAGGCGGAGGAGTTGTATGAGGTTATGAGCAAGTCGAAGGGGTTGATTCTTAGCCGTCAGTTCAATGCTCTACTGAGTGCATATACGAGACAGGGATTGATGGACAAAGCCGAGCAGCTTATGGAGGACATGGAGAGACTGCAACGAAAGAAAAACTCCATCACGTATCACCACCTAATAACAGGGTACTTGAAGACGGATCAGCTTGACAAGGCCGTCGCAGCAATGAAAGAGGCCCAACTCGACCCTAAACAGGGCCGGAGCAAGCCATGGTTTGAAACTTTGGTGGCCGTTCTGGATGCATTTGCAGAGAGGGGGGACGTGGTCAATTCTGAGAAACAATTCCAGGTTTTAAAGAAAGCCTATCCAAGACCTAAGATTGAGGTTTATAACGTTCTTCTGAAGGCATATATTAACAGCCGTGTGCCAGCTCTTGGATTTTTGCAACGCATTTCTTCTGACAAAATCGTTCCTAATGAAGACACACTGAATCTATTACGGCAACAAACAGGACTCCGAGAGGAGTCTCCAGTCGCTGAGACATTAGATCAACCTCAAGTCGCCGTTTGACTCTAGTACTCGTGATATCTTGTACCCTGCCTCAGCGGGTCTGCGTTTGCGAACAAGAGCTTATGAGCTTTGAAAGGCATGATACCTTCTTACTTCATCAGGGCTAAATGGCCAACCGTGATTTCTGGAGACGTGATGGTTTTTAGTTGCATGAAAGATATTCCTGCCTTGTCCTTGAGCAGCACCTGCTTGTGAGGCTGCTCACTTGTCAGGTATGCAGAGAAAGGTCATTTGAAATTTTGCATTGGCTATGGTAATATGGTTTACTGAGCTATACCGACAGGCAAGCGTATTATGTGATTTACCCGAAGCCTTTGAAACTCTGCCTGAGGATGATTGAAAGGTCCAAGTTCTCATTACCTAGTCTCGAGTAATAGGACGACTAGGTTTTGCCCAGCTAGGATTCTCTAGAATCTTGGAGAGAGGATACGGGTGCATGTCTTTCACGCCTGTTTTTCTTTGAATTAAAACCTTCAATACAGATACTGGATCCTCCTTTCTCAGAGAATACTATACTTTTAAGTTTCATGAGTCCTTTACAGCTACCATTTTTGAAGTAGCTTACTGCTTTTTTATTTCATTGCATCACAATATGTATGATACATGCATTCGTATGGAATATTGGTTTCTTCACGTATTTTATCGTCACTGATTGCAACTGCCCTTGGGGTGAAATTGTAGTCACAGGAACAGACAGTTCATGAATTTCAGTAAATTGTTGTCTTGGCTCATTATGGTGTGGAGGTTGTAACGTTGTAACTGCTAGGACCTTACGCTTTATTATTGTTTGTACTTCAAGCTATTTTCGTGGCTTCTAACGCATGGTGAAACACTGCCGTTTCAGGCTTCTTATTAAGCTGGCTGTTCAGAGGCTTTCACAACTATATTCAGTTGGGTTGATGTAACTCATGTAACTCATGTAATCGCATGTTGCTACAGGGTGATGCTCCCTTTTCTATGAACGCGAGTTTGCAGTTTGTATTATCTTGTGCTCATGCTTACTATTATAAAGTTCTCCCCTTTGCCACATCAGGTGACAAGCTAAAATGTTAGTTTAGGACCTAGCATCTTACAATATCAAGTGGCAAGTTCTGAATAGTAGTGAGGAAATGAGACGGTTTTGCCTGCAACTAGTATAATATTATTGACAGATCCACTTTTGAAAACATCTGTTAATATAAATGACAACCTAATCACTACGCTTCAACTCAGTTTGGCTGACGCTAAGCTTCAACTTACTTCTTGTCCAAATTGGTTAACTTACTGTAGGTGTACCTGCTTCAAGAACTAATTAACGTAGTGTACGTACTCTGTTTCTGTTGGATTGATCATGGATGGCAGAGTGTGAATGAATGTCTCTCACGGTGCATGCTCACACAGCGCTGCGGGAAGAATTTAATAAGCGAGGGGAATTCAATATAGGCGCATGCCATTAAGTGTCAGACCAGTGACCAAGCACATTTCATCAATGTGAATAATTATCGTTATTTCTTGGGTTCAGAATTCATTTATTATGGATCAGTCTGTCAAAATTGCAGTCCACGTCAGGTGTCAATACTGCAGTTCATTGCTTATCCTCCCGCCAGGTTGAAATCGACAAGCCAACATAACGTAATGTAGGCCTAGAACAAGTTGGTATGAGACTATTCCTCTCTTCCAATCCACTAACTTCTGCTCCGAAAATTTCAAAGCTGTGCACAGGTCAGTGTGAATGGAGACTAACTCCGAAGTGGTGAGCTTGTACAAAGCCAGCGAATTCCCGTGCAAGAGATGCACGAAGAGCAAGGGGCACATGTAGGCAGTGAAGCCAGAGAATGACCTCAGACCACTTCCAGCTAGCTAAGTTTACTGCACGTCGCCGTCGCAGGCTGTTTCAGCTCTCGTCTTTCTGTCAGTCTAGCCTTAACGTACAGGACTGGAACTCTTCAACGGCAACACAATGCACCTCTGACACTCCCTATCAAGAAGCAGCTCGCTGGGGAGCTGAAGCTCTCTAGCTGCCAGGAACGACACCCTGGCCCATACAAGGATACAACGGAGCTTAAGGCCTTCATCATGATCATGTGCACCAGAAATCAGTGCCAGTACGACTCAATCAGCTCCAGGACGGACGAGTTGGCCAGCTTATTAGCTAGCCCGAGGCAAACCGTCTGAGCTTTCTAGTAATGGCCCTGCAGTACGTATTACACTGGCTTGCTAGCTTCCGGATGTGCTGCAGTAGGGAATTACGGTAGTTCCGCACTACTTGGACTGGTCCTGAAGGACCAGAGATCGATCCAAGCTCGGCACACAACCCAACACACAACGTCACGGACAGGCCTGTCCTGTGTGCATGTGAGTGGGGTCGCAACGTCGCAACTGTATTGATCACTGTGAACAATGGCGCTTTCAGGGGGCATTTGCAATGGTTTTTTTTATTGCAGTAGAGTAGCTTGAAAATGTTGTTGTGAGCACATTAGCTTGCTATACCAGAGCTGAGCTTAGATTGGTATGTAGAACAGGCATGGAGTGCCGGATCCGGGCATGGGAAAGAGGCTGTGAGTAACACCAGTTTGGGAAACGAGAGTTAGATTGATGGTAAGCAGGCTCAGATAGTCTCCAATGGCAACATCCGTGGGCGCACGAGTGGTGGTGGTGGTGATACTCTTGTGTCTTGTAGGGACTGTGAAGTCTGTCCCCCACAGCGGGCGCCATAGCCACATGGGGAAGGTATATGCAGCCCCGAGCACGACAGTTACCCAAGCCTGCGCCGCCACATATTTTCCAGCTTCGTGTTTGTCAGCGCTAACTGGTGATCCCCGTTCAGCAACTGCCGTGCCACGAGGATTGGTGGACATCTCCATAGGAGTAGCGCACAGTTACGCAGCCGTTTCAGTAGTCGACAGTCAGACTCTCGCCAGTCAAGTTCCCACCGCAGGAAACGCGAACCTGACATCCATCAGCAATATGTGCAGCGAAGTCACGGATATGGCTTCGTTCCATCTCCAAAACTCGCAGAATGCCGTGAACGGGCCGCTGCTCAACGATGTGCAGGCGTGGCTGAGTGGCGCCCTGACGTTCATCACGGATTGTAACGCTGCACTGTCCCAAGTGGCGACTGTGCTGCCGTTCGTGATGCAGATGAAGGGACGGTTAGATACTGGACAGGAGATGATTAGCAATGCGCTCGCCATGACTGATGCGTTTGTGAACTATGGTGATAATACTGCGCTATGGCGGCCACCTCCGCTTAATAAAGATGTCATGCTTGAGCATACGACGAAGTTTGCACATGAGCTTCACTCTGGCGCCGTGCCCAAGTGGCTCAAGGAGAAAGATCATAAGTTTCTGAATGGGCATCTGGATGTGGCACCCTCGGTGACGGTGGATTTGGCGACGCCGTATTCGAGTATTCAACGGGCTGTGGATCTGAGTCCGAACTGGAGTGGACAGAGGTAAACTCTTGCCGAAAGAATAGAATTTGAAATTTTTATTGGTAGCACTGAACTTGCTACGGAGGTGAAGGACAGTCTTTCCGTCACCTAAAGTATTTCTTCCAGCAATATGTAGAAGTGTGCTCTCATTGGGAGATCACGCAATAGAGATTACTGGAGAGATCATTTCGGGTACTTCAGGAGCAATTTCCTGTGAGATCAAACTATTTTCTCCTTGGATGATTTCTTGTGCAGTATATCAAGTTGAGAGGTTCAGTTGTAGAGCACTTTTGAAGGGACAGCAGAGGGACTGTAGATAAACTCTGATTTGCATTCAAAGAGTGGGTATTGACGAATTCAGCCAAGTTATGCTTTCACCCAATCTTGCTAATTGAAAGGGCAAGTGAACGTATTGGAAGAGATGAGTTGCTGTAGGAACAAGGGGTCAGTTTGAGAGACTGTGTCAGGTCCCTATTGGGTTTAGTATCCTCTACCTGAGTGCAAGGCTAATATTATCATAGTGGCACTTCATACTGGTTTTGGTGGACGAAAATTAATTCATTTATGGAGCTTTACGAATTAAACTGTAGACTTAGCTCGTTTTGAATGTCTGGTGTTGTGTGTGTAGATACGTGATTTACATCAAGGCAGGCGTCTACAACGAAGTGGTGAGAGTACCAAAGCAGAAAATGAATCTCATGTTCGTAGGCGACGGAACTGACAAGACGATTATCACAGGCAGCATGAGCGACTCCCAAGTGGGCATGATCACGTGGGCAACAGCTACTGTTGGTTCGTCCCATCACGTAGCACTCATTCAGTTCTATCTCAAAGAGAATGCCGCAATGTGCACAAGAATTCTAAGCTTGTAACTATCTCTATTTCGCCAGAAACCTAAGACTTCAGCATTTGTGGCATTTGGTTGCAGCTGTGAGTGGGCAAGGCTTCATAGCCCGGGGGATAACATTCCGGAACACGGCAGGTCCTTCTGGACGCCAAGCAGTGGCGTTAAGAGTAAACGGCGACCAGGCCGCTTTCCAAAACTGTGTAGTTGATGGATTCCAGGACTCTCTGTATGCACATTCGTTCCGGCAATTCTACAAAGACATGTGGATTACCGGCACGGTGGACTTCATTTTTGGAAACTCCGCGGCCATCTTTCAGAACTCCCAGTTGGTGGTGCGCGTGGGAGCTCCGGGGTCCACCACCAGTACACTCACTGCCCAGGTGACTACCCAATCCCTTCCTGCCGTGGCTTCTTTTCTAACAAAACTATCTGTGTTCATGTGTGAAGAACACTAGAAATCTCGCCTTTGTACATTGAATGACACTTACTAAGCATTACTTCACTCACTAGAGTGACACAATCTAAGAATCAGCCACTGCATGTAGTTTAAACTGGTGTTAGCCAAGCCTTGAATGTAATTTCCGCAGTTCTATATATTGTCGGGTAAACCACTCCCCAATGTAAAGCAATTGAGACTCCTGCTTGCACAATCACCTCACATTGATGAAGCCACTTGATGGACAGGCTTAGTGCTACTTCAAGATTTGTTTCAAGGATACGATCTATCACACTCAGTTGGATCTGTACTCAATTTTGGTTCTGTGTCGTTTAAAGACTAGTCAAAACTTTGTTGCCAGAATTATAAATTATCACAATGAGTTTGTATCGTTGGAGACCAGTCAAATATTTGTTGCAAATACCCCATTTATGATGGTAAATTCTGCACCGCTGAAAGATCGAGTTTCCTGTTCGCAGGGGAGAACAGATGCAGGGCAAACTACAGGCCTGGTCTTCCAGGACTGTTCTATAATAGGCACCCCGGAATACCTCGCCCTCTTTCAATCCAACCCACAAGGGCACCAGGCCTTCCTCGGCCGACCATGGAAAACCTTCTCCCGCACCATTTTCATCCGAACTTACGTCGACCAGATCATCGACCCCTCAGGGTGGCTGCCATGGAACGGCAACTTCGCCCTGACCACGCTCTTCGCTGCCGAATATGGCACGTACGGTCCCGGCGCTGCCAACTTGAACAGCCGTGTCACTTGGTCAAGTCAGCTCAGCACTCCTCAAGCGCAAGCGTTCTCTGTCAGCAGCTTCATTCAAGGCCCCAACTGGCTGCCCTACACTGGAATACCATTCTCCCCTTGACCTCATTTCAATTTTAATGGAACTGAGATTGACGAAGATGAACCTGGCTTACGGTATGATAGATTGATCACTGAATTTGGTCAAATTTATTGGTCAAGGTCATTAATATCCAGCTTCTGGGTTTGAGAATTTTCAACCTGTTTGAATTGGGTGGATTTCATTTCAGAGGAGGTTTAAGCTTCAAGGTACAGATGAGGTACATCATCGGTGAGCTCTTGATATTCAAGACTCTTCATTAGCCCCTGTACCACTACATTGTGATCTCAGGAAAAAAAGACCAATTCTTTTCGCCTCGGTGATTGGTATTCAGACTAAGCTAGGGAACATTACAGATGTAGGACTATTCATTGTACACGAGCTGCATGGTGAGTGACTATTCTTCCAATTATTACATCGGCTCTTGAGGCTCTATCGCATTTCAGTTACTATCTGCATGCGTAGGGAACTGGAAAGTGCCGACTCCTGATTCTCGTTGTTTTAAAACATGACATGTTCACAACGATTTCTGGAATGTACGGGACTTTCACCAGCTAGCTCTTGCTTGTCCGGCAGGCTGCTATTCTCTGAATTCACCTACACTGTAGATTGTTTTGGTTATTGCATGAAAGCCGTCTCAGTTTAAAAGTGAATGATCTCATAGTCTACCAATGGTGTCTGTAATCAAATCCAGGTCACATTAGGCGTAGGTGGCTTACACGGTGAAAGTCTTTCCCGATTCCAGCCAGGTTTCCTAAGGCAACCACGCCGAAAACCGTCCACAAAACACTTCATCATTCATATTGTCTACAGTATTGTTGGATCTTGTTCGGAGTCACAAGAAAATTTCAAATCCTCATAACAGACACTTTTCGAACACCTTATAAATGAACTCTGAATATCCAATGTAGCTAGAACCGGCGGTAGGGTCTCATGAATATAAGCAAGAATCTGTAGGGGTCAGTTCGAGAAACTGGTCACACCTAGGTCCAATTTCCTAATTGATGGCTGAGAACCGTATGATCATTACGACAGCTTCAGCATTCTCATCATGTGAGCCCCCCTTTTCAACAACTGCAATGAATAAAGACCAAAGCCAAAATTCAAACAACGATCTTCAGAAGCTTCAAGAATCTGGTGGTAATACTCCTGACAGTTCAAACATTCATGCCCTCAAGACAATGCACCTCATGACCGAACTAATGAATGGCATTCTTGTTACTAAGCGACAGCACAACATCGATCCATGAATGGTGGAGAACTCATCTGTAGAAAGGGCATGATTGTCCCTACAGACACCTCCACTAGAGTCTCAAACATGCAAAAGAGGTGCACAGATCCACTGCTGCAACATCGGTTCTCAAGAAAATGAATTGAAGGACATACAACAAAACTCGTTGTCCAGAGCATGTCGAAATCACTCATGTACTCCTGGAAGAGCGATGCGAATGAATGCTCTGCTATTATAAGCTCTCCTCACTAAAGTTGTCAAGGATGTACTCCAATTACAATGCCATTACTAAGCAACGGCGGAGCATCGATCTGTGAATGGAGAAGAACTCATCTGGGGAAATTGAATCCTACCAGAAACTAATTGATCGTCCCAGCAGACAGCTCCACTAGTTCCACAAACATATGTATAGTGCAACGTTCGTTCTGAAAAAAATGAATCGAAGATAGATAATGATCAATCATACACCAAAGCTCATTCTCCAAAGCATGTCGAAATCAATGGACCCCTGGAAGACCGATGCTAATGAAGGCTCTGATACAATAATCTGTCTCTCCAGTAAAATTTCAATGAATGTGGCACTACATTTGCAATGCTTCAAGAAGAGAATCAATCTGAAGGAAACCTACAATTCGCAAGTGTAGACTAAATTCGGCTCTGTTGCTTACAGCAGTTCCCGCAACGTACGGTAAGCATCGCCAACACGCTTGAATTTGGCCACGGCCAGAAGCTGCACGAATGCGTCACCACATGACCATCGCCAAGACGAAACGAACAAGGACAGAAAATCTCACTAAAAACGCCGTGTCCGAAACGAGTTCCACAAGTATACCTTCTGATCACCATCATGTCGATCTGGATGCCATGCGAGCGCACACTGACGAAACCTGTGCCAAACCCAGTGGTAAGTGAAATGAAACACGAAAGCCTTTCATGAACCAAAATGGGAACTTTCATTATTGGGTAGGCTCTAGTGACAATATAGATCACATAAAAGTTCTGTGACAAGGTCCACTTTGAAGGCAATCATGCATCGTTAGTATTTCTCGCCAATCTTCGCAGTATTTCACTGGATTCACTAATAATCCAGAATGTAAATTACGTATTGATTGTTCAGCCTTGTTTCATGGAATCTCAAGTTATTTCTTTTTCTCAGATTGTAGGAAATATAAATTAATCAGCCTCTGAAAGATAAAACTTCACCTCCAAAAAGGCTTGAAAAAACAACTTCTGATTGAAAATTAAGAATTGTGACCTCAAAGTCAGTGAGGCTCCTTGCCATAAAATTCTAGGACAAGCTTCAACAAGTTAACAAAGAGATCTTAAGATTGGATGGACCAAAAAAGTAATAAAAATGGAGAAGTTGGCATTGGGTTAAGAAAAAACGAGTTGGGACAGTTTCTGGCGAGAAGAACTATTAGAGGTTACTCCTAAGTCTCCAAAATGGCCAAAAGTGACAGCTTCCATATCTACAAGAGTTCAAAATAAACGTTTTAAGAAGGTTCAAGAAAAAGAAAAAAATGTACCAATGGAAAGAAGAAACCTTATCCTACATTTCTTCACAATATAAATAAGTTTTGAAAAAGAACACAATTGACTATTAGCTCCGAAAATGAACTTTCCGTTCTGAGATTGGGATTTGAAAAAATAAATTTAAAAAACAGAAAATTCATTATTCATATCCTAGGTACTAAAAGTGTTCCAACAAACATAAGAGGTTTATCGAACTCACGCAAGCTTGACTTCCTCTAGTGACAAAGGACCTGCACGTGACAAACCAAGCACTAATCTGTCAGATGGCGAACCAATATTAATACTCTGCGAAGTCCTTGCTTGATGAGGTGTGTCCCATCTGGAGTTTGCTTCACGATCGCAGTCTGACCCTCCACCAAAGCCTCGCCACGTCCTACTCCAGAAATGCCGCCTGCATCTTGCACTCTCGGATTCTGTCTTCTCCAACGGTACCAGAAGTGGGGTCCTCGCCATCTGCTGCTTTCTCACTTCGAGTGTAAGACTGTTGCTTCGTGTAGTAGTCGTATCTTCCTGAAATTACCATTTGCACCCGAAATCATGTTACACCAAGTATACTGAAATGTAATTAACGACAGCAGATGAGTGGTATGGAAACGAACTTCTTGCCTCGGAACTTCTTCTCAAATGCTCGCCATTCGTTTTCCAAGCGACGAGATTAACCGGAAGAAGTTCGTGTTTGAGATTTCTGGGCAGACGCAATCTTCTGCCTCCTCCGTTCTTGACTCTGAAAGGAAAAAATTTCACTCTCAGCCAAGCCTCAGATAATTGATCCTCATCAGATCATCAGAAAGAAGAAGAAAATCGATTTGTTTACGAGTATGTTTAGCACAAATTTATGTACCGAAGGTTCTAGAGATTGATAACACTCTCGAGAACCCCTGGTGAGCACACTCTGAGTTGGCACCCTAATCCTTCACACGGAGCTTGTTTTGCAAGATTGAAAGCCATTTCAGCAAGCGAGGACTCCTGAAGCCAATGAGCCATTGGCTTCGTAAGTAATTTTGCTTGATTCGCACTGGTTTGGCAGGACTTTGCTCGACATAACTCTTAGTCGGCACTTTTGCTATGCCACTACTCCTCAGCCCCAAAATAATTATGTGGATTTAGAACACTAGTTAAAGTAAGTCTTAGATTTTGTCAAAAAAGAAATGGTTCCGTGAGCTTTTAGTATGCAGTACAATATTGTATGCTTGCAATATGTATACCATTACAATATTATACTATGAGAAATTGTTATCTGCATATTTATTTTTCCTAGTGCAATTCCAAACTAAGCTTATTTTAACCAACGTTTTCAAACCACGGAATTATTTAGGGGCAGAGTAGTACTCATCTAGAATGTTATGCTTACGCGAGACGGTTTCAAGTAAAACATACCTCCCTGTAATCGTCGGCTTGCATCTCTACAGACCGCCATTGAAGCAAACCGCGTTTACCAGCCGCACGGTTCCGTCGCTTCACGTACTGCCTGTGCCGCTATTCAAAGTGGGCATGAAAAACCAAGTTCGTCAAACAAATCATCGCATCATTCAAGCAATTAGGTCATGAATAAAGAAGAGACGGTAGTACCTTGCGCTGGGCGTCTGCATCCATGTAGCCATACACCGTCTGCAAAATGGCCGCCCATGTGTAGCCCTTTCAGTCCAAGGCCAGCTCCATGACAATACGGCTTTCAGAAGCCAAAATTTTTACCCGAAGCAAACCTAGTTTCGCATGAAAATCTTGACAATGACGACGAATGCTCAAAGAATCGCCCTTACAAAACTTGATTGGCAGAAGGGAGAATCAAAAGCTTAACAGATTTCCACTTGCTGTCCTACTTCTCCTGACAAGAAGCGGATTCGTGGACCGATGCAACACGGATCCTAATGGACGCTAGGACCGCATTGCAAGGACCTCCTGCGGGTTTGGCCGCCAAAAACTCCGCCATAGCCACAACCTTCGTCTTGTCCTCACGGCCAATCCTCCATCTTCGCCCTATCGAAGGAAAAAAAATTAAACCCTAAGTACTTGCTCGCCATCACTCCGAGTGATGGTGGAGACCCTAGTCGAAAGAGGACGGAAACCAGTTCTTCCTGCGCCTCCTCAATAACCCCACATTTGTGATCTTGAAGATGCATCAGCTCCGTGGTTTCGCAGTGTGAGAAGTGACACCGCTGTTGCAAACTCGCAAATCTGTGAGTGCCCTTGAACTTCGTAAGTTTGCAGCATTCTGTATCGGGCGGCTGAAACATCGCTTTCACCGCATTTTGGAAAACACGAAATTGAAATTTTTGTCAGCACCGATTTCTGCTTCCTAGTGTACGTGCGCCAGACCTGCACATCACATCAGGAAACTTCCAGGAAGACGATTCTGAGCAAGAATATTTTGAAAGAGCCAATGCAAAGAGCATGCTTGGTTTTCTGCCAGTACTCGGAGCCGAAACTAGAATGAGAATTTTCTTACAACAAAAATCACATGGAGTCTCTGTTGCGTATGAAGCAATTGATATGAATCCCATGTGATTATCGTTTTCAAGAGAGTTTCAATGTGGAACCAAAGAAAACGCCAAGCTCGTGTTGCGTATTTTATAATATAACAGTTGGTTCCAAAATACTTTGTTTACATATGGGTGATCGTCGTCTTTAGAGATTTGGAATGCACTCAGCTTGCGAATGAGCAGATGATAATTTTGCGTACACGAGCTCCTCCCTTAAATCACCTTCTCGAACAGCATACCCTCTGTCCTTTCACCAAACCCACAGGAATGAACGAAATTCTCACTGCATTCCCAATATCACACTTCTTTTTGTCAGAAGAGGTTGCATCAAAAAGCAGTTAAAAAGAAGTTCGACAAATGTGGAAAGCTTCTACACCACCTTCTTGGCTTGACTCTTGCAACCTCAATTCCTTAGTATCACTTTTGCTTGAACTCACAATGTATCATAACTTCGTTTACTCAAGTCCATTTGATGCTCCTGAGCTGTGACACGGACTGAAGAGGTCTGTGTATTGAGAAAATTACCCAGAAGGTTGCAAGTAGTGTGCCACAACCTCCGGCACAAAAAAGAGCATTTCAATATGACTCTATTTCAGAGATGGCATGATATCCAATTCCCACGCGAATCACGGTGGGACACTTTGCAGAATGATGAGCCCTGGAACAGATAAACTCTGCGAAACAGTGAGAATGTGAAGTCTGAAATGTGGATGAATCATTGCATGCATAGATCTATTATCAAAAACCTGAAATGAGGTAATTCCGATAGATCGTGCAAGTACCGGTTGAGAAATTCACTTACAAATTGGAACTCAAGAGGAGAAGCTAATATAATTCTAGCCCAACTGAGCATCCCCGAAGTTCAGAATCAGTGTAGCATAATCCCAGAGATATGGATCCCATTGTCAAATCCTTGTGTGGATCGCCACAGCTCCCACACGACACCTTTCGGGCGAACATATGAACTATTCGAAAAGATGCTTAATTACAAGATTTTTCAAGTTTAATTGCTGAGCCACAGTTGAGCACCACCGACGTTGACATTGATTCAAAACAACCGATCGTTGTGGAAAGATCTCACTGTTAGATCATTCATCATGAGAATGAATCACAATATAACAACATTACATTCTTCAGTCCTACGTATAGAATGTTCGTGACGTGTCTGCCACGTCATTTCATTCTGCCTTCCACCACCCCGCAACTGCCACGTATCAAGAATGCAGAAGTCCTCTGCAGACTTTAGCCAGCAAGTCAGTGAGTTCAGGCTTTCGCCAAGTCAGCAAGTCCTCATCTCCCCTGCTCTTCTTCGCCGCGGTGGTGATCGTCAGAAAACCACCTGCGGTGTGTGCAATTCGTGCAAATCTGGAGCTCGAGAGGGAGGTTCTGTAGCGCGCTATGCTGGACGGACGGAGCCTTTTTTCTCGCGTCAGATTTGCTTCAGTTTTGCGGTTATAAGGGGTAACTTAATGCAGGAGAGATGATTGTCAAACTGTTGTATGAAAACAGGGGAGAGGCGAAGTAGCAGAAATTAGGTTTGGGATATGGTGGTCGCTCGGAGCGGTAGGCATGGAAGCCGATTCTTCTGTGAAGGAGCAGATTGCTGCTGGTGAGGTGAAGAGTCGGAAGGTAAATGGACGATGGCGGAGGAGAGAGGAGTTCATGGGAAAAGCAAGAGTGCGAGCCGGACAAGGGTAGCGGAGGTGTTTGCGCTCCTGGTGTTGGTCGTGGCTTTGGTTTTCGGTTCCCTCTCGCCGCCGTTGGTGTGGCAGCAGCCTCCCTTGCCTGGGCACAGGTCGATCTGGGCTAGTGCCAGCGCTCCCAGGAGCTTCACGGCGTAGTGGAGGATTGCTGTTGCAATTACAGTACCGTGGACACCTTGAACAAGGACGTTCTGTATCCCTTTCTCCAGGACCTAGTGAGGACACCGTTCTTTGGGTACTACAAGGTGAAGCTGCGGTGCGATTGTCCGTTCTGGCCTGACGACGGAATGTGCCAGCTGCGCGATCGTAGCGTTTGCGAGTGCCCGGAAGACGAGTTTCCGGCCGCTTCTAGGTCTTCCGACCATGCGTGTTGTCAAGAAGGGAGACCGGAAGGAACGAACTGTGGACAAGAAAGATTTTCAGGGTTGGACGGACTCCGACAACCCTGACCTCATGGCCTCCTGACCCAGGGGATCAAATGCAAGGAGAAAGTGATGCATCCAGTGGTAACAAGCATCATCAGCGAGAAATCCGAGATGGAATCAGGAAGCACCAGAACACCACATCTATTCGACCACCTCACAATTGGACAAACACAAGCATGCCTTAACACTTCATCAACATAGACACACAGCATTCACGAGGCCATGGCGAGTGCAAGGCTGTCACTGAACGCGTGTTTCTTTTTATTCACAGAGAACATTGGATAGAAACATAGATTGCTCCCAGCAGAGCGAAAGTGGTAGAACCCACTTCACAAACAATCTACACGTTCAGTAACTGCTAGACTGTATTCTCAGGCTCCTAGTTCTATCACTAGTAAGCCCAAGAATTCATCTCCGTGTCCTCCTCCTCGTTCCAGTGGAACTCGGAACACTGCTCATCCTCCGTGAAGGCTTGCTGGACCAAAACGGGCTCCGGGATGACACGGAATGGATCCCCAAACACAAGGGTCGAGCCCACACTGGACGAAGAACCCTCTGAACCCGCCGTGGAATTCTGACGAGCCATTTCCAGATCCATCTGGTGGCAGCAGGCTGCAGCCGCGTCCGCATAGCTCATGCAAGAAGGCTCATTCTGGCTCCAGGAGTCACTGGAGTCGGATCCTATAGGTGCATCCACCACCCGAGTCCCGTACATGACCTCCACATTCTTGGAGGTGGACTCGGAGACCATCTCGGCCATGTGATCCGAGACCATGTCCACAAAAGGAGCCTCCACGAAATCCATCAACTGTGAATCTTCGTTGGTCCAAGCCGGAGGCCACTCGCCATCCACATTGGCCGTAGAAGAGGAGGCATCCTCATTATTCTCCTCCGTCCATAATTCGGCCTCAAGAAATTGCACATACTCCGCGACCTCATCACTACAAGGCGGAGGTAAGTTCCCATCGTCCCCATCGGCACTCCCAGAGAGAGGATCAAGTTCAGTATTCTCCTGCTCCGTCAATTCTTCCTCCAGGAAATCTGAATACTGTAGATCTTCATCACTCATCTCCGGGAGCAACCTGGCGCCAGGCTCCAGGGGCATATAAGAGGGCATTGGCATGAATGCTCCATCGTACGGTTGGTAGGTCCCTTCCTCACCGCTGTTGTTGGAAGCATTTGGGACTGGCTCCTGCACGCCCTTTTTTGGGCGGCAGGGGGCTCCTCTCTGCTGGGCCGAGGTGTGCACCAGTCGCCTTTCCTCGCCAGTTCCCAGCAATCTCATTTGGAATTGCTTTCCACAACTGAGGCATTTGAAGCGCGGCTGTGAGAGGTTGTGATTGTTATAGTACTTGAACACTGCGTGGTCCGCCACACCGCAATGGCGACACTGTCGCGATAGGGGCTTTATTTCGGCAGGGTCCTCATTCCGCTTCTTGGCGTAGGTTTTTCCCTGCCGACGCCCATGCCACCCCAACGTGAAGAATTTTTGGCACTGGCGGCATTGGTACCGCGGCTGGTCCTCCTTCTTATTGTCAAAGTACTTGAAGGAGCTGTCTGCGGATTCAGCCCCGCAGTGATAGCAGCGGTACCCCTCTGGCACTCGTATTTCCTGTGTGGATGCCATCGTCATCAAGCGCATTGCAAAGTGATTGTAGCAAAGGCAAGAAACGGAAGAGCACTTCTAGCCAGGAAACGGCAGCATTTAGCGCTGATCATTCGAGCGAGTGCGAAACTGGGATGCTCCGAGACCGTAGTGTTTTATACCTGTTGTGCGAGGGGCGAAGTCCCAGTCACTTGCAGCTCACTCCAGCGGCCGCCTTTTGTTCTTTTTTGACAGGGCGCCGTTTTTTTTTCTTTTTTGGTTGGGTGATTGATTCCTTGAGGCGTCGTTTTCGGAGAGGTTGCGTGAGAGATGAGAGCTGCGCCCGCCATTGGAAGAGCTGCTTGTGATTGGATGTTAACCTTTTGTCTGTGGAGGCCTAGCGCAAGGTACTACCGTCTCCTGGCTGTTGTGTTTGCATTAATTCATGACCTAATTGGTTGAATGATGCGATGATTTGTTTATCGCCCTTGGTATTTGATGCCCACTTTGAATAGCGGCACAGGCAGTACGTGAAGCGACGGAACCGTGCGGCTGGTAATCGCGCTTTGCTTCAATGGCGGTCTGTAGAGATGCAAGCCGACGATTACAGGGAGGTCTGTTTTACTTGAAACCCTCTCGCGTCAACATAACATTCTAGATGAGTAGTGGCATAGCAACAGTGTCGATTACGAGTTCTATCGAGCAAAGTCCTGCCCAAACCAGTGCAAATCAAGCCAAATTACAGAAGAAGGCAGTGCCTCATTGGCTTCAGGACCTATCGCTTGCTGAAATGACTTTCAATCTTGCAAAACAAGCTCCATGTGAAGGATAAGGGTGCCAACTCAGAGTGTGCTCACCAGGGTTCTCTAGAGTGTTATCAATCTCTAGCACCTTCGGTCCATAAATTTGTGCTAAACATACTCGTAAACAAATCGATTTTCTTTTTCTTTCTGATGATCTGATGAGGATCAATGATCTGAGGCTTGGCTGAGAGTGAAATTTTTTCCTTTCAGAGTCAAGAACGGAGGAGGCAGAAGATTGCGTCTGCCCAGAAACCTCAAACACCAACTTCTTCCGGGTATTCTCATCGCTTTGAAAACGAATGGCGAGCATTTGAGAAGAAGTTCCGAGGCAAGAAGTTCGTTCCCGCACCACTCAATTGCTGTCGTTAATTACATTTCATTGTACGGGTGTAACATGATTTCGGGTGCAAATGGTAATTTCAGGAAGATACGACTACTATACGAAGCAACAGTCTTACACTCGAATTGAGAAAGCAGCAGATAGCGAGGACCCCACTTCTGGTACCGTTGGAGAAGACAGAGGGCATGGAGAATCCGAGAGTGCAAGATACAGGCGGCATTTCTGGAGTAAGACGTGGCGAGGCTTTGGTGGAGGGTCAGACTGCGATCGTGAAGCAAACTCCAGATGGGACACACCTCATCAAGCAAGGACTTCGCAGAGTATTAATATTGGTTCGCCATCTGACAGATTAGTGCTTGGTTTGTCACGTGCAGGTCCTTTGTCACTAGAGGAAGTCAAGCTTGCGTGAGTTCGATAAACCTCTTATGTTTGTTGGAACACTTTTAGTACCTAGGATATGAATAATGAATTTTCTGTTTTTTAAATTTATTTTTTCAAATCCCAATCTCAGAACGGAAAGTTCATTTTCGGAGCTAATAGTCAATTGTGTTCTTTTTCAAAACTTATTTATATTGTGAAGAAATGTAGGATAAGGTTTCTTCTTTCCATTGGTACATTTTTTTCTTTTTCTTGAACCTTCTTAAAACGTTTATTTTGAAGTCCTGTAGAGATGGAAGCTGTCACTTTTGGCCATTTTGGAGACTTAGGAGTAACCTTTAATGGTTCTTCTCGTCAGAAAGTGTCCCAACTCGTTTTTTCTTAACCCAATGCCAACTTCTCCATCTTTATTACTTTTTTGGTCCATCCAGCCTTTAGATCTCTTAGTTGAACTTGTTGAAGCTTGTCCTCCTAGAATTTTATGGCAAGGAGCCTCACTGACTTTGAGGTCACAATTCTTAATTTTCAATCAGAAGTTGTTTTTTCAAGCCTTTTTGGAGGTGAAGTTTCATCTTTCAAACGCTTATTAATTTATATTTCCTACAATCTGAGAAAGAGAAATAACTTGAGATTCCATGAAACAAGGCTGAACAATCAATACGCAATTTACATTCTGGATTAATAGTGAATGAAGTGAAATACTGCGAAGATTATCGAGAAGTTCTAACGATGCATGATTGTCCTGGAAGTGGACCTTGTCACAGAACTTTTATGTGATCTATATTGTCACTAGAGCCTACCCAATAATGAAAGTACCCATTCTGGTTCATCAAAGGCTTTCGTGTTTCATTTTACTTACCACTGGGTTTGGCACAGGTTTCGTCAGTGTGCGCTCGCATGGCATCCAGATCGACATGATGGTGATCAGAAGGTATATTTGTGGAATTCGTTTTGGACACGGCGTTTTTAGTGAGATTTCCTGTCCTTGTCCGTTTCGTCTTGGCGATGGTCATGTGGTGACGCATTCGTGCAGCTTCTGGCCGAGGCCAAATTCAAGCGTGTTGGCGATGCTTACCGCACATCGCGGGAACTGCTGTAAGCAACAGAGCCAAGTTTAGTCTAAACTAGCAAAGTGTAAGTTACTTTGAGAGTGATTTTTCTTACTGAAGCATTGCAAATGTAGTGCTACATTCTTTGAAAACTTCGTGGAGATAGAGAGTAGTATTTCAGAGCCTTCATCAGCATTGTTCTTCCACGAGTGCACTATTGATTTTGACGTGCTCGGGACAATGAGTGTTGACCAATTTCCCTCTTCCTACAGATTTTCTTAGAACCGATGTTGCACTATGTACATGTTTATGCCACAGAGACAAGTTTAGTCTACACTTGCGAATTGTAAGTTTCCTTCAGATTGATTCTCTTCTTGAAGCATTGCAAATGTAGTGCCACTCATTGAAATTTTATTGGAGAGACAGAATATTGTATCAGAGCCTTCATTAGCATCGGTCTTCCAGGTGTCCATTGATTTCGACATGCTTTGGAGAATGAGTTTTGGTGTATGATTGATGATTATCTATCTTCAATTCATTTTTTTAAGAACCACTGTTGCCCTATGCATATGTTTGTGGCACGAGTGTAGCTGTCTGTTGGGACGATCAATTAGTTTCTGGTAGGATTCAATTTCCCCAGATGAGTTCTTCTCCATTCATAGATCGCTGCTCCGCTGTTCCTTAGTATTGACTTTGTAATTGGAGTACGACATCCTTGACAACTTTAGTGAGGAAAGCTTATTATAGCAGGGCATTCATTCGCATCGCTCTTGCACGAGTACATGATTGAGTTCGACATTCTCTGGACAACGAGTTTTGTTGTATGTCCTTCAATTCATTTTCTTGAGAACGAATGTTGCAGCAGTGGAGCTGTGCACCTCTTTTGCATGTTTGAGACTCTAGTGGAGTTGTCTGTAGGGAAATCATGCATGCCCATTCTCCATATGAGTTCTCCATCATTCATGGATCGATGTTCTGCTGTGGCTTAGTAATAACAATGCTATTCATTAGCTTGGTCATGAGGTGCATTGTCTTGAGGACCTCAAGTAGAGGGCATGACTGTTTGAACTTTTCGTAGTACGCCATCAGATTCTTGAAGTTTCTGAAGATCGTAGTTTGAATTTCGGCTTTGGTCTTTAGTGCAGTTGGTGAAAAGGGGGACCTCACATGATGAGAATCCTGAAGCTGTCGTAATGATCAAACGGCTCTCAGCCATCAAGAAGGAATTTGCACTTGAAGGCGTGACCAGTTTCTCGAACTGACCCCTACAGATTCTTGCCTATATTCATGAGACCCTAGGGCCGGTTTCGGGTGCAACCAATCTTTTGCTCTTTGAATATTTAGAGTTCGTTCAGAAGGTGTTCAAGAAGTGTATGCTAAGAGGATCTAAAATTTTCTTGTGACCCCAACAAGATCCAACAACATTTTACATTGTTCAAGAATATGAGTGATGATTAAATGTTTATGTGGACGAATTTAGGTGGAGTTGCCTTCGAAAACTTCGCAAGAGCTTCATCGTGTCGACCACCTCTGCTCAATGTGATCTGGATTGGATTACAAATACCATTGGTAGACGATAAGACGGCAGAACTGAGGCATTGCTACAGATTGATGAATTAATGAATGTCGTTTTTCATCTGATAGAACGACAAGGAACAGGGAGCTCATTAAGATTCGGTGACGAAGCGGAGTCGGTCTTGGCAATGCGACATGGCTTGGCCCCAAACTCTTTATTTATCGAAATGAGCTGCCAGGAAAGAAATCGCTTTGCAAGTAGTGCTCAGAACTGCGTTAAGTTACCTTCAAAAAGGGGCTGGTGGAGGGATCGTGGTTGCAGAAACGGAGGCAGATGCTTGAGATTTTAGCCAGATAGCATTTACCGCGTGTCCTCCTACAATTACACAACTGAAGATGTGTGGTCATTGAGGGGGAGCTGGATGATACATCCTGTGACATTCTTGTGCAAGTGAGAATAGAAGGAGGTGCAATTTACGGGAAGGTGGAGGATGAACTCCAATTTTCAAATTCTTTTTTGGATTAGGGATTGGTCTTCTCTGCAGTGACATTCTTAGCGGAGGTTAGAATAAGGGCAGTTTAGTGCAGCTTTGGTTAGAGAATGAACTCTAATTCTCACCACCTTGCAAGGGGGAATTAATGTTGTTCATCATATGTCCTCAGCATTGAGGTGGTAATCGAAACTGTACTGTACAGTCAGGTACAGATATAATTCGAATTTTTTTCGAAGTGGTTTCAGTGATGAAGTCACTGAACTTCAGAGAGCTCTCATAGGGTCAAAAATGAATGAATTTCTGAGTTACAAAATGCATTGTAAAGAGAATTGAATCAAGTTTGATACTGTAATAAGATAGCAATATAAAATTCTGAGATTATACATCAAAAAGTCTTTTTGTTATAGAATAACTACCATCTGGTGCTACCACCCCCTGCTGCAATCACTGCTTGCATTTGGAAAGGCATTGAAGAAATCAATATACGGAACCATTCAGAAGATATGGTATCCCATACAAATTGAAGCCTTCCTATCATTTCTACCTTGTTTTGAGGTCTATTATGATGTCTAAGCAAATCTTTTGCAAGCATCCAGACGTTCTCTATTGGATTTAAGTCTAGTGAATTGGTAGGCCAATTCAATTTTTTCATACCATAAGCACGTCTCCATTGTAGTGGCAATGCACTACGATGGACCGGAGCACCATCCTCCATTAGTATCAATTGCTCAGGATCATCGTGCAAGAAATAGAAGCCACTTAAGGCTCCTTTGTAAACAATACTAACAAAATCACTAGATGATCTCTTATCTGAAGGAATCATGACCAATGGAGACTTGTCAAAGCCAGTAAAGGCACTCCAAACCATCACTGAAGTACATCCAGACTTGAAGGTTGGTGCTACACAATCCATATTGTATTTTTCATTCATCTTCCGCCACACTCTAACCTGTCGTAGACTTTTGCCAATTTCAAAGGATGACTCATCTATCCAAATAACATTGCACCAATCTTCAAACGTCCAACTCTCATATGTATGCGCAAATGCAAGCCTATCTGCTTTGTGTTTGATAGTCAAGTATGGCTTCTTAGGTGCTATACGATTTCTGAAACCAAGCTCTCGGAGGTAGACTTGAACAATGTTTCGGGAAACACTCACCAAGCTTGCAAGCTCATTTAAGGTATGCCTCCTATTTGAACTAATAGCTCGAGATAACGACCTCAATCCCTCTCATTCAACTTTCTAGGCCTACCACATTTTGATTTCAAGGAATTCACACTTCCATGGACCTTCTAGTGAGTCAAGATAGTAGAAATGGTTGAACAAGGAGCACCAAAAACTGAAGCAATGTCCTTACACTTCATTCCAGCCTTCCTCATCCCTACAATTTGATTCTTTTCTACTACAGACAACATTCTATACTTCATGGTGCTTGCTCTAAGCTCTCAAACAACGCACAACCAATTTCTAATTTGACAGAGAGGAAGCACTCAAGCTAAAAATGCAGAAAACTAAAAATCCACCCTTCTAATGTCAATGTAAGCTACAAATGCTCAGTTTGTGATAGTATCATGTGTTGGACAACCTCACCTAGCTTAAGTAACTCAGCTCATCCAAACATTCCATGCCATATCACCATTCTTGTGGTTGCTTGCATGCCCACTTGCAAAATCTGAAATTATTGACTTACCTAACCACTTCCACCTAAACCTTATAATTAGCAATCTATGTGTCAAGATACATGGTTTGATTACATGTATAGAGACACCTCCTTCAATCTGAAATTAGATGGCCAAGTGTCATTTGCAAACTCCTTCTATTATATTCGAAAAACTTGAATGATCAGAAGTCGTTTTTCAGCAGAACAGGTTCTCGCATGAAAAAATTTGAATTATATCTATACCTGACTGTACAGTGGGGTACAATAATCTTACAAACAACTTCTTTGTGTCATTGAATGGATCTTGCATAATATTGAATAAAATTGGTATATTTTGTCTTGCATAATTAACACTTGATTCTTATGCACTCCCAATCCAGCATACCAAATTTCAATTTGAAAAAAGGAAGATTCCATTTTTGATGAATTTTTAAAGGCAATTTTCATAGTCTTACATAGTTTCTAATTGAAAACAATGGGTGAAGAATTTTTTGAATTTGATTGCATAGATATGTAGGGAACATCTATATACACATCTTTTGTGTTAAAAAATACCCCCTTAAGTTACAAATATATAATCTAGGATGAGTTCCATGTGAAGCGTCATATGACCAAACTTTGAAGAAATGGATATTTCTATATTTTAACCCCTAATGCCCAAGGCCTATTTGGAGCTTCTTGAAATTTGCTCTAAATTGAACAAAATGTCAACATTTTCATAACTTATACCAATTTCTTTTGAATTATAACCGTACAAATTCAAACTAGACATGTTAGAGATCACTAGGATAAGAAAACATAACAATATCACCTACGGATTGAAAGATTATAATATTTGATCATGAGGGTGTTAAAAGTATGAAAAATTTTCAATTCTCTTTTTGCATGTCAACTCTAAAAAGTTGGTCACTAAAAAAATATGAGGTTATAGGGCTTAGTATGCACAACCCCGATCAATTTACGGTTTTTCAAAATCTATTCTACGATTTTTTTAAATGAATTTCTAATGTGATTTTTCCTCCAAGATCTAGTATATTTGAGGTTCATTTTCAAGAGCCCTCAACACTACAAGAGGTCAAGATTGCAGTGGGCATCGTTGCACAAAATCTTGAATAGAAAAATCATAATCCTTCATTTTTAAGATCAGATTTTTTATCCTAAAACTAGACTTCAAAAAGAGTTCTCCAAAAATACAAACTATTAATAATAGCAATTTAGTTGGGTTCTACTTAACTTCAAAGTTTTCGAAACACCAAAATCTAGTGCCTTGGGCATTTAGGGGTTAACTAAATTTTGGCAAAGTAAACCTTCACACCATGTGTAATATTGTACATTTGAGTATCATGGTACAATTACTTCGCCAAAATTTAGTAACATATAGAAATATCCATTTCTTCACAGTTTGGTCATATGATGCTTTACATCGAACTCATCCTAGATTATATTTTTGTAACTTAAGGGGGTATTTTTTAACACAAAAGATGTACATATGGATGTTCCCTACATATCTATACAATCAAATTCAAAAAATTTGTCACCCATTGTCAATTTTCAATTACATTTCTTGTAAAACCATGAAAATTGCTTTTAAAAATTCACCCAAAATAGAATTTGGGGTTTTTGAAATTGAGAATTGGTACACTTTATTTGGATTGCATAAGGATGCTATTATAATTATGCTTACCAAAAGATACCACTTATAGTCCATGTTGTACAAAAAAATTGGAATGGCTCAAATAGGTTAGTTGTAAGATTATTGTAACCCACTTGTACAGTATATTTTTCAAGAATGAGAATATTCATCATTTTTGCTTCTTCTTTTTGGCCTTTTAGTGAAATTGTGCACCAAAATAAATAATTTGGCTAAAAAAAGGCAACAAATTGTGAAATTTTTCGCCAATTTACTTTCAATTTAAAAAAATCTTGGATGAAATTGCTAGATTGTAGATGAAAACAAAAATAAAAACAAGCATTGCGCATTCTTCCAAGAAGCATTGCCTACTTAGGTAATAAATACAACCACAAGAAATATCTCCACACATAACTATTTGCTTCCTTAGACAAAATTTGAAACTTTCCTATAGTAGTGAAACAATGAGACATACTATAAGTGTAAAGGATTTATATTACAACATGAAATTATTTGCAGGCATTGAGGGCTTGAGGTCCTATAAGAGAGAATAGAAGCTCTATAAGAGATATAAATCAAGTGTGTCATTATTTTAATTATATACAACATTTACATGTTTTGCATCAAAAAGCAAAGGTGTGCTAATAAATTGATGTAGTATTTACCTTCCATTGTAGGATATATTGACTTTTATAGAGGGCAACATGGAATTATAGGTAGTTGATGAATGAGATGTATTCCAATACAACATTTGCATGGGCAACCCCATAAATTCATTCCTTACCTCATGTAGGCACTTGTTTTGTTGGTCATGCCTTCATAGATGGCTACAACATCAAGAAAAGCCTTGCCCAATGTACAAGCACATGGTCTAAGACTATGGCATCATTTTTGTTTATGGATGCCAAAGAAGATCAAGTTCTAGGGTAGAAGGTTCTCATCCTTCTTGGCCCACTGACCAACCATGGAGTAGGACAATCAAGTGGAAACTCATTGCAGCATATTTCAATGCAACATCACGCAAACAAGCTTCAAGGCAAGATCTTTGCATGTAATCTTTGAGGTCTAGAGCACAAACAAATTTTCAAGCAATTTGTGCATCACATCCGTCACTATGAATAGACTAGATAGCAAAAGTATCCAATGAATTTGCCCAATATTTGGATGCATTTCAAGTACTTTATAGAGAAGAGCCATTAATAGATGTCCTTCTAGTGTTTGCACATAATTTGTGTCCTAGTTTCTCGGGGTGAAGTATTTTCAGGAATTAATGACTTTTGGAGTTCGTGATAGTTGTACTATGAAGCCCCAAATCCTCAATTGGACACATTCTTATGAACTTTACAATGATTATTTGGAAGCATGGGGCTAGCATTTTTATAGAATTTAGGATCGAGTAGTTCATCTAGTTTCTTCTACTACTAATACGATTGAAGCTCTAGTTGCATCTTAGCTACTTAATTTAGGACACCTAATTAACCCTTGGAGGACCAAACTACGATTTTGGCAACATAGCAATATTGGGCAACTCACTACGAAAGGAGTTTTTGTTTTTGTTTTCTTTAAAATTTTTACACAACATAGGGACGAGTTTTTTCTTTAAGGACCAAAAATATTCATAACTTTTGACTACATGATTAAAAAGTTATTGTATGATATGTAGATTCTTTCTCAACTTGGGTGGTCGAGGTAGATACCCTAAATCACTAAATCTAGGCTGATCATTTTTTTTTTAATTTGGAAATTGGTTTTCTGGATTTATATATATGTGAACTTGTGAAGAACTTTGAAGTCCTTTATTTGACTCAATTTTCAATATTTTCCAAGAAAATAAAATCATAGAATGTAGATTTTTTGTTACAACATTACAACCATTGGGATTGGTATTTTTCAATTCCACAACTAAACTCGTAATAATTTTTTATTTTGTATCATTTTCTACTTCCTTCTACTTACTATTTTTTTCCTATATGTTGTACAATTCCAAAATTTTCAAGCATGTAGCCAAGTTTCCTTGAAGAATGAATCCAAAAAAGCACCATCAACATGGGCATTTTTTCATACAAATGTAACCTTGTGAAGTGCAACTCTCCTTTTTCTTTTTATTGGGCCCAAAAAATGATTTATGTCAATTCAAACGTTGCTATCTTGCAATCCATAACATGGAAATTTCTGAATTATTTTTCACATCTTTTCAAACCAATGTACTATAAGATCCTAAGGTTACATGTGTTCAAGAATTTTTTTTTCCCCTAAAATTTGGTACTTGTACTAGAAATTAGTTTTGGAGCATTTTTGGTGAAAACATAGTCACAAAACTTTAGGAGTTAATGGCTCAAGCGTTGGTTCAAATTCTTTAGCAATCCATGAAGACTCGGAGAGTGGACGCAAATTTGCAAGTGAAGGAAATTGGTGCAATGGAGTTTAGTGGAGTGCAGCAGGAATGAAGAAGGTTAAGAAAGATTTGATTCTTGCTAGACTTTGATTTGTTGATGATTAGGATTAATTTAGATATAAGATAAACCAACCTATCACCACCTTGATTAGCAATCGGAATATGTTGGAGCCAACTCCAACAGGGGCACCTATTTTTCAAAGGTGTGCGCATGTTTCACAAATCAAACCCAAGTGGAATTATAGTTTTTTGAAGAAAATAGTAATTTTTGTGGATTTTTGAAATTGGTTGTCCTAAAATTAGAAAACCGCCCATGGAGTAGAGTCACAAATGTCATATTAATAACCCATTACCGCCTAAAAGTGTATCTACTAGCATGTGGATATTCACCAATCAAAGATGACACATTATCCAAATTAAAGTTAATGAATTGATTTTGTGAGCAAAGTAAATGGAGTTAGAGGAGTTTTGTGGTGGTAATGGGGCTAAAAGTTAGGTGGCAACAATAGGTTGGTTTACCCTATCTTGAGTATGTGTTGAATGTTGGGTTCACTAAACAATTACATTTATAACATAAGTTACAAATATATAATCTTATAACTTTCCCCTTTAAAATTTTGAGAACCAATTCATTGTAGCTCCTAAAAATGCTCAACTACTTGCATCTTGATTCAAGTAGATGCAAAATAAAACATTAGTTATTTTCTAATGCGTACCCATCACAACTTATTTCGGATGGTTGCTTCATTTTGAAGTGCACATAAATTAATTTTGCTTTTCTATTGCTCATTCATACCAACTTATTGTGAATGGTTGCTTCATTTAGAAGTGCAGATAAATTAATTTTGCTTTTCTATTGCTCATTCATACCAACTTATTGTGAATGGTTGCTTCATTTAGAAGTGCTAAAGAATTAATTTTGCTTTTCTATTGCATACCTATCACACCTAAGCTTATTTCAGATGGTTTTGAATGTACGGTAGGAAGCCCAATGTGGATTGTTTGGTCACTACACATATAGTTATTGGATTCACAATTTATTTTTTGCAATTGAACAAGGTTTATTTTGCATGTATTTTGGTCAACTTATTTGGAAAAGTAATGATATATATAGATGGTCAAAGCAAGAACATATAGGTTTCCATTGTGGTCCCAAAGGAGGACTAATCCTACCCTTTGTGATTCTAATGTGTCTCTCTTACTTCTCCACAATCCACATGGTTTCTATAGAAATCCCAAAACACCCCTTTGTACAATGAAAGAATGAATGAACCTTTCAAATTGCATGTGTAGAAGCTCCATGGGTGAATCCATTGAATTTAGTAAATGGTGACTTTCCAACCTAATTCCAAAGCTTTGATTCCCAATTGCTCCCTCAATGCAATAAAAACTACATTAGAATGAACCAAAATTAAATTGGATCCAACATGAGAGCTCCGAAATTTTGAAACTGTTGTGGTCTTAAAACTGAAACTGGTTCACTAAGTATCTCATGCTCCAATATTTTCAACCCACCTTTGTTGCCAAGGCTCAAGCAATCACCAAATCATTCATTGTTTCCAGTCATTTGAGAGGATCATAACATGACATCGAGAGGGTCTTATTTTTATTTTGTACGCTATACCAAAGTGGCAATATAAAATGTTGTAGTGGTGCTCCAAATTTCAACATTCATCCACATATTGGATAGAAAATATCACATTAGCACATATCAAATTTCAGAGTCCTCAATTTTGTTTTTATCCAAAGATTTCATCCACAATCTAGAGATTTCATCCAAGATTTAAAAATAAATGAAAATTCAAAGGTTTCTTGAGAAAAACTTCATAGTTAGTGGCCTTTTTTTAGCCAAAGTATTCTCATTCCTAAAAAATGTAATGTATAGTGCCCTCCAATAAGTCTTGCAACCCCATGTCTAATTCTCTACCAAGCAATTTGATTACAAAACATACTTTTGGTAGGTAAATTTAGGTATTTGATTGAGATTTTTTGCCTTGTACAAGGTGAGTTATGTACCTTGTTGTAATTCATTTCACTTTTTAAAAATATCTCTTTTTGTGAGAGGTGATTGATTTTGAAAACACTATATTGAGTTCAAAAGTACAATGCTACACTTAAAAATTTCGTTGTAGGAGATCACACGTAGTAGATGTCCACTGACTTTGGAGTTGAGAAGGTCAACATAATATGAAAGTCATTGATTGCCAACCAAATTCTTCTGACCTCAATCCTGTAGAAAACTTATGGAAGAAAGTCAAAGATCAAGTGCAAAGAAGGTGTAGATCCCATAACAAAGACTAAATGTGGACATTAGTGAATTGACTTGGGAGGATACACCTTAAGAAAGTATCAAAAAGTTAATTTCTACAATGCCAAACCAAATGGAAGTTGTTATGGTAGCTCAAGGTGGTAGTATTTGATGGTAGTGTATGGACCACTTTGATGCAATGTAGTTGCTAATAAACAAGACATAATGTAAAATTCATGTTATAGTAGGCTTCTATAGTACTAGAACTTTCTAATGATACCCTATTTGACAACATTTGTTAAATTTTTTTTCTATAAATGGGCTTGTTTTTCTTTGCCTTAAATGTTTATGAAAAAAAATTGCAAAATTGCAAAGGGGAAAATTTCACCTAAATTATGTGAGTCTTTGTAACATGAAAGATGTGAACAATGATATTTCCTAAATACTTGTGCAATCAAATCTTAAAAAATCATCACATATATTTTTCAATTAATTATTACATAAGGCCTTGAAAAACTAATAAAATAATTCACCAAAAATGGAGTTCATATTTTCTGACATTGAAATTTCATCAGTTGATTAAGGTTCCATAAAGCATTAGCTTTAATAGGATAATTTTGATAGAGTATTTTAAAAATGAAGTCAAAAAGGAAAAATTTGAAGGGCTTCATAGTGGGGTTGCAAGACTTATTGGAGGGTATTGTACAGTATAGTTTCAATTACCACGTCAGTGCTGAGTGACGACATGCGTTCAACAACATGAATTCCCCCTTGCAAGATCACGGTCACAGGATGTACCATCCAGCTCCCCCTCAAGGACCAAACACCTTCAGTTGTGTCATTACAGGAGAACACGCGGTAAATGCTATCTGGCTAAAATCTCAAGCATCTGCCACCGTTTCTACAACCACGATCCCTCCAACAGACCCTTTTTGAGGGTAACTTACGCAGTTATGAGCACTACTTGCAGAGCGATTTCTTTCCTGGCAGTTCATTTTGGTAAATAAAAAGTTTGGGGCCAAGCTATGTCGCACTGCCAAGACCGACTCAGCTTCGTCACCGAATCTTGATGAGCTCCCTGTTCCCTGCCGTTCTATCAAATGAAAAACGACATTCATTAATTCATTAATCTGTAGCAATGCCTGAGTTCTGCCGTCTTAGCGTCTACCAATGGTATTTATAATCCAATCCAGATCACATTGAGCAGAGGTGGTCGACACCAAGAACCTCTTGCGAAGTTTTCGAAGGCAACCACACCTAAACTCGTCCACATAAACATTTGATCATCATTCATATTCTTGAAGACTGTAAACTGTTCTTGGATCTTGTTGGGGTCACAAAGAAAACATTAGATCCTCTTAGCATACACTTTCTGGACACCTTATAAACGAACTCTAAATAATCAAAGAGCAAAAAAATGGTTGTACCCGAAACTAACACTAGGGTCTCATGAATACAGGCAAGAATCTGGAGGGCTCAGTTCGAGAAACTGGTCACGCCTTTAAGTGCAAATTCCTTCTTGATGGCTGAGAACCGTTTGATCATTACGACAGCTTCAGGATTCTCATCATGTGAGGTCCCCCTTTTCACCAACTCCACTAAAGACCAAAGCCGAAATTCAAGCAACGATCTTCAGAAGCTTCAAGAATCTGGTGGCATACTCCTGACAGTTCGAACAGTCATGCCCTCTACTTGAGGTCCTCAAGACAATGCACCTCATGACCGAACTAATGAATGGCATTCTTGTTACTAAGCGACAGCAGAACATCGATCCATGAATGGTGGAGAACTCATCTGGAGAATGGGCATGCATGATTGTCCCTACAGACAGCTCCGCTAGAGTCTCAAACAAGCAAAAGAGGTGCACAACTCCACTGCTGCAACATCGGTTCTCAAGAAAATGAATTGAAGGACATACAACAAAACTCGTTGTCCAGAGCATGTCGAAATCACTCATGTACTCCTGGAAGAGCAATGCGAATGAATGCTCTGCTATAATAAGCTGTCCTCACTAAAGTTGTCAAGGATGTCGTACTCCAATTACAAAATCAATACTAAGCAACAGCGGAGCAGCGATCTATGAATGGAAAAGAACTCATCTGGGGAAATTGAATCCTCCCGGAAAGTAATTGATCATCCCAACAGACAGCTACACTCGTGCCACAAACATATGCATAGTGCAACGTTAGTTCTGAAAAAACTAAAGTGAAGATAGATAACGATCAATCATACACCAAAACTCATTCTCCAAAGCATCTCGAAATCAATGGACTCCTGGAAGACCGACGCTAATGAAGGCTCTGATCCCATAATCTGTCACTCCAGTGAAATTTCAAGGAATGTGGCACTACATTTGCAATGCTTCAAGAAGAGAATCACTCGCAAGGAAACTTACATTTCGCAAGTGTAGACTGAACTTGGCTCTGTTGCATAAACATGTACAAAGTGCAACATCGGTTCTAAGAAAATCAATTGTAGGAAGAGGGAAAATGGTCTACCACTCATAGTCCCGAGCATGTCAAAATCAATCATATACTCTTGGAAGACCGATGCTAATGAAGGCACCGAAATACTACTCTCTCTCCACTAAATTTTCAAAGAATGTAGCACTGCATTTGCATTGCTTCAGTAAGAAATTCGATCTCAAAAAAACTTAGAATTTGCAAGTTTAGACTAAACTCGTCTCTGTTGCTTACAGCTGTTCCCGCAACGTACGGTAAGCATCGCCAACACTCTTGAATTTTGCCTCAGCCAAAACCTGCACGAATGCGTCACCACATGAGCATCGCCAAAACGAGACTAACACGGACAGAAAATCTCAATAAAAACGCCTTGTCCGAAACGAATTCAACAAGTATACCTTCTGATCAACATCATGTCGATCTGGATGCCATGTGAGCGCACACTGACGAAACCTGTGCTAAACCCAGTGTTAATTCAAGTGAAAACCTAAAGACCTTTCATGCACCAAAATGGGTACCTTCATTGCACCAAAATGGGTACCAATATTAATACTCTGCGAAGTCCAATTTCAGCAATTTCAGCAAGCGAGGACTCCTGAAGCCAATAAAGCAATGCCTTCTTCTGTAATTTGGCTTGATTTGCACTGGTTTTGGTAGGATTTCGCTCGATAGAACTCGTAATCGACAGTGTTGCTATGCCACTACTAATCGGGAATGTTATGTTCAAGCGAGAGGGTTTCAAGTAAAACAGACCTCCCTGTAATCGCCGGCTTGCATCTATACAGACCGCCATTGAAGCAAAGCGCGTTTAACAGCCGCACGGTTCCGTCGCTTCACGTACTGCCTGTGTCGCTATTCAAAGTGGGCATCAAATACCAAGGGCGATAAACAAATCATCGCATCATTCAACCAATTAGGTCATGAATTACTGCAAACACAACAACCAGGAGACGGTAGTACCTTGCGCTAGGACTCCACAGACAAAAGGTTAACATCCAATCACAAGCAGCTCTTCCAATGGCGGGCGCAGCTCTCATCTCTCACGCAACCTCTCCGAAAACGACGCCCCAAGGAATCAATCACCCAACCAAAAAAGAAAAAAAAACGGCGCCCTGTCAAAAAAGAACAAAAGGCGGCCGCTGGAGTGAGCTGCAAGTGACTGGGACTTCGCCCCTCGCACAACAGGTATAAAACACCATGGTCTCGGAGCATCCCAGTTTCGCACTCGCTCGAATGATCAGCGCTAAATGCTGCCGTTTCCTGGATACAATTGCTCTTCCGTTTCTTGCCTTTGCAGCAATCACTTTGCAATGCGCTTGATGACGATGGCATCCACACAGGAAATACGAGTGCCAGAGGGGTACCGCTGCTATCACTGCGGGGCTGAATCCGCAGACAGCTCCTTCAAATACTTTGACAATAAGAAGGAGGACCAGCCGCGGTACCAATGCCGCCAGTGCCAAAAATTCTTCACGTTGGGGTGGCATGGGCGTCGGCAGGGAAAAACCTACGCCAAGAAGCGGAATGAGGACCCTGCCGAAATAAAGCCCCTATCGCGACAGTGTCGCCATTGTGGTGTGGCGGACCACGCAGTGTTCAAGTACTATAACAATCACAACCTCTCACAGCCGCGCTTCAAATGCCTCAGTTGTGGAAAGCAATTCCAAATGAGATTGCTGGGAACTGGCGAGGAAAGGCGACTGGTGCACACCTCGGCCCAACAGAGAGGAGCCCCCTGCCGCCCGAAAAAGGGCGTGCCGGAGCCAGTCCCAAATGCTTCCAACAACAGCGGTGAGGAAGGGACCTACCAACCGTACGATGGAGCATTCATGCCAATGCCCTCTTATATGCCCCTGGAGCCTGGCGCCAGGTTGCTCCCAGAGATGAGTGATGAAGATCTACAGTATTCAGATTTCCTGGAGGAAGAATTGACGGAGCAGGAGAATACTCAGGTTGATCCTCTCTCTGGGAGTGCCAATGGGGACGATGGGAACTTACCTCCGCCTTGGAGTGATGAGGTCGCGGAGTATGCGCAATTTCTTGAGGCCGAATTATGGACGGAGGAGAATAATGAGGATGCCTCCTCTTCTACGGCCAATGTGGATGGCGAGTGGCCTCCGGCTTGGACCAACGAAGATTCACAGTTGATGGATTTCGTGGAGGCTCCTTTTGTGGACATGGTCTCGGATCACATGGCCGAGATGGTCTCAGAGTCCCCCTCCGAGAATGTGGAGGTCATGTACGGGACGATGGTGGTGGATGCACCTATAGGATCCGACTCCAGTGACACCTGGAGCCAGAATGATCCTTCTTGCATGAGCTATGCGGACGCGGCTGCAGCCTGCTGCCAACAGATGGATCTGGAAATGGCCCGTCAGAATTCCATGGCGGGTTCAGAGGGTTCTTCGTCCAGTGTGGGCTCGACCCTAGTGTTTGGGGATCCATTCCGCGTCATCCCGGAGCCCGTTTTGGTCCAGCAAGCCTTCACGGAGGATGAGCAGTGTTCCGAGTTCCACTGGAACGAGGACGAGGACACGGAGATGAATTCTTGGGCTTACTAGTGATAGAACTAGGAGCCTGAGAATACATTCTAGCAGTTACTGAACGTGTAGATTGTTTGTGAAGTGGTTTCTACCACTTTCGCTCTGCTGGGAGCAATCTATGTTTCTATCCAATGTTCTCTGTGAATAAAAAGAAACACGCGTTCAGTGACAGCCTTGCACTCCTCATGACCTCGTGAATGCTGTGTTTCTATGTTGATGAAGTGTTAAGGCATGCTTGTGTTTGTCCAATTGTGAGGTAGTCGAATAGATGTGGTGTTCTGGTGCTTCCTGAATCCATCTCGGATTTCTCGCTGATGATGCTCGTTACCTCTGGGTGCATCACTTCCTCCTTGCATTTGATCCCCTGGGTCAGGAGGCCATGAGGTCAGGGTTGTCGGAGTCCGTCCAACCCTGAAACTCTTTCTTGTCCACAGTTTGATCCACGGTTCTTTCCGGTCTCCCTTCTTGACAACTCGCATGCTCGGAAGACCTAGAAGCGGCCGGAAACTCGTCTTCCGGGCACTCGCAAACGCTACAATCGCGCAGCTGGCACATTCGGTCCTTAGGCCAGAACGGACAATCGCACCGCAGCGTCACCTGGTAGTACCCAAAGAACGGTGTCCTCACTAGGTCCTGGAGAGAGGGATACAGAACCTCCTTGTTCAAGGTGTCCAACGGTACTGTAATTGCAACAGCAATCCTCCACTACGCCGTGAAGCTCCTGGGAGCGCTGGCACTAGCCCAGATCGACCTGTGCCCAGGCAAGGGAGGCTGCTGCCACACCAACGGCGGCGAGAGAGAACCGAAAACCAAAGCCACGACCAACAGCAGGAGCGCCAACAACACCGCTACCCTTGTCCGGCTCGCACTCTTGCTTTTCCCATGAACTCCTCTCTCCTCCGCCATCGTCCATTTACCTTCCGACTCTTCACCTCACCAGCAGCAATCTGCTCCTTCACAGAAGAATCGCCTTGCATGCCTACCGCTGCGGGCGACCACCACATCCCCAAACCTAATTTCTGCTACTTCGCCTCTCCCCTGTTTCCACACAACGCTTGACAAGCTGGGTCATCATCTCCCCTGCATTAAGTTACCCCTGATAACCGCAAAACTGAAGCAAATCAGACGCGAAAATAAAGGCTCCGTCTGCCCAGCATAGCGCGCTACAGAACCTCCCTCTCGAGCTCCAGATTTCCACGAATTGCACACACCGCAGGTGGTTTTCTGACGATTCTTCCCATCACCATCGCGGCGAAGAAGAGCAGGAGGACTTGCGGACATGGCAAGAGCTTTAAGGTTACTGACTTGCTGGCTAAAGTCGGCAGAGGACTTCTGTTATCTTGATACGTGGCAGTCGCGGAGTGGTGGAAGACCTAATGAAATGACGTGGCAGACACGTCACCAGCATTCTACACGTAGTACTGAAGAATGTAATGTTGTGAAATTGTGATACATTCTTACATGATGAATGATCTAACTGTGAGTTCTTTCCACAACGATCGGTTGTTTAGAAGCAATGTCAACGTCGGTGGTGCTCCACTCTAGCTCAGCAATTAAACATGAAAAATCTTGTAATTAAGCATTTTTTCGAAATCTTCATATGTTCGCTCGAATGGTGTCACCGCGATTCAAGCAAGGATTTGCTAATCGAATCCACATCTCTGCGACTGTGGTACATTCTTCCCAGTTGGGCAAGAACTAGCTTCTCGTCTCCTTTTTTTTTTGGGCGAATTTCTGAAGGTTCACTACTGTACCGGTATTGCACAATCTATCGGAATTACCTTATTTCATGTTTTTGATAATAGATCTATGCAATGATTCATCCACATTGCAGACTACATATTTTTTTTCCACGGAGTTCCTATTTTTCTCAGTTGGGCTAGAATTATATTAGCTTCTCGTCTTGAGTTCCTATTTGTGTGTGAATTTCTCAACCGGTACTTGCACAATCTATCGGAATTACCTCATTTCAGGTTTTTGATAATAGATCTATGCAATGATTCATCCACATTTCAGACTACATTGGTTTTTTTTCCCAGAGTTCCTACTTTTCTCAATTGGGCTAGAATTCAAATAGCATCTCGTCCTGAGTTCCTATTTGTGTGTGAATTTCTCAGCCGGTACTTGCACGATCTATCGGAATTACCTAATTTCAGGTTTTTGGTAATAGATCTATGCATGCAATGATTTATCCACATTTCAGACTTCACATTCTCACTGTTTCCCAGAGTTCATCTGTTCCAGAGCTCATCATTCTGCAAAGTGTCCAACCGTGGGAATTGGATATTACGCCATCTCTGAAATGTAGTTATTTTGAAATCTTCTTTCTTGTGCCAGAGGTTGTGGTACACTATTTGCAACTCTCTGGATAATTTTTCTCAATACACGGACCTCTTTAGTCCTCACAGCTTAGGAGCACCAAATGAAGGAGAGTAAACGAAGTTATGATACACAGAGTTCAAGCAAAAGTGACACTAAGGAATTAATTGAGGTTGCAGCAGTCAAGCCAAGAAGGTGGCTTAGAACCTTTCTACATTTATCGAACTCCTTCATTACTGCTTTTGTATGCACCCTTTTCTGATGAAGACAAGTGTGAAATTGAGAATACTGTGAGAATTTCGTCCATTCCTGTGGGTTTGGTACCAGGACAGAGGGTGTGATGTTCGAGAAGGTGATATAAGAGAGGAGCACGTGTACCCAAAATTACTATCTGTTCATTCGCAAGCTGAGTGCATCACAAATCTCTAAAGATGACGATCACTAATATGTAAACAAAGTATTTGGAACCAACTGGCATACAGAATACCCAACGCAAGCTTGGTTTTATTTCGTTTATACATTGAAACTCTACTGAAAACCATAATCGTATGGGATTCATATCAATTGCTTCATACGCGACAGAGACTCCATGTGATTTTTGATATGTAAAAATTCTCATTCTAGTTTCGGCTCCGAATACAGGCAGAAAACCAAGCACGCACTGCGCATTGGCTCGTTCTAAATATTCTTGCTCAGAATTGTCTTCCTGGAAGTTTCCTGATGTGATGTGCAGGTCTGGCGCACGTACTCTAGGAAGCAGAAATTGGTGCTGACGGAAATTTCAATTTCGTCTTTTCAGAAATGCGGTGAAAGCGAGGTTTCAGCCGCCCGATACAGAATGCTGCAAACTTACGAAGTTCAAGGGCACTTACAGATTTGCGAGTTCGCAACAGCGGTGTCACTTCTCACACTGCGATACTATGGAGCTGATGCATCTTCAAGACCGCAAATGTGGGATAAGTGAGGAGGCGCAGGAAGAACACTATGGTCTCCATCATCACTCGGAGTGATGGCGAGCAAGTATTTAGGGTTAACTATTTTTATTTCTTCGTTAGGGTGAAGATGGAGGATTGGCCGTGAGGACAAGACGTCAAATGGATTTTAGCATTGCCTACATGACACTTTTAGCACCCTACATCTTACGTCTTTGAAAATTTGTAACTAATGCACAATGTGTTAAAAACTTATTGAACCACTTGCATTTTCATTCATAATCCTTTAACCCCTAAGCATCACAGAGAGAACAACATAAACGAGGAGCTTTTTTTTGATGGATCTAGAAAATCCAAAATAATTTGAGAACTACTCAATTACTAAAAGTTTCACGGTTGAGATTTGAAGCCAACTGACTGGTGAGTACGAATCTACAATTTAAAAGAGAATCCACCATGCGGATTTCAAGATTACAAGACTTGATGAACTTGATATTTCACAAATCCTATTTTTACAGTGTCCAAAAAACATCCCCTCTGACGCATAGGGGTTAACAAAGCGCAAAATTGTTGTTCATTTTCTAGAGCATATTGAACATGCCACAAAGCTTATTTGGGCAATTTCAGGTGTAGTTACTATAGTTCCATACCAACAAAGCTGACAATTAATTTGATGCAATGCCAAATAAGTTATGGGAGGCAACCCATTCCTGATCACCATACCCTTCTAGCAACATAGACTACTCTCTCTCTCTACAAGAGTAGATGATAGTGATTATTTACGGCACAATTTCTAGTGTAGTTGTGGCACACTATGATTGTTTTACAACACTCTCAATACACTAGAAGAAAATCATGTCCGCTACAACTGACTGCCCTGCAACTACTGTCCTATGCAACTGCCCTGCAACTACAATCCTCTATATTTGCACCAACTTTGACATAGTGAAACTACAGTTGCAAAATAGTCGCAAAGTAGTCGCACAATGTAGTTATAGTTACAAGAATGTAACAGAAGAATTGATGTGAGGTATTTTACATCCAATATTCATCAAAATTGTCGACGTGGACAATTTTACATTTTGTAGAGTCCTATGTGTCTATCTACAATTGCTTATGATCTAAATTTGATATCAATTCAATTAGAAAGCAACTCGAGTGCAACTAGATTGCAACTAGAAAGCAATTAGACTACAAATAGACTACAACTACAATTCGACTAAAGTTTGTCTAAAAAATGACTAGACTTCAACTACAAAACAACTGACATGCAACTACAAACCAAGTAAACTGCAACTAGAAAACAACTAGCTTGCAACTAGAAAACAATTAAAATGCAACTACTACTAAGTCTTTTATTAATTGTCCCATATCAATTGTTAAGAATACAATTAAGTTACACATATAAGAATTGTAAGTTATAGCAATCTTGTGTAATGAATTTTGATTATGAAATTCTAATATTTCTACATGTTGTAGATTTTTACACTTTGTAGATATCTACAAATTGTAGATTTCTACGATTTGTAGATCTCTACAACTTATAGATTTCTACAATTTGTAGATTTCTATAATCTACAAATATTTAAAAATTTAAGAAATTTTTGGATTAGGCAATGTAAAAAAAGATAGATATGAAATTCTAAATCTACATATCTATGAATTATAGACAAGTTGTACATTAGTTGGAAACTAGTTGTAGACTAGTTGTATACCAGTCGCAAACTAGTTGTAGATTAGTTGCACACCAATCGCAAACTAGTTGCATACTAGTTGCACGTCAGTCGTAATCTAGTCACATATAAATAACTTCCACATCAGCAACCACGTCACAGGAGTTCATCAACGAACTTCCAAGTAGGTTGTCAGATGAAAAACAACCTTGGAAATTTTTCCAACTGCTTTGCAACTAGTGCAACTTGTCCACTGCAACTGCGGGCTCTTTTTTGTCACCTAGTTGCAAACGTCTCATGCAACTACAAAACTAGTTGCAAATTGTAGTCGCAAAACCTCTTGTTTTCTTCTAGTGATATTGCAGCCAATCTTTGATGGATTTGCAACCACCCGTTAGTTGGAAATAGGAAGGTCTATACGATCAAAGTAGGAGGAACAAAATCTTCGACTCAAAAATTCATAGTAATTATGTTTTGAGAAATAAAAATCTGGAAAATTATGAAAACCTTCTTAACTCTATTTCTGCACACTGAAAAATCCCCCCCCGCCCCCCAAAGAAACAAAAACAAAAACAAACTCGCCCTCTAGATAGGTGTAACCGCTTAAGTGGTTGGAAATGGGTTGCCTCCCTTATAGACGGAAAGCCAGGCAGGGGCACGGAACGGTAACCGTGGAATCCCACATGGCAAGTCCCGGATAACGTTCGCCAGTCGACCCCATTTCCGTAGTTCCAGCGCCCATAGCCGCGCTCCCAAAGCCCCCATCTTCATTTCTCCCTTCTCCAATGCACAGCCTCGCCTCCACCGTGAGGAAAATGATGAAGTTACGCTACCCATCCAATTCTGCTTTTCCAGGGGACCCAGATTTCGTTGGCGCATATTGCTGTGCCAATCCTGCAAATTGAGCGCCTCGTCCACCGACTTCCCTAATCCTTTTGGATGCAAATTCCTCCTCTCTCAGGGGTTCTCGCCAAGCCATCTCGTGGTTTGTGGAGAACCCTAGTGAAGGTTTAAGCTGCTGGTGCTGGTGCTGGAGCTCGTGCTAGCTGCGACTTTTGCGTTCCTCCCTTTAGAATTACTTTCGTTAACTGTCATGGCTTCGTCGTCGTCTGTGGCGACTTTGCTCTCCGCGACTTTGCAGCTGGGCGCTGTGGAAATGTTGTCCAGCGGAGGAGCCGTTGGTTCCAGAGTGTTGGCGTCTCCTCAGCCGAAGCGTCTGCGTCAAGCTGGAGCTGGGGTCGTGAATAGCATGGGGGCGTCTCCGCAAGGGGCGAGTTGGCCGATTTGTCAAGGCTTGAACCTTCGGCAGCTGCAGGTACTGGAAATTTCTGTCTATGGTCGAAGTTAAGTAGGGGATTCTGACTTTGGTGAATGATGGGTTTCTAATGGTGAAGCTCCTTAACAGGGAATGAGAATGGACAGATCGCCGTCTTGGTGTGGTAGATGAAGCTGCCACTGTAATTGTGGATTGTTGTTTCCATGAAGTAGGTAATGGCATTGTGGTATATTGGATGGCTCCCTTTTAACCTCTTTCTCAATCACTGCTATCGTTGTTCAACATAAAAGTACAGGTTGGGCTCTTCAAAACAAGTGTTGTGGTTGAATGTTTTGATTGGGTAGTCCACGGTTCATCAGCAATCTGTTTCAGTGCGTTTAAGAAGGGTTGAATCTCCCTATTAGGGTGCTCTATTTTGATTAATTGACTTAGATTACATGCATAAGGATATCATCCACTGCGAGGCTTATCTGGTTAATTTATCCGTGTCATAGTTTTAAAGCGCTTTGTCTTTGTCATTTGCTATCAAACAGACTCTTTATTCAACCTACTCGAAGAAACAGACTCTTTATCCAATCAAGACCTTCAGTCATGGTGGTCATAGGAATAGAGTTTTCCTTCTACTACTTTGTCTTTTTCATTCTTGAGTCAGGTGGAAGACCTTTCCTCTTAGAAGAGACCATATGTAGGCTTACGTGGAGTGATGCAGAGAATAGTGGAGAGGATGTTGGAGCAATCTAATGACTAGGAGAGAATGAAAAAATTTCTAGGAGCCAAGAAGACATCTTTGTGTGAAGAATAATTGCTAAAGGATCCTTTAATGTCAATTTCGTTGTATAGTCGTGATTCAGAGCTCCAAAAATTGTGACATTCACCTGCACAGAACTTTAAAACCCAGCACTGGTATAGAGTTAAGTTTCTAGATGCATGTATTGAATATGATGCCATTGTTATGAATCTCCGCCTATGTAACGATATTCACCTTCTGTGTAAGGGATGGTGACCGTGAAGCTTAAGAATAGTATGAATGCAATTAATGTTAGGATTAGCTTATTCGTCTCAGTAAAATTATTAACTGCATGTGGCAAGAGCCCCTTCTGATGGAGATTGTGCTGTGCTCTGTTTTGATTATTCTTCAGTCAGTTTTGCTTGCAGCAAGAAGCACCGCACCCTACAACTGCAGCCCCAGAGGTGTTGGAGTCGCCAGCATTTCCGAGGTCTGGAGCAAAATGGGAGGAGGCGGGGGCAAGGGATTTGGTGGTGGAGGCGGGGGTCGTGGAGGGGGCGATGGCTTTGGAGTGCCAGCTGCAGGGGATTCCTCACTGGGGACATCCGGTGGGGATGCTTCCAACTCCGTGCCCGAGGATGTCATCTTTCTCACAGTTGGGGTAACGGACCTTGTTCTCAATCCGAATTTCTATATTAATTTGGAATACAGCTAAACTGATTTGTCCCGTTATATTCCTCCCTTGTCAAAAATTAAACCGTATGTATTTCCATTTTTATCAATGATAGGTGTGATGATTCTTCAACATGAATAGCACTAGATTTACATAAAAATCGGTAGAAATATCCTCCTAAAAAGTTGTAGTTACTATTTGTAAGTTTCTTTTTAACACGCACTATTTGGACAAATAGTCTAGAGTGGCAATCAATAATGTTGTTTTGTAGTTGAAACTAGATGAAAGGCGGTTAAATGGACGCTAAGACTCAAGGAATGGGAATTTCCAAATGGGTGAAACTTCATGCAGTGGATGAAAGATTTGGTGATAGGAAAACAAGATCTTTAATCTAAACTTCGCAATACTATAAATAGAGTTTGCCATCTGACAATTATTCAGCTAAGCGTATTTACTAATATTAGAATGGTAATACTTATAAATCTTCTTGTTGCCAAATCAAAGGGTATTTAAATGCATCAGAGATGTCATTTAGTTTACTTAAGACCATATGCATTGGTTATAGTTTGTGGTGGTCGAAGTTTTATTGAAAGATGACCTAAAACCGCCTTGAGTTATTATGTTGTGTTGGTGTATATTCTCAAAATCAATTTGGTTATTTTTTCCGGAAGTACTCGGGCCCTTGTAGAGTTTTGAGGACCCGATCTGGTGGCTTCTGACACCAGCTGGTTCCTGCCCTTGGTTCATAAGTTTGGGCAGGAGAGTGGTTTTGTTCATTGCCACTAATATGTTTGCCAAATCTGACTTTTGCAGGGGATGTCTTGTGGCGGCTGTTCTGCATCTGTGAAAAGAATATTGGAAGCACAGGTACTTCTTGTCTTATGATTATGGTTTGAAAGTATTATTATTCCTCCCCCTTATGTCCTTCGGAGTGTATGCGTAGACAAAAACCTGAGGTTTAACCCCAAATTAGGCCTTATGTTTTTGTTAGCACTTTTGAGTCGGCCATATGAGGAATTTCTTGGGTTCAATTTTGGTTAATTTTTTATCAAACTGAAGCAGTGTTCTCCATTGATGGAATATATGGCCTGGTCTGAATTCTATTGTTTCCACAATATGAACAATCAAATTGGTCAGTTTAAATCTAGGAAAACTCGGTAACCATTTTCTTCACGATCCCGTTACTAATGACCTGCTGTTGTCTATGTCAGCCACTAGTCAAAGAAGCAACTGTGGACCTAGCCACCGAAACTGCAACAGTGCAAATAACGGCGGAGCCTGCTGCCGCCAGCGGATGGGAGATTTTTAAGCGTGAACTCGGTGAATCGTTAGCTATGCACTTGACCAGTTGCGGATTCAAGTCGAGCCTAAAAGGTATAATACTGGATTGACTTGAAGAATTTCACTGCTATGTCACCCTTTTCGATGAGTCACTCGACCTGTGTCCTCTATGAGACTTCGTTGTGCACGACTTGCTCTTATCCGACTTCAACATACCATTCTTGAATGTCCCTTTCTATATTCTTGGGGATTCCTCTTATATTCTTTGGATTTCTGTAATGCAAGATTTATTGATGTACAAAAGAATTGACCAGGATCCAGTGGTCGGACTACAAGTTTGCTTTAGTGATGAGTCATTTTGAACGTATATTTATTGAATGGTCGAAGTCGTTATATTGGTATAATTTCATACAACTGGCGCATTCTGAAAGGGCTCTCATCTGGAAATCAAGACAGTTGAAAACACGCTTCTGGAACTGGAGTGCTTCGAACACTCATTGGATTATCATTCTTAATCCCTTCCTAGATTCTGCAGCTTTAAGATTTCAGAAAAGGGCTCTCAATTAGGAACGGGAGTGCTTTAGGACGCTCTTCTGGAAGTGTCATGGTCTGTGAGCTTCACCTGAAATTTCAGATCTATATAAGTCCTTGATTCTGAAGAGTTTTTATGTTTCAGTTGGGCAACTAAAAAGCCACCTGAACACACGAAAGTCGGCCTACTGGACACTTGACACACTCAAATTTGTCAAATTAACAAATATGAGGTTTGTGGTTGGAAGGGACCCCTGTAATGCTGTTCAAAAATGTTATGAAGTTATCTTCACTGGATCCTTACTCATTCACGCCTTTTGGGGGTTTTGCTTTTCTGTGTTCAGAGGATGGTGACATGATAGCGCCGGCAGTCTAAGTGGAGAATGATGTGCGCAGCCGCAAAGACAGTCACTTTCTGCATTCCTAGAATTCCAAACATCAGATCATACATTCCCTTCCTTGCGGTGCGTAACTCTCTCTCTGTCACTTGTGTGGGGTAGCTTGAGGTAGCTCGAAAAATAGATCAGTCATTTTATTATTCATTCATTCATTCACTGGGAGCGCCATAGAGCATTTGGCTAGTCTTCTTCTAAATCTTGTAAATTAGTTGCTTTCTTCTTGATACAACCAAGAGACAAAATCCATGTCAATGATTTCGGTAATCAACAAACCAGTTGAGTACCGAGTTGACCCGACACATTGGGCGTGGATTCTTGATTAATTTTTTACAAAGTTACAATTACAACAAAAGGTGCATATATGAAAGGTTTCGTTTCATAGCGCATAGATTGGATCTTTTGTTTTGGCTTTTATCAGTGTCCATAAGTTTATGGACTGTGATAATGTACAAATTAAATGTATTCTAAGGGAAATGCGGAGTGTAAAAATTGGATGTATTCCTAGCACGCAGTGCCTGTTATAATCGTGAGCCATTACAAAACAGGCACGAGTGCTTGAACAGCTTCTCCATGATACTCCCCTCCTCCACTTTCAGAAAGTTGGATTTCTTGTTCCACAGATGGATGGCATACGAGCCTTGTCGCATCCACTCCAATTCTATTGCCTGCAGTCATCCCACATCCAGCGCTGCAACTCATTAGTCACGACATTTCAAACTAGGAGTTGTTTTTGTTTTGACTTATAGCAATTATTGTGAAACTACCGTAATCTCAATGAGGCTTTAATTTAAATTCTCAGTTCCTCACGTGGCAGGCATCTATTCAAGAAGACGATCTAGGTTACTTGTCATAAGCGCTCTCCTTTCTGACACTCCGATTTGCAAGCTCTGCTTTCTTCAGCATAGCATTGGATCACCCCAGATGTAACATCCTCATTCGCACTTGGTGTTAGGGTTGATATTAATGAAGTGAATCTTGTTTAAACATTACCTAAATTCATCTTTAAATCTCTTGTTTTAAATTCAAAAGTCAGTTTTTCATAATTTTCTTGCTTCATTATTGGATCATCACTATCAGTGTCCCCATTGAGATCATAGCCTTTAGGAGCACATGTGGACTCAACTGATACGGCCCATAGCACACTAATCTGCTATATTGTTCTTTGTCAATGCTTAATTGAATATTGCATACTCTGTTCGCCGGCTTGTTGTGGGCACTACCTTCACCGCTAGCGGCAATTCAAGCTTAAACCAGAATGGTAATCTATGAACCAGAGTCTATTATCACATGAGGAATCCAATATGGAAATAAGACAAATTTTCTTTGGTATCCAAATTCCATTCCCAGGGTATCCCTCTCCATCATCTCTGGACATTGACATTTGCAGATAGAATTCTTCATATGTAGAGGGACATTTTGGACGTCTCCAGTGATATATCGATCCCTAGCCTGTGCATACTAGATCAAAACAGAGGGATCGATGCATTACCTGCCACCGGACTTGATCCGCATTCGCAGGGCGCTTAAAGAATCGCACAATATCAATCCAATTGACGGGGTAGAACGCCTGCACCGGCAACACCGACACCGCAGACGAGCAGTTAGGCCCCGTTCTCAGCTCTTTTTCGAGCACGCGACTGACCAAGTACGGCCCATTCCACCCCCACCGACTCCCATGAAACGTCTGCGCAAACTCCTTCACAAACGCCATCATCGCAGGATGCTCCCTTGTGAACACCAGCACGGCGTTGTTCAGACGCGTCCACCTCCCCCTGACCACGTCGTGACTCTGTGTGCCCACGACGTTCCGCAGCCCGTCCATGGGCTTCAAAACAATCACGTCCGTGTCTAAATAGATTCCGCCGTACTTGTAGAGCGCCACCAGGCGCATCACGTTGGACAGGTTCTGCATCAGGTTGATGCACCCGGGGTCGCCCGTGCCGTCACGGAGATGCGTGTACCACTGCGCTGCTGGGGTGGCTGAGAAGAGCCACTTGAGGTCGGGGGTCACGGCTGTCACACGGTAGCCGTTCTTCACGAAAGGCTCCAGGATTTTGCGACCTGGGGATAGAGCAGGGCATCGATGAGCAACGAACTAGCAAGGCTTACAATACATCGACAAAAGGACAGGCACTGGAAAAACGTAACATGCAGTTGGGAATTGCATTCATTGATGAATTTCGCAGAGGAGATTATCTTGGGTTCCCGGATAGTTATTTTGGTTTACAGTATTGTTGTCTTAATTCTATTTTCTACTTGCAGTCTGCTCTTTATGACCTCGGCTGATATTACTATCTAGACGGTTACCATGTATTGAGTTATTGAGCCTCAAAGGTTCTGTTTTTATGTGATTGCAGCATCAAAAAGAGACGTCAATTTCATTATATAATTGCGATTATGTGGAACCTCAAGAAAGGAAGGAAATGGAATGATTTAGGGAGCCAGGGGATGGGGTGGAAATTATAGCTTAGCGCGCGATGCACAATGCTGTCGATGAAATGCAATTTGTATAATAATTTGCATTTCTATTGGTACAGCAAGCTGATGTAAATGTCACAATGGAGCATTGTAACTGCCGTTACTTGAGGAATTGATGTTACTTAGTTGGATTTAGTGAATATGAATCGTTTGGCCGGGAGTAAGGTTGAAATGGCTAGTCAGTTACACACCTGCGGAGGAGTCCATTGTCCTAGAGAGGATGACGAGGCAGGCATGAGGGTGCCACTTGAAGATGCTCTCCAGACTGAGTCGCTCCCGGGGACCGAAGGAGATGACCGGCGACACCCACGTCAAGATGAACCGCTGTCTGCACAAGAACGTGGTCGGAGGAGCACTGCCCTGGTCGATTCTCCCGCAGATCTTCGTTTCATCCATTTGGTCGTCGCTCGAAGCTGCAGCCGTGTGATCGACGTTGGCAGTGGGACTTGAATGATCCCCTGCACAGAAGAATTGCTGCATTCGGTGACGGAATTGACGTGAAAGGTGATCCTCCTTGAGAATTTCGAAACGGCTCCAATGCTCCGCCAGCCATCGCCTGCGTTTCCAGCTCGTCATGCCCTTTAACCTGTCGTCCGTCACCGGTGAATTTAATTTTTAATTTTTCATGGTCAAAACACTGTTACGCAGATCAGACTAGAACCTGAGCAAAACAACGGTGTGTAGTGTACATTCACCACTGCCAGATCTGAAACCCATGAACTTAACGTTAAGCAGATGGGAGAAGGACATGGCAGTACATTGATTGACAGTGGCCAAGAAAAATGAACTCTGTTACAGGATGCAGGCTTCGCAGAAGAAAATCCAGTCGGATTACTTAATTATAATAGGAATGGATAGTTATGATAGCAATGGATATCGACCTTCAAGAATTTCTTGAAAGTGGTGAGGTTATTTACATTCGTTTTCATGACACGATGCATGTTGAATTAATATAAATGGATGAAGATATTATTGAAAAGTATGTCCATTTATCCAAATTACAAATCCCATATTCCTATCTCGAATCACTAGCGGAGTTTAGCGTTTGGCCTTGAAAATCCAATTATTTACTTTTCTATACAGTAAATAGCAAGGGTACATTGGGATATACAGCTTTTGAAACAGCGATATACAGCACCAAATATTAATGTATCGCTGACAGTACCTGGCCTCCAAGTTGGCGGCTTTATTGACGGAGTTCATTCGCAACACGGGCTGTTGCATAAACTCAGGCTCATCGCTGTCGCCATGATCCTCCACTTCACCAAAAGACCCAACTGCTCTGTACTTCCACGAATCGGCGATGCTTCGAACGTCTCGCCGGGTGTGAGCGGGGGATTGCATTTGCTTCTCTAAAATCTCCAGGGCAGATTCAGAGGGATGCTCTTCCTGCCCTGGGAGTTGCACAGGTGGTTGGGATCCTTCAGGGAAGAAGATGTGGAAGGAGATGAAAGTGCCTGTGCATACCATGAAAGCAATGCATGCTCCCAGAAAATAGAGTGACAGAAGCATCGGCATGGCCGTGGAAATGTTCATCTTCCGACGCAGGATGTTGTTTCGGGTATTAGCAGTAGGCAGTTGATCCTTCGAAGGTGCCTCCATTGGCGTGGAGCTAGCTGCTGCACCAAACCTCGAAGATCTCGACGCACATTCCAAAGCTTCTACTCCTTCAATTGATTCAGAGAATTGAAGAATTGGTGAAATGTCGTAGTTGACCTGGAGGATTTGAAAATAATCTGCTGCGATTCAATAGAGCAGGTCTATTCAGAATTTGTTCAAAATAATAATAAACAAATGCGTTCGGTATGGCCTAAGTTTTTGGGTTTAGGGTTCAGTGGGTTTGAACAGTCAAAATAGATTTAGTTTGGGTTTACTGAATGCAGGCCAAAGAAAACCACACAGAAGTGGAGGCATCGTTCAAATTCATTGCAAAATGTTTGAGAGGAAAAACGAATTAGAGCAATGGACGGCGTCAATGAGCAGTGCGAACTCCCAATTCAATGCCTCCCAATCATGTAGCTGTCGGAATTCTACAACTGCAAGTGTATATTAATGTTGAGAAATGAATTGCAAACGCACCTTCTGTAGTTACGTATGTAAGCCACCTGTATAATTCCGTTTTATGCACCAGAAAACGCTTCTTGAAGGCTTATCAGAGCACCGGACGGGATTGTGCTCACCTTAAAACTTCTGATCTGGTAATTTAGTCTTCGAGCCCTCACAACTTGAACTACCGGACTTCTAAATAACTGATTATTCAAAAGTTGTTACGCAAGAAAGAGAGAAAAAAAGGCTGGGGAGGGAGGAGGCGGGGGGACACTAATCCTTGTAGAGATCGAAGCAATCAATTAAAATTTCAACCCATCAGGGATGTCAGAGTTCGCAATTCGTGCTTCAATCCGAGATTTCACTTACTCTCTCTTGCCAAATTCGGCCCCATCTCCCGACCCGCCTGAACTCTTGTCTCCCAAATGCTTGAGCCCAGGCTGAACACACAGAATCGCCTCGATCAAACCAAAAGCTTGCACTGTGCTATCCCCTATTGCATCCCCTCCTATAATGCTCCTACCCTCTGTTACTCCCGCTTCAAATTGCTCAGACTTACACGCACTCCAACAGAATACAACCGAGTAAGCACGTGTCTGAGCCCCTGTGTATGAACCGGCGCAGATCATCACCAGTTGACCAATCGAAAGTAGGTGCAAAAATGGACTCGGAAGCCAGACTCGGATAACGTACCAACTGTCGTCTACCCTCGATAACACAGCGGGAGTGCGTCAAACACGTGGAGACGAGCTACCGTTCTTAAATTTAGTTCATTGACCAAATAATTATTCACTCACTGATCGACAGTCTCAGACACGGATCAAACATGATTCACTGAAGCTTACAGCCCTTTAATTTGTGATCAATTGAGTTGGCACCAAGCAAAGACCGATCGAATTCAATCACAGACCATCGATCGAAGATTGCTTGGAATCGAAAAATAATTTAACGCCTGTGGGGACGACGAAGGTGCAGGGGAACTAAGCGTTGAGCACACAAACCAGACGTACAGTGCCAACGAATTGAATTGAATCACATGTGGATGGCTACTGTACGTAAATATACGGAAGATATATATGTACACCCATGATCAACACTGCCCATAAGATCCAATAAAAATAGTTTATGTGCAATATGCTCCGTTGTAATCAGTGACGATTGTACGTGAGCAACGTCATTTCCTGAAGGCAACGTCATATTTTCCTGAAGGTTGTTCCATCCATATGGTTACCGTCGCCTCCACTGAGCGCGTGCTTTGACTGCTGTGCTGCAGTTTCGTCATGCTTTTCCAGTGCCCAGGGACCTTTGCGTTTTTATAACATGCAGCTAGTCTCCTTTGGAGGAAAGACTAAACTTTACTTCTCGCTGTGCTACTGGTGACGATCGGTACGGTGACTACGGTCGGTCCTCCCCGCGCCGGAGATTCCCTGACCTAATAAGTCTACAGTGGTTAGTCTTCCCAGCTTGAATTTTCATCCTTTTTCTTACAATAAATGATGACATCGTATTTCATTGCCAAAGAGTAAGTTAACAAGCAGTGGACCCATATGACAATTTCTTAAAGAACTCAAATTAAAGCTGCTGAAAAAGTGAAAACACTGTCACTCTGCTGAGAACCGGTACGTATATATTTTGATAAAATTCGGATTTTAAGTACGATTTCATTTTGCAATCCCATTTTGCATCCACATTTTGACCATAAAATACAGTAAGAAATCTTAGCGTGAGAAATCTGTGGTCGTTGAAAGGATCAGTAAGCTTACCGGTACTCTCCTTCTTCAGTGTGTTGCACGGGGGGGGGGGGGGGGGTTCTTCGCCCGTTGACCTGGGCCCATCACTCTGTTTGCTGCCATTTTGCAACTACACTGAATAGGGGTATTAAGGGGACCCATACTAATTAATCAGCATTCCACACTATATAAACATTTAGTTTTATTGTATATCAGTAGTGATTGAAGTGTCCATGGATGTACATCATGTTTCAAACACCTATAGTTTTCCACAGTTAGTCCCTCTAATTTTTGGTCCCCTTAATACCCCTATTTAGTGTAGATAAGAATGAAAAAATTTATATTTTTTTTTTTGAGATGAAATCATATGTCTTCTACAAGTCATAAAAAAATTTAAATTGGGGGGATTTGAAATTGACTATGAAATTTTTAACAAAAAAATGAAGAAACTTCACATCAAATACAAAATATGCTCGAAAAATATGAACTCTCCACCATTGATGTACATTATACTTTGTAGTGTATAAACATCATGGTATAAAAACAAAGTTATCATGTCACTTTAAAATGAGAAATCAACAAACCATGGTTATAGGCCCAATGAAAGTTCATATTGCTATAAAATATCGAATGTTTTTTAAATTTCTAATTGGAGTAGAAACTGCACTTGATAAGTTTTATTTCATCAATTGGACTCAAATTTTAAAAATAGCATTTTTATGGCTAAAATGTACCTCAAAAATAAATAGCTAGAAATGGCCGAAATACACCACTCAATACTAATATGGGTGATCAGTGAATTAAGAGTCTTCATCTTTTGAAAAGTCAATAATACCATGATGAGGAAATTTACAATATTGTTCATTGAAAATGTACTCAAGCAACTTCCAAAAAAATGTTAATATTAATGAAGCCATCCATCAAATACTTAGTGTTTATGGCATCCTTCTAGGGCTAACCCTAAACCAAGCGGTCCTACTTTGTGAGCCTATGAGCATTGAGTAAGGATTATGTGAGTGTTGAGCTCAAAAATTTGAAAAAGCATTAGAAACTTATCAATATTTCAAAAAATAGATTCCATCTTAAAATTTGAATCAAAATTTATTATTTTTAGTAAATTTTAGTACCTAATACCATGGATCTATTACTGTAGATCTATTACTGTGGGTATATAGAATTCAAATGAAAATTCTAATTTTGAATCTTATCTAGTAGTATACATTATGAAGACGAAGAATCCAATTGATGTGGAAGATGAATGGAGATGGAAATAAGTTTGCTTAAAATATTGGTTGATCATTGTCCTATAGGAACATGGACCCTCCTGAGGTCAATAGGAACACACGAATAATATTTTCTTGTTGTGCTATTATTGAATTTCTTTAGAGTTTTTTTAAATTTTTGAAAAGATTTCATTACATGTGTTGAAAGAACTTAGCCGCACCAAGTTTCATTTTTGTTGATCACTATCTTCTCAAGACTGATGGGGATAATACCTTCACTTATGTCTTGATGTGTTGGTAATTAGACTTATTAACATTTTAGAAAAATATTGTTAAGATTTTAAGAAAATATTTGATAAATAGGAATTATTTATGTAAGGAATGAACTTCGTTTCACCCAAATGTTGATTAGTTGATCATTGTCTTCTTGTAAGACCTCCCGGGTGTCAAACTCTTCTATCTTGATCAAATTGTTGTTTGATTGATCACTCCCCTCCTGCAACTTGGTACCTCTTGGCGCCGAGGGGAGCCATCCACCCAAAGAAATTATTGAAAAAAAAAAGGTTTTTGTTTTTGTTTTTCAAGATGGGAGGGCTCCCCTCGACACCGAAGGGTACCAAGAGCATAAGGGGAGTGATCATAAAAAAAATTTCAATGGAACAACCATATTTGATTTCAGAAGAATCCTAATTAATTATCAGTTTTTTTCTTCTTAAAATCTAATAAAGTCCAATGAATGGCACATCAAGGTTGTTCAAGGGACCACAGTAATAGGTCCACGATAATAGGTATTAATAAAATTTATTAAAAATAGGAAATTTTAACCAAAAATTTTAGATGGAATCTCTAAAAAATTGTATGCTCACAGGCTCACAAAATAGCAACCCTATGCATTCTTCATTTCTACTAAAAATTCATCCATCATCCACTTTTTGGCCTCAATGTCACTACAACGTTAACCCCTAAAGTCCCATTGTCTCTTTAGGGGACAAAATGGATTTTGGATAATTTCCTACAATCTCAAATTTTGTCATGAGTCTTTCAAACTTTTTTTGAAGATACAACAACAAACAAAACTAATAACAATTTTGAAATTTTTTCATTCAAAAAACCATATCGTATGCATCAATGGACAAAGTCCAAAAGTAGATATAAGAAAGTTGTAGTATGTGACATACTAAACATTACCATGGAAGTTTGAAAAAATTAGTTGTGATTTGAAAGACAATTAATTTCAAAGTTAGCCATGTCTAAAACTTGGTTTTAATTGTACTTAATGATTTGGAATTACTTTATCTTTTGCCAACTTTTCTTAGAACTTGGAAAAAACTTTTTGCACCTTGGCACATTGGTATATATCATTTCAAAATGTTGTACACAAAAATTGAAGGAAGTTGACATTTTATAGAATTTAAAATATTAACGATTTGACAAACATGCAAATGATGTTGGTTCTCCCAATATTTGAATTTTCTTTTGGAATTGAGAGCATGGGATTGCACTAGCATTGTAGAGACAGTATAGGTTGCAACATGGACCATTATTACATCTTAAAACTATTTTTTGCATACATGTATGCAAGTTGTACATTTTGGACTCCTATATCAATATATTTTCAAGATTGGTGTAGGATATAAGGTTGGAAATGGGTGCTTCCACCAATCCACCTTGTAGGTGGTAGAAAATGGTTGGTGGTGCTTTGGGATAAATATATCTTAACTACTCAAAACTAAACTCCAAAAGTAAATTTTATAAGTCCTACTAAGTGACATGTTTTTATCTATGTGAATTTTAGAGAAGCCATTCTATTCCTTGTAGAAAGCTTCCAACAACAAATTCATCAACCCTCAATATAAAGGAAAGCAAGAAGGCATTTCTTAATGCAAATTAAACTACTAGCTCCTATATAAATCAATACATGTTCTACTCACTAGAAGAAAATGAGGGTTTTGCAACTACAAAGAACAATTGGTTTTCTAGTTGCATGGGACATTTGCAATTGGTGCTAATTTGAGGATATGTAGTTGTTGTGGACAAGTCACACTTGTTGCAAAGGACAATGGCATTATTTCTCATGTGACATTCTAATAGCCTACTTGGAACTTCATTGATGAACTCTTCTAACATAATTGTTTATGTGGTATTTGTTGTCACGTAAGGTTGGTTACTTAATCAACGAGTTGTGTGACTTGTTGGCAACTTGTTTGCAATTAATATATGACTTGTTTGCAATTCATTTGTGACTTCATTGCAACTTATTTATGACTTCATTGCAACTTGTCTATGAATCATTTGTGAATTGTAGATTTGTAGATTTTGATAATCTATTCTCAATGATTGGTAGATTTTAAATTTTCATATCTTTTTTTTGTAGATTTCAAAAATTCAAATATTGATATTTAATAGATTTCTCTAGTTTAGGAAACCTTACAATTTCTTAGGTTTTAAAATTCTATAGACTATAGAAATCTCCAAATTGTAGGAATCTTCAAATAATTCTATTAACCAAATCCATTACATAAGAGCACAATAACTTACAAGTCTTATATGTCCAACCTATTGGTACCCTTGACAATTTGATGTAAGACAATCAAAAAACAATTTTTTAAATGGCTTTGCAAACAATTAGGAAACAACTATTGTCATTTTACAATTAGTGTAGTTGTTTCCTAGTTGTTTCCTAGTCATTTCTTGTGATTGTAAATGGACATGGTGGATTCTACGAAGCACATACTTGTCCACATCAACAATTGTGATGAATATTGGATAGTCAATAACTCACATTCATTCTACTTTGTTACAACTCTCATAATCTTACACTTCGTTCTACGAAAGTTTTGCAACTAAATTAAACAATGTATACACTTCATTTTTCTTCTAGTTACAAGATTAGTTGAAGAAATTGACAAAACTATTCATGAACAAAGCAAAATCATTGTATTCACTTGTTAGTTATAAAAATAATTTCACTTGTTGAACACAATGTATGGCTAGGGCTTAATCCACATAGAACCATTTTTGATATGGTACTAGTCTTTGAATAAGTCATTTGTTCAAAGGTTGTTTCTAAAATATAGTGCCCGAAGTCTAAGGACAAACAAAGCATGCATAAAAGTAGAAGGTACCTAACTGTCAGAAGGCCTAAGATAGAGGGACTTGCACAATGTAAGGCATCTATTTGAAAAAACATATTTGTAATAGAGGTTGTAGAAGGCATTGTGGAGATAAAGTGTCCCGAAGAAGGCATGCATTTTGAAGCAACAAAGCTTATGCTATCAAAGTCATATACTAATTTTTGAAATCAATTACATCTTCATCTGGAAATTCTCATCCAAGAACAAAGTCTTCGAGTCAAACCTTCACTACTTGACTTAAATTATTGTTGCATGTATATGCATACTAGCACAAACTTGTTGCAATGCAACATTGAATTGAGGAGAATATGGACTAGATAGCTAGTTGAAGTATAATAGAATTGGATGAAAATCATTCAGGATGAAAGCATGACCATATTTGTAACAATAGGTCGTAATATGAATCGTGACACTTTATACTTAATATAATATATATGCATGTGATTTAGAGGTTGTGTATATGTTTGTGAGTGTAAAATAAAGAAATTATTGTCACAATGTCATACAAACCCTAAATCACAAAATCTAGGCTTCCATAACTGTTCTTCAATTTAATAACAAGTTTGAAGATCCTATGCATTTCCACCTATAATAATTTGTAATTATCGATTATTTAGGAATAGTATAAATTATCGCAATAACTTTCCAAAGAAGTACTAGTAGTTAGTTGTTACTTATTAATTACTTACACATCTCCCAAAATGAAAATTTAAGAAATTGTAAGGTGTGTTTATCAACTTGGCCTCTAGATGGGCCATTACAAAAGACGGAAGTGTTAAGAAATACCATGTCATCATGAACATTCTTTCGGTAACCCTAAACAGGGCTTTTTTTTCTAGCGAAATTTCGCCAGATCTATCAGAATCTGACCAATGTGACTTTGTCCCTCCAAAATCTGGCCTCTGCAGTGAAGCCAGCACAGGGGACACTAGTCCCAAAAAAAAGCCCTAACCCTAAAGTTTCACTAAACAAACCTCAATGAAAAAACTCATTTGATTTCCATTCATGTGTGAATACAACTCCCCACATTTACATAGGGAGGGTATCTTCAATCAACAAGTGTTGACTAAGTCAAAGTAAGTACACCAAATAGGGGTTTTAAGGGGACCCATATTAATTATTTAACATTTCACACTATATAAATATCTGCCTTTATTGTACATCAGTAGTTTTTGAAGTGCCCACGAGATGTACATCATGTTTCAAACATCTACAGTTTTCTACAATAAGTCCCTTTAATTTTTTAGTCCCCTCAATACCCCTATTCAGTGTAGAGGCCTTAACCCCTCATTGCTTGAGGGGACAAAAAGTGTCCTCACATTGTATGGCAACCAAATTCAAAAGGTTTTTACTATTGTATCCGATGTTTGAATTCAATAAAAACTTGTTGTAAAATTTGCGCATATTAGTCTAATTTCAGTGGTAAATTTTTTAGATCAATCCAAGATGTACTGAGTTTTTGAGAGCCCTTCAAAGTTCACAAGTTCAATTTGAGTTCATCACATTGCATTTTGATGGTTGCAACTTCAAGGGCTACTAAATTTTTTCATAAAATTTTTTTTTCAATAAAATTTGTTGGATTTTGTTCCTTTTAAGGTATAGTTATTGTGATAAACTTTTCATGTCAATCCAAGTTGTTTTGAATGTTTGGGAGCAATTCAAAGTTCAAAATCCAGACATTTTTGCATTACAATGAACTTCCCAAGCTTATAACTTCCTCATACGTGGTCCATTTTCAATCATTTTTGTTGGAAAAGTTTTACATACTAGTCTAGTTTGTGTGTTTAAAATTTCATATCAATCCAAAAGGTAATGAGCAACTGAGAAGCATTTTAGTAGAGGGAGGTTCAACCATAGATGTGATTTTTTGCTACTTTTTCCATTGTTTTTTGACATTTCAAAACAATTTTGCATATACAACGAGTCAATTGAATGATATTTTTTTTCACCAAAGTGTTTGTCTGTGGGTTTCAATCACTTTGTAGTTTAAAGTTTTTTCATTTGAGTAGGTTTAGAAATCAAATTTCACCTCCAAATGTGTTTTTAAGAAAATGTCAACATCTTTTTTCAACACTAGAACATTATAATCATTCAATCTATATGGTCAAATGACCCCAAATTTATTTCACACCATCTAGAACATACACCCTACAAGATTGTACAGTTGAGATTTCATACTTCATTGAAATTTAGATTTATAGCACTTGAAAAGTAAGGATGCTTTTACATGTTTGAACTTTAGGCGATGAGGGGTTAAGCATGCAATGTCACAACCCCAATCATGACTCATGTCATAAACTCTATCACGTTTTCATCTTAGAAAAATATCATCCAATTATTTCATCCAACATAATTGCTCAAGCCTGATCGACAGAATTGTCATCAGATTGTGAGCCGCAGATCAATTGCGAAGATCGTGTGGTCGAGAGGTTGTTGTTACTGTGGTGGTTGTTATCTAGTAATAAACTAATAAATGCAGATTTTAGTGTAGAATGAACAGACCCTGGTATCAACTGGAACCGCGGATATCTTCCGATATACCCGGAAGCAACCAGGTGTCTTGCTTTGATCAAATCCAACACTGCTGTTCCAGATTTCTGACTCATCCGCAGCATGCTCCACCCGAGGCACAACGACGACGGATTTGCACCAACAGTCCTCAAATTCCAACTTCAAAATCACTTGAAGCCTTACTAAATTCCCTTTCGCAGCTGCGCAGTTCTAATTATCACACTGAAAATCAGTTTTCTCAGAGTTTCAATTGGATTTGCAACAAGCATTCGGATGATGGACACTGTTTGATTGCGCATTTTGGTAAATTTCAGCTTCGGGGAATCACGCCGTGGCGAATTCGATGAGTGAGTGAATCTCGCGAGATTGATTTCCATGATGAATGCTTGTGCGGGGGCATGCCAGTGCCGAGCAGCGGCAGCACCGGCCTCGGCCATAGCTGCTCTGCGCATGGCGCGCTCTCTAACGCTCCCTCCACCGATGCTCTTCACCAACAGAGCTTTCTTGGAGCCTTCTGTTCCATTGCAGCGCTTGAAGATGGCGCGATGGCCGCTTCAGCTCGGGGCTGCTCGAATTGCGGCCTCCAAGGGAACTTTCTTTCGCATGGGAATTCCGCAGCAGAAGCGTCGTCGACAGCCTGGGGTTAGGGTTGTGAGCAAATTACAGGGCTCGAATTGGATCAATGGTCAGGGATCCAGCTTTTGGCAGCTCCAGGTATCATATGGCCACATTGAATAATTTGCTGTGTCCCGAGTTTGACGATTACTTGAATTTTGCTTGATTACTGTAAATGCCCCTAGATGACAATTTTTGAATCTTGTCTTGATTGATTTTGCATACATAGGTATATGTATGTGTATGATATGCTGTCCACATTTGATATCAGTAGCAAATTTTGTTGTATGGTATACTTGAAAACGAGCTTTAACCCTATATTGTGCGAGTTGTCAACGAGGATTGGGCTTTGCCAATGAAGCTTTGTGTAGAGGGTTTAACAATCACTTAATATTTAAATTTTTTCTTGATTAATCTGAATATTCCTAAAGCTCTATTAAAGGTGTCAATTTTTGAATCTGATCTTGTCAATTATGCAGACTCCCCTTTGGAAAATGATATTTGATTTGCTATCCACATTTGGTATTAGATATAACTGACAAGAAGCTCTAACCCTAGATTTGCATTTCTCTGTGCGATGAGGATTCTAAAGATTTTAAAGAATCAGTTGAGGTTGCACTTGCTTTAGGACTGATTTTTATGCGTGTCTTGGAGGCTCGTGCTTGGCTGATATTTTTATTTCCTTAGTTGGGGTTGCTTGCAGCAAGATCTGTCAGGCCGTGTCATTGTCAAAGTAAACTTGGTTCTGCGAGCATTTCCAAGGCATTGCTCAGTACAAGCACTGGAGGTGGGGGTGGATTGGGTGGATTGGGGCGTAGGGGAGGAGGTGGAGGTGGAGGTGGAGATGGTTTTGGTGTCCCGTCTGCGGGCGAGTCTTCAAATGGGACGTTTGGCACTGAAATATCAGCCCCACTTACAGAGGATGTCATCGTTCTGGACGTTGGGGTAATTCTCTGGAGGATTCTATCTGTATAGTGCAAAAATAAACTGATGTATTCTAGAAAATCTAGTAGCGTTAAATCCTGCCGATTGTAACGCTATTTAAGCAACTTCTAACGTTATCCTTGTCAATTTGAATGTGGCTAGGTTTCCTAGAATAACTCTAGGGTTGGTTTCCCTTCGACTGGAATTCGTCTACCTTAAACAACTTCAGTACTTCTTCAGAATCTGTATTTTTTGCTTAATGTTGCAATATTTGACAATGCTGAAATGCCTTAATATGCAGGGGATGTCTTGTGGTGGTTGTGCTTCATCAGTAAAGCGGATATTAGAATCACAGGTACTGCCTTTCATCCCGATTCTAATTTTTGCAATCAATATGTAAATCACAGTTACCTGATTGTTGCGTGCTTGAGATATCTGGAGGAAGTAGCTTCTATAGTTTCGCGAGAAGATGATGGATGACCTGTTGGTGATGTCATTGCTAGCCACAAGTAACAGGGGCGACTGTCAATTTAGCGACAGAGACTGCACTAGTACGAGTCAGGTCGGAGTCTGTGGAGGCAAGCGGGTGGGAGAAAATCAAGCGTCAACTTGCTGAAGCGTTGGCTAAGCACTTGACTACTTGTGGTTTCAAGTCCACAGTACGAGGTATGCTGGGTTGTCTTAAGAGAATCTAGAATGTCGTGTTTCTGTACCTGTTTGTTTTGTAAGAAGCATTGTAGGCATTTCGGATAGCAGGTTCTATTTTGGTCTGACATGAATTTTTAGTATCTAGGTTTTCTCTTATATCCTGACTCAGTTTTGAGCATTCTTGTTTTCAGAGCAGAATGGGAAGGATGGTGGCAAAGTAACGCCAGCGGCACTTCGGAAACGTGATGAAAGACTCGCTCGGTTGAAAGACAGCGGTATAATGAAGTTTCTTCTTGATAAATGAATTTTATTTTTTCTTTGTTTCCTTAATCAAGTACTTCTCCGACAATCGTTATGTTTGTAGGAGTAATGTATTTCCCTTTGTGTTGAGGGTCTCATCTACTTGATTCTTTCATCACACTATTGGAGTATACAATCTTGCAGATTAACCCCTGAAGGTCCAAGAAGCCTGAATTGAGCCTCAGCTTTTTTTCTAGCACTTTTGAGTTGGTCTCATGAGGAATTTCTTTTGTTCAATTTGATTTATTAATTGACCGGCAGGTGCAATGTTCTTCACTCATTCTGGTGATATAAAATTGAACTTCACCTGCATTATATTTTTCACAATATGATTCATCGAATTGGTCTTTTATAACTATGAGTTCTGGGTCCTGGCGGAATTAAGGCTCTGCAGTGCCCGAGCTATGTAGGAGTGTTATTTCATTCGCCAAAGTTTTGGGCGGGTTTCCTGAAGTTGTGGAGTGTATGAAACTTTTTTCCTGCCATTTGGATTCTTAATTTAAAGTGTGACTACTTGTGCAGGACGGAGGCTAGCTGTTGCATGGACTCTTGCTGCAGTTTGCTTGGTGGGCCATAGTCACCATTTTCTTGGTCAATTGGGTCCATCCTGGCTTCATATGTTGCACTCCACTGGGTTCCACGCAGCTTTGTCACTGGCCGCTTTGGTTGGACCTGGACGAAAGCTGTTGGTGGATGGATGGAAGAGCCTCTGCAGGGGATCTCCCAACATGAATACCCTTGTTGGGCTGGGAGCAGTGTCATCATTCGCTGTTAGCACTGCTGCGGCTCTCTTACCCAAATTGGTATATTTTTTTGTCAATCTTCTATTTTCTGCTAGAGAATTTGATCTGATTGTGTGTCGTGCTGCATGTACTTTCAATATGCTATTCCTAAGTTGATGTTTCAGAACGTCAGGTTTCAGGATTGTTCCTAATTTCTGCTTCTGAATCGATTGGCGTTGGTCAAATTTTTCATCAGGGGTGGCAAGCATTTTTTGAGGAACCAGTGATGCTCTTAGCCTTCGTGCTTCTGGGAAGAGCAGTGGAGGAGCGAGCCAAGCTTCAGGCTACCAGTGATATGACTACCCTTCTAAATTTTTTGCCTTCAAAAGCGCGCTTAGTCATGGGTCTGGACAGTGATGGTCATCCAACCACTGTGAATGTTCCCTGCGATAGCTTATCTGTTGGAGACGCGGTGGTTGTATTGCCCGGGGTATATGATTTTCTCATGAGCTTATGCTTTGTTGTTTGGGGTTTTATTTTGTTAGTATTGTTATTCACGTGTGGATAGTGGTAGTATTTTCTCATCAAAAAGCAATGCTCTAGGAAAGATGCGTTATGGAGTATTGGTACTCACCTGTGGTATCATAACAGGATCGAATGCCCGTCGATGGTGTGGTCAAATCCGGAAAGAGCACTGTTGACGAGTCCAGTCTTACAGGAGAGCCTCTGCCAGTCTTGAAACAATCTGGGGTACGTGCCTCTTATATCTTTGAAGCCTGTGAGTCTTACTTGCCCTCTGTTCTGTGCTAGATCGTCTCCTATTTCAAGGGCGATCCTGAATCAGATATTCTTGGAATACACTCGTAGAAAATCTAAGCCCTAAATCTGTTCTAGGAAGCCTATTTGCGTTACGATTGGCAGGGTTTATACTCTTGAAATTGCTTTAAATGGAGTTCCAATTGATAAGGTTTAACTCGGCTAGGTTTTCTGCAGGATGAAGTTACAGCTGGTACTGTTAACTATAATGGTACAATAACAGTTGAAGCAAGGAGAGCGGGCGGTGATACTGTAATGAGTGATATTGTTCGTATGGTAGAGGATGCTCAGACAAGAGAAGCTCCTGTGCAACGACTTGCTGACAAGGTATACCTGGTTTCTATCATCCCAGCTCAATGATTTAACGTGCCTCATGCATATGCTATCATGAGTGGCTAATTTGTTCTATAAGAGGACCCGGAGGACAAGATCCAGCATATTCTAGATTTTCTTCTCTCCAAGTCCAATGCCTTGAAGACCCCCAATCCCGGCTTCAGGGTTCTTTTCTAAGACTCTTAAATCCTACGGAGCCGACTAAGTGGGGTTTGTGAGAAGACTGGAATGCCTACTTGGCTATGCAGGCTATCCCGCTTATGGTCTCATAAAAAATTTGGTTCGTTTAGGGGTGTTCTCATTGACCTTTGGTTTCTATGAGGACACAAGGATCCTTTCAGTATTTCAGTTTTTGATGGTTATGAACTCTACAATTTTCTTCATCTTGCTATGAGGAAGATCGCTCCAGAGGCTTATCGCTCTCAAGTTCTATAATCCTATCTGAAACCGTTCTCGTGGTCGTTGTGTGATGCACACCTCAGTATTTTTGCTCGGAGCAGAGCTATCTGTCATATTCTAAACCATAGTTGTTACAGTCGTAGTGCTTCTTTCAACATAAGTATTGCAGTGTTGTTGTGGAAAGGTTCTTCTCACTGTGTTAATTCCTCTTCTTTTTATTTGTCTGTTATTTTATTCTGTGTATGCTTCTGAAGTTGGTTGTATCAACGACGGGCATGCCTTGCAGGTTGCAGGCCGATTCTGTTACGGGGTCATGGCACTGTCTGGGGCTACATTCACTTTTTGGGCTACCTTGGGACCTGCTTTATTTCCAGCAGTTGTTCCAGCTGGAGGATCACTCTTGCTTGGGCTTCAGTTGGCCTGTAATGTACTGGTAAGTGGAAGTTTCAAACCCGACCATAGCTACAGTAATCAATTTACAGATCTACTTTTGGGACCTTCTCTGTCTGTGCAATGGACTACGAGAGAACTATGTCAAGGGTCTTGTTATCAGTGGTTTTCAGTAAAATTCAGATTATTTTAGGAAACCTTTAAACAACGTCATAAAGAGAATCCTTGCCATGATTCATGGGGAAGCCTCCGAATGACCATAGGGTGACCTCATGAATTATGAGAAGATCCTCTTTATGATGTTGTCTAAAAAGTTCTGAAATTTTATAATTTTATTGAAAACCCTGCTGTTTGTCGTCACTTTCAAGATGATGTTTTTTGCTCCAAGAGTGCCACTGTCATTCCTCAAGAAACTGTTGTTGGACGTCGTTGCTTATTGATTCTATATTTGGATCATATCGTTTGGTGTAGAATTTTGATCCGATGGTGTGTTGTGTTTCTGATCAATACAGGTCATTGCTTGCCCTTGTGCCCTTGGACTCGCAACCCCGACAGCCGTTCTGGTATGCCGTTAGGAGGATTACGCATGTATTGAGTCTGGTAATGTGAAGTGTTTTAAGTCCCAGTAAATCTTGATGGTGTTAGGTTCACTACTGCAGATTGCAATGTATGCTTTCTAATGTGTATACTCTGAATTAGCGCATCGAAGATTTTGATAAGGACCAAATTTTAGAAAGTACTTCATGTTTATGTCGTTTACAAATAGGCATTGGTTGATAATTGCGATCACATTCTGGCATCAGGTTGGTACATCCCTTGGGGCACGGAGGGGTCTGCTTATCCGGGGCGGAGACATCCTGGAGAAAGTGTCATCTGTGGATACTATTGTGTTTGACAAGACCGGGACTCTTACGGTTGGGCGGCCTGTCGTCAAGAGTGTGATTTGCAGCAGCAACTCGGGTGATGAGAGGTCTCCAAACTGGACTGAGAGAGATTTGCTAACATTGGCTGCTGGAGTGGAGCGGACAGCATCTCATCCCGTTGCGAGAGCACTGGTTCAAGCAGCAACAAACGCTGGTTGCCGCCAAGCTGAGGTATGTGCATTAGCTTGGCCTGTGCTAGACACCAGCCCAGAAGTCATCAAAAAGTGCTCCTGTGCATACTTCCCTCGGAATAAATTTGGATTAAAATGTATTAGTGGCTTGCTTTGTTTTTTAAAGTTAAAAAGAAATTAAAATTACGAACATGAACCTGGACATCAGTCAACTTCACTTCATTTTTGAGTTCCACTTGGGTATAACTTCAATGAATAGAATACAGTAGAGGCCAAGTAACTTCGGGCAGAACCGCCCTTTCGATCACAAATGATCACAAGCAGACACGTTATAAAATACCAAAACCCACCCAGACAGGGGTTAATACATAGACTTTGAATGAAATTTACCAGTGTTGTACGGGTATATCCAGGATTTCACCAACATCTATAAATAAGAGACATAATGAGTGATGGTGGACATCAATCGGATATCTTAAATGTACCACTATCTTAGATTTTCCTGTAGGAATATTTTAGACCCATTCAACACTGAAATGTACCTGTCCTAAGCTGGTGTAATTAGAGCCTGCAATTTATATGACTTCAAGTGTATTTTAGACTTTCTATTCTTCATTATCTATTATGGGCCATATAATCGTTACTAGCATCGAATCAAGCTCCTGCATATCCTATGACTGCTGCAATATTAAACTATGATTCATTTTTTTTAAACTTTCGACGTCTCTCTGTTTTACACAATGGTTTGTACGTTCCCAGGTACAAGAGTCTACGTTTGAGCAGGAACCAGGCAGCGGAGCGAAGGCTATTGTTGAAGGGAAGCTAGTAACCGTGGGCACGTTAGAATGGCTTCAGAGGTCTGTTACTACAGTAGTGCATGTCCACTGTGATTGGTATTTTTTCCTAAGATGTATATGTATCATTTGATTCGACTGTTTTGCTTGCGGTCTTTTAGGTGAGTCGTAACCTAACACTTCGCAGAAAAGTCAAACTACACTTTCATGCAGAATTTGGTCATCAAAGATTAATGAATTATGTTTTTTACTTGTGCCTAATGGCATGAGAATTCATCCCCAAGGTCAAAATTTGGGATCGATCACCGAGCATCCACATAATGCTTGGTCATAAGGGTTATGCAAAGAGGCTTATAATGATCTTAACCCTCTGGTTGGGTTTGCGTTATTCGTAGAGCTGGAGTGGAAGGAGTTGCACCCGAAGTTACTGAGGCTGCGATGCAAGGGCAAACTGTTGTCTATGTGGGTAAGTTCACGTACATCCGTGCTCAAACACCTGATATCATCCGTATAAGCTTCACTGGTGCGAAAGACGATTGTGTTCTTGGTTTTGCTATATGGAATCTATAAAATGCTTGTGTGATGTTTCGATTGTAATTTTACTTGCAGAAACCTTCAGTCAGTATTTTAGAAAGCCTAGGCACATTACACCATACCAATTGCAGCACCATTTAAGGCAGTTTATAACATAAATCCTGTCAATTGTAACGCAACTTGGTTTTTCTAGAATACCTCTACTTGTGTGTTTTATACTAGAGTTTTAAGAAGATGCCACGTGCTTGAAGATGAGAACTATTGCTCTCTTGAATTCCTTTCTTGCAAAGTGGGCAAGTTAGCTAACTTGACTACAGATTCATGCACAACCTGACTTAAGAATTCCTGATAGGTGTGGATGATAAGCTTGTGGGAGCTATCACAATGATTGATGAACTGAGGGATGATGCGAAGGCTACCATTGCTGCACTTCATCGGATGGGCATGAAAACCTCCATGCTATCCGGAGATAAACAGGAGGCTGCAGAAGCTGTGGCTGCAAAAGTCGGTATAGACCGACAACAGGTGCGCCACTCTTTTTTCTGACACATTCGGCAGTACTGATTATACAACATTTCCATCTGCTCCTCTCCAAATTCCTTCTGACCCGCCCACACAAGTTAGTGCCAATTAGCTCACTCAGCTTTGAATCATGGCTAAACCTTGACTGCTGTGTCATAGGTGTATGCTGGAGTGAAGCCATCCGGAAAAGCAGACTTCGTAAGGAAACTGCAATCAGAGAATAGACAAGTGGCAATGGTTGGGGATGGCGTCAATGATGCTGCAGCGTTAGCTCAGTCTCACGTTGGCATTGCTATGGCCGGTGGAGTCGGAGCCGCCAGCGAAGTGGCTTCAGTAGTTCTCATGGGAGACAAGCTCAGTCAGGTTTGTATCATTTTGGACTTTAGGCGCTTTCTTCTTAACCTAAGTGCCCAAATTTCGAAAAGTAGCTTCTTCCATATTTGTAGGAGTTGAAATGAATCATTTAGGAAATTCCAAGGTAAAAAAATGTTTCAATAGCAAGAAGAATTTCTATTCAACATTTTGGATGATGAAAACATGCTTTGGGAGTTACTAAAACCAACTACTAGATTCTAAAGTGAACTTTCTAGTTTTATTTGGGATATTTAGGGACTAATCTTAAACCTCATTTGCAAAATGAGCATTCTTTTTTTCTTAAATCATGAAGTCATAGAATACATACCCGGGTTTGAATTTGATGTTGTTATGTCTTATGCAATGCTTATTGACTATTTTCAAGTTGTATCTTTGGGATTGTACAGGTTGTTGATGCTATAGAGTTGAGCCGGGTGACGCTCAAGAAGATTAAGCAGAACCTTTGGTGGGCATTCATGTACAACATTGTAAGTTGATTCATCTGTGATTGTACTTTAATCAGCGATTCTGGTCAATCCTTAGAGCTACGTCACATTCGATGGACGTCTCCAAACTTATAGTTTCAAAACCTTACTTTAAACCAATAATAGTATTAACTCATGTTCTCTGATTACCAGGTGGGACTACCACTTGCTGCCGGTGCTCTTCTGCCTTCAGCAAATATCATGCTCACTCCATCTATTGCGGGTGCACTCATGGGTATAAGCTCTTTGGGTGTAATGACTAATTCATTGCTTCTTCAGTTGGAATTTTCACGGCCTTCTTCCAGTATTCATAAGTCGTTGAGCTCACCAGTAGATTCTTCCAACCGTAATGCATTGACACAACGAGAAAATTCTATTAAACAGAAGCAATCTCAAGGCAATGACATCGAGTTAGGACTAGGTTCACAGGAGCCAAGGGGTAAGTTCTCTCATTGAACACCTCATTAGATGACATTTTTGACTCTTTATCAACCTCGGACGTGAACAGCGTCACTTGACTTTCTTCTAGTCCACATTGTTAGTGGTTTGCCACATGTACAACATGTATTATGGAGGTCATGTTTTACACTACTTCTGTATATTGAATTAACGCCTGCACTTCAAAAGCTTCAGCACATAACAGATTCTTCGGCGGAGTAATCATTCTAAACTTTGAAGATATACGGCTTTCATATATTCCGGATTTCAATCAGGTACAAGTTTTATGTTTGATTTGGTTTACGTTTACTTTGGACAGTGTTTCATCGTTTTTTTCTGATTTAGTGTCATGTTTCTTTCAAAGCTCTTAACCCCTAAACGTCCAGAGTCTTCTCCAGAATTGACGATTTGAGAAAAATCATTATAAAGTGCTATTTGGAAGAATATTTTTGAGTTCATATACAAATAAAAATTGTAGACTGCAGGTTTTAGATTCCATCCGTACAGTTAGATTCACCAATGACATCACCAACATTTTTGTACAGATTTTGAAAGGAAAATTTCTTATTTCATTCTAAATTTGTTTACAAGCAAAATATTACTCCCTCCGTCCCAAAATGATCTTCATGTTGGACACAATGTTTTGGATTAAGGCAAAAAATAACAATACTTAAACCCATTTTGCACTATAAGTAGGGTTTTGGTGCACTCTTAGTGTCCTCTAAACTTTGAGTTTGGAAACCCTTGTCAAAGTGTAGTTTGGGAGTATTGAAAAGTGAAATTTTTTAGACATTTTCAACGAGCACCATTGGGCATATAATTGTTGAATGTGAGGTCATTGTCTTATAGGCAGTTAGTGTGGTTCGAAGACCATGTGCGGACCTTTGTACCACCTCCCAAAGCTTCATCTCCTTCAATCAAGAAACACTAAAAGAGATGCAAAAAATAAGAACAAAGAATGTTGATTGATATCTTCAATCATTTAAGTTGTCTTTTGATTGATGATTGTATGGATGGAGGGGAACTATTGCTCAAAGTTGTTTTGCTAGTCCTATATAACAATCGAAAGTCAAATTGACCAATTCTCAAATTCATGAAGTGCAATAGAAAGATCATTTTAGAACAAAAAATTGAGGCCAATAGGAAGATCATTTTGGGATAGAGGAAGTATCATTTTCTAAGTAAAATATGTTGGAATGGATTTGGAATGAGGCTCTCTTGACGTGGTGATTTTATGAAATTTTTGTGTTCTTCAAATCTATAACCTCATTTTAGCAAGTCCAATTTTGAACTAGAGTCAATGCAATTTTGTCTTGGTCAACCACTTGACATACTTGCACATTTGTGATTTTAGACAAATATGTCCTCTAGTAACACCAAATCCAATCATTAGATAGGACAACTTGGTAAAGTATCTCCACAAATTATAATGACTTTCATCCATACAATAAATAAGATGAAACTTTGTTCGTCATCCATGAAATAGATGTCATAGCACTTAGGGGTTAAGGCATAAACTTTTGTTGCTAGTAAGTGTCTTAAAGGTGTCCAATGGATGACATAGAAGGATTCTATGTCTATGTAAGAAGTGCAAATGTTCATCCTAAGAATTTTTGTACAAAAAGGGGAGGTCTTGCATAGTAATTTGACCTCCAATGAGTGATCTTGGGTTTCTTTAAGCAAATGATTGACAAGGTACAAAAAAAGGATGATTTTCATGGTATTACTAACCAACCCAACATTCTAGGGTTAAAGAAAATACCAAAATCCTTAGTGATCTTATTTATTTATTTTTGACACAAATGGAACATCTTATTCCAATGTAAAAGATAATCCCTTAGTGTCCTTATCCCAATCTTGTATACTAACCATTATTACCAACAACAACTTTTTTATGTATACACTTGACTAAAGATAATATTGTATCCATAACAGCAAATAATCCAATATCCATTCAAATTGGGATTATCAATTGTCATAATTGTCTATAACTTCCCATCTTGAAATTACATGAGAAATTCAACATATTATAAATTTTTGGTTTTAAAGGAGTGGTTCTTGTGATTTCTTCACAACTCTATTGTGATAAATCAAAATTCACATTCTAATTAAAGCAAACAATGTATTGGACCTTATATTGATATTTATTGATTCTCATTTCATCATAAGGTGACTAAACCTAATTGTAGTACTTGCATAAATATAACGTACTCAAATCTTGCACAATGAGTTTATAACAACTCTAATTTAGCACTTTGAGTGAGTTGCATAGGGGCTCTTTTTGTTAGTTCTTTATTTGACTTTTGACCAATACATGCAATATTCTTCATCAATTGGGGTTGAATGAAATTTAGCTCTATCTAAAGTATGTTACTCAAAACTAATCCAATTGGACATTTGGGAAGCATAAAATCCATGTCTTCAAAGGATTAAAATATAACAATTCCAAGAGTAGTAGCAATTATTATGTTAAAAATAAGACCATTTGTAGTAGTACAAGAAAAAAAAAACATTTTACACTTTGGAATGGTAATTATACAAATTAACCCCTCACTACCCAAGACTTGAACAAGTCCAAAAACAACATTTTTTTTTGAAGTGTTATAGATATAATTTTCACTTAGTTATAGAGATCTCAATTGTACAATCTTGTAGTGCACTTGTCATAGACTACATTCACCAAATTTGGTGACATTTGACCGCATAGATTGCAAGATTATAATGTTTTAGTGTTGAAAAAGGATGCTGAATTTTTCCTAAAAATACGTTTGGAGGTGAAATTTGGTTTCTAAATCTACTCAAATGAAGAAACTTAAAACTATAAAGTGATTCAAAATCAGCATACAAACACATTGATGAAAAAAATCATTCAATTGACTCATTATGTCTACAAAATGACTTTGAAATGTCAAAAAATAGTAGGAAAAGTTGCAAAAAAAACATCAAAAACATCACCTCCTTCTACTAAAATGCTTCTCAGTCACTCATAACTTCTTGGATTGATAAGAAATTTTATATACACAAACTAGACAAGTATGTGCAACTTTTCCAAAAAAATTGATTGGAAACATTGTATGAAGAAGAAACAAGCCGCCGAAGTTCACTATAATCCAAAAATGTCAGGATTTTGAACTTCAAATTGCACATAAACATTCTAAACAACCTGGATTGACATGAAAATTCTACCACAATAACTAGATTTCAATGGGAACATACCCCAACAAATTTTATTGAAAATGAACTTTGGATGGAGATACAAGCTCCCGAAGTTGTAGCCATCAAATGGAGTTTGCTGAACTCAAATTGAACTTGTGAACTTTGATTGGCTTCCAAAAATTCCAAAAATCTTAGATTGATCTGAAAATTTTATCACACAAACTAGAAGAGTGAGCAAAAAAATTTCAAGAAGGTTTATTGAATTCAGACATCGAATGCAAAAGTTACAACACTTTGAATTGGACATGAGGATACTTTGGTCCCCTTGGGCGGTGAGGGGTTAATGGTTGAGGCCACCCTCAATTTCTCTTTGCCTTTACAAGATTAGCAACTTTAGTTTTCCAACATCTCAATATATTAAACAAACAATTTTCTTGATCCACTTGCATTTTAAGGGATGTATTGTAATACCAACAAAAAAATGAAAAAAAATTGTTTCATGAAAAAGCCACCCTCAATCCACTTCATCCCTTCATTTGGACTAATGTGCCTTGTACCGTTGCGACAATAAAAATAAAAATAAAAGTATTTTTCTAATTTTTTTGATTCAAAAAAACTTTGAAATTCAATAACTTTCATATCGTAGGTCAAAACGCCACCAAATAAAGTCCGTGCACCCCTCCTCGCTGAGGGCTTTTTGACAATACCAAGAGGACACATGGTCTGAGAAATCTCAACTTAACAAACAAACAAAACAAATCAAATAGTATGTCTTAATGTATGGATTCATACTAATCCATACATAAATTACATTTATGGAATAAAGGTGGACAATGACATCAATTCTTCAATTGGGTTTGTTTGAGTGTGGATAGATGTGGTACACTAAATTAGGTACTTGAATCTCAATAGGTTTGGATGTATATTTAACATAAATTTTAGAACAAAAATCTTTTCCTCACTTTCAAAAGGCAATAAATTTCCTTGTCAGTGGTCAATTATTGTTCTAAAATGAGCACAATGTTTACATTCGAACATATATAGGTTCAAATATTGAATTCTATGCACTTAAATTAGATTGGCAAAGTAATAGTTGGAGACTAGATTGCTAGTTTGAAAAACTTGATTTACAAGGAAGATTCCATTTCAAGTTTTGGGGAGCAACATTTCACCAATTCCATCCAAGTTGATATTGGGGATTTACTAAATGTTGCTTACTATAATGAACCATATAATCCAAAAATATCAATGTATTTTAAAATCACATAAGTAGATGTCTTCTTAACCCCTAAAGGACCAAGTGTCCATTCAACATAGAGAAGAAATCTTAGGTAGGTTCCTACAAAGTCAATTTTGGTCAAATGTTCATAAAATTTATGCATAATGTGTAACTATGTATTTCCTTCCTGAAAATCTATTTTTTCTTCCAATTGGGTGCCTAAATCAAAAATTATGTTGCCTCTAAACTTTGCAAGCAGCTACAAGATGCAAATGTCAAAAAAAATAACCATGTTTAGTATAAGAATCTCATTCTAGAAGGAGTTCAAGTTTGCAAGCCCTATCAAGTAAGGTTGGAAAAACACTTTTTCACCTAATTTCAAATGTTATAATCTTTCAATCCATGCAATTAAATTTTCTAAAACAATTTCCACATGTTCCCAAAGAAGTCTAGTACAAATTTGTACAATTGAATTTCGAAAAAACAATTTTTTTTTTTCATTTTTTTCTTGCTGCCCTACAAAGTGGCAGTTTTTGACAATTTCTACTTGAAATGTGCCTCGATCCTTTAGGGATTAATGCACTTAGAGTGAACTTCCATGTTGAGTCAGAAATATATATTTTTTAAATTCAATAATTGTTTAGAGTTAAAGTTGTCTTCATTGAATTTCATGATGCTTTCTTCTCATTATAAGTAGGGAGAAAGTACATCTCAAGAGTAGCTTTGCCTTGTTGTCAAACTATAAACAACCAAGTGTCAAAAAACAAAACAAAACAAACTATAAACAACCAACAAATTCAAATCCAATGTTTAAAATAGTTCACCTGAAGTCAAAAACTCGCCTCTCTCCCCCAAAATTTGTCAACCAACTAACTTATTCCAATTCTCCTCTTGCAACCAATTTGCACACTTCTACGTAGAAATCTGCAATGTTTGCTCAATGCTTGACTGATTCTAAGTGCATGGGAGTCCACCCCACCCTTCATCGTAATCCAAACATGAGCAAAAAAATCTTGCGGAAATCCAGCAAACGTCCGGAGGAATGTCCACAGTGAGGGAATAATCTGGTTCTCAGTGCCGCTCTTTTCCTTCTCCTTCTCCGCGCTTCCGCGTCGTCGATCATTAACAGAAGTTCCACCAAATTGTGGTGGTTCCGTGTCCAGTCCAGACTCCAGACTGGGAGTGATGCACTGTACCTTCCCTTCCCCGCACTTTGTTTTGTCCGCAACTCCTCACTGCACTTGCAATTTGCATTTGCAATTGCATTGCCTTTGCAATTGCATTGCCTTTGCATTGAATGTCTTCTCTCCATGAAGTTCAGTTAATTAATGCGAGGCGTTGCACGCTTCCTGAGGCGTGGCTACAGCCTCCATTACCAAGATTCGCTTCCCATTCATGGCAGTCTGCGCTTTTGCAATTCCCGAGGAAGCCAACCGTCACCTATCCATCATTTGGGTCCGCCATCTTTGGCAAACCTTCCCAAATCCCAAGTTTTATGGGAAGTTAAACTTATTAAGTTATTTGGGCAATTTTTTAAGAAGAATTTCAGGAAAAAACTTCAGTTCCAAACTCGCATCCGTCATAAGCTTAGGGCGTGCACAGTTTTCCTTAACCGTGGAAATCAACCCTTTTGAAACCGTGTGACATCACCTACTTTATAAAATCCAAAAATATTCATTGGAAGTCATACTAGTGTAGTAGATCTATGCTTTTTGCACAAAATTCTGAGGATGAATAGTCGCAATTCTATCCTACATAGAGAGATTCTTTATCATCTATTGGACACAAAATGTCCGTGTCAATGTTTGAAGGTTAAACTTAAGGTTGAGGCACTAGTAACCAATCATTTATGCAATTTTGGAGCAAATTGTGAGTAGTATGAGGTGGTGGACATTTTCCCATGTAGGAAGATAGGAAATATGGGGATTGCAAAAAGAATTCAGAATTTTATTCCCCAAATTGAAATTATTGTGAATTTTGGGAGCCAAAAAGTACTCAAGACCCATAGCTAATGTCCAAATTCTTCCAATTCCAATCATTCAAGAACTACTTTCCCGCTCATTACTTCTTACTTTCTTGCTCACTACTTGGGAGCATGTGTGATAACTTCAGTAGCCCTAACCTTGAAAAGGACCAAAAAAGCACATTCTAAGCTTCCATTGGAGATTTGTTCCTACCTTTTGTTTGAAAATACTACACGCTACAAGTTGGGTATTGAGTGTGTTGGCAATTGGTGCCTCTACCATGTTTACATATATTTTCATGATGAAACACTCATTCAAAGCATGGAGGATATTTCAATTGTTCATTGAAAAACTTGTACATTCATCTCAAAAACAATTACCATCCAAAGCTTTGGTAGTAATTTAGCTATTTTTCATTATTCTTTTGAAAAATATATCATCAATAATTAAACAACAAGGAATAACAAACAAGGGGCAATATAGATCCTAACAATTCGCTAATATATGAGCACATAGATGTGAGCCTACAAGCCTCGAACTTAGTTGTAGGTATGTACCTACAACCATTTGAAAGTGTTTATAATGAATACACCCATAATATAGGTACTCTATAATTAGGAAAGAGTCTCATCATAACATAGGTACCTATAATATAAACACCTAGAATTGTAGAAGGTATCTACAATACCCTTCTAGGTTCATGAGCTCATAGATTCTATGCTCACATGTAATAAAACCATAAAAATTTAAAACTATTCTAAGATATTCATCTTACTAATTATCTTACAATATGCTAAAATGTTCTATTAAATTTTCAAAAAATTATGAAAAACAAGGTAGTAATCAATTGGAATGATTGAAAGTAGTATGTATTAGTATGTTAATTGCACCTTCCTAAATGTCCATTTAGGAACTACTTCCACGAGCGTCAATCTAAAGGGAATATTGAAGTGATTCATTGCAAGGATAATGTTCTTTAAAATTCTTGAATTGGAGAATAAAGAATGTAGTAAAGGAGACACAACATTAGGGAATTTGGGGTTTTCATTTATCTTCATTATTCATTGAATTAGAAAATGGGGTCAAGTAGGCTATTGGAAACTTTGTCTAATAATGTTATATCATTTGTTCAACAAACTACAAAATAATTTGAACACATGATCCTTCCATTGAAGCTCGTACATTCTACAATGAATACTTGCCAACTTGAATCTCAAGTTTGTATGGGGAGGGTAAAGTAAGCAAGATAGGAGGCTCAAACTCCGACTAGGCATTAAAAGTGATCAAGACTCAAAGGTACATTTTGCTTTTTGCAATGTACCAGCTATGCACATTGCAGGTGGTGGTTGCTTTTGATGACCACAAAAGACTACTTTTTTTCAACTTTAGAAATTCGTAACTTATTCCACAAAGCTCCAAAAAATATGGAACGACTTAGGTTAGATGCCAGTTTCACTTGTCTTTCTAAGAAAATTTACTGAAAATTGTTTTAAGGATGTTAGCTTCCCCCATAAGACAATCAGCCCTTACATGCACGGATTACAAGCCTCCTACCTTATACCCAAAATGTCTACCCAATTTGAACTCCCTATTGTTGGGGCCAATTATGCCCTCTTGGCATTCTAATGTAGTAAAAATTGTAGGGGGAGTCAAATTGGAGTTGAAAGGGGTGGAATTGGGTTGAATAGTCACCATTTTATAACTTCCAAAAAACACCCCCATGCAGGTTAGACAAATAGGCAAATATTCCTTCATTATTCCATCAATTAAAGGAACCAACTTTTGAGATATTTATGCAACCATCTTAAGGAGTTCAAAGAACTACAATAGAATCTAAAAGGACATGAACATTCCCCCTTAGGAACAACAATGGAAAGCTATATGTTTTTGCTTTGGCCATCTATAGCGTGTGTGCTTTTATTGAAAAAAAAATTGCCCAAAATACAAGTGAAAAAACTTTCAAATTTGTCATTCTATTACAACAACAATATTGTAAAATTGATCAATCAAAACATGCGTAGTGACCAAAGAGTCTACAATGGATATACTTACCTCATCATTCATAACATTGCATAATCAAGTCTTAGTCCTCCCCATGCTAGGAAAGTACTAAGTTATGCTTTGTTAGATACCTAGGAAGCACTTATCATTTGATCCATAAATGATGCAACGGACATTTTTTGTTTGATGAATGACAAGGAATTGTCTTGTGTAGGACAAAAGTGCAACTATTCATCCTCGAAATTAGGGGTGGAAAGAAGAGATCTTCTATAGTAGTTTGACTTCTAATGAATATTTTTTTTTTTTGAAGAGGATGATGTCACACAATTCCAAAAGGGATGATTTCCATGGTCACTAGTTTGGGCCTTTAACCCCTCACCGCCCAAGGGAACCAAAAGTGTCTTGAGGTCAAATTCTAAATGTTGTAACTTTTGCATCCGATGTCAAAATTCAATAAAACTTGTTGTAAAATTTGTGCTCTCTCTTCGAGTTTGTGTGGTAAAGTTTTTAGATCAATACAAGATTTTTGGAATTTTTGGAAGCCAATCAAAGTTCACAAGTTCAATTTAAGTTCACCAAATTGCATTTGATGGTTGCAACTTCAGGGGTTTGTATCTCCTTCATCCAAAGTTCGTTTTCAATAAAATTTGTTGGGTTATGTTCCCCTTGAAGTCTAGTTATTGCGGTAGAATTTTCATGTCAATCTAGGTTGTTTTGAATGTCTGTGAGCAATTCGAAGTTCAAAATCCCAACATTCTTGGATTATAGTGAACTTCGGCAGCTTGTTTCTTCTTCATACAATGTTTGTTTCCAATCAATTTTTTTGGAAAAGTAGTGCATACTAGTCTAGTTTGTGTGTTTAAAATTTCATATCAATCTAAGAAGTTATGAGTGACTGGGAAGCATTTTAGTAGAAGGAGGTTCAGTTTTTGATGGGTTTTTTGCAACTTTTCTTGCTATTTTTTGACATTTCAAAGTCATTTTGTAGACACAATGAGTCAATTAAATGATTTTTTTTTCAGTGATTTTTTTATATTTTAAAACATGAAACAGGGAATAATCACCAATTTGTTTTCATGTTGCTTTTGAATCACTTTATAGTTTTAAGTTTCTTCACTTGAGTAGATTTAGAAACCAAAATTTGCCTCCAAATGTATTTTTAGGAAAAATTCAGCATCCTTTTTCAACACTAAAACATTATAATCTTGCAATCTATGCAGTCAAATGACACCAAATTTGGTGCATGTAATCTACAACAAGTGCACTACAAGATTGTATGATTGAGATCTCTATAATTGAGTGAAAATTATATCTATAACACTTCAAAAGAATTGTTATTTCCTAGGTGGCACTGATCCCTTAGCCTGCCTCCCAGGCTGAATCATCCGCGTGAACCGGACTCAGGTGTGTCTCTGGTTGTTTTTCCTCTCTTCTTTTAATTCAAACCATTCCGTTGTTTTTTTTAAAAAATTGTTGTTTTTGGACTTGTTCAGGCCTTGGGCGGTGAGGGGTTAAGGGTTAACTCAAGAATTGGCTCAACCATTGGGGTTGACTGAGAAACCATATAAGACAATTTTGTTCACTGTAGGTAGGGGTCCCCTTTTCAATGATGCAAAAGGCCCTCCTGCCTCATTGCTAAACAATGGTTTGGCCGGTACAGTAGCAAAACAACAGTACATGTTTCTATATATTTACGAGCACTTATCGACTTCCACACTCCACCTCCAAATTTCTTCAGATCCTTGACCCAAACTCCCACCCAAGACATCATTGGAGTTGTCATTATTGTTGATTCCCTCCTGTTCTTCCCAAATGCAGGTTGCTTGCTTGCTTGCTTGCTCACTCAAATGTTTCACACCAAACAACTATAAGTTAATTAGTTACCTTAAATGACATGAATTTATTTCTTTATTTATTTTAATGACATGAAATTCAGTTTCATTTGTCTGAAAAAAAACACCCCAAAAACATAAACTGAATGACAGCAAGCAGCAAGTAAGATAAAATCGGAGAGATAGGTAGGTCAGGGAGATATCTCAAGAACTCCCTGTAGAGTTAGAGTTGCCTTGCCTCAGTTGCCTGTCCTGCCGGTGCTGCAGCTTTGCAGATATGCCCATGTGCCCAATATCGGTTTCTTAAGTTATCATTTCTCTGATGATTGTGGTACTTAGAATGACCACTTGGGGACAAACAAACTTCACTTCCTCAAAAGGAGAGATGACGGAGGGACAAAAAATAATAAAACACATAAGCCTTCGTACACATTTGATCAATTTTTGATCGAGATAAGTTAAGTTAAGATCTACCTAGGGTATGGTAAGGATGACTGTCACCCTGCTTTCTTTCAATTGTAATTTGCAAATTGCAAATTTGCAAATGGAAGGATGACTGTCTGCTCTGTTGCAATGAAATTTTTGTTTCATTCCATGTGTTTCAAAAAGAAGACAAAGACAATGAAGAAGGCTGATGACTGTCCTGGGAATGGGGGCCATGACAAGACTGCCTGGGCTTCAGTGCTTCCCCCTTGAAGCCCCAGTTTCTGCAATCATCAATGGCCACTTCACCAGACTCATCGCATGGGCACTGGAATTCTATTATTGCAGGCCCGATTGCATTGCATTGCACTCTTCAAATCGAGGGCTAACCTCTTAACTCACTCTTGTTTCGAAAAAAAAATTAAAAATAATAAAAATAATTGAGGGCTAACTTATATTACAGTAGCTGCAACAACAACTAGCGGTGATTGCATATGGTTTGTCAAACTGCAACTGGAAGTTATTATGGGGTCATTCCGGTCAGTCGAGTTGCTGCTCCACTAATAAGCTTAACTTCATCCTTGTACTCCATAGTACTTTTGCAACATGCTTTGGTACTTGGGTTATGGGACACTAGTCCCCAACTTTCAGATTGAGTTAAAAGACCGGGCCTTGCGGTCAGCAGAAAATCTGTAAGTATACATACATTCAGTCATTGGAGAATTTCATTTCTATTTAATTTGCCATGGTGGTGCAAACCAACTGGAAGTAAATTTTTCAGTTTGTTGCAAGGGAAAAAAAAAGTATGGTACAAGTCACGTTAACACCACTGACAGTCATTGGACTTAAGTTACCCAAAGTAGTGGGGTTTTTTTCCCCAAGTTCTGGAAATTTTTCTGGGTTCGGTGGATTGAATAGTTTGGTTGGTAGCTATTGATCTTAACTTAGAAGCATTGATTTTCAAAAATCTGGCTAAATAGTTGGCTTCCTCAGTCTGTAATTTTTGGGGGGAGACCGATATAATTGTTAAAATTGGGCAATATCTAGCCAGAAAAAGAATCAATGTAGAATACTATTGTGCATAATAAACCTGCAAAATTGGAGTGTATGGTATCCATCAGTGTTCAGGATATTTTTTGAGTTTTAGCAGCTATTTTCCATATTGTACTGGCTTTTCAAGTATTGTTTTCATTGTTTTCTCTAATTTTTACCCTAAATTTCATTAAAAAAATTTACCATTTTTTTCCTGATGTTTTCAAATTGCAAACATTTTTTTTTCTGATCCCGCCAGCTATCAATGACGACAACCACGACAACAACAACAAACTGATTCTCCCCCAACATGGAGTGTAAGTACCACTTTGAGAAACGTGAAAAGTTCAGGACAATTTCATTTTCAAAGTTGAAAATTTTATACATAACTCACTTCAGCAACACCTAATAAATTTGTATTCTCAAGTTGAAATAAGGACTGGCAAGCATGGCATGGCATCCCTTTTCCATTACTTGTCCTTTCTCAAATTTTTTTTGTTCCTTTTTCTGATTGATGGAAGGCTGCTAAAGCTTGTCAATCATTCCAGCAAACCAGATTAGGAAAGCTTTCCCCAATTGTTGTCAAGTTCAGATTGACGCAATGTCCACGACGAGAGAGAAATCCAATACTATCTTAGTGGGACACACCAACAGGCTTTTGGTGGTGTACGGTGATCAGTGCCTGCTCAGTGTGTAATTTTTGGACCAATTTTAACACAAAGTAGAGGACGGGTATAACTTTGGAGTATCTTCAAAAGCACACATAACTTACAAAATTCCAAGTAAGGTAAGGCTTCATTAACTTAAAATATTTGATCACAAAGGATGCCTTCTCAATCACTTATGAAAAAAAACTCCTTGTCAACTCGTGCTAACTCAGCTTATCCACAAATCATGATTGCAGGCACATCTCAGTATAGACCCACATTTGGTATTTGGTTCTTAAATATTTATATTTCCATATATAATCGTGAGTGATGGGCACAAGATTTTAAGGTGGGTACCCCCAAAATGACACTTTTTTTTTGCTACTGTGCCTAGTTACTACTAGTCTGGTCAAATTTTTCATGTTTTTCATGTTGACAAGTGAAAGGAGGTTTTAACATACCAAAGAACATTGCATTTGGATACCGTATGCAAAAGTTAGGAAGAGTCAAAATTTTTGTTTCGGTAGAGGTCCTGGAATGGTTTCTTCATCATACGTAAATTGATTGATTTGGGAGATGTACACAGAGTGATGATGGTAGCTTCAAGCAGGGTGTAATTTTGGGTGGACCCACCTTATTATCTAGTGTTTATGTGTAAAAGATTTTGAAATATGTATGGATTTTTTTACATTTTCCATGGTAAACCAAGCAATGTTTGATATCTTTTTGTTTACTTTTTCCAAATTTTAAATGAAATAAGTTAATATATTATATAGGATTAACATAAATAGTGTGAGAGTTTGAATAGTGCACGACTCCTTTACACAAGTTTGGATGAAAGTTAGATAATTGTGTTTTACAATAATCAATGTGAATGAATTTATATGAAAATTGGATGAATGTGGATAAAACTTGGATGTCAAGCACAACATTTCAGATAGTACTGTATGAAAACAATGCATTGTAGATCACCTTATATTGATTTGATCCAAATATACTATGAATTTTCATGTCAATGTGCCCTTCAAATTTGCATAATTCCAAAATTGGTACAACTTAGCATTAGTACTATCTAGCACAATAATTGAATTAATCCTAGAAGGGCCTGAAAGCCTTTTGTGGTTGTATAGTATATTATGTATCTAGTGGTATTTGATCAAGAAAACATTGACCAAAATCTTTTCAGTGCAAAGTAAATCAATGATCATGATAGTAAGTAAATAAAAATGTATCATAACTCATCTATTAAATCACAATTGGAGAGATATAAAGCTAATGTTATAAAGCTAGATACGGGTCATATAGAGGGACCCCAAGGACCTTTCAATGGTTAACATGTGTAGTTTTCCCCTAACTCTAGTAAGAGCTTTTGAATCCATAATTCATTCATTTCAAATAGTTGCTCTCAAAAACAACCATCATGTTTCTAATTCCTTCCCGATTCATGTACTCCTAGCAAACATCTTCGGTTTGGAATGTACATTATGAATACATGATGGTAAAATTTAAATCGAAACACGGTCACCCCCGTTAGCAGTCAGATCTTCCATGTCGCTGGATGGTGAGTTTCCGCAACCAGGAACATGACTTCTCCATCTAAGGTAGCCAACCCCTTTTCAACCACTTAAAGCAATTATGCATATTTGGAGTAGAGGTTTTTTGAATGCAAAATTTTTCCCATGTGCAAAAATAGAGTTTAGAAGGATTGCATATTTTTCTAGAATTTTATTACACAAAATGTAATTATTATGAATTTTTTAGTAGAAAATTCTCTTCAACCTGTTATGGTGGTATAGAGCTTTCTATTTGTGACCACGGGCTAACTGCAATCGACCAAGGGCTGGTTGCAATATTGAGAGCCTTGCAACCAATCATAATGCAACACAACTACTTTGAAAACTGCGCCATAACTTCACAGAAAGAAAGCAGTCTACAATCTACTTAATGGAAATGGAGGGGGTGATCAGAAATGGGTTGGCTACCTTACTATTTTCCTTCACTCTGATATCATTTGAAAAACTCTTTGAGTATTTTTTGCAATGAAATCCCGTCTCATTTGTGTCACCAAAAAAAAAAAAAAAAAACTCTTTGCGAAAAATTCATAAAATATCCGGATCACCTGCAGTCTGATGTGCATTTGGACGAGTAGTTGCCACTCCTTTCATTAGAGGTCACGTGCGTGCATGTTCATGCATACCGGGATATACAGCCATGCATGTACGTTACTGTCCCGTATAATATCACATAACTTAACTCTGATAAAACCTGGCAGACAATTCTATGTGGGCAACCATTTGTATGTGAAGGTCTCATTCCGCACGCAGGTGCCAAAATTGAATTTCCATGTCAGATTCTCAAGGGTCCATGTCATGTCACACCGTTCAGAAGTTGATGTGTGACATGTTGTATTTTATAAAAATGATATAATTTATGTTGAATTTGGCATGCATGTCGGGTATCATAGACATGATTGTCGAGTGACTTGCAAAAATGAAATTCTACTCAAATTTATAGGTGTTGTGAAAGCTAGATTGGGGCTAGTAGGATTACGATTATAGAACTTGGAAATGGAAAAGAAGAAACTCAGAATGAGATATAAACAGGCCAGGATTTGGGAGAGGTTGAGGGTATGGATTTTTTTCACTTATTTGGGACAATGTAAAGAGTGATCCTTGCAAGAGTGATGCAATTGTTTACATCAAAAAAAATGGATGAAGTATGCAAAATGCAGAATAAACTTAAATTATTGTCCATCCCAAAGAATGGACATCCATCCACAAAAGAGTGATATTTTCCTAAGAATATGTAGCAGTTTAGCGATTTCATCCATTGAAAATGGAGGAATAGATTGCTTGATATTAACCCCTAGAATAACCATTGTCCCCTAGTGAGACAAATTGGATTTCAAGCAAGTACCTACGTTCTCAATATTTTTCATGATTTTTTGAAACTTTTTGTAAAGGTAGATAAAAAATTTAGCTTTGTAAGAATATAATTTTTTTCAATCAATGCTTGGGAACAAAAATTAAGCCCAAATAAGCTCAAAACAAGGGAGACCGGGCAACAAAAAAAATTTCACAAATTTGAATTGTATTTTTTTAATAATTTTTTTTTCTCATGGATTATCATTTTGTCTATATAGAAAGTTTTCATTCATTAATTTAGATAAGTAATGTGAAAGTTATGGACAATTTTGTTTTTCGGGCAATCTAAGCATCTTTTCGAAAAAATAACTCATAGGATTCATTTTTTAATGCAATTTTTACATTTTTTTCAAATTATAATGTTCCACATGGTTAGTTTTTATTTCTAGAAAAATCTCACCGTTGGGATTAGTGCATTTTAATTCCATCTTAGAGATTTTAATAATTTAGATTTTCCTTCAATCTCATATCTAATTCTACATAATAGTTTTCTTAATAATGAAAATTAAGTTCTTTGGAAATTTTCTTTTTTTCCTAGACCCTCAACTCAAATTCCCACAAAAATATTTAAAACTCAAATATTTGTAGTGCAAAAAAATGAAATAAAGGAGGAGGTTCAAAGTCAAATGATCTAGTCCCACAATGTGCTTTTTTCAATTTCAACACAAACATCTTGTAATATGTGTGGTCAAAATTTCTAAAATTTCTACCACAAATTCTCATACTAGTGAGGTGTAAGATCCTATGGTTAGATGTCCAAAAAATAATAATTTCCAAATTTTTTTCACTCTTTGCAATAGAAATGGCAATTTTGAGTGTTATTTGGAGAAAAAAAAGGCCTTTGTCCTACAAGGGTTAGTTCAACAAAAATTGTATTATTGTGAGGGAAATATTGTTCGAAAAAACAAGGTTGAGCAAGGGATTTTATTTCTCATAGTGAGGCTCTTCTTTTGCATTACTAAAGCGGAGTATGACACAATATTGGATGTTTGGATCTTGGTCATCTATTGTCTTCAATTAAAGGTCTACCAAGAAGTACTTCAAAAGGTTAAAGGCACACACACATTATGCAAAAGAATGTACCTCTTTTCATCCATTGAGGAAGTGTTACCTATGAATTTTGAAATCAACTATATTGAAGCTTATATCTTTTTACATTGTAAGAGTAGGAGAAAGTCTTGTATTTCAAAGCACAAGGTTTGTGAGTGGTGATTGCAAAAATCTTATCGCATTGAAAATTCACAATATAATTAAAGAGTTCGTTATGGTGATACATCTACGAGGGTTTGAATTTACTCTTTTTGAATTGGGATAGATTTTGCTTCTTGGGTTAAAATTAAAAAATAAAATCTTTATGGGTTATCAAGTCTTGACTATGATCTTCACTAAGATTAAATATTATGCTTTATATATTTTAGGAGCATGAAAAGTAAGAATTTAGAATGTTTATTATTGGTTCAAAATGCGTAAGTTTTGATAAGCTTATAAAATATTGCTTGAAATGGAGTATAAAATTTCCAAATTTCCAAATTAAATAATACATTGTATTGCATTAATAGGATAAAATGATATTATTCTAAATTATAAATAATGAAATGGAATTAGTATGACTACATAAAGATACAAAATGGAAGCAAATCTAAATGAGATTAATTATGGATACATGACAACTTTTCATACCTTTGGAACAAATTTCAATAAATAAAAAATCACTCGTAGATAGCAAGTCATGCTATACAAGCTAATTCAATTAGTACACTTTGTAGTAATTACACTAACTCATGTTAATTTGAAAAGTATGCAAATTTGTGAGGAACACTAATATGAAAGTTCACACTATTTTAGATCAAATCATAAAATGTAGTTTATAAGATTTTCATGTTATTTGGAATAGTTTGATTGTCACCCAACTTTTATTTGTATTCATCCAATTTCAATTAAATTTATCCTATCCATCTATATTCCTGTAAATTTCATGCAAATGATCACAATAATTAGATCACATTCATCCAACATTCATCAATTAGTTTGAGGGAATCTTTGTACTAATGAAATTCTCCTCTGCGTTCAATTAACTTGTATAGCTAGATGTGTATTATTGGAAATGAATGCTAGGGTTGGCACATCCTTGCCAAATAAATTTTTACTCTTAGAAAAAATGAAACTAAAATAGATCTTTAAGAAAAATCTATACAATTATCTTCTACATATGAATATTTTTAATGAAAAAATCATCCAAAAATTTGGGCATCAATTTCTGGAGTTCTCGTGTGCCCAAATATCAAATTTGCTATACAACCACAATACCAACAAAGTAAAACAAATATTCTAATAAGCACTAGGGCTGTGACCAATCTAATACAATATATTAGAGAGGTTATTTCAACGAGGGAGGGTCATTTGCATTCTTAATGTTTATATGGGTCTAGGGTTGAGACCAACAATCAATATTACTTTAGAGAGTGTTGTTTATTAGAAGTCACAACATGATCTCCTAAATGTTGTATTTCACCCTTTCAAGGTAAGAGCACCCGGAAGCATCCTTGCACCCAATTGTGTCAGATTCTATAGAGCATAATCATTTCAAGCTATAAATGTAAGTAAACAATACATAGCTTATTTGTTTTGACCTAAAATGATAAGAGATGTACAGTCCAGCTACATTTATATTCTAGAATGAATCTGTGACGTAGAATCTGACGCAATTGGGTACATGGACGCTTTTGGGTGCTCTTACCTTACACCCAAATTTGTGAATATGACTGACTTGTCTTGACCGCAATTACCAATATCAAGAGCATACCATCCCCGCTATGAATCAAGGAGTTAAATCGTAACCACTTTGTACCTGAGTTCCTCCTCAAGTTTAGGCCAACATTCATCAATTATTGGTTTATCATAAGTTGCATCCGACAGTAAGGCCTCCACCTCATAAATAGAAATGGTAGTTGTCCATGAACCAATGTGGCAGTGTCCCCATTTGTGAAAGGAACTGAAAGTCTTTGCAATAGATTTGGAAATTTCAAAAACAGATGGAGGCTGCATGAAACTTCTTCTTCTTCTTCTTCCTTTTTTTTTGACACAATTGAAGGCTGCGTGTAACTTCAATCTTACTCCAAATGCACCCAGATTTTATATTTCCAAAGGCAAGTGGCGCATGGCTCAGTTCTCCTCGTCCAATCCATCTTCTTACTCCTTCTCTTGAAGCTCCGGCACTTGTCTGAATCTTATCTGGTGGAGGGTGGGTCAGGATAATTTAAGTTAGAAGAGATTAACTTAAAATGTGGAGGCTAATAACGTAGTAACTTCAAAGTTGAGTAATAACTTTTATAAACATAATCTCATTATCTGCTCCTGGGGATATTGATGACTCCTCCTACTCCGCGCAATTATGCACAGAGTGGCAATCAGCACGCTGGAATGAGAATCTGGCAGGGCTACTACTGTAAGTAGTACTACATTACCCCCCTCTTAATAACAGCGAATCAAAGGATCACCGCATCTTCGACCTTTTATGTAAGGTATTCTCCCCTACTGTAATGCAATGCCACCTAAATGTCTATTGCTAGGACGGCGCTTCAGGATATTGGCAGTCATCTGCCAACCAACTTAATATATTCCACTTTGGTCCCACCGTGTGTCTTTGCCCTTTCCCCGATTTCGCTCCGTTTTTCCACAGTTTGCTTCCATTTTTTCATGGGAGAAAGGCAACAGTTGGGTTCGGCTGGATGATAAAAGCGTCACAGACATTAACACTCACCTGCTCATGTCCTAAAATAAAACTTTTAATGAAGCAATCCTCATGTTCTCCGCGGTGACATCGACCAGGGATTGTAGGTTTGCCTACTACGATGGTAGGGTTGACCCTCGATCGCCGCTTGAAACTTAAGCAACCAGGTAGCTGAAGTAAGTGTCGCGCTTTCTGTAGCATTGAGGATTTGCAGATTTGCAGAACAGGGTTGAGTACATGGTGCACACAGGTCTGGGTACATGGTGCACTTCAGAATACGCAACGAACTATTCGAGAAGGTGTCTCCAGACTTGGGCACTTACGACAACGCAATAGAAACAAAAGATGTTCATGTAAAACAAAAAAAACAGGTGGTACGATGAACTGCCGCAAGTTATGGCATGCAGTTGCATGCCAGATTGACATGTCAATGCAAGAAAATGAAAGCTGAAACGAAAGTAAACAGTAAACTGCATGAGAAAATTTACAGACTGCGTATACGGTGTTTGACGCAATAGGAGGGAATCTTGCACCATTGCGTCAATTACCTTGTTCACTGATGAATCCACCTTGTTCTGTAATAACGAAGAGTCGAGTGAACGAAGTAGTTAACTACAACAAAGAGTACATGATTGTCCAACTTGCAGAAGCTGCAAGCTTTGCATCCCACAGTTTGAGAACAATCAACAGTTTGAAATCGTTGCCTATGACTGTTTACAAGTGCAAAGAGACTAGCACGGAATCTCACCTTAATTACATAATGTATCTACACCTTTAAGATCACAACAGCTCTCTAGCTTGTATTGCTCTTCCTAAACTCATGTGTACACTAGATCCGCCAAAGAGCAGTTAACCGAATTCATGACTACAAGAGCGATGCTTGCATCGAGATCACAGGCCGGGAATCTCATAGGAACAGCCCAGCGGCTCCTCCACAATGTAAACAGGAAACAGCTGCGTCTCCTCCCCATAATCGTTGCAACCGGGATGCTGCTGATGTTGCTGTTGTAAGTCGTTGCACAAGTAGTCGTCCCCGAGATCAGACAAACAAGAGACGGCAGAATTCTCTGTGCCTGCACCAGCAGAATCAGGGAACCGCCAGTGGTCACTGGAAAAGCACGCATCACACCCCTCGTCCTGAAACGTCAGCCAGGCACACGAGGACGCTGCATCTTTGTCCGCATAGCTTCGCAGTGCAAGCTCGCGCTTCACGTCCACCAGCTCATGCTCCATTTCATTCGCCACCATACCCGGATCCGTGTAGTATTGCCATGCAGCTGGAAGCTCACACAACGTGCTCCAGCTCTCGGAAGGAGCCCCACATGTAGCTCCGTTCCAGGAGCTCTCACGAGACGGGAGAACGTCATAAACTGTTGTCCACTCGCGTGGTGCACTGGAGCAGATGCTCGGTGGAAGAATGCTCTGTAAATTGTCAGGGTTTTGCAATTGGTTGGCCTCGGGGATTGCGACTGGAAGTTGCCGGAGCAACGTTGGGGAGTCGGGGGAAGTGGCGGTGTCGCCCAAGGGCGAAACTGAGGAGGTGGAGGAGTCTTCGGAGTAGGGGACTTGGGTTGAGAGGAAACACGGACTGGGATCGACGGGGGGGTCTTCGTTGTCGAAGGAATTCGAAGGCACTGCGCGCAGGATTCCGTTGTCAATGGTGATGTATTTCGAGACCACCTGAGAAAGCGTTCCGGCCTCCTCTTCATGATATTTCGATGCTCGGGTAGAGGGTCGCGCGATCGTTAATGTGGATTCATTCGATACGGTTACTTTGCTGTCACCCACGCCCGTCACCTGGCACAATCGGAGTCAAATGTGGTGAGGGAACGGTAGCAGAATACTCACTGGGCTCGCAACTGTGAAATTGGGATACAGGCAATGGCAGTGTGGGAAGTGCGGATGGTACTCTACAATTGATGTCATATTATAATAGTGACGAAGAGATTAACAGCATCGGTAGAAAACTGAAAACATGGCTATGATTGTCATTAACTCATCACTATTCAAGGATGCATTGCGTGACATTGAAAACGTGAAGAAAGTGACGAGAGTGCTTTGACGCTAAGGTGGTTCGTGAAACAAGCTGGGTTAAGCACCTGAGGAGACGCAATTGCGACGGTGACGCAACCATGTTGAGGATCGTGTGCGCCCGCAATTCGCCCAGCTTTTTGCACGACCCATTGCTCTCTTTTCACGACGGCACCGTCTCTTTTCCCGTCAGTGAGCTTGTTGTTGGCTCTAGAATAATTCATGGGCACGACAGCGTCATCTGCATTACAAGTGTTTGATTTCAGGGGTCGCGGATCGCTGATGGCGCTCGCCAGGCGCTCCACGGACTCGTACATGTGCCTGTAGGGCTCACTAGACGGGTCCATCATCGAGGAGTCACCCCCTGGCGGTCCCAGCATGAAAGCCGCCACGCTGCTATTGCGGTCATTGAGCGAGGACGACCCCAACGCCGTGTTCCAGTCAAAACTGGCGTGTCCGAGTGCGGGCAGTGCTTTGGTTCCGAGTTTGTTGTTACTACTCCCGAAGAAGCCTTCGCCAGTGGTGGTAGCTCGCGACGCGGCGAGCGCGGCGGAAAGCAAGCACGTCTGGTGCGTGGGGTAAACGAAGTTGGTGCGCGCTTTCAAGCCGCGCATGGAGCGCGCCGCGAGGTCATACGCCACGGCCGCTTGCTCCGCGGTGTCGAAAGTCCCCAACCATCGCCGCTCGCGGGTGTGCGGGTCGCGGATCTCGGCCGCGTAACGACCCCAAGGCCGTCGACGAACACCACGGTACTTCCCCTCTTGCGGCTTGCTCTTCGTCCCCTTCTTGGAACCCCCCTTCCGCTCCAAGGCGCGTGCCCCCATCGATATCAGACTCTCCCAATTTCCACCCAACTCACGAATTCTCACAACGCCATGGGGAGAACCAACATCGACGACGAATCAAAAACCAGTCAGCGTCTCTATCTCCCCCTCTATCTGGTGAGCTAATTACGTACCCAGACAGCCAGACACTACGTAATCACGTGCATGCAAAAACCAGCAGTCACATGACCGCCCACTCCCGCACTTCCAAACCTTTCACAACTAAAGCTCGCCCATGAACCCAAATCTAACCTCGTGTCACAAACTCACAACACAACCAGCCACTCACACAATCGCGCACCGTTAACCCACACTCCCATCTAAACTCGGGAAGCAAACCACACACAGCACGAGAGTCAAAGACTTGCTTGCAAGCTTCGGTTACTACAGTAAACACAACCCAAGTGCCATCCAAGCTCCCTCCCCAAAGTGCAATGTGTGCACCCCACGTGCGAGGGTGACAGACAGAGAAAGCTCCTCGCTACTTCCACTTTCAGCAGCAATGGAGCTGAAGCAACAAAGCGAAGCCGTGAGTCATCTGCTGCTAACTTGATGCTTCGGGTTGTTCTGAGCTTCGGCTGTTTCTTCTTCTTCTTCTTCTCAAGCTTCGTGATTGCTTGGCGACTGACTGACTGAAGTGTAAGCTTTCTGGCGAAGTGTGTGGCCTACTTAAGTTACGTAGAAGCAGCGATGGCAGCGAGAAAGGTCGGGATGGAACCGAAGGTTCGCAACGAAAGTAGAGAGTGTGAAGTTCCCTCAAAGACCGTTAAATGCCCGAAGCGAAGTATTCTGACGACCGGCCCTGCCAGTGGACATCGTCGTCGTCAGGGCGTCCCCTGCGACGGACGTCGTCTCTGCGGAACTGCGTCCCTGGAGTCCCTGGGATCCCAGAATTTGGTCGGGCGGGGGGCACGGAGCCCAGATTCCTTCCACTGTCACCGTCTCTTTGCACTGCCCTGCACTGAATTTAAGTTACTTTCATTCCTTCGCTTGCTGATTCGTTTCTCAACTGTTTTATTTTAGTAATTTTATTTTACGAATTCTTTTTCTTTTGACACGAATGAAACGATATTTCATTGCTAAGAAATTTTTGGATTTTTTAGGAAATTTTGGGAGGCCGGTGTTTAAATTTCTTAGTAAGAAAATGGTCACAAGAGGAGCCCAAAAAACACTATTGGAATGGAAAAGGGGACAACATGATGTGTTTCATTTGGGGGTTGCACTTCCCAAACATTCCTTTCGTTATAGAATTCTTTAGGAAATTTTGGGGGCTGGTGTTTAAATTTCGTAGTAAGAAAATGGTCACAAGAGCCAAAAATACACTATTGGAATGGAAAAGGGGACAACATATTGTGTTTCATTTTGTGTTGCACTTCCCAAACATTCCTTTCATTAAGAATTTTTTTCACTTCAATTTTGATTATACTTTTGAATAAAATTGGATAGATGGCGTTAGATTATTTTTGTTGAAGTCATCATACATTCTTTTCATTGTTGGCATTTGATTTTGATGATCAATTTTCTCTAATCAACATGATCGGACTTTTGTTCTAACTTATGAGATGGATTGGGTTTTATTTTGCAATGGTTTGTACTTCACATACATTCTTTCAGCTTTCACACTTCCTTTCTTTTTCAAATCCCTTAGTTTATTCTAAGAGAACCAAAACAAACCAAGCGGAAAGCCAAGGGTAATGCCTTGGAGAGAAATAACATGTCAAACAACTAGGAAGCCAAATCAAATGTAATTTACAAAAACAAACCACACTTGGAGTTCTTGAGGGGCCAAGCAACTTTCACATTTTGATTTGGACTCGATTTTTGTTATAAGGTAGGTACCCCCCAAATAGCCAATTTTTGCTATTGTGCCTAGTTACTATTATTAGACTTGTGAAATTTTCATATTCTCTTGTTTGGCAAGTGAAGGAGGTTCCAACTCACCCAATAACACAACATTTGGATACCATATACAAAAGTCACAAAGATTATTGAAAAAAAAAATCCAAAAATGCCAAGCCAAAAGGTTGGACAAGGTGCGATTTGGGGTATATCCATATTACAGCAGTTCCCATACATTGATTTATTTTTCCATTTCTAATATACAATATTCTTGCTTCTTTTTTTTCTTCTTGAAACATATGAACAATTTCCATTAAAAAGGGGAAAGAGTACATAACTTAGATCCAGAGGAGCAAGTCCCTGGCTGAATTTTTCTTCATTTTCTGAGATTCAAAATTTTTTCATTTTCCAAACTAGAGGCGTATTATTGCTTTTTTTGTTAACAGTTACGGAGAATTTTTTTAAAAATTTTTGGACTGGATGGGAATTTCATTTTAACGTATTAAATGGATCGAGTTTTGATTTTATTTATTTATTAGGGTGACAAGAGAAACATTAACATGTCCAATGCTAAAGGTAATAACACAAACTAACTTATTCCCTTTGTTTTTGCGGTGGCAACTTTCCATACACATCATTCCATGAGCATGTGTTTTCACTTCAGTTCAATTTTATTAAGTTATAAGCTTACTGGCTTGATTTTTGTTACAGTCAGTCCCCAACTCCCCATACATTCCTTGAGAGTTTTAAATTAATATTCTTTTCACTTGAGTTCTATTATTACTCTGTACCAAACGAGGTTGGATTGCATTTGATTCTGGTTCTAGTCCCCATACATTCCCTCCCTTTACTTGACTGATTCTCTTCACCTCCAATTTATTTTTTAAAAATTATTCCTTTATTAACATTTCCTTTTAATTTTATGTTTTTGGGACACATCTGGAAAAACCCAAAGTTTTAACGTATTAGATAATTTAAGTTTGATTTGCCTGGGGGAGGAACTGAATGGAATTTTTCATCTACAGCTTTTATTTATTAGCATTCAGGATTTGGGGAATATTCTATCTCTTGGAATGTAAGAAGTTTATTTGTAGTTGGAAGCCACAATTCTCAGTCAGTACCAGAGATTATGATTATTATTATTATAATTAAAGATAAAGTTAAACAGTTTCGGAATTTTTCATTGGGGGTTAAGTTAACTTATTCGGTATTTAACTTAACTTAACTTAGCTGGCTGTTGTCTAAGCTTATTAGACAACAGCTTATTTTGTATTGAGTTGGCTGTTTCTAAATTAGAAATTCTAATTAGGCTTATTAGAGCATGCAAGGTCTTGGAGCCTTGGGGCACTAAATATCCCGAATCCCTTTGGTGTCAGTCAGAAGGAAAATTATGCGAAGTTAAATAATTTAGCCTAAATTAAATATTATAGTCTAGTCACTTAGTCTGTTGTTCTCTGACAGAAGGAATGGACTGGCATTGAAGTTAAGTTTTTTTTGTTTTTTTTAAAACAAATGGACAATTTCCATTGGAGTTAAGCTTTCAGAAATAAAATAAAATAAAATAAAATCCAGTCATGATTGTTGCTGTGAGTGGGGGGCTTGCCTGCTTGGCTTTGGTGGTATTTCGTACAGTGTGGCATGTGCCTTTGGGTTTGTTTTTTAACTAACTCCACAACAGCACAGGAGGAGGAAGTACTACAGGACTGAAAGCCAGGCTAAAGTAAGCAAGGAGTGGAACGGAGATGGATGAATTTCATCCACATTGGAGCTGAGTGCCTCAAATTAGCTACACTACATAGTGAAATTAGGTTGCCCCACACGAATTTCTTGACATTTGACACTATGTAAATATTTACTACGGAGTATCATTTTACAGGAATGCACTACTTTTGATTTATGTATTGTTGTAAGTGGGACTTGTAAACCTCCACATGTACAAATAAAAATATTTGTAGAAGAATTTGTTGATTTTAGTGGCTTGTAATGGAACTTGGGGCTGGGGGGGTAAGGCAACCTAATTGTTAAAGCAACTTAATTTCACTATTTAGTGTACTTACAGTATTGGCTTGGAGAAGAAGTGGACAATAAATAGTAAGATACACATACAAACCTAGTGCCTCTTTTGGGTGTTGTGAATTGTTACTATTATTGGATTGGATTGGTGAAATTTTTGTATTTTCTTGTTGGTGAATGAAAGGAGATTCCAACTTGCCAAATAACATGATATTTGGGTATTGTAAGCAAAAGTTATGGAGGGTCAAAGTTTTTTTGGTAGAGGTTCTAAAATTGTTTCTTTAAGAGAGGTACATATTGACTTTGTGGATGTCCATAGGAAGATGAAGGTGGTTTTAGGATTTAGGGTTTGCTTGGGGGGGATTCACCTAAAGTTACTTCATGAGATCCTTCACCCTTTTTTAACTCACAAATCCTTTTTTGAAGTTTTGTTTATTTTTGCTATTATCTTTGTTTAGGTTATTTATGCCCATTTCATCAAATTAGTCATAGATGGAGATTGGTTTTTAACATTCAAGCATTATTCGTGATGATAGAGGTATAATTTGGACAAGCATTATTGTGATGCATTGTATTCATCAAGCTCAAGGGTTAAACTCATGTTGAACTAAAATGTTGACACCTAAGATTACTACACCTAAAATTGTCCAAATAAGCATTTGCACATGGTTTCTTTTATATAAACACCAAAGGGTAGTCTAAATATTCATGTGCTCTTTGAATTATAAAAGTTTTGAAAATCTATACCATACTAATGTTGGAGAACAAACATTGAAATCTAAAAGCATTTGTGTAGTTGGAAAAAAATTGTTATGATGGAATATGTTTGTGTTCATTCGTTATTTAAATTTGAATGTTTCATCCTTGAAGACCAAAACATATGATGATGTCAACACATAAAGTAAACACACCTAAAAGAGTCCAAATAAGCATTTAAATGTAGTATCCTCTTACTAAGCAGTACATCAATTTTGTTAGATATTATTCAAAATTGTCTCCTAAATAGCTCCAAAGCCAAAATTTGGCCTTGCAAAGTAGTGAAATGTCTCTTCATATATGCTTGTGCATCAAAATAGGCTTTGGCAACAATTACAAAATTGAAGATATGGAAAGTATGTTAATTTAGGAGTTTTAAAAATACACTATTAATTGATGAGTAACTTTTGTAATGCGGTCTTCAAGAATTGTATTTTGATAGTTGTCTAGACATTGGAGAAATGTGGTACCCTTTTTTGTGCCACTACTCTTCATTGTTCTAGTTGTTTTCCCAACTAAATGCTTGATTTTAATCATCTCTATTTATACTTACCCAAATGATACCAAATCTTTACCCAAAGATTTTGCACCAAATACAATTTTGTTTTACAATACAAGTTCCATAACTTTTTTGAAGTTGCATAAGAGTAGAAAATATTTCTACAGTCAAAACTTTAAAACTACTTATAGGTTTTTTTAAAATGAATTTTACAGATTTTACTTCAAAATTCACCAAAAATACAATTTTTATCTTTAGAACTTGAAAAGTTGGTGAACAAAATTCTGGACTCAATCTAATAATTCATAAATTAAATGCATTTCTACATTTACAACAAAGCACCTTCTATTAATCCATAAGGCATACATATGGTGATTCCTTTAGGAATTAGAAAGGGATTTTAGGTTCACTTAGTAAACACATTTTTTGGACACCACATGAAGAAACTATATAATTTTGATTTTCTTGAAAATAGGCTTAGCCAAGGGCGTATCCAAAATCAACCATAGGCTTGCATTTAAGCAATGACTATGTTTTAGAAGTCGGTCAAAGTTAGGTGCAATTACATTCATCAAGCACGTTGACTTGCACATCAATTGCAGACACATACCAACTAGAAAATAAATGACTTTCACCCTAGTATTTAATTTTTTATTAACTTTTACCAAAATCTTGTCCAATTTTAGTATTTGCTCTCTTAACACTAGAAAAAATAGAAAGATATTAGAATTGTCCTATGAGTCATGAAATGTCATCTTTCATTTGATCCCTCTATTCATTCTTGCATTTTTAAACTAATTTTTTGAAAAAAATTGTTGCTAAAAGCAAGGCCAAGATTTAGACAAACATGACAAAGGAAATAACGCATACTTCTTTTAGTCAAAAAGGTCCAAAGTTAAAAATATTCAATTGATTATATGTTTGTTAGAGTATCCACACAATTGTTCACCAACATGGCCTTGCCTTATTTGAGCTAGAACCCCCCCCCCCCTTCATCCTAAGCACACCAATGCCTAAAAGTGTCATTGACCTCCCCAAATTTCTTGTAGAGCTCTTCAAGTTGCACAACCCAACCAAGTTTTTCCAAGCCTATATTAGTGAATATCATAGGGGATTTGCAAATAAATAGTGTATCTAGACCTTTGGTTCTTAGAGTCCAACAAAATCTCTTTGGTGAGCCCATGCTACTATGTGGATGCTTTTACTTTATTAGTTCCCCTATCACCATTGCCACACTACATTTTGGCAATGTTAATATGAGCCATATAATTAGAACACTATTGATTCACCAAAGACCAAGCAATCCATCCACAGTAGATGATTTCAAATCAAATATTTTGCAATTGTTTCTCATGAGGTCAACAGATGCCATTCAAAATAACTATGTCATTCCGTTCAAGCCAAAGGAACCATTGGACGATAATGCATAGAAGGTTGTAGATCTTACCCACTATTTTAAAACTTTGAGTGAGTTGGTTGTTGAAGTAGAAATGCTTCCAATTGAGTAGATGCAAAGAATTGATGTTATCTAAAGTAGCTATGTGCAAGTTGAAGATATGGATGGTTGAGCTATACTCATACATATTCATTTTGTGTGCAAATTGTGTCCAAGCGAGCTTGTCTAGGGAAACAACTCAAAAATGTAATGATAATTGCTTTTCAAAAGTTAAATGCCTTCAGATTTCTCAATTGCATTTGAATTTTGATTCAACTTTATATTTTTTGGAATGCAAAGGCAAATTGTATGCAATCTAATGATAGTGAGCTATCATTTTCCTCAATTGAGATTTTGGTTGCATCCTCACATTTTGAAGCCTTAGAGAAGGAATCAAAAGTTGGTGTGAAATTTTTTTACTTCATTAAGGGCAAGACCAAAATGTCAATTTAAAGAGAAGACTACTCAAAGTGATTAGATTGCATGCAATCATTGTGTCTTGAAGTTGTATAGTTGAGATTAAAAGTTTTAACATGTAGAAAAGATAACTCCATAAAATTGGAGTACATGCAATCATGCCTTATTGCCATTCATAAATTAATCATAATTGGAATTAAAACTTCAAGGCAATCAAAGAAGGATTGAATGAAGGACAACATTTCATGCCTTATATGATAACTATAATGTAATTGAATTTGTCATAAAGATCTCTTTTAATATTAGATTTTCCAAATATGGAATATATTTATAAATTTAAATAGTATTGTAGATGAAACTATTGAAGAGATGATGATTGTTCTAATCCACCTACATTTTAGGGGGGCGGGTTGCTTGACCACTATGAAAGGAAAAAAATGTTCCTACTCCAAATTCCATAGGAGGGATTTCAAGGCAAGGGAGGATCATTTCAAGGTTGTTCCCCTTGTGTTGAGGAATTATGAACCAACCACTATTGTTAGAATTTTTTTATTTATAAAAATTTAAAAATAAATTAAAGTTTTTTAGAAAGTGTTAAAAAATTGGAAACTAATTTTATAAAATATTTAAAATATCAATTAAAGAATGAAAGAATTAAAATTATTTGACATGGCACAGTCTCAACCATGTCAAATCATTGATGTGGCAAGTTTCCATAGTCCGGGAACTCTAGGGAACTCGTAGGCTTCTTTAGCCCCGAAATCTCTTCTAATTCAAGTTTCAATCTCGTAGGATTTGCATAAATTTATCATCATAAGTTCTATTAGTTGATCAATTCATCATTATAGTTATTACTAAATATTTGTAGAAATATTTTAAATATAGTTCATTTTCATTGAAGAACTTGGTGATTCAACATTGTTTCAATATTTGGTAAGTTGATGGAATTGATAACTTCGATGTTTTTGTTTAGAAAAATCAACCCTAAAGGAATCATCATACATGTTGGATTGGGATGGGGATTGTTATTGATTTACAAGAAAACATAGTAGTTTGCTCCCCCTACACACAATATTTTAAAAGTAGCCTTATGGGTTTGAATAATCAAAATACAATGCAAGTGAACAAATATAAAGAAATTTTCATATATAACTTACACTTTTCTTACATACACTACATGATATGGGCTATGTACTTGTTGTATTGCAATCAATTTTGCCCCACTCAATGTAGATGATAAGATTTACTACAACATATATAGCATGCCTTCATTAAGGAGAATTCATGTCAGTTACTCTCTTAACATATTCACCAAATGAATATTACAAAAGAACTATGGAATTATTATGGTAAGTCCCTTGACATGTGTAAAGTACATACCATAATTAAATACAACAATGATACGTTAAAGCCTTATTTTTGCTTGGTTAAGGATAATGGAATAAAATGTGTTTTTGATTTCTAAGACAATTGCAACTTGGCCCAATGTCTCTTTGTTTAATATAACATGGTTTTTGATTAGATCTTGGTTGTACAAGTTTTTGATTTGTACTCGGGAAAATTATAAGCAAAATATTTGTAAACTATATATAAAAGACTATTGGATGGATTTTATTTTTGAATCCACAAATTATAAATTGTGTAGATATGTGAGAGGATAAATTCTTTTACTTTAAGAACAATATAAATATAATAGGGAGTGATTAATGATAGGATGTAGATTTTAAATATATCTACTATAACATGTCAATTATTTGTGTATTTAAGAATTTTTTTCATAGATTGTATTCCTTTACAAATGGATTATGTAAAATAGACATCATGTAAACTATGTGATGCAAATTGACATTAAATGAAAATTAATTTGACTTCACGCAACTAGTTTATTCTATCCAACAACCTTTTTTGAAATGCCCTCCGCTAGGGGAGGGGACACTTTGAGTGATTTGTCTTTCCTCACTTGTTCTATGTAGAGTTTGTTGTTTGTGTTTGTGGTTTAAATCTTCTCTAAGCTTTGGATATTACCTCATGCTTGTACGTAAAGGTCATCATAGGGTTTGACTCCTTCAAGTATCGTTGTTCACAAGAAGATAGCATAGATCACCAACTTTGTGGGCCATTGTTTGGTTTTGTGACTACATTTTGGCTTGGCTTCAGACCTTGCATCAATGTCCTCTCTAGTGCTTAGTTTAAATTTTTACACTTTGGCAAAGAAGAGTACATTGTATGTCTTTAGTTGCAAAGTTGGCATATTCTTGACTTTTCCTATTACTTCTAGGGTGTTGCCACCAACCACAAACAAATAACTGCGAACTACAACTTTGAAGCACATACACCCTAAATCCACCCCCAAAACATTGTTATTGAATGAAAACTGGTTTCTTGTAATTCTATGAAGAATGAAGTGAAATTCATTTTTTCAAGAATATCAATTATGAACTGCAAATGTGAGAAACATTCTCTTCAACTAAGACATGCATCAATCTTGTCATTGTAAATGTTGTACATTATTGACTTCAACAGAATCCTGCATTCATTTCATTCAAAACAAAATAATATGTAAATCCTCGTAAAATAGCAAATGCATTGTGGCCAAGAAGCAAAAGGCTAGTTGTTGTTTTTTGTGTTGCTATTGTCAATTGGTACTTTGTTTTAAAAAATGGTAACCAACTCCACAAATCTTGAATAAGATTTTCTTCACTATTTTCTAAACTAGATGTGCAAAGAGTGATTTGAAAGATTATAGTTTTTGATTTGGAATTAGTGACTTGAAAGATCTCTACATCTTTATACTCAAAGGAGTCTTCAAGAGTCATAAGTAGTGTAGGTGTGATAAAAATAGGATATTAAAATCTGTTCATGACCTAGTGTTTGTAGTGGTTGATTGTTTTGCCATAATTGCATAGCATCTTCCAACCAAGCTAGATTGTGAGTATATTTTGAAAAGGATGTACCAAATCTAAGTGCAAAATGGAAAAATTGAAAGCTCTCTTAGGAGTGCAAGGGAAGTTGTTGTCTTTGAGTTTAAATGTGGCGCCCTCTATTATATTCCAAATCCTATTGTTGCGTATTTAGTGGATCAAATATTTTAGCCCAAGTGAGAGATGTACTTCAAAGGAATAATTTTTAGAGGGTAACAATGGAGATGCTCTAAGGCTTGAAAATTGTATTGGTATAAGATTATAATAATTGAAATAGGTATTTTTTAATGGTCAAACCACTACAAAGAAATAAATTAACGCATGGATTTTTTTGGCAATATTTTAATCATATTATAATTCATGAAATTCATAAACCTTTCATGTATTGAACACATAGAATGTGCTTGATGGATAGGAAATCTCCTACAATATAACAAGAAGGAATATAGTCTTGGCTTTCTTTAGAGAAGTAAAGAAAATTGAACAAATTTGAGATGGATGACAAAGTAAAGCCTCTACCAAACCTTTGGCCGGTCTTAAGGAAATAGGAGTTGTATGATGAAAGACTTTCACATATGGTTCTATAAGAGGGGAATAATTTGAAAGCCCGAGCTTCAATAAAGTGCACATGGAGTTTAAAACAAACAAAATAGCCTAGTAGAGAATTTTGTAGTTGCTATGAAAACAAATAAAACAAAAAATTTATTGATCATTTTAGATACCAAAATATTTAGGTAGCATGTAGTCTTTGAATCATACATAAAAAGGTGAGGCAATGGAAATTACAAATGAAGGAGACCAATTGGTAGAAGTATATTGAATATAAGGCTCTCTTTTATTGTAAATATTTTCTAATACATTCTTCGATATCTACTAATGGATGACAATTTGCAATTGACATATAGGGCCCTTTCAATGAATTAATTAGAGACCTCAATGCACCTAGTGTCAAACTTTAGAAGTTTGTAGGGTTTTCATATTCTACCACAATCCTTGTTTGTAGCAAGATTCTTTGTTGGAGCATCTTTAGCAATTACTTAACTTCCTTTGCAATCTATTTACAACTAACAAAAGTTCTATTGCAAAAGGTTATTATAAGGTTTATTTTTGTGCAATGCATTGGATCTAAAATAAAGACAAAGGGGTTAAGATTGTATCAAACTCTTCAAAGAACCAATAGAGTTGTCGGTGACGGTTAGCTATTTTTGTTGTGATTGGGGATGCTCCAATATCTATAAAATATTGTACCTTCGACTTTTTGTATAGGGGGGGGGGGGGGGGGGATTTTTGCCTTGTTGAGTAATATGATAGCATGCATTATCTATATGCATTGTATAAAATAGAGTGCAATCATGCCTTTGCTTGGCTTTATTCCCTATGATGGAAACTCTCCTTGCCTCCTTTGATTTGAATATCCTCCCCACAAAATCAAATTGAAATATATTCATTCTTTCTTTCTAATTCGTCACTGTCTATTTTAGTAGGGGTGACATATCATTTCAATTTTCACCATTTAGCCACTTTGTTATTAGAATTTGGAGGGGGAGTCTATCCCCTCCCTCCAATCTCGACTTCTACCTAAGTAAATCATGGCCAAAAGCGCTTACGCTCTACAAGCCCCCTCTAATGCAAAGGTACATTTCACTTTCTCATTGCACCAACAATGTACAAAATAGTGCACATTTCAAGAGGTGGACGTTTTTTTTCCAAGAAATGGTGTGGGTTAAAAAAATAGAAGGGAAGTACAACTACTTAGTCCAGTTTGAGTCAACAGCTCAGCCATGGTGGATGCATTTAGTGACCATTGTGTTTCAATTTCAAAAATTCATAACTAATTCCACAAAGCTCCAAAAAATACAAAACAACTTGGGTTAGATGCCAATTCCGTTTACCTTTCAAGAAAAACTCACTGAAAAAACACATGTCACCAAATTAATTTTCAGCTCTTAAATGGGCTTAGTAAATAGGCAATTTATAACCCTCCTCCTTTCCATTCATCAGCAATCTAATTGATTAAGTTAGGGGCTCTGATCATCATTCATGTACTGTACCCTTGGACAGTATGTATAGAATACAGCCACAATGAGAGCATTCAAGTGTGGAAGCAAACTGTAAATTCACCACCTGAGTGTATGATAGTACTCCAAATCTCAATGCAAGAGACAACACATCCAGTAGACACAATCATTTCCTCAGCATGCAAAGAATTTCAACTAAGTTCCCTTTACCTTGCTCATATGGAAACCAGCCCTTTTTTTTTGGCACCACAAGGTCAGATTGCACCATTCCAAAATAAATGTCTACTTTTTGCCAGAAAAAAGTAATCTTTTCTTGCCAAAAAAATTCCATTTTCCAGAAATTTAAAATGTGGATGAATTCGACAAATTTGGATGAAAAAATCTATGAATATGGTTGAAAAGTATTTTTTGGTCCAAAAGATGGATGAATGAAGAAATTCAATACTTCACCAAATTTTAAGTGATCACCACCCTGGCACTTTCTCAAAAAGTAAAAAAAAAAGGGCTAATGGTAATAAGCTTGTTCCCTTGCTTGTAGGTACGTACGAACTATGGATGTGAGAATCCAACATGTGAGCATGAACCCCTCGTCTTGTACAATAAGAACTAAGGCCCCGGGGGACATGGATGAGTCCCATTTCTCAAGAATACATTTTTAAAAATTTTCATCATAAGAGGTGTTTATTCCTTATGGATTTTCTTTAAAAAATGAATGAAGGGTGTCAAGGATGCATTTGAAATTCTTTGCAAGTAAGGGAACCACACCTAAAATCCTTCAAATTAAGTAATTGAGCATAATTTATATTCTTCACTATCTTAGTTTTTTTTCAAGGGCTTAAGTACTGGAAATTGAAAAGGAAACCAAATTCTTTTTGTGTGTGTAACTTGAACATAACATACCAATAAAATGATGAACTTTCGAAGTTTTGATTGAAAGGTTCACATGAAATCTATCATAGGTTCTCATTCCCATGTAGTATATGTATTTCAAGTATGAATTTTGTAGGGGTTGCAACTAAATGGCAATTGGATGTTCTTACCTTACATGGAAGATGAAAAAAAAACAAATCCAAAATTGTCCTTGCATCCACTCCTAACAAGTAGACTTCTATAATAAGCATCCTCCAAATTGTTCCTATATTTAGCAACAATTCTTTGACTGTTGATCTTCAATCTAAATTTTGTTTTTAGGACCAAGCTATAAAATGGTTTCAGTGGCCTAGGGAGTTCCACTTTGAAAATTAGCAAAATTACTTCTCTTATCCATTTTATTTTAATTTTTTGAAAATTCATGATTTTCAAACGTTAATACTACAAAAAAGAAATTCTCGAAAATGATGCCTCCATTTACGATGAATTGCTTATTTTGACGTTTTTATGTCAGTTTCCACCTTAGTTTTAGGAATTGAGGGAATTGAGGAAATTGAGGAGTTCCAAAAACAACCATGTCACGCCTACCAAGTAATCATTAATTTCACTTCACAAGAGGGTCAGTTCTATGATAAAAATTTGCACACAGCCGCGCACCCACTCATGGCCCAACAAAATTATCTTTGCTCGCTGTTATGTTCGCCCTGAGCTTGACAAGACATGCTCTGAAAGTTTGTTAAGACACAGCAGCTCGAGTAACTTAATTTTGGTAAACTAATCCTTCATAAGCTCTGCCCCAGTCCAGTCAGGTCTGGTCCTATCCGGAGGCTTCCTACAGTTCCTAGGTTCACATTAACATACATTTCAGTCATTTGAGGCCAAATGATTGGGAAACGGAGGCGGCGTACCGGGACATGACATCATTCCATGGACTCCGTCGTCCATCTCTCATGTCTGGCCATCGGGCACCCTCGCACATTCATCATAGTGTCTTTCCCTTTCCTTTCCATAGACGGAGAGGTTGGTACCGGCGGGTTCAGTTCGGTTCGTGAGAATTTTTCTTGTTATTATGTGGAATGTTTTTTGTTTCTTTTTAAACAAATGAAACAGAGATTTTTCATTTATTACTTGGAATGTTTGCCATTCTCAGTGGTGGCAGTGGATTCTCGGGTGCAGTAATGTGAAAGTCGATCCATCCACCGGGGGGAGTCGGAGTAACTTCTATTCACTTTCAGATCCCTGGGGGAACCTTGGGTAGATTTTTTTTTTCAGGTCAGGTACTTAATTTTAACTTACTGCGAGACTGGGTTGCCGGGCCGGGAGTCCTTGTTGGGCTTTGAGTTTGCCGCTTGTGGAATTTGATTCCATCACTCAGAATCTGCCACCAGATAATATCTACTATGGGGATAATTTTTAAACTGGCTTGACGTGTGTGCATGTGTACCAATTTCTAAAGGAAGAGGACAGATGATGGTGCCAGGTACTATGTTAACTGAACTGAACTGGTGGGAGACCATGCTCTTGACTATTGACTAAGCTTAGGGAAAGACGGTCTTATTTGGTATCATTTGTGTAAAAAAATTAAATAAAAAATAAAAGATAGGGTCCAGGGTGCTTTTTTTTGGAGAAATTTCGCCAGATCTGTCAGAATCTGACCACTGTAAATCTGTCCCTCCAAAATCTGGCCTTGTGCGATGAAGCCAACACAGACAACACTAGTCCAAAAAAAAAGCCCTGGTAGCGTCTTCATGTTTTTCGGCCCCCATACACATACATGGGGGCTCAATCCACACCATGTTGGTGCCCTCATGTACTTTTAGTTGTCTATATGTGTCTAAGTCCCACTAACTTTGCTCTCTAATGTAACTTGATCCGAAAATGCTTACAAAGCAGCTTGGCCTTTGTAATTTTGCTCTCATGTAGTAAAGGTAGTCTTTTATTTGAGTAAAAGAAAAAAAAATTAGAAAATGGGTTCTTCACACTAAATGAAATTTGGACAATTGATCAATGTCCCAAATTCCATCTTGTTGCAATCCTAATCCAAAAGTGAGTGATTCTTACAAATGATTGTACACTCAAATTTAAGGTAAGCCAAAGTTTCATTGGGTTTTTTTTGGCTACATTCCCTTAACCCTAGAATTCCGGACTAATCACCAACAAGTTTCTTTTGGCACAAAAAATGGCTAAAAAATGGTTGTAACCCATGAGTTTTTTTACCATGATACTTCAAATTTTTAAAAATCTTAGATGGAATTGCTAAATTGTGGATGAAAATAGAATTATAGACATGTGCTATGTGCTAGTGTGATATTTTCTATCTAATTGATGTGGATGAATGTTAAAATTTGGAGCATGACTATAACATTTTTTATAGGCACTTTGCCTCACTTCATAAAAAATGAAAAAAAAAGAGCTTTGGTTGGTCACAATTGAAATCATCCTTAAATTGAGTATGAATCCTCACAATCATTTGCTTAAAAAAAGCACACTTGTTGCAGATCAAACTATTGTGCAAAACCTCCCCTTTTCACTCAAAATTTCCAGGATGAACATGTGCACTTTTGTTGAATACAAAAGGATTCTTTGTCACCCGTCAAACACTTTTAGGCCATTGCATAATTAAAGGGTTAAAATCTTTGATTTTAGTGTTTATTTCTATTTCACATTAGAACACAAGTTCACCATGATTTTTATATTTTATTGATATAATTCATCCTTTTAATCATTGATGCACTTTTGAATCCTAGATTTTGCTCATAGAGCAATCCTAATTTATTTTTGAAGTTTAAACTTGGAAACTAAAAGCTTGCAATTACAACTTTTTTTAGTAGTTTCATATTTTAGGCCTTCTTTAGACAAGATATTAGAAGTTGTCTCTAAAGGTCTATGTCTTGTCTTTGAAAGGCCAATCTTTGAAGGGCATGGTTTCTCTTTAGAAGATATTGTTGATTTTGGAGAAGTGATAACTTTTAATTCATAATATTTATAACAATTTTTATAGCACTCTATACACTAGCAAAATGAGGTTTTGATTCAACTACAAAGGCCTAGTGCCCCGAGATTGCTTTGCTATTTGTGAAGTAAGGCCCCCTTAAGCTTAAAGGTGAGAAGTTGTTAGAGCAAATTTTCAACCATTGGAAGATTCAAAATTGAAGAGACCAAGGGATGTAATTTAATTTCCACTTAAAATTCTTAGTCCACGGAGAAGAATCATGTCAATCCTTAAGTATTCCCAGGTAGAAATATAGGCCACACATATAAGGGATGCTATTATGTGAGCTTAGAAGACTATACACCTATGTTCTAGGTGTTTATATTTTAGGAACTTTCCATGATTATAGTATAATTATGTTTTCATTATCTATCTTATAGGTGTTTATGACATAAATACCTTTAGTGGTTGTAGGATATACTTATACTTATACTCAAGGTTCACATGCTTGCACTTCCATGCTTCCATGCTAGCATTGTTGCCACTTACTAGGAAAATGCCCCATGAAAAGAACCACATGACAAATTTGACTAGAATGGGTCTTCTCATAGTCATTTCCCTAGTCTATGTAGCCCATATTTTCATTATTATGTATAATATCCCAAATCCGCATGAAATGCATGTCAAGAAAATCTAATTGAAGGTAGAGTCAAAATCCTACAGTTATTTTGAACCTCTAAAAGAATTACATAGTAGCTACCAAAACAACAAAAATAATATAGAAAATTAGCTTCAACAAAATTTCAAGAGACCTACAAAAAAATAGAAAAAACAAAGGCATGACATTAAAATGCCAGTCATTCGAAGTTTGTGTCATCTATCTATATTCCCTCATTTAAGGCTAAATATACAAAATAACCTCTATTTTGTGGTTGTTTAGTACCGTGTGTTCTTCACCTCTTCTATTGTATTCTTCACTTCTCCTAGCTAATTTTGGGCCTCTACATTCATATTTGAATTCAAAATTTTTAAAATTTATTATGGGTGGCAAATAAAAAAATTCCAATTACTTTCTCCAAGGGCCAAAACGCCAAATTTAAGTGACCACTTTAACATCCTACAAAATAGAGAATGAAATTTTGATTGACCCCATTTCAATTTTTAAAAAGGAGTCTCACCGACGCTTTCACAGACAAACATGAGAATCCCCAGTAAGATAACTACCCCTAATTCCAATTTCTTTCTAAAACTAGAAAATTCTAAATTCTTCCCTTAAATATACTTTCACTATTCATGAGAGTTTATAGTACTTTGAGAATTCGTAATTTATTCATATGGTGTCCAAAAAATGTATACTAAGAGAATTTAGAATTCCCTTCGACTACCAATAAGACCCCACAAAAAAAAATTCAATACAATATTAGGAATCATGTTGAATTGCTTATTTGTATGATTTTAGGTGCAGTTACCTTATATAACAGAAGTGGGGTGTAGTTCATGCTTTGGTACACAATCATCATCCATGGGTTTGCAATTACCCATAACCTACTTTAAGTGGGTACCAGCAATCCCCAAATTAGCTAAAATTAGCTGAGTTTCTACCAAAAAAATCCTTGTGCTACTTGTACATTGTAAAAAAAGGGCCTCCAATGGAGACCCTTTTTTTTTTGAAACACATGGACAATTTCCATTGCAAGGAGAAGAGCACACAGAACTAATAGAGACATTTTAGCGAAAACTTGAACAAACAATGGCATTTGCACAAAATTCCATAAACTAGTTCTGGGATCACTGGTGGGTACCGAGTTGATGCTTAGTAAGTTAGTTCCATGGACATCATCCACATTGGGATTTACAAATTATAGCTTAAGTTGGATGTTGTCTTATTATGAATCCACCCCACCCTCTCTCACTTCTGCGCACGTTATCTTGGTTGATTCTGAATTGAGGAGTCCGACATTGATTCGATCCCAGACTGTGGATTCCTGATTCTGCAGGTGAGCTGATCAATTGCTAACGAGATTGCAAACGAGAATTGAGTTAAGTTAGTTGGTAAGTTAGTTAGTTGCTGTGGTTTGGTACTACGGCACCGTTATGATCAAGCCGCTGCTAACTACTAACGTAACCTAATTAACCGGTATGCCAATCTAGGTTACGCTAATAAGAATCAATCGGAAGGTGTCCTTCCTTCCGACCGTGAGAAGGGGGTCCAGTCCCCAAATCCAGCTACATGCCCATACCTGAGTTCTGCAAGTCCACGCCCATGTGAACTCCACTTAACTTTACTTACTTACTAACAATTGTAGTCTCCGTGCGACACGGTCCTGAAAGCTGTATTTGGAAGAAAAAAACCAGCAACGAAAACGGTCAATGGTGAAGCCACCAGTCATCGGTCAGTGGGAGCAGAAGTGCGTAGAATGCGTGAACCATAAAGTCGGTAATTTGGTGGAAACATGGTGGGACAAGAATAACAAATGATCACACGATGAGACCGACAATTAGTCTAATTGGTCATGTGGGTCATTTCCTTGTTTCATGGAGAATATTTGTTTCCGTTGCGCTGATTAGTCCTATTAGTGAGGGGAGAAATTAGAGTTGACCGAAACAATATTTGGGTGGAAATTGGTTCAATACAATAATATTTGAACTTGCATTGAGTAATTGAAAGTAGTGTGGCTTTGGCAAATTAGTGTCAAAATTGGTAATTTGATACATTAATGTAATACACTTGAGGACCTCACTACAAATTTTCTTTACTTGTTCCACTAGGTTGATCAACATTTGGAGGGGGATATTGGGCACTATCTAACAGGCTAAGGCTTGTCTTTCACAGGCACATCCTTCCAAATATCAATGAATGCAGTGAGTGCACTTGATAGTTATAGTTCAAAAAAAATGTTGAGATTGATCTTCACATAAAAAAAAACTTGTTCTAATTGCATGATTTATTGTGTTGTCCACTCATTTGTGTATGGCTTTTCAATAGACAGAAAAGGTCTTCAATTTATGCATAGGTTCCAAACCAAAATGAAGTACTTACATCCTCAATAGGTATTAAGACTAGATGATAGTGTAGATAACTTTTATTTTGGACCTTCGAAGTTGCATTCAACTCGGATTTATAATCAAATAATCTTTCCCATGAGTTCATTTTCATTTATGTCCAAAAATAAATTAATTACTCTATTTTTACAAGGCCAAAAACTAAAACTTGGACTTCCAATAAACTAGCCAAAAAAATGAAGATTTGAGAATTTCTTTGATTTTAAGCATCCTTCCTTTGCTCCTTCTACCCTTTTTCTTTTACAACTTGAAATTAAAGCTTCTAAAATATCCAAGTCTAATCCTTAGTTTTCCATCTAATCAAAACAATGAAAACATGTCTAACTAGCATTTTCACTCTTGATGCCCACGTAAGGTGATTACACCAAAAATCATCCACAAAATTCAACTAAATATGGTTCCTATTATAAGAACCAATCATTTCTTTGTTGCATCCAATTGGCAACTAAAATTGGATTCAGATTTTTATAGTATATATTTTTTGAACACTATAAAAACTTTCAAATTTTCTAAATATAGTTTAAATGAGCACAAAAAATTCTTGGCTCTCATGTCCCAAAGGTGTACATTTAGGCACAAAACTTGATGGGTTAGACTCACAATATGGTCAAAATTAGGTGTACTTACCTCATTGTTGCACTCTTTGCCTATTTATGTTTGAAGAAGCTTAAAAGAACAAATTTTTGTTTACTAAAGTGATCTTTTAAATTTTTTTCAATAAGCGAAATGTAAAATGAATGTATATAGGGTCATAATCATGGCTTTTGGGGGGGCTTTCTGGTGCCAAATTGCCCCCCCCCCCCCCCAATAATTGGTTAAAAAATGGCAAAAAGTTGTGAATTTTTTTGCAAAAAACTTTGGAATACAAAAAAATCTTAGATGAAATCACTAGATTGTGGATGAAAAGAAAATTACAGACATATGATACATGCTAATGTGATAATTTCCATCCAATATGTAGATGAATGCTGAAATTTAGAACAACACTACAACACTTTACATCGCCACTTTTACACTTCATAAAAAATGAAAAAAAGCCCTGGTTACAATTGGGTTTAAGGTTCTACAATGGGTATGCATCCCTTAGTAAAACTAGTGTGCCATGTGCCGTTGCCACAGTCAAAATCAAAGTAAAAGTATTTTTCTAATTTTTTGATTCATAAAAACTTCAAAATTCAATAACTTTCACACTGGAAGTTGGAACGCCATGAAACAAAGCCCTTGCACCCCTCCTCACCAAGGGCTTACCGACGGTACCAAACACACTGCCGGGGGACACATAGTCCAAGAGATCTCAATGTAACAAACAAACAAAACAAACAGCCTAACTTAAGGTATGAATATATAAAAGCAAAAGCATGATACATCAAAAGTGTCAGCCAACATTTGGCCATGTGCTTGAGAAGTTGACATTTTTTGTGCTCACCAAGTCACCATCAGATGCTGAGCTTCACATTTTCATATAAATTGTGTTGAATTTCTTTGCAACCCGGCTTGCCTCCATTTGCTGAACTCTTCCAACCTTCACAGCTTGCGGAGATTGTTGTGCATCCCTGAGAGTACAACAAAACCAAAAAGAAACTAATTGAAGTACCTCGCTGCCCATCCAGTTCTTGAAGAAATTGTCTTTCATAAGTTAGTAAGATTTTGGAGTGATCAATTTGCTTCAAGAGTTAAATTCTTTGAATGAGTTAAAAAAATATGTATAGTGGAATATATACATAGAATAATCTGCAAATGGGGATGAGTTGACTGAATTGTAGATGATCATTTTGTACATGTTCTTCGACAAATCAAAGCTCTATTTTGGTAGATGATTGGTTTCATCACTCCAGACCATTCTGTTGCAGGTCTTTTCTGAACTGATTAGCATAACCCATCAATCAGTCCTAAAGGTTTCATTATTTTTTTTTGTTATTACTAATCAACAAGTATGTTAACTCAAGAGCAATGAGAGTTTCAGGGAATCATCAGATGGTTGACATTCGTTGATGAAATGAAATGTTTTGGAGCACTTGTTTGATGAATTTCTTATCAAATATCAATTGAAGTGACAAATTAATGCCTTGTGGAACTCATATTGAAATGACATTTTGGACCAATCAACCTTATTTACTCAACTGACCTCGACTGAGGTTGGTTGGTGGTATACACTACATTCGGTGAAACTCAGTAAATTGAAGTAGTGTAACGGAATATGGAGGACTGTATGGAGGCCACTAAATCCATCCCACAAAGTGGGACCAGCAGGGTGGATTTACCTTGGGGGAAAACACAGTTTTTTTATTTTATTTGCCACACACAATAAAATTTGCAAATTTGGAGTTCATATTTGCAATTAGAGATCCCAAATTAGCTAGGGGAAATCTAGAACATACCCAAAACGTAGCACAATGTAGTTTTTGTTTTTTTAACTTATCCCTCGAGAACAAAAAATTTACCATGTTGGTCCCACTTCGTAGGACGAATTTAGTGTCATGCTAGGAATTAACCCCTAAATGTTTTCAACTATGTTTTCACCAAAAATGCTTCCAAACTGTCATTTCTAGAACAAGTACCAAATTTTAGGAAAAAAACATTTTTGGACACATGTAACCATAAGATCTGGTACTAAAATTATTTGAGAAGATGTGGAAAAAATTTCAGAATTTTCCACCGTGTAGATTGTAAGATATTAGTGTTTGAATTAGCAAAAATCCTTTTTGGGGCCCTGTGAAAAAACGGGCAGCTGCACTTCACAAGGCCACATTTGTATGAAAAAAATTCCAAAATGGTGGTTACTCTTTGGATTCATTCTTCAAGGCAAGTTGTCTATGTGCTTGAAAAAATTCAAATCATTTGAAATTGTACAACATATAGGAAAAAGGAAGTAAGTACAAAGAAGTAGAGAATGATTCAAAATACTAAATTGTGAAGAATTTCGTTATGGAATTGAAAAATTCTAATCCCAATGGTTGTAATGTTTTAATAAACAATACACACCCTATAATTTTATTTTTTTCAAAAAATATTGAAAATTGAGTGAAATAAAGGACTTCAAAGTTTATTTTAGAGTAGGGAATCCGAAACTGCCCGCAAACTAAAACGCTTCATAACTTTCATCTCATAAATCAAAATGGAATGATTCAAAGCTTTCCATGTACATATAAATCTAGAAAACCAATTTCAAATTTTTATTTCTTAAATAAGTGTTTTTTTAAGAAATTTTTGGGCTGCCCGAAGAGCACTGAAAATTACATATCATGCAATAACTTTTTAACCATGAAGTCAAAAGTTATGAAAATTGTTGGGCCTTAAAGATACTCCTCGGGCACATGTTGCGTGAAAATTTCAAAGAAAAATAAGAAAAACTCCATTCGTAGTGAGCTGCCCAAAATCGCTATGTTGCCAAAAAACGCAGTTTGGGCATTTAGGGGTTAATATGGTACCAAATATGTGTTCCTATGATTGTCATTGATTACAACTAAACATACTTACTATTGTAAAACATGAAATATTTTTGTAGAATCTTGTTGAGGATTCAAAACATATTTCAACAAGCATTATTTAGACATTTTATGAATAAGTTATGAATTTTCAAACTATGGCCTCTAGGTGTACCCAAAATCAACAATGGAATCTCATGGACCCTTGTGTTTTGATTGTATACTTCTTGTATGATTAATATTTGTTTTTCTGTGACCCTTTTGGGTCCAAATGAGGGCATTGCATTCTTGAAGGTGTTTTTAATGTTTCTTGTAGTCAAGTTCAAAATTCATTGTAGGATAATTATTTCAAGATGGCAAATGTGATTGAGCAAATGCCCCATAATAGAAAGTTAAAAATAAATACTTCCATCTATTTTTCAAAACATTTTATGCCAATCCTAACCACTAGATACTATATGGGTGTTCATATCTTATATAACATAAATAGAAACTATCAAATTGATACAATTGCAAAATATGGTTATTTTATCATTGTTTTTTATGAAGTTCAACTATTTTTTTCTTTGCGTTATGTTTTTTCTTTGGCCTTTTTAATCCAATGATCACATATTGGTCACTGAGATGCTTGTAGAAGCTAGAAAGGTGAACAATTGGTATTCTAATTTTTCAAATAGTTTTTTGATCATTCTAAATTTTTGTTTTCCTAGCCACTTTCCAAAATTTAGATTTAAATGCAATAATTTTCCAATTTGGTTTTAATTTGGATGTCTAGTATGTTGTTGTTGTTGTTGTTGTTCTTATCATCATCATCATTACTAGTATTAGTAGTACCACCAAGGAGAACCACAAGGACCATGGCCCAAACTTCGGTCGGGCTAAGAGCATCGCCACCCATTCTCGCCAAAGCTGGCTGGAACGATTTAGGGCAAGCCCGGTGAGAAAAAAGTAGTCCACCAGGGACCTAGTTCAAGACGAAAAGAGACCGGTCACTCCAAAAGTCTCTCACCAAACACTAGGACCCCGTCCTTGCCATCCTTCTTATTTGGGTGCTCGATCTTTTTAGGTTGTTGGTTTGCGTGCTACAATACATTATATCTTTCATTTTTTTATTGGCTCCTTAGTTTGCGAAGACATTAACACTTTGAGATTGACTTCGTTTAGTGTGTCTCGAGGGCAGGAATGAATGGGGCACAGTAGGTACCTTTCCCCTTGCAATGAAAATTGTCCATGTGTTTCAAGAAAAAAAATGGGGCACAGTAAACATCCGGAGGAAACAAGGCCCGAACCACCCCATTCCCCCAGCCATGTTTGGCGAGAATGGGTGGTGATGCTCTAAGATGAAAATACCCATAACCTTCCCATACTCAATCCTGACAAGTAGATTTCCATCAAAAGTGTCCCCAAAGTGCCATTAGATCATTCCCTTACTTAATTGTGACCAGTTGATTGTTGATTTTTTAGATTTTTGTTTTATGACCAAACCATGTGATGGTTTTATAATCCTAGAAAACTTTGACTCTAGAAATTCCTAGTGATGTCCTGTTTTCTCCATTTTAAAAATTTTCCTTTCTTAAATTCGTGATTTTCAATTGCTGACACCACCAAAATGACTTTCTTCTTCTTCTTTTTCTTTTCCCATGAAAAAGGTACCTCCAACTCAGTTACGATGCATTGCTTCTTTTGACGGTTGTGGGTTAAGTTAAGTTAGTGTTTTCCCCTTCATGGGATGGGAACTGAACTGCAGGTCCTGACAGGATCTAGATGCTTCTTCCACAGCCTGAGCCCATTCCTACCCAGCCAGCCTCCACTAGTAACTTACTAAGTTAATAATAATAATGAGGAGACTCGACGTCCGTCCTGCAGCCCCCGTGATGTAATTAATTAATTAATAAAAACCTCCTTCTGTCGTAATAAAAGGTAGACTGGAAGTACGCGTCCTGGACTACCGTGGGTGTGCCTAAATTGAGGTCTTCGAAGCCAAAAGATCCGGTCAAAAGGAAACGGAGTAATAACTTCAGTTCACTTATGCAGAGCCAGAGAGAGCAACCCCACGGGAGGCACTGTAAGTTGGAGAGACAGCGGCCATGGAGAGAATCCTCCTCAGTTCTCTCACCAGTTTTTTGTTTTTGTTTTTGTTTTTTGACACAAATGAAACGGAATTTCATTGCACGGATAATATACATAACCAGGGCTTTTTTTTTTTTTTTTTTTTTTTTTCATTTTTTACAAAGTGCCAAAGTGGCGATATTAAATGTTATAGTAGTGCTCCAAATCACAACATTCTTCCACATATTGGAAGTATACTCTGGTTTTCATCCACAATCTGGCGATTTCATCTAAGATTTTTTTTAAATTCAAAGTTGTTTGGCGATTTCATCCAAGTTTTCTGACATTTTTTTTGGCATTTTTTAGCCAAATTATTTTGTCTGGCACCAAAAAGTCCAAAAAAAAAGCCCTGGTTCTCACCATGGCCTTGGGTCCTGAGAAGATCTTTCGTGCTGTGAAAAAAAAACCCAACTGAGTGACTGAATTAAGGAGGGGGTAGGATACTTATCTTACTGAGTAGGAAATAATTTACAAGCGGTGCCCTTACATACAGTTAGGGGCCACTGGGAGGCCCCCACGTGGATAGCTGACGTATTAGAAATTCAATTCAATGGCACGGCGACAAACAGTGGATGGAACGGAGGAAGAAAAAAAAAATTAAGAAAATCAAACTCAGTGATGGATCAGGGATTTCATTTGGGAAAAAAAAATGAGGAAGAATGGATGAAAGGGAAAACGACTTTGAACAATGATGGACAGAACAATTCAATTTCCAATTAAATTGGGCTTGAATCCATGTGGTTTATCATTGGGAATTAATGCTCTTAGATATTGGAATTGTGGGTGCTTTCAATGAATAAACTCCGGCAAATTGATTGAAATTTGAATTGTGAGATAGACCTGGACACTCGAGAAGTCTTAAAAGAAAAGAGCATCCAATCTCATAGATACACGTTTTTTTTAATTTTTTTTTTAAACAGCCGTGTTTAGGAAACACACTGCAAGGGGTTCCGTCAGGAAGAGAGCCTGATTTCACGCAAGGTAAAGAACCTGTCGATACACGTTTCTTTGGCTTCCTGGTTGTTTGACATGTTATTTCTCTCCAGGGTTTTACTTTCAGCTTTCTGCCATTTGTTCTTGGTTCTCTTGGAATAAACTCCAGTTTTAAAAAAAAAACAAAAAAAAAACTCCTATTTATACTCAAATGATTGATTTCTTGATTTATAACAAGTGTGTATCCTAAAACTTATTTACATGCACAAACAAGTTGAAGACAAACCACAAAAGTTGATCACGAAAGTCAAAGTAAATCACGAAAAAACACAATTCTATTTCATAGAATTTTAGGGCTTATGATACTAGATTGTAGAGAATTCCTCCATATCTTATATGGAATACAAATTATGTCACAATGTCATCCATGTTCTTATCTACACAATTATTCATTCATCCTTTTTCCTTAACCCTAATGCAACTTGATGATGTTTTTGCTTTATTTGAAGGTGGTTGGTTTCTATCAAGCAAAGAAGAGAAAAGAGAGTTATAAGCTAACCCAAATTTCAGGTCTAGATAGGGAAAGTAGTTACAGTAGTGAAATAGGGAGCTAGTTTCCCATTCGATTTGTTTACGTCACTATCACAAAAGCCAAGTAAAAAGTATCTCTCAAGGACTTTGTCTTACCACAATCTCACGAGATAGTTGCTTTGAGCCATGCATAGCATGCTATGCCAACATACCTTGTCTCTCTCCATGCAAGGTGACATACCTTATGAACATTAAACTATTTGCTCCTAAATTCAAGTATGTTCCTAGCACACCCAATTCTCCACATAGTAGCAACTTTAAGAACATCCCAAGCAAGATTAGGTGGGTGGGTGGGGGGTAATAGGGTTTGTATAGTAACTACACCTAAAATTGCACGAATAAGCTCCGTGGCATGATTAATACGCTCTGGAGCAACAATTTTTGCACATTGTTGAAGGTATGTAAATCAAAATGCAAGCAATTCTATAATTTTTGGACAAATTGTGAATTAGTTACAAATTCTCAAAGATGCAAGGTGTAGGGTGCTAATAGTACCATGTTGGTGATGCCAAAATCAATTTGATGCACATCAAGAAATCACACTAAAAGTATCCAAACATATCATAGAGATGAAGTTAAAACAACAAAAGTAAATCAAAAATTGACCACTTGTAAGGTGGCCACCTCCACAAGTCTATAGATAGAGCTACAAACTTTTCAAATTGGCCCTTAATTCCACCTGAACCCCTAAAGGACCAAGTGTCCATTCAACGTATATAAGAAATCTCGGGTAGGTTCCTACAAAGTCATTTTTAGTCAAATGTTCATGAAATTTGGACACGACATGTAACTATGTGCCTCCTTGAAAATCTCATTTTTTTTATCACGTGTTGGATCAAAATTTATACTACCCTTAATTTTGTAGGCAGCTCAGTCATCATGTGCAAAACTCTTTCTATGATTTTGAAATTTGGTGGGTGTGTAGCTTACATGATCCAAGATGCAAATGTCAAAAAATTAACCATGTTTAGAGTAAGAATCTCATTCTAGAAGGAGTTAAAGTTTGTAGGCCTTGTTGGGCAAGGTTGGAAAAAAACTTTTTCACCTAACTTCAAATGTTATAATCTTTCAATCTGTGTGGTCAAAATTTCTGAATTTTTTTCCACATGTTCAACAAGAAGTCTAGTACAAATATGTACTGTTGAATTTTGAAAAAACAAACTTTTTTTACATTTTTTTCTTGTTGCCCTAAAAAGTGGCGGTCTTTGACAATTTATGCCTGAAATGTGCCTTGGTCCTTTAGGGGTTAAGCTTACATAGTTGGTGTGGGGGGGCTTGCTTGCCTAGTAGAACCAATGGATGATTAGCCCCCGAAAGGATCTGCAATTTGTCTTCGTATACAAGAATCCAAGCAGAAAAACAAATAACACTTATTTGTCATGTTAGTGTGTGTCATGAAATGAACTCTTACATCTAGTAATAACTTTGTATCAAATACAATAACTTTTCACCAAATGAATGATGTTTGTGAAAAATAAGGCTTAAAGATGAATGAATAGCACAAGTATTTATTACAACAATAGAATTGATGAACATCATAATACCTATAAGTAGGTTCATTTTGTAACATGCACTAACAAGACAAAGTCAATGTCCAAAGTTTGAGAGTTTGTTCTTGTAGCATTTGCTTTCTTTTTGAGTTAAGGGAGCTACTCAAACTTCTTTCTAGTACTTTTTTGTCCATGATGCAATGTGTCCTCTTCTTTCTTCCAAAGCCAATAAACAACCACCACCTTGCCTATCACACCAAAGTTCATGATTGGGGTGGGGGTGGGAGGTAGAATGAAGAACGCATATCCACAAAAGAAAATGAGTTCATTTCTTTTAATCCTTAAGGGCCTCTTGACATGTGATATCGATGGGCAAAAATAGCACTAGAAGACAAGAAGATCCCACTGATTGTCTTACTGGCCGCAATGAGTGGAGAAGGGGGATTTCAATTTTCACCTAAATTGGTGGATACCCCCAATGGTCGAGATTGATCATTCTTGAAGAAATCAATATGTGAGAAATAATAACTTGATCACTCTCCACCTGCCAGATCCATACAATAGTGTATTTGCTAACTTGGACCATGTACCTCTCCTTGCAAACTTTGCCCACCAGTTTCTAATGGAAGGAGGCCCTAATGCACATCATTTTGGATATCCTCCTTGTTTAATTTTCCTTCAAAAATTCAAATATAGGTGTCGATTTTGAGGAGTGGTCCATTTCAGGTGTAGTTAACTTATCTAATTCTACTAAGGTAGGCAAACCCAATACCAACCGTTGACCTAATACCACCCAAATGTAGGACCCTTGTTGATCTTAGAATGAGAATCTTTGAAGGAAATACATGCCTTAACTTCATAATAAGTGAAGTTAACCCCTAAAGGACGAGGCACATTTTGGGCACAAACTATGAAAAATTGCCACTTCTTAGAATAGTAAGAAAAAAATGAAAAAAAATTGTTTTTTTTCAAAATTCAACCATACAAATTTGTACTAGACTACTATGGAATGTGTGGAAAAAATTTCAGAAACTTTGAGTGCACGATTGAAAGATTATAACATTCGAAGTTAGAAGAAAAAGTGTTTTTTTGACCCTGCCTAACAGGGCCAACAGACTATAACTCCTGTGAAAGTGAGATTTTTACACTATATATGGTTATTTTTTTTACATTTATATCTGAAATCATGTAAATTACATACCTGTAAAATTTTAGAAGTAAAGGAGGAGTTTTGCAAAAGTTGCCCGATTAAAAAAAAGTTCGGGGTAGCATGACTTTTGATTTGGGCATCTAATCGAAAAAATAAATTATATTCCCACTTAGGGGGTACATGTTTACACCTTGTATCAAAAATTTGTGAACATCCAACCAAAATTGAATTCATAGGAACCTACTCGGATTTCGATTGTCCGTTCAATGGACAATTGTCCTTTCAGGGTTAAGGCATGTATTACTGTCATAGATTCTCACTCTAGGATCAATAACAATCCTACATTTGGGTGGTATTAGGTCAATGGTTGGTATTGGGTTCGCCTACGTTACATCTTGTCTCGTCTCCCAAGAGTAATACCAACTGATTGGAATTTACAATTGAAATTTTATTTTTATTTTTAAAAAATGGAACGGTGTGCATTAGAAGAAGAGAGAAAAACAACCAAAATCACTTCTTAGTCGGGTTCACGCGGATGATTCAGCCTGGGAGGCAGGCTAAGGGATAAGTGTCACCTAGGTTGGTGGAAACTACCAGAGCAGAAAATATCCTTTTTGCACCAGGTGTCTAAGAATTCCTGGCAAATAGAATTATGTCTATCCTCACTGCAATAATTTATTGGTGTTGTTGCAATGCACCACTCAGACCCCGTTCTAGTAATAATGAATTGGCTGCGGACCTTCGCTGCACAGAAACTGAAGTGCTGAGCCAGGGTGCTGGTTTGGGTTCTTCAGTTGCCCCTCGGCCAGTATAACGGCTGAGGTGGCGTGTCCACTGGTCATTCTGTCTGATCTGAGAGCAATGAATTGAAGGTCCTTTCAAATTCGTCGCAAAAATAAAATAAAATAAAATCATGCCTTACCTTGAATCAATCTCCGACTGCCTGACTGCATATTTCCTCAGTTCAGTTCAGCGTTTGTTGCGGACCAGGTAAGTATGGCATGAACGATTCCGGCCACGTGGTCATGAACCTGGCTTCACTGGCGACCCTGATCGACCCTGCATCGATCGCAGTTGTCAGTCAGGCAAGGCAAGGCAACCGGGGCTGGGGAGGAACTGAACTGAACTGAACTAGAAACCAAGGCCATTGAACAGGCCCACCCCTCCATAACCGCCACTCCAGGTCATGCGTTCTATCAAACAGCAGAGCCCGGGCGCTTGTTGGAGTTAATAACTACATGCATACCTTGCTCCCTTTTTTCGTCGATTTCGAAATCGTGCTCCATTCACGGCGTCTCCAATCGATCCGTCAGGGGTCTGCTTAATTAAAACTGGCAGATTCGAGGGACTGCACTTTATGTTGTACCCCCGGGCAGCAAGTCCAGGCAACAGGGCCATGCCAGAGACAAGCTCTGCCACCACCTCCATCACGAGCTAGCTCTCTGACTTACTTGCAGAAGCTACAAATATCGATTGTCTTACTGATGTTTCTCATGTGCATATGCTTCGTAGGTTCTACATCATTTCTAATTCTTTATTATATAATATGTTTCCCTCCTCGTTTGGTCACGACGTTCGGCGAATACAATGCTGTGGATTCGATCGGGATGCCGTTGGACTGGTTCAGTTCCGAAGCATACATTGATCGAGTGGACGGACACAGAACCTAAGCTTAGCTGTGGGAATCGTTAACATGTGCATCTAGCCATAAATAATATCACGCAAGCGGGAACTTCAAAGAGTGTGACGGTTTTCGGGGGTGGGGTGGGGTGTTGTATTTTAGTTTCTGCTTGGTGATGCTCCCGGCCAGGCCGCTAGTGGCTGAAAAAGAGTGACGGTAAGTTAATTAATCATCTAGCTAGGGATGAACAGAAACTGGAGCTGGAAGTATTCTTAATTGACTGACGAAGAATTCTTTTTTAGTTTCGGGGGTTCCTAAACTAATCGAGACGTCAATTTCGTTAAAGTGGCGATATTCCACAAGTCAAAACTTGAGGCTTATGTCCTCACAAAGGTCTAAGCTCAGGCCACAAACTAGGATTGGTAAAGATTTAGGGTTCAGGCCGCGAACTGCACCTAAATAATTGAATTATCGCCAATTTAACGAAATTGACGTTTCAAGCATATATTGAAAGCAAGTTTTAAATTGGCACCCGACAGGAGTTGTTTATTATTAACTGGAGAATTCACTTTTCCTTTTTTCAGGGGTATCAAAACTATCAAGAATAATGACTCTGGATTACCAAATAAATAGTAAAATTACCAAATATGATGAAACCTGCCCCCGAAGAACACTTCTTTTCTTTTAATATATTATACATAAATGTAAAGAGATTTCATCGCAAGAGTAACAATACCACTAAATTTACCCAGTCGAGAACGGCCTGGAGGGGTCAGCAAGCCACAAGTAACACAAAACAAAGTAATAACACATTTTCAATGGGAAGCCAGAGACATGGGACCGAGCTAGCTATAGTAGTAAAGCTGTAGAACGCCTAGCTAGGATTTGATCATTACCGAGACTCCACACAAGCTTCGACTTCATGAAGATTCCTGACAGAGCGAGCGGAAGATCTAGAAGAAGTCGATCTTCTCAATCGAGAACTGTGCAGCGAGCTTTAGAACCGTAGATTCGTGTTCCAATTCCCGATTCGAATATATTTAATTGTGAATGGCTGGCCGGGTAGCTTCCGATAGCCAAACCACATTCGATTCGCGCTCTATGTACGTGAGTTCATCATTCAATACTGTAGGTAAATCAAACGGACTGTTCAGTTGTCGATCACTCAAACCTATTATCCCAAATGGAAATAATATCGATCGACGTGGAGTTAACTAGAAACTACAAATGAGTTAACTTACTCTACTGATTGATTGTTTGTGCATGATCGATCGCAGTGGAGGTGCTTGACTTTCACTAGAAATGGGATTTGGGAGGGAATGCCGCGTCAAGCCGAGAATGGGTGGATCCAATCCCCAGGCCATGCACGCTACATTGAATGGAAGTCGACATGGCCGGAGAATATTGTGTTCACGGGTTCCGACGTAGCGCTTTTCTTTTGCAGAGTGGTTTTTGTTCTGTTTATCGATGCGCGCGTGGGTCCGAGAATTTGGTTTAGGCTACCAATTTTGGAATAATCTGCATAATGTTTTTGGTGTTTTGGAAGCGACTGAAGTCAATCCAATTAGTGTGAGGGATTGAACAGTGCAGGTCCCTCACACTAATTGAATTGGAACTTTGAATGGATATAGTTTTGGATGAAAATTGAATGAGAAACACACTTCATTTTAATAGATAAGTTATCTAAAGTACTATGAACATCTCTAGTAATTCACACTAAATTTTCAATCTAGTGTGAATTACTACTGTTATTACTGCAGGATGCACTAAAAACTGAATCAACTTAAGTAATACACAGAGTCCACCCATCTCTGAAAAATCTCCTCTAAAATTTGACTGCCGAGTCGCATAATCCTCGTTCATTGTCCTACTGAATGTAGGTAGGTCAATTTTTGGTGGACGAAATCTGAGTAAATTGGCAAGAAAAAGGCTCGCGCGCGGCAGTCAGCGGCAGCATGGACGCTCGACCGCGGCGTCGATTCCGCAGAGAATGGCGGACGTGTCCGGGAATAGTGTCGTGGACCCGCCCCGCGTGCCAGATGGATCGACGCTTTTTGTCGCTGCGGATGACCGGAACGCCAAGTGGTGCAATTTATCCCCTGTTCTAGGCGCCGTTGGGGAATCTTCGGGGGTCTTCCAATTGTTTGCATCTAAAACAGTGGGAGCACTTTTGGAACTAGATTCATGTGGTTCGGTCGGCCACCCGAAAAAGTTTCTTCAGACCAGGCACTTCATTCCTTCTATTTCATCGCCTGGTTTGAGGGCCTTCTCCTTTTTTTTAAATGTTGTAGGATTCCCTGCATTGATGACTGCGGTAGAAATTTTTGGCACCGCAGCGCTTTCCTGGGACATGCACCTGGTTTCATTTCAGTTTAGTACTCCGCATGTTGGAAATGGACATGCACCGTCGTTTTTTCGGGGTTCTCTATGAAACAAGCAGCTGATTGGAACTTTGGAAGCAGCTATGGTGGGCAGTGGGCACCCCAAACGCGGCACTGATCCCAAACCACGACCATCACGACGGGTATATCTCCTGAAGTAATTTGCACCTACGTGGAAGAAACGATTTTAGGACCTCTTCCAAAGAAAATTTCGACCCTCCGTAACTTTTTGCATGTAGTATCCAAATGTTACATTCTTTGGTGTGTTGGAATCTTCTTTCATTTATCATTTTATCAATGAAAAAATATGAAAATTTGACCATTTTAATATTAGTGATTAGGCATAATAGCAAAAAGTGTTAGTTGGGGGTTGCCCACCTTAAGTTTATCCCTAACTTCAATGCTCAATGCTCACTAACCATATAAAAAGGTGGATGATGAATGTTTTGAATATTGCTTTTCATTGAATTAAAAATCCTTGAGAGAACTCCAAGAAAACTAATCCCCCCTCCATTCCAAAATGATACTCATGTTGGACAAAATGCTCCAAATTTGGACTGAAAATAACACTTTTAAAATTCATTTTACATTGTAAGTAGACTTTATTGCACTCCTATCATCCTAGAAAGTTTGAGTTTTGGAGCCCTTTTCAAAGTACAATTTTAGAGTGCTAAAAATTGAAATTTGGTGGGCATTTTCAAGGAGAACATGTGGACACTTAATTGTTGAGTGTGAGGTCATCATTTTGTAGGCAATTGGATTGGGTCCAAGACTATGTGTGAACCTTCATTTTGCCTCCAAAAACTTCATTTCTTTCAATCAAGCAACACACAAAGAGATGCAAAAAATAAGAACAAATAATGTTGATTGATCCCATCAATCATCTCATCTATCTTTTAATTAATGATTGCATGGATGGGAAGCAACTACTTCGAATTGCTATCAACTAAAGATTGTTGATAGCAATTGAAAGTTACCCCCCTACAAAGTCTTTGAAAACCATAACTACCAGCACATTAAAACTCATCATAACTTTTTGCCCATGTATATATAAATTTAGAGAACCAATTTCCAATTTTTATTTCTTAGAAAATTGGTTTTTAAAGAAGCTTTTTGAGTTGCCCAAGTTACTTGCCGAGACATGAAAAGGACATATCATGCAATATAATACGATGTAGTCAAAATTTATGAAAATTGTTGGGACCTAAAGCTACACCTTGGGCACATGTTGTGTGAAAATTTCAGCAATAAATAAATAAAAGCTCCATTTGTAGTAAGCTGCCCAAATTTACTATGTTGCCAAGAAATGCAATTTGGGCATTTAGAGGTTAAATATGATTGATTCACAATGTCACAAAGTGCAATAGGAAGATCATTTTGGAATAGAAAATTCAAGCTAATCTGAAAATATCATTTTGGGATAGAGGGTGTATAATACATGAATGAAAGACAAAAGAATGTTTAATATGAATTAAGGATATAGATATTTTAGAGTTTAAATATTTATTATGATTTTCAAAAGTAATTTTAAGTTGTTTTACTTTCAACACTTAAGGGCTAACAAAAATAGAAAGTATTAGTTTTAGTTTGTTTTCTAAATAATGTTTTTTCATTCCACCATATAAAACAACAATACATTCAAACATAGGATTCAAACCTCAACAAAGAAACACAATATAATTTTTCCAATCTCTCTCTTTTGAATCCCTTAAAGACTAAGTGTTTATTCAAAAAATGCTTGAAAACTTTGCTAGGGTCACATGAAATTAGTTTTTAATGTATGTTCTAAATTTTTTGAAATAAGATAGAAACATTCAATACCTTTATGGAAATTTTTAAAAATTCAATTAGATGCCCAAATCAAAAGTTATGCTACCCAAAAAAATTCAAGTAGTTAGTACAATTTGGACACCTTTTGGGTATCTTTTGCTAAAATGCTCATTGACTTTTGTAACTAATAGATGTGTTATAAAGGTTGTTAAAAAAAAAGGTAAAATTTTTGTTCACTAATTTCGTTCTAAGAGGAGTTGAACTTTGATGGCTAGGTCAGGGAGGTTTCAAGGGGAAAAAAAAATTCTTAACTTCTAACACTATTGTCTTGTAATGTATGAAGTCAAAGCTCTTAAAATTCTCCCTACACACTCCAAATGTTTTTCCCTAATTTTTCTTTGTTTAGATTTCAAAATAAATAAATAAATTCATTGTACAAGAAATCAACCAAAAAATGACTAGTAAATTGCTAATTCACTCAACTTCCTCGCATTACATGGTAATTTCATGTAAGTGAGACTCCATAATTGCTTTTGAAATGTTGCATGAGTATACCTAATAAGATTCAATGGTGGAAAGATGCAAATCCATCAAGAACGAAAAATTTACTCCCCAAAGGCTCAAAGTCTACTAATCCTATCTTCAGTGTAGATATGGAAAAAAATTCCACTTCAAACATTATAATCTTTCTATCCATGCAAACAAATGGGCTAAAAAATTTGTAACATGTTATCGTAGTAGTCTACTACATTGTTGTATAGCTGAAGTTGTACAAAAGTTTTTATTTTCAATTTTGGACAATGTACTAAAAATGGCAGTTTTTGAAAATCTCTCTTGAAAAACACCCATGTTTTTATAGGGGTTAAACACTATAAGAGAAAGGTGTGTTTTAAGTTAGTTTTTGAGTATAGTCCTAGACATAGGATTATAAGCAATGACCTTTTAGGAGATTTTCAATGAAAATTTACTAGAAATACATGTGTTTCTAGTAAAATTTACTAAAAATCTCTTGAAAGGTCATTACTTATAATCCTATCTCTAGGACTATACTCAAAAATTATCTTAAAACACCCCTTTCTATTGAAGTGAAAGCATTTTAAAACAATCTTCTTTTTGATCTTTTATTATCTTTATCAATGAAAAAATATAGAATATCCTACCGCACAATCTAAGATCATGATTACTTATTTAACCCATTAAAGACCAAGGGGTAGTGAAAATATCCAAAATTGTAGAGATGTACTATACAATTATAATTTAATGATGATTTTAGGACAATGAACAATGCTTTTGGACTAAGCTTATTATTATGTGTGATTCACTAATCATGAATGCATCATTTAATTGTGAACACAAAATTCAAGATGACAATAAGAAAGAAATGATAAATATAAATTTTAGGGTACAAATTTCTTTTGCTCGATTTAAGGACACTCTATTCCCACATTACAGAACTTTCCTAAACATAGTGAGCACCCACTTCATCTATTTTTGGACCGATCTATTCTTTTCAAAGGCACATGATAATTCATTACTGCTAACTCTAGGAACATTATTAACAACCTACAAACTTTTCACTTTGGAAAATTGTATCTAATTGATTCTAATTCAGAAAATTACAATTTAAATTGCAGTTTGTTTCTTTTCCCTTTCTCTATCTACGAAAAAAATTGGAAGTCATTGGACAAACAGTTTCTTCCACACATCTATTTTTCTCCTTAGATGTGCCATTCTTGAGCCTTCTACCCTACATAGAGATCAATTGTTAAACATTCATATTTTTCAATAAAATCTAAAATCTAAAATTTGAAATTCTCTCATTTTTTATAGATTGAATATTTTGCAATTTTCACAAAAAATTCTATGAGTACAAAATGTGAAGTTCTTAATTGTGGTGATATTCAAAGATTTTTATTTTACTTATTTATAAAAGTCATTTTGGAAGGGTTCTTTTTTGAAGGGACATTTGCCTACGTTCCTTGAACTAGAGAAGTTTTGGAAAGGGAAATTGTGAAAGTAAAATATGCACATATATAAGAGAAGTATCACAAGAATCTACACATATTCAAACAAATGAAAAAATAAACATTCCATGGGCTTGGGCCACATTTGCGTTCATTTGTTGTTCAAGAGTTTGAACATCTAGTCTCTCAAAAGTTAATTTGGGAACAATTCTATTGGATGTAAAAATTCACCTCTTTGGAATAATGGACCATCTTATTCCTTTTTATATATGTTTCATTATCATACAACTTGATGACTTTTGAAATTGTGAACCCTTACATAACATTGCATGATATCTTTCTAGGGATAGAGGTAATGAAAGGAATAAGTTTGTTGCCAAAAGAAATAACCCCCCTAGCTATGGGATCTATGACCAAAAAATAATTATGTTCAAAAGATTGAGTGATCAATCTCTACCTCTAACAACACAGCACCAACAAAACTTTCTTGTATTTGGTTAAATTTAGTAAGAAGGCCTTCATAAAAAATAAGTTGTTTCCACATAAATTCTTGTTAAGGTCCATGATGCCTAAGGCTAGTCTTGAACTTATTTACCTACAAAACAACTTGCCCCATATCTAGACCTCTTTGCATGTAAACAATATTAAGATAGGAGCCCATTCCTAACCATTTGATTAATGCACATATTTAAACTTATCATATTCAAGGATGTTTTGGGCAACAATTCGGCAAGTCAATGAGTATTTCATCAATAATTGGGTCAACTTTCATTTATAAATTTAAAAATGTATTGTAGATGATCAAAGCAAAAGCATATAACTTTCCATTGTAAACCATGGATAAATATTATTTTTGTTCTTTTGGATGTTATTGTAGCCATAAAGATTACTACAATGATGCATTGACAATCTCAAAGTACCCCTTAAGACTTTAAAAAAATGAATTAGGTAGTGTACCATGTATACCAATTTGATGTAACCATGAGAACTCTTCATTTCCACTTGCATAAGATTATTGAATGACCATATTTCATTACTAGTATTGGAGGATTGAGGTCATTTTTATTTCTAAAATTGCCATTTCAGACTCCAAGTGTGACAATTTCATACTCCTTTTGATATGAAGCTTGTTTGTAAGTAAAACTGTAATTACTTATTCTTACATTGGAATGTGAAAGAGGTAAATTAGATAAAGTAGTGGGGATCACAATTTAGCTAAAATCTCCATTTGTGATCATTTTACCTTCGAAATGATTACACAATAGGTTTGTCTACAACCCTTCGGTTGCAAAAGCAACAATCACCAATAAAATTGTTTATTCCTAAGTGCATATTAAAACTTCACATTCTCAAATAAAACATAGTTACGTGAAAGCAAAGCTTCTTCTCATTTGTCCTAGGGCCAATAATTTTTTATCTTTTGCACTTTTCATAATTATTATCACAAACTAATTATTCCCATTCCATGAAGAATAAGAATATTGTTTACATAAATAATAATAAAAATGATATTGGGCATTAATTTATAAAAATTTATATGGATATTTGAACCAAACTCTTATATTAGCTTGGTGCCTTAAGATCCAACAATGCTAGTATGTGAGCCCATAAATGCGAGCTTGTGAGCATTGAGCTTACATTATAGGTACATATAATATAGATACCACACACTATAGAAGGTGTATATATCATAAACACCTATAATATGAGTATTTGTAACATATATACCCTATAATCATAGATGGTTTCTATGGTATATACACCTATAACATAAGTGTGTAGTATTATAGGCTCATGGGCTCACATTCCTATACTCACATAATAACAACCCTCCCTCAAGATCTCCTTTCTATCCTCTCATTTCAACTATACCATTTTCAATGGAATCCGTTCAATTTATGTGACAAACAACAAGCACATTGAAGGATTCAACTCATTGAAAATGATTGAATTGCAATAAACATACCAAAGAATATAAGCCCAAAGAACTTCAAAGGTGTAGCTAGAGAAAAAGTGTTTTCCTTCATAAGAGAGTGTGGGAATTTTTTTTTAAAACTATGATATCATGAAATCTCTTTCAAACTTGGGAAGGTAATTTGAATTACATTTTAGATTTTGGTAGAGTTGTTTTAAACTTTGATTTGATAAAGATTTTTTTATGTAGGTATTATGAAGTTTGTACAAATGACCAATTAATGATTAACTTTTGTTCTATTCAAAAAATAGGCAACCTCGAATCTACTCTATAATACTTCTAATAATCTTACTAATGTAAAAATACAAGTTCAAATTCTAATTCAAAATACAAAAACTACTTTGATAGATGCATCTTTTAGAAACAAAGAGAATGATATTAAATATATTTGATTGTATTTGAATATCATATATGTTATCTTGAAGATTCCATCAAAATCAAGCCCTTCACACTAGGTTTAATGTTTAAGGATCAAATATAAATTCAAAAACAATTTTTTTCAGTAAATTGTTGATTGAATAATATTGTTCCAATAATCTTTTCTAGGTAGAAACACACAAAATAATTAAAAAAATCCAACGAGAATCCAAATACTAATAAAACAATTATTCTGCTATTGGTTAGTTTTACTCAAATCTCTCTTGTAGAATACTATAAGCAAAAAGTACAAACATAGTGTCTTTCTCAGATTTTATTTTCTCGAAAAGTAAAATTCACCATATATTAACCCCTAAAGGACCAAGTATTCATTCAAAGTATGCAAGAAATCTCAGGTACGTTCCTGCAAAGTCATTTTTGTATGTATGTATGTTCCTGAAATTTGGACACAATGTGTAACTATGTACCCACTTCTTGAAAATCTAATTTTTTTTTCTGATTGGGTGCCCGGATCAAAAGTTATGCTGCCCTAAACTTTGTAGGTAGCTTGGGCAGTTTGGGACAGCATGTGCAAAACTCTTCCTCTGATTTTGAAATTTGGTGGGTGTGTAGCTTACATGATACAAGATGCAAATGTCAAAAAAAATAACTATGTTCAATGTAAGAATCTCATTCTAGAAGGAGTTCAAGTTTGTAGGCCTTGTCGGCCAAGGTTGGAAAAAAACTTATTCACCTAACTTCAAACGTTATAACCTTTCAATCCGTGTGGTCAAAGTTTCTAAATTTTTTTCCACATGTTCCCAAAGAAGTCTAGTACCAATTTGTACGGTTGAATTTTGAAAAAAACACACCTTTTTTTATCATTTTTTTCTTGCTGCCCTCGAAAGTGGCAGTTTTTGACAATTTCTGCCCGAAATATGCCTTGGTCCTTTCTTAGGGGTTAAAAATAATGTTTGAGAATTATATTCTTTCTTTTCTCTATCCAAATTTATTATTTTTTGAAAAACGAATTTCTCAAAGAAATGGCACCTATTTTCAAGAATTACTCTCTACCGCAAACCTGCCCCCCTACCCTACAACCACGCCATTGTTCATAACTTTATTTTTATTTTCTTAAATTTAAATCTGTAAAAAGCATTGTCAAGAGCCTTCCAAATTTTAATTTTTTTTCAAACTGAATTATTTAATAAAAATGAGGATGCAGATTTTTTGGTTCATTCCAATAAGTCAACTATAGACCCCCTAATTTTAAAACTACAAATAGGGGACAAATAAGGGTAGAGTAAACCTTGGATGACGCTGCTTTCAAGCTTATCATTTGGTTCATGATGGAGATTGGAGAATCTCTGAACAGTGAATGGAGGGTTTTTTTGGGAACCAGTGAGTGTCTGGAAGGAATTGGATTTTTAATAATAAGGATATTAATTAATTAATGGGCCTAATTTTTTTATTTAAAGTTATGAAAAGGGGGTCCCAGAGCACCATCAATTGGAACTAAAATTGACGGCTGACACCCACTTTTCCCCCATTAAGTTAAGTTAACTGTGGACCCATTCCATGCAACTCAGTCCCTGTACTTTTGGAGGCCAATTAGGTCGGTTGCACCATTTCCAATTTCTCATCATTTATTTATATAATTTAATCACTCGTAATAATAGATTGCAAAGTTGGATTTTATTGATTGAATTGAATTTCAAATATTTAAGTTAAACGTCATTTTTTGAGAGGACGCTAAATCCTCCATTCGATGTGGGACTAGCAGGGTGAATTTTAACTTACCCCGGGGGAAAACGCAGGAATTTTTTTATTTGCCACACATGATAAAATTTGCCAATTTTGAATTCGTATGTGCAATCACTCAGAGACCCAGATTAGTTAGGCCAGGGTGAATTGACCTCCTCATTGGCCCGCCTTTGGATGGATGGAGGGATGAAGGGGTCTGTTCTTCGTCTAGTCACCACCTGCCTCTGACCTCCTCCCCTCCAACCTCCTCCGACCTCCCACCAAGTACCCCATCACCAAAATTGCGCCCACTAACACGGACAACTAACAAGACCGTCTTCACAAGCTCGTATGCCTAGTGCACGTGCACCATCTTGTTCACCAATGGATCCAGGCGAGAAGGTTTTCTCGAAGACAATGTTGGTAGGAGATTTTCAAATAGAGACAAGGATTGTTGCATTTGCAATAGGTAGCCATCTAGAGGCGCCAAGTTGGGCGCCAACTGTTTTGGGATTGGGATTGTCAAGCAAACGTTGTGGAAATTCTAAAGACTTTGTTTGTGAACTATTTGAATTTTTGCGAGGTTTGATTTCAAAGTGTCATGGACAACGACTTCATTTGGTGGTGAAAGTAGAGGAACCTCGACTTCTTTGCCATGGTGGATCAAAGTTCAAGGCTTCCTATTTGATCGACATGTGAGAAATCAACGGAGATGGATTGAGTGATCAGGACACCCTAGATCCATCTCAATTTTTGACACGTTCTTCAATCTCTTGGATTTCATCCAGCTTGAATCTTGAGTTTTTTTAGAATCCCTAGTTTCAAACCCCGGATTTTAAAGCACTATCGTCACATCTAAGGGATCCATCCCCAAGGAAAGTTTAAAACTGGTCATGAGCACACTCTTGTGCCTAGATCAATTGAGAAGGACATATGTTTTTGATAAGGATTGTTTTGTGATTAGAATTGAACTAACTCAATTCGATCATGTTGGCTTCTATCCTTTTGATTTGGAAGTACACTTGAAATTTAAATATTACAATCATTAGCCAACATCTCATTTTGTAAATGATTTTGCATGTGGAAATCATTTATATTTCTTATTTTTTGTAAATTGAGCAACACCGAATTGGAGACAATATAGTGTTGTATAACTTTAACAGTTGCACATATTCCTCTAGCATGCAATTTATCTTTGGTTTTAAGAATTTACGCCTCAAACTTAAATTTGTCTCAATATTAGACAAGTAATGTCATTTGAGAATTATCCGCCTAGAAGGGCTAGATAGGGAAGTGTATTGACTAGTAAGCAAGAGAACATGATTGTTAAAGCTACCAACACAAATTGGCACATGTCCCAATTTGCATTCAAAATATAAGTTCACATAAACTATGGAAGCTACCATTTAAATACAGACAATTTGCCACCTCTTCAAGTGATAGACCAGAACATTTCCAATTCTATCAACATGCTCATTCATATTTGTTGTGACAAACGAGTTTGTATTCACTAGTAAGTATTGAATGGATCCATACCTTTGAAAGACTATTGATGACTATTCCAGAAGTGGAAGAGTTGCTCAAATCAAGAAGAATATAGTAAAACCTCTAGTGTAGTCTATGCTCCCAAAAATACAGTGAAGAAAACAACAAGTCAAAAAAACTTTAACAATGTTGACTTGTATATCGATAGTTGTATCAATATTCATTTCACAGCTATCAACTTTGTGGTTACTCATTCACAAACTATTTTATGGAGCAAGTATTTGATTTTGATAGAGTATACTCGCACAACCAAGCACAAGAAGGTAATACCAATGAAACTCAATTCAAGTTTGACTTTTATGGAGCTTCAACTAGATTGAAAAAATAGCTCTCTTTAGTAGCATCAAAACAACAATAATCAAGTTTGTTCATAATACATCTAAAGCACAAATTTTCAATAGAATCAAAAATACAATCCACGTACTAATCAAGCTTTCAAAATCTTGAGCAGGAGGTCGCAGGGAAGAGGTCGCAGAAATGAGGGACGAGAGTTGGGGTACTTGGCGGGAGGTCGTAGGAGGTTGCAAGAGGTTAGATGGGAGGAGGTTAGAGGCAGGTGGTGATTGGACGAAGAACGGACCATGTCATCCCTCCATCCATCCAAAGGCGGGGCAGTGAGGGGGTCAATTCACCTTGGCCAGATTAGTTAGAGATAGTGAAGAATGTAGAATATTCACAACACAAAATGGAGGATTTAACATCTTGCCATTTTTTTGCTATAGGTACTTCCCTTAGCTTTTGAAAATTTTATATGCACCTTTGATAAATATAGAAGTATTAGGGGGAATCATTGTTTGGCTTTGGTGATTTTTGGCAAGTTTATCAAGGGTATAATCGTTTCAAAGGACGATTAAGAGAAACTCCACCTTGGCACATCCAACATGGCCTAAATGTCTTCTTGGTGGATCCCTTAACAATTGTCATGTTGCACCGTTGAGGTGGGCAATGGCAACAAGTACAATGGGCTCTTTAAAATGAAACCTAGATAAGGTAGAAACACCCCAATGTAATACTAGTTGTTTGTGGACATCTAAGAAAATCCTAAATCCAAGGGTTTGTGGACTCAAAGTAGACAAGTGGGGTTCCAAAGTAGATAGGTGGGGTTCCAAGAAGTTGTCACTCTTCCAAGAAATAGACAAGTGGGGTTCCAAGAAATTGTCACTCTTCCAAGAAATAGCCAATCAACCACACTTGATCCAAGTTTAGAGTGTGTTGCCTTTAGGTGTTTTCTTGCCTGCTTTGGTGTTAGTCTAGTGTTCACAATAGGTGCATCTACAAAATTATTTTAAAAAATCCGTATAATATTCATAAAAGCTCAAAAAAATACAAAACCAATTTTCTCAATTTCCTAAACCATTTCTTGACACACGGACATCATTCTTTCTTATATGCACCTTCCATATTAAGAGATTTGAAATAAGTGTTGCATATAGGTGGTGCTACCTTACTCAATAGTGAAAGACCTTCTCAATTCACACATGAGCATAGATTCTGATGATGTTTTGTCGTCAGACATGGTTGAAACTTCTTCCCCTCAACCCTCTAAAGTTTTGCATCAGATAGGGTAAACATGATTGTGCGACATGGTTGGTGAGCATTCCCATTAAGGATGAACAACAACCTCAAAACGGAGACCAATAAGTTTTTGTAGGCATATACAACATGCAGTAGTCAGATTCGTTGGTAGCTCTTCAGTTGAAACCGTTGCATGGATCTTCTATACACACTATTGTATATCATTTTTGACATACTAGGGTGTGGGTGTTCTAATAAATTGCAAGTAAATTCATTGAACTATGTGACACGTGGCTACATGGAGTTCTTTAGTGAGTTTGAAGAAGGGAATTCAGAGAGGGCTCTCAAATGTAACTCCCCCCTATTATTGCCCTTTTAATTTCTGAATTCTTTATACATTTTACTTTTAATTAATGTAGAAGAATTTAGTATCTTTTTAACTTCTAGAGTATTTTCCTTATTTTTAAGCAAAACGACCAAAAAATAGTACATTTTGGAAATAAGGTGAAGTTGATAAATTTGTAAATATCTTTTGCAAATTTTCATTGTAGGATTTTGCATTGATATAAAATACTATGCCTATTTCTCCACAGATTTCAAAAGCCCCATTTTTTAGCATCTCAAATATTAATTATAATGTTCAAAATAGCCATATGGTTTCTTTTGTAGGAGTTTTTTTTGGACTACATGCCTAACAAAATTCTTTATCCACTTCATAATAGAATGAATAAAATCTTTCTTTGAAAAATATCGATATGTTCTATACAGAAAAATGAATCATGAAAAATGGGTGAAGAAAGATGTAGAAATATGTGAAAATTCTAATTCAAAAGTTGTTTCATTCACAACTAGCTTTTTGGAAAGCTACAAGAACTCTACACTCTACATAAAAGTTTCATAAAAGTGATTCAAATTTGCATTCACAAAAATATTCCCAAATCTGCAAAATGTCCATTTCACTTGATGAAATACCAACGACATTAGTAGGTGAGCCTATAAATGTGAGCCTATGAGCCTTGAGCCTAGGTATAAATAGATATTCTACAACTATTGAGGGTGTTTATAGCATACCTACTTATAGTATGAATACCCTATAACCATGTAAGGTGCTTGTAAAATAGGTACCTATAATATAAATATACTATAACCATAGAAGGTGTCTATAACATAGGTATCTAAAACATAGACACCTATAATATAATTAGACACTTATTATATAAACATCCTATAACCATGGAAGATGCTTATAACATAAGTACCTACAATATAAACACCTATAATTATAAATATCTTATAACTATAGAAGGTATCTATAATATAAATACTAATAATGTAGGAGCCTACGCTCTTACGCTCATGGGCTCAAGATCCTATGCTCACATGCTAGCAACCGTGGATGAAATATTCTAGAAATTTTAACCTCAAAATGAAACTCTAAGTTTCATATGATGTGAAAGTTTACTATGAAGGAAAAAATTATTTTTACAATTAAATTAGCTACTTTACTAATCATTGTTTATTAATAAAATTCAAAAGCGAAAAACTATTGTATGCATCCCAAACTTGTTGAAAGGTCGAAAATAATTTGTTTTGGTATATCTTGTGTGGCATATCTAGAAGATTTATTGTTTTTATTTTAAAATGTATCAAAATTATAATATATTGACTCGTGGTGTGATAATTTTAGCACATATTATATATAATAGATATGATATTTAAAAATATTTTCCATATAAAAACAACAAGAATTCTTTGTAAATGTATTTTTATAAAAGAAAAAATAAACCCTTCAATCCTATTATAATTGAAAAGTGCGGAACAGAAAATATTGATTTCAATTTCTTTTTGTCTCAATAAATGATATAAAATAGGAAGAAATAATTAAAAAGAATCTAATGGACATAGGCAAAATTTGAGCATTCACATATATGAGATTCTAATGTATTTCAAAACTCAAGTTGAAAGAGTTTATATTGAGTTCTATGCTTTGTTTCCTTTAATTTCCATCCTTTGGTTTAGGGTTTAGGGAAAGACTCCAATACCTTTAGAGGGTTTTGAAATTGAATGCTCAATTGAATTTATAAGGTTGCAACCAAATAAACTATATTATAGTTTGGAGTTGAAATATATCAATTGTAATGGACAAAGTGTAGTAGCAAGTAATTTGCACCCTTGGAACATTTTAGTTTTGAAAAATAGTGGAAATTGAGTTTGGAAACAAATCCGATACATTATTTTTCCACAAGAAGTGCCCTAATTGTTTGCAATACAAGACTTCATGACTTTTACATCACTTATCCAAATGGAAAGAATCACAAAATTCCACAAAATTCCAAAAATACATGAATATGTTAAATAAAAGAAAAAATTGAAATGAAAAAAATTCTATTTTAATTTGAACTTTTTTGCTACCTAGAGTTAAACATTTTGTGATGAGGAAGGCACAATTTTTTTTCTCAATAGCACCTAATGAAATGAAAATTATATTCCTTTATAGCTAATAAATTCCATAACCTCCAAAAAAACTTAAAATTGACATTATGGAAACTTGCCCAAAATCTTTAAAAATCTATTTCAAGATTTTGAACCTTTGGAGATAATTGGTTATTATCCCTTTTTAACAATGTAAATATTGTAATGTAATTTATTGGGTGACAGTGATAATACAAATTTTGGAAACATGTGTATGTCCCATATCTCAAAGGCCCTTGTTTTTCATAATTTGTAGAATATCAAATATATACAAATGACAAAGTTTGGATGTTCAAGAGATACAAAGTTGAATAATGTATGTTTGTGTAGACGTATATTTTTCAATATGTTTAACAATGTTGCCACATTCATATTTTCTATGTCCCATGTCTTTTGAAGCCCTATAATTTTTTATAATTTGGGAAGAGTTAGGTATCTATGTTAAGAGGTTCATGAGTTCAAAGTTTCCAAAAATATATTTTCACATGTGTCTGTGCATCCAAATCTATATCCATAATTTGTATATGTTTATCGTCTCTTTATTATGATATAAGACAAGATATGGGACAAATTTTTGACAATTTTAAGGTGATATTAATAAAATTATCCATGGGACATGGACACCACCTAGTTTGCTCTTTTGGAGAGATAGTGCAATGAGATTATCTTTGATTTCTATATAATTATTAAAAAAATCATGGTTATTCAATCTATTCTCTTGGATGTAGATTGAAATTTTATAATATTTGAAGTGAGCAAAAACTTCTTTTCATTCCTCCAAAATGGGGTCAACATACTTTGAGTCCTCTTGGAGTTAGGTATATATATATATATATATTCAAACTTGCCTAGCATTCTCATTTTCATTCCTCTTATAATGATATTTTTGCACTAAAAGTTAAAAAAACACTATTGAATATTATATCAATTTAGTTACATACATGCAAAATTTTAAAAGTAGATGAAGAATTTTGCAAAACATGCCAAAACTTCCCAAACTACCTTAATTTTTGGGGCAATATCACTTTTGGTCCAAGCATCTGATCAAATTTTTTTTACATTTCCACAAAAGGGGTGAATAAAACCATTTCCCATTTCCTCCTCCAAAAAAACAAAAAACCAAAAACAAACCGTTGCCCATTTCCAATACTCTCCAACTCTACTGATTCTAGGTGACTGAATGAAACCATTCTTTTCACAGTTTAGTGGCGGATTGAAGTGGAGATCCTCACGTAGAATAGACATGATTCAGTATTTGAAAATTGTTCCAAACGAATGTCTACAATCGTGTTTGCAGTTTTTGCTTCCGTCTGGTGACTCTGCTCCTCCCATTTTACCAAAAAAAACATCAGGCTGAGAGCTAGGAAGGCCATTATCATCCGAAGGGAGACGACGAGCCGCTCTACGAACCATCATGATCGAACTACTGGCTACCACTTCCAATAATTTCAATCCCACGCACGGAACATCGCATCAAGTGTATTAATTACAAGTACATACAACCTGGAATACAATTGAATCCTTGTTCCAATCAATCATAGTCCGGTGCAGGTTGCGCAAGACTGAGAGGCCGGATATATAGCAACCAGCTGATCGAATTGATCGAACCTCCGTTGTCTGTCTGTCTGTCTGTCTGTCCGTCTGTTCAAAACTGTTAATTAGTTGTTGTCTTCGCAAGGATGTGTCTCCCGAAAGAAATGCTGGGATCGGAGACACATAACAACCAAGAACAGATTGGAGTTTCGGTCTTCACAAATTCGTTATGGACATGCAGGGACTGGCCGCTTTCACCAGTTCAAGAAAGAGTACTGTACAGTGTCCACCAACAAACAAACAATCAATCAAAAGAAAGAAAGAAAGACAAGGACGTAATTCGTGATTAATCACTGCAGTTTGATGTTCTCAGTCCTGTCCAACTTGATCTGCACTTATATGGCATTTTTTTATGATTAGTGAGTGGGTTTTAGAGCTCCGTAACCATACCTAGTTGTGATGCTTTAAGCTCTTAAGCTTAATACTTGTTATTAAAATGGTAGAAATGTACTTTGTAGGTTAATTAAAAATATTAAAGAGGATTAATTAAAGAGGCTTCTAATGCATTTTTTGGATACCATGTGCAAATGTTATCACGGTTCAAAGTATTTTTTTGTAGTGAATGATCTAAAATCAACACCTCTCTTGATTGTGTGACATTTGTGTACATTCTCAACATCAATATGTATCCATTGTATAATATTTTGGAATGTTGCAATTAGGTTCATGTTGCCGTTATGTGTGGTTACCTTAACCACTTTCATATTTGGTTGGAGGTTCTCATCTTTGGGTTAGTACATGAGTAGCATAGTAATCATATCTAAAATTTTACGTGAAAATTTTACGTTTAAGCTTCATGTTCTGCGTATCACTACTACTAAAGCAGTTGTTTGTTTAAATGAGACCATCACACTGCTCTTGTTTGGCAAAGCATGATCCTTGTATAAACATTTTTGGCAAATGAATTTTTGAAAACATCTTAAGATTCTGATGTCCATACTTTTGTTATGGGGAATAAAAAAATGCCAAAATCAAAGATTTAATTGCTCTTCATAAGCAATGAATCATGAAATTGTATTTGTTTCTAGATCTCTTGCTTATATTACCATGCTTCTGAATTGATCAAGATACTGCAAAGTCCACTAGCATTTAGTGTTTGAGAAGCAAGGGCATCGGCATTGGAAAACTTGGGAGGTCTGATACTGAAAAAATTTTAGAGTCATTCCATCCAAATCTCCAATTCCCTGTGGTATTTGTCACTCAATAGCCAGGGTTCCCCTCACTGTTGTACAGTTTTCTTCAAGCTTTGTAACATCTAAACTTGCATCCCACCAGCACCACACTAATAGAAAACTTAATGTTGACTGCAGTGCATAAATTATCTGTAAGGTCATGCATCTTTTCAGTGCGTCACAAGTTTACATTGAAGCTTACTGTAGCACCCAAGACTGAGTGAAAACTGTTTCATTGATGAAAACCCCCAAAACTCTAGTCAAAATTAGTGTAGCTTTTGAAATGCATAGTTCTTCATGATAATGATTATCTATAAGCATGATGTTAGAGCAACTTTGCCTGCCATGTGTACATCTGTATACAGTTTAATTTGTATAAGAATTTCTTGAGTATTCTATTGCCAATTGAAACAAATACAAGCAGAACACTTAAAAATCTGTCCCTTCTTCGAGGTATTGCCTAGACAGTGCATTCCACACTGAAACAAGTAGAGATTTTCTTCCATCAAACCTGTTGCAATATCTCCAGTTGAAGTCCACTCCCAGCTAATGAAAGTCCATGCAAATTTTGTAGGTTTAGAGCCTATGAAAGTCTGATTTTAATGCTAACACATTTGATGAGTTTGGGTGCAATTTGTTTGTTCAAACTGGGCTCAATCAAATTGTGCCATGAGAGAAGATTGGTCAGTAGCTCTGGGTGGAAGTATCTTCCCAGACCCCATAAGATTCAGCTGGGAAGCGACTACCATATCATATCGAGTGTTGATGTGGTCTGGCAGCCATCAACACCACTTAAGGAAAATTCATTCAACGGATTTGCTGATTTCTGAAAACAAGATGCAAAAGCAGTTTTTTCCAACGTTTTAGCTTTTCTGTTTTAACTGGAAACTGTCTGTTTAATGGAAAATTCACTTCATTCACATGAACGTCATTGCCAATGGCTCACGAGTTGCACAGCTATCATTGTAAATTGGGAAAGGAAAATGCTAAGGAATTGTAAGCAGCACAATACTTGAATGATACACAAGTTCCACCTTGAAGTCTGAACACTACCACCTCCAGGCTTACAAGTTGGAACCACTTTAGTCAACAAATGTAATTGCCAAGAGCAATTTGCATTTGGGCAAATTCAAATTTTGAGAGGGATTTGCATACTTATTGAAGGAAGCATAATTGCAATGTTCTCATAGACTACATAGAATGATTTGAATGCAAAATTGATCCAAAAAGGTAATGAAAAATGCTTCTGTCAAAGACAAGGACATGCTGAATTTTAGTGTTTCTGGAAACACTTGACTTCCCAGTTCATCACATAAAATTATTCTAAGAGTGAGCATATAACAGTAATGTAACCAGATGCAGTACAAGACGCACTCTGCTCTTACAAAATTAGATGTAAAGTTGGGTCCAATAATCTTATGCATTTTTTTATTCAGGTAGAAAAAAGTCCATGAACTTCACGATGCTCTTCCACGCTCGAAAATGCATAGATTTTCAAACTGAAAATTGTGTTGGAATCATAGTGGGGTTAGGTAGGTGCTGCCTCTTTTGATCCCATTGTTGTGGGAGAATGTTATTTCAAGAAGAAATTTCATTTGTTGTTCAGAAGGGGTACATGTGTCACAATGTCATTTGTTGTTAAGTTTTCTTATTTTTTTGGGAAGCAACTTTTGTTTGGATAGTTTTTTGCATCAAAGTAGATGCTTGTGGCAAATTTTGAGCAGCCTTTGCTGTCATTGCTAGTGTGCAAGCAAAATTGGAGTCCTCATGTCGAGTTGATTTTCGAGCAGCTCTTTTCCAGAGCTGAGACGTTGATGGCATGCCTTACTCCAATTTTGTCTAAAAAAAAGACATTATCAGAAATTTGTACAGTAAGCAATTGAATCACAAACAAGAAAACACAAGAAAGAGATACCAATTGAATCTCAAATTTGAATAGTAAGCAATTCACAAACAAGCAATGCATTCCAGAGATCTAGAACCCTAACCTAGAACTCACTAGCACTCATTGGAATTTATGGTGACTTCTTCAACACAAGGATCGCACCTCCTGCATATACAAACTTCATCAAAAATTGAAGAGCAATGAAACTAAAACCATGAAAGTAAAAATTGATGTGCTCCAAGTTGAAACTCACATGTGTTGGACCACTTGCTTCTGAGCTAAGGCCAAACTCACGAGCTCCGATGAGTGCCAAACTCAGGATTGAACTCCACCTTCACCAAGTAGCCCATGCCAACGAGCTCCGACGACGAACAAGACACTAGAGCGAAACCCGTCATTTTTTATTGAGGAAATCCGGAGCTATGTCGCTTCTCACTAAAAATGATCTATTGTTAGTATCTAAGTCGGACCCACGATTTGTCCCTTGTGACTTTTTTCACTCACCCCTCGTTTTGTCACTATTTCAAGGAATGAAAAGCGACGGGTTTCGCAGTAGTGAGAGGACCCACGGAGCGCTCTTTGATGACAAACACGAGGACCCGTGCCTTTGCCAAACCCTAGCCTACCCCCAAGAAACCCTAGCCCACCGAACAGATGGTTGCGATTGGAGCAATTGAATGGCCCTCAAATTTTTTTGCTCACCCTTGATCAATGGCGTTGGAGGGGGGGTTCTTTAATTTTTGTCTTCAATTGTACAGAGTGGATTTTTTCAATGCAAGGGGGGGCAGTTTTTTTGAGGAGGACCCCTGATGCCTCTTTTTGCTACATTGTAAAGTGTACTTGAATATCATAGAAAAACTTCTAGAGAATTGGAGGCAAGCTCATGATATGAAGTTAGTGTAGCCTATGTAGAAAAGCTCCAGGTATTTGTATAAGTTGTATTGACATTCCTGTGCAACCCAGTACAGAAATTTTTAATGAATCCAATTGAATCCGTGTGTGTTTGATTGATCTCAAGGTAAGAGAGAGCTTGCACCAAGAAAATGGATGGATTAAATAATGGAGACAAATTTGCTTCAGTAATCACATTCATAAGTTTGTTGAGTCAAGATCACATCAACACTTATGAAATAGATTGATGCAGGGTGATCTCTTATAGTGACTATTCTACACCATTGAAAATTTGCATACAAGGCAATTTCAATTAAACTGGCATATTTTGGGTTGCCAAAAATGATGTGCAGAAGCAGTTTTGCATTGGAAAACTAAGAATATTGTGAACTGCAAGTAAATTGTAGAATTCCACGACTTTGGCACTTTTCAAGGCATGTGGACTGAAACGTAAGTTTTATACGAATTCGAGATCATTTTTGCAGCTTTGTGAAGATGAATGTCACAGTTTTTGGCACCTAGAATCATGCCAATTTAATGACACTGACAGTGTAAATTGAAATTAAACACAATTTTGCAAAATCACATGCTTCACGAACTCAACAAAGGTATATTCTAGGATCATGCCGGCTTTGATGAAAGTCAATTAGAACTACAATTTACTCCGCTTAGAATTGTTATCACCAGCCTCATTGTCTAGAGACTCTTGCATTAAGTTCTGTTATCGTTGATTATGGTATCCAAATAATTCACTCCTTGATGCATTGGAATCCATTTGGATTTCCTTAAAAAGAACAATCAATTAAAATGAGACCATTCAAATGATAAGCCCTTTTTAGTGCCATAATGAGGCGTGGATTTTTATAATGTTGATGCCAGAAAGTGTTTTCAAACCTGGTTGAAATTTGGGAAACTCTTTTAGAAAATAGATGAAATTGATGTCTGAATGATTGAGTAGATTTAAGCAAGACTTTTCACCATGATGAATACAGATCTTTGATAGGAATGTGATATCCTCAATATCATGAATGATTTCATTCAAGAAATTGTGTTTATATTATTATCTTCAATCCAAAGATTCCTCTAAAGAAGTAGGGTGCCTGGAGTGATTCTCTACTTCATAATTCTAGTCAAGATTAAAGCAGGGTGCCTGGAGTGATTCTCTACTTCATAATTCTAGTCAAGATTAAAGCATAACACCCTCACTCTGCGTTAAAAAATCTAGACTCCATGCATTTTCCACTACTACAGTTTTTTCAAAAACTTGGTGTAGAAACATACTTGCTGATGCATAATCTTCGGAGACATACCTCAAGCACCACTCCAAAATTATATAACTCATTAGAGAAAGTTTGGACTCTCTGGAGGGCTGCCAGGGTTTGATAAACCAGTCTATTTCTAGAGCCTATTGAAGCTACTTAGGAGAGGGAATTTTCTAACAAAACAAAGATTCACCTTGTGTGAATATCGGGAGTTCCAAAAGTATATTTCAGTTTTTTAATCCACAATTGTCAGAGGGAGGTGCTTCGGGGTGCTTTCAAATGTCAAAACAACACTTGTCACCACCCTAACTAATAGTACTTCACAGTGAATGCTCTGACATTTGGAAGTGACGAAGTGCAGAAATAGGGGAAAAATTCTTCAAGCATAATAATTGTAATACAATGAGGGTCCCTATCGGCACTTCCTAGCAGCCTTCCGGAGAGTCCAAACTTTCTCTAATGACATCATCAAAGTGTTTAATGGTAATCAAGCCAACAGAAGAATTTTAAACGTATACATAGACCAAAATTCTGTACAATTAACACTAACAGAGGAGCCCTGAGGAAAGGGGGGGCAGTATGTTGTAAGCTCACTTCACATCGTGAGATAACCATTTCGATCCTCAAGCAACAGCTTCACAGTTTATGGATGATCTTCCACATATTATATCAACAAATTTCTTACGCAATTGTAGATGACAATATCCTGTCACCTTCATCTGGTTTATTTAAATACAGAAGAAGAATACAAATGAGTCATGCACAAGGAGTAACTGTGCTATATAGACAGAGTCACAAAATATATAAATTATGCACAATTGTGCAGCTAGTCGTGATTTATGCACAATTGTTTGCAAGCAGATTAGGTGATTTTTTGCTGCATTCTGAAATAGGTGTTAGCGAAATACCAATGTTTAATGAACTTCTTTATGCAATTCATCGTGTTGGTTCACAATGAAATGAAAATGCACGGCGGATTGGGGGTGCAGTTGGTCACATTACATTAGAGCACACAGACAGTCTTCGGAACTGATTCATACACATCAAAGTTACAAGTGGCACCGGCACACAGACTCCAGAGGCTTTGGTGCTCCCAGTCTTGCCATGATTTGGCTCCCAGTGTTGGTGCCTTGGGGTATAACTTACTCCTGCAAATAATTACAGCTAAAGTCGAATTCTTATCATTTTTTTTTATCGAACAATTACAAGGTCTATTTATGAGCGAGAGATATGCAAATAGCAAATGGGAATGTGCTCAGATTGTAGAACAAGCACAATCAACTGAATCCCTGAAAAACATAACGGATATCAATAAAATCAACTCTGAATTTACCTCTTGTTCAAGCTTGAACAGGTGACTAACTATTGAAGTGCTATTGTAGTTCATTTTCTTTGTGTGGTTAATGCGTAACTACTTTAAACTATTTTTCTGAAATCACAAGAATAACGGTTTGAGATGGACAAGTTTTCACAAAGATCAAAATTCTAGGAGGAAAAACATATCAAATGCAAGCTGGTTGTGTAATTAATTTATTTCAATACTAGAGTAGACTACATTACAATGTAGCTATTCACTTCTTTATTCTCAATCATTTTGCAGGTTCCACGACCTTCCACATCTTTGAGCTCGTAGTAATGGGGTGCAATCTCGATGAACCATTTTGGCTTGATGTCAATGATTTGTCGCAAGTATTCTTTCGTCGTTATGCAAAGCTCATGATACACAATCCACCTCGAGCAAAACCTGAGTAAGACTTGAAGTTGGCTGTTTCTGGATTTTTCAATGTTTGATAGGATCCATTCTTTTAAATTCTCGTTGTGTGATAAGTGATGGCCTTTTTAACCTTATCAAGCTTTGTGGCACTAGATGTTAATTCAATCTCCACGATTTTTAGAAGCCTTTGCAATTGATCTCAAATATCTCATGCTCGTTTCATGCTTGCCACTTGGATGTCTTTCTCATGACACCATGTGGTTGAATAATTCGTCTTATTTTGGAAAATGGTAAGAAAAACAACAGAGGGAAGAAAATTACAAATAAGGAGAGAAGAAGGAAAAAACAACAAGATGCAATTGTAGGAAAAGAGAAAGAAATTGTCAAACAAGAATTTCAAGAAACAAGAAAAAAATAGTACAGGGGATAAAATGAAACGAAAACAAATATTAGGAAAACTGAAGTTGAAAAAATTCCTTCAATGAGGTTTATCTCAAAGTGGGTTTAGATTACCCGAAATCGGCAAATACTGAAAAACTCTATCACTGTCGTTGTCTCCTCTGTGACATAGGTAGATTTGCCGAATTAGATAGAAGTGGCAATGTCAATTGTAGTGTCCGCTTCCAGAAACAGTATTGATCCAAATTGCGGTTGCATCCAAGTTCTTTGATTAGCGAGAGGAGTGTGCAACCATTATGGCAGTTGATGTTAGAGTTGAAATTTGAAGCGCCGTTGCCTTGTTTTAGCATGATTTGCTGTGGCTCATCAAATTTTTTTATCTTGTAGCAAGCTTTCAATGGTCTCTATTTTGTTTGTCCAATTCTCAAATCCAACTTTTATTGTGCCTATTTTATGAGATTTTGTTTGAGCTTCTAATGATTGTAATCACAAGTTCTAATTTTACACCAAGCAAAAGGTAGTAAGATCATTTCGTGAGTCGTAGTTGGATTGATGATGCTCTTCTCGAGTTCATACATTTCGAGAAAGGTGAAGCAAATGGCGGTACGCGTTGTCATTTGCTTTACGGAGAGAGCAAGTGATAGAGAGGGAGAGACGCTTACACTCGTGAGTTTGCACGATATTCATTGAGCAGGTTTAGTTGGTATCCCGATTTCAGATGATCAATGTCGATTTTGATTTCGCAGTGTTTCTTAGCTGTCGTTGGAGCTAATGGTAGCGGGAAGAGCAACGTAATTGACGCCAATGAAAATTCTAAGCTCCAGGCTCAAAGAAATTTGCCACGGCTTCTTAGTCGCAACTGGTTGTGCTTGGAAGAGCCAATTTTCGAGACAGGGTGCGAATGATCTGTCAAGTGAATATTGTCGTCGTCGTCGGTCGAGAATTTCGAGTTTAGGTTGTAGGGTTCAGGGTTTAAGTTTCCATTTGGTTTTGTAGGTTTTTATAAGGCCTTGAGATAGATACTACCATAGTAACAGTACCATAATTGGTTCCTTCTATGCAAGTTCAAATAAGGAAAAGCTGCAGGGTATTCTTATGTTTAATTAGACGCAAGTGTTTTTTTTAACAGGAGCTCATTTCTGTGTCTCAAATGAAACTCTTGATCTCTTTTGTTGTTCCTATGCACAAGTGTACAACAGTTGTTTGCAATGTATATACTTTCGAATATTGTATTCTCATGCTATTCTCATGTTGATTAGGTGTACCAGCATCTTTCATAATTTATATTGGTCTTCATTTTTTGACTGATGGGCGATGCGTGCCGGGAATATATATATATATATATATCTGCACAAGAACATGAGGAGGAAGGCAACGTTTTTGACCTCAAGCAATTGCGTTGTGAATAAAATTCCGCTGGGATATCTTGAAGCATTCCCAGCGGGCTAACTATGGTCCATAACTTGAATTCAACTGAAATTCACATACGGCAAGGCATTTTGCAAATTCAAATTAAGCATGTATGTACCCGAGTCTTACTGTATTGTATCTTGGTCTCTTCACTAGTCGTTTTTACTTTTGGTTGCTATGACAATTGCTGGTCTGTGTTGACATGCGTTGGTTGTTCTTCACCCTATTAGAGCTTCTAAAGACGAGGTACTTTGGGTGATGACTCCTGCAGTTTTGGCATACTTCACCTTTTTGTGATTGGTTGATGTTCCAATGAATAACGAAACACTGAATCAACTACTGGTGTAGACCTTCATGCATCTGCACTTGCAACGTCCCATGGATGTCTATTCTCCGCCAAACCTTGACCACTGTTCCAATGTAAAGGAGCTTACATTGCAGCTCTGTTCTAAACTGTACAGGTTTTTGAATTTGAGCAAGCTGAATTTATAATAGAGGATCTACTTCTCACTGTTCCTAAGAGTGCTTTTGAGCTTCTATTTGTATAGATTACTATCTCTGAAGGTTGTTGGTAAAGCGTGGAGCGGGGTGAGTTGCCCAGGTCTTGGCGAGTTGATTAGATTGCAAGATCTTCAACTTGTATTATTACTACGGAGCTCCCAAAAGTTTACCAACCTTTGAAATACGAGGTTCTGAATAATGAGCTTACAAGGTTGTCAGATATTGACAGTCTTTATAAATTAGCAGTGGTAATGCTCAAAGGATGCAGTGATTTGAGAAGCTTGGAAAATGTTCCCCAGCTCCCTGCTTTGCAACTACTACACGTTGGAGGTTTGTCTCAATTCGAGCCCTTCGATTGCTTACTTCACTGTGTTCACTTCTAACCTGGGTTTAAGTGGCCTTACTGCCGCGGAAGAGCTTCACCTGTGGAGGATATGATAGAACTCTATCCACATAATGTTGGTCTTCCTTTGAGTGTTGAACTACTCAGTGAACCAAACTAAAATTCCCAACCTCCACGGATGGACTCAATTGTAGAGTTTGGAGGAAATCGAGGCTTTGCCTGCCTTGAAACAAGCTGCTTAATTTGGCATGCTATAGAAGTACCAGATTAGAGCGACTCTTATGAACTGAAACTGAACGATTTTTCTGGTACCGAGATGCTTACACTTTACACATTAGTTTCCGTGCCTCTACCAAGGGAAATCAGCATAATGAAGTAAGAAATCTTCTGAGCTAGCTAGCAACTAATGTATGGGATGGATTATGAAACCTAGTACAAGAAGAATACTCCCTTCATGATCAAGAGGACAATTTGAAGACTTTGATGAGGTATTGAGGTACGCTTATTCAGTGATGCAAAATTCTGTGCTTCAGCAATGCCTGCTAATTTCTGTGCTTTGTGCAGAGCCGCACGCTTTCAGGAGTAATGCATAATGTTGACTAGGAAGTCCTGTCTGAGCTCTTGAATCTCGAAATTTGCACAAATTTTCGCTCGTGAGCTATCAGCTAGTCTTTCCACAGCTTCGAGGGAGAAATTGTGTAATAAATTTGAGCTCTTTGTGATAAGGTGATTTCAAAGGTGACGGGAGTCATTGAATTTCCGATTGATTCAATCGGAAAGGTGACTGAGATTTCTGCTGTTATGGATCCGTCGTTTACGGTTCTGTTTCGTCGTGGAAGTTCAAAAACTATGGATATTCTTACGTTGCCTCGGCATGAGGTCTTTTCTAGTGGAACTTTCAAGAGAACACAGATGAAGGACGGGCCCATGACCATTGATTTGAAGCCTCCCTATCCATTACTTTGTTTGCTGCCATTCTGCAACTAAATATGAATGAAATTTATTTTTCAGAGATGAAATCATAAGTCCACTACAAGTCATGCAATGCAGTTTTCAATTATTTTTTCAATTTGAAAAAAATTGAAATTATCGTAAATTTTTTAAGAAAAAAATGAAGAAAATTTATATCAAATACAAAATGTACTTGAAAAATCTGAAATTTTCACCAGAATTAGATTGACAATATATTATAGTGTAGAATATCATGGTATAAACCAATGTTACCACATCATTCCAAAAATTAAAAAATCAACAAACCATGGTTATAGGCCCCAAGTTCAAATTGCTATAAAATATGGAAATTTACGTATTTTTCAAAATTTCCAATTGGAGTAGAAACTGCACTTGATAAGCTTCATTTTATTAGTGAAACTCAAATTCAAAAAATATCAAATTTTATGGCTAAAATTCACATCAAGAAAAAATGGGAAAAAATGGGAAAAATACATTACAAGGGTGATCCGTTTTTTAAGCATCTTCTTCTTTAGAAAAGTCAATAATACCATAATGAGAGACTTTGCAATTCTATTCACTAAAAATCTACTCATGTACCCTCCAAATAAATAAATTGGATGAAAAAACATTTTTTCCATCCTACAATCTCAAGTGAAGTCATCCATTGAACACTTAATGTCCGCAATGTAATTTTAGGATTAATTGTAGAAGGGTTTTCATCTATTTTTTTGTGTACAACTTCTTTAATGCTATACCCACATGATTGACTTAGGTTCAAGATAAGTGAGTTTTTATTTTATTTTATATGGAGTAGTTTATCAAAAAAATGGTACACTATCTAGTGTATTTAAGTACCTTGAGCTCTTTTTCCCCTTAACACTTGACTTTAACATTTGGAATGATTTCTTTTGCTTTTTAGCAAAACTAACAACATTAAATTCTAAAGTGTAGTTTCTATGTCATTTAGAAATTTTGAATTTTTTTCTGAAAATAAGCATTTTATTGAAGTTTGAAGTGAAGGACTCTATAACTACATTTCTAAACATATGTAGACATGGAAATTTTCTTTACACTATAATGTATTTCTATCCTAAGAAATTTCAGACTTTTTAAGCATGATTTGTATTTGACATGAGTTTTCTTCATTTCTTCATCAAAAATGAATGGTAATTTGAAATTTTCACAAAAAATTTCCAAAAATTTTATGACCTATATTAGACATGCAATTTCATTGCCTTCCAAGTTTAGGAGTTGAGTTGTATCCGACCTTATAAACATAAACATTTGGGTTTAAACCCTTTGCAAACCCAACTAGTCAAACCTTGGAAATTGGAAATATTAGACTTGAATTGTTTACTTTGAAGACTATGAATATTCTAATTCTAACATAGATTTAAATATATATATATATATAAACTTTAGTAAATTAAGTAAAAAAAAGTAGAAAAGAATTCAAGGAAAAATAAAAAATAAAAACTTTGGAATCTATCTTGGTAGTGAGATTTATGACTCATTGTAGTCATCATGTTGTTCATGACTGCAAACCTTGTTCTCAACAAGCTTAGAGGGCTTTCCCTAAGGCATTCCCATTGAAGTCCTAAAAAATATGAGTCAAATGATGACAATTCGTGACTTGAGCATGACTACCCTTTGACCCCTTATAATGACTACCTTTATTTCCGACTTAGTGGTCATACTATAGAGGTGTCAAACTGCGGAATTAGTATGTAATTTCCATACTAAAGAGGCAATTGAAAATGAAGTTTAAAAATTCAATGTTATAGAAGAGTAGCAACTACCCAAGTTAATACCACATAAGCTTCATCTTATATCCTAAAGGAGAGAAACATAGTGTAATAGTGGTGCTTCAAAAATACAAAATAACTATTGATATACAACTTCTTTGCTTCTCTATATTATCACATTGTTCAACTACTAAGGTCGCATTAGTGAAGGTGATTGATAGTCCTATAATTGAGTCTGTTCTTGATTGGTGACATTTGTTTCTAAATATTTGATTACAGTATAGATTTTTCATGTTAGAGTGGGGTATATAAAGGGGATTAAATTTTAGCCAATATGACTAATATATATCCTCCCTATGTTGATTCTAACATAAAGTATGATATCTAAGCCCTATATTCATTATAACTTCCTAAATCACACACCCTATATTGGAAGTAAGAAATTTAAAATTTTTTGCTTGATTCCATTTAAAAGCCTTGATCTTTGGATTCACATGTACTTCTAGGACTGACAACCAATGCCTCTCACATGCACTCAAGGACTAGGATTGATGGATTGCATAGAGGTTGCAAAGGTGTGTAAAAACTAATGTGCTAAAGGCAATAAATTAATTAAAGAATAAGGGTTTGGCAAATTAATGCAAACAAGATGTTGTTCATAGTAGCATTAGAAGGGCATATGAAGAGCTACAATTAAAATGGGTGCATTGGTAGGACTTAGAGATGGATTTTGTGGCTAAAAATGCCCAAGTTCAAGAATTGGTTGCTTAGATAAGAATGTCCACAAATAAGCAAGTGGATTTTCATTTGATGGGAATAGTGATGTTTTTTGGTTGTAATGTCTCTGGTTTCTTATTCCCTTCAAGGGTTGGGTGTCAAGAATTAGTAAATACTATCAAAATCATCAAAAAAATTATCACTTTTAAAAAAAAGACTAAAAATAAAAATTTGATCATTATTTATAGTTTATAATTATAGATTATAGATTATTCTCAAGGCATGGTTTATATTGCTAAGAAAATTTGAGATTTACATTCCCCCAACTACTACCATAGTCTCTCTTAGGAGATAATATATCCCCACAAAGGCCCTCTTGTTTGCATTGATACGTAAGATATATAATTCCAAAATTACTCCAACACAATTGGGACCCTTACTTTAAGGTCCAATTGTGTATTGTTGCATCCTAATGTAGTGAAGATTGTAAAGAATTGACATTGTGACAACTTCAATGTGGAATTGGGGTTCAGAAGTCTGAAATTGGATTGAAATGTCATGATTTTATACCTCCAATGAATACCACGATAAAGTTATTATATATGGTAAAAAATTCATTTATCATTCTACAATCTTAAAGGATGCTTCTAGATTACTATTGCAAATGAATAGGTAGTGAAGTGAACCACATTCAAATCCATGTGGAGGAGAATAGTCCCATTAGGAACAACAATGGACATCTACATGATTTTGCTTTGACCCCTTATAATGCATCTCTTTTTACTCAAAAATAAGTTGACCAAAATACATGAGAAAAATCCCTTGATTTGCCAAATAAATAAAGAAATTGTGAACCCAATTAATTTACATATTGTACCTAGTAGCTAGAGTCAACATTCTTTGTAGAAAAAATAACCTCTAAAGAATCAAGTAGCATTTTTGGCAACATATCATTTTTTTATCATCCATTTATGAATGAAATTTTCATTGATTTTCTTTGAAATTTTCACACAACATGTTGAGGAGTAGCTTTAAGGTGCAACAATTTTCATAAATTTTAACTACGTGGTTAAAAAGGTTTTTAATGATATGTAGTTTCTTTTGGAGCTTGGGCAATGCAAGCTTGTAAAAAAAATCATTTTTTTAAGAAATAAAAATTTGAATTATTATATATATATGGGGAAAGCTTTAAATCATTCCATTTTGATTAATGAAATGACAGTTATGAGGAATTTTAGTTTGTGGGTAGTTATAGAATCTCTACTCTAAAATAAACTTTGAAGTCCTTTATTTAATTCAATTTTCAATATTTTTGGAATAAAACAAAAGCATAAGATGTAGATTGTTTTTGACCACATTATGAACATTAGGATTGGTATTTTTCAATTCCATGACTAAATTCGTTACAATTTCGTATTTTAAATCATTCTCTACTTCTTCCTATTTACTATTTTTTTCAAGCACAAATATGAAATAGTTTTTGTTGAAAATCTTTTTATGCATTCCCATCTTATATGATCTACACATTTTTGGATAAAAAGTTTGAAAGATGAAATCTAACCACTTAGGAAGAGTTGAAAATATTTCTTTTTGAAATCCAAGTGTTACAATCTTGCAAGTAGTATGGTCTCTCATTCTAAAATTTTAGGAGGGTGTACTCTAACAATTCAGTAAAAGGATCCCCTAGTTGGATTTGTTAAAAAATGAATATAGATGGAGATTTTAGCCTTGCTTTGGAGACTAGTATTTTGAAGCACTTTGGGACCTTTGAACATGAAAGAACTTTAGGACTTAGATTAAACTTGGCACATGTAATTCTATGAATGCCCCAACAAAGAAATATTCATTTTCCCCATCCAATACAACATTTTTGGGGAGAAAATAATATCTCCTAAAGTCCGTTCAGCATTGGAGCGCCAGTCTCCTGTAGACTTATCTCTGGATTACATAGCAGAATGGCCCCATTACAATGCATGACACTGCAAGATATTACGGAATAGCACGATCCAGGCACTACCAGTGATGAACGCAGTGGGAAACCTCCCCTCATGCCTCCCCGCGATGTGAGAACCCGGACCTTCAGGCTCGGGCTCCGCCCTTGCCTGCTTGCCAGGGCTCTCACATCGCGGGAGGCCTGCGGGGAGGCCTCCCACTATACTATACAGAATCTATTCCTAGATATTACTCCGGAATAATTTTTTCGCTGAGAGTGACCACCACGTACCTGACCGTAGTAACTTAAGTGCAAAGACCACAGAGACGACAATGGGTCCTCCTCCCCTCCTATAACTTAGCTGGCCTTGGCAACTACAGTACAGTAAGACCACCAGTTGGTTTTTTCCTGAGATACTCCAGCTCCCGCAAGTGGAAAATCAGTCCCAAGTCCCGAGGCCCAGCCCCCGGCCGGCAGCTAGGCTGTCTGTCTGGCTCCTCCAGCGAGGACGATCCCGCTCTCTGACGCCAACCCGCACCCAAATATATTGAGCTACAGCGCAGAAGATTGTTCATTGACATGGATTGGCAGACTAGACTGACGGAGAGGCTCCAGACTCCAGACTCCAGAGACGACAATCAGCCATGGTGTTCAGTGCATGCCTAGCCTGGCTGCTTCCGCCAGCGCAGCCCAGCCCAGCCAAGTGCAGGGATCCGGCATCGCAAACAGACCGACCGACCCAGGCCTTGCATTGGAAACGGTGCACTTCCAGTGACAGACAGCAGAGACGACCATCTGCAGACCGGAGCAGACTAGCAGAGCAGAGCGAAGTAGAGTCCTGCAGCAGTTCCGCCCAAGCTACAGTAGATATTCAGTCGGCCTGGCTGGTCCCTTTTTCTTTTTCCTTTTTCTATCATATTGGTGGAGCCAAATCTGACTGCGAAGATCTCACCATACTACTGGGGATCTACTACTAATCCTAGATTCCCAGCCTCTCTGCCAGGGACGGATCGCCGATCCCGCCTACTGATTTGCATAGCTGAAGGTTTTTGTCGACCGATCGACGGAGGCTTACAACACTCCGTCACAGCGAAAAGGGACGCATTGGCGGTGTTCTGGGACGGAGACTATTTGCTAATCTGATGTATAATCCGTTTTGTGAAACCATAAAAAGACGCGGAGATGACACTTAGCCGTCTTGCCAGATTTAGCGTCGTTTTGTTCACTGTTACCGGCTCATTTAAAATTTCAAGCATTATAGAATAACCTATTTTCTCATTTGAACCCGAAATAACTGACTGATCGTCTACTGGGCAGATGCCATTAATGTTGTGAAATAGAGACTTCATCCATTGATATTCATTGACGAAGCTCGAAGAAAAATCATGGACAATAGTAATGGAAAAGAAGAAAGAATTCTCTATATGAGTCCATGAGTCCATAATATATATAGGTTGGAGGAGTTTCAAGTATTTATAATGAGTTTTCAAAGATAATCCTACTATCTTTTGGTCGAGCACTTTGGGAGTAATAAAATTCCTCATATAATTCATGTAAAATTTGTTGGTATGGCCTATAGAAATTGTATCCACACTATGTGAAGAGTGGTGATGACCACAAATAGATTTAGAAACAACGATGCTAGTATGTAAGCAAATGCGAGCATGTGAGCCTTGATCTATAATCTAGGTATCTACACTATACTTCCACTATAATTATGAAAGGTTTCTATAATATAGACACTTAAAACATAGGTGTATAGTCTTCTAGGCTAATGGGCTCATGCTCTTAGGCTCACATAATAGGAACCTTCATAAGAAAAGTGGTGATGACTACATATAGATTCTTAGACATGCTTTTGCGCCCATCTACTTGGTGCACAAAAACAATTTTTTTTTTGCTATGGTACCTTTCTTGCTTCCATGGTAGCCTTCTTACCCCTCAAATGGTACTTGACTTCCATTTTCTTCACTACTTCCAACTCTAGGGAGGCGGATTGAGTTGAATTGTTTCTTTGTTCTTTTTATGACATTGTCACTTTTCAAATGAAAAAGAAAAAAGAAAATTACACAAAAGTGGAGGTAATAAGGTAAGAGACCTTATTTGTTCCATGTGGATGTTTGTACCACTTTGGAGTTACTATGTATCAATGAAGTACATTTGAAAAATTGTAAGGCACAATAAAGATTCAAATAGGATGCCTTTTGGATTTGGGCACAAATAGGGTTTTTGACATAAATCCCTAAATGCACGAGGCACCAAATTCTAGTGTTGATAAAACTTTGAAGTTAATAAAACCTCACCAAATATCAATTTCTATAATGTTGAAAATTTGTGCAAATTTCTTTTTGAAGTCTCATTTTGACTTCAAAAATCCAATTTTTAAAATGAATGATTATGACTTTTCTATTCAAAATTTTGTGCACATGTGTCCATTGCAAATCTTTTTTTTTCAGGGTTGAAGGACCTTGGAATTGAGCCTCAAATATACTAAATCTTGGAAAAAAATTCACATAAGATATTCATTTAAAAAAATTGTTGAGTAGATTTTGAGAAGTTATAGATTGATTGAAGTTATCCATGTTATATCTTTTAATCTCATATTGAATTGGTGACATCAATTTTAGATTTTATATGTGAAAAGAAGATTAAAAGACTTCAAATCACTTTCACATTTTGAACACCCTCGTGATCAAACATTCTACTCTTTATGGAACTTATCAAAATGTCGGATGTTTGTTCAATGTAAAGCAAAGTGGGATTGTTGGGTTTACTTTTACCGTGTGATCTCTAGCATGTCTAACTTAGTTTGAATTTGTGCGGTTACTATTCAGAAAAAAATTGATAGAACTTCTCAAAATGTCAGATTTTTCTTCAATGTAAAGAATATTCCATGAAGCTCAAAAACACCATGGGTATTTTGGGGTTAACAATTTATATATATTTTTAAATTGAAAGGGATTGACGATTTTCGAATTTTTTAAAAAAATTATTTATTTATTTATAAAGGAGTTAACGATTTTCCATTTTTTTATTTTTTGGCAAATGAACTGGCCTGAGGGATCTCCAGCCAGGGCGGTCATTTGATCCAGAGGTAAAAAACGGGGTCCACATTTAGTTTCCTTTGTTGTCCCTTTTTAGCTTGCTACCCTTTGCCCCTCCAGGCCACTTGTGGCTGGAGGTATTGTACTAACTTATTCTCTGCAACGAAATTCTGTTTTATTTGTGTCAAAAAAGAAAAGAAAAAGAAAATGGAATCCGCAGCCAAACGGGAGAGAGATATACCTTCATTTCCTCCTACCTGAACCCTTCTTAAAAGCACTCCAAAGTCAGCCTTCTTCCATCAAGAGACCCCAATGCGGCGAATTTGATGCGTTCTGTTATTAGATCTCCCATTCATGTCAAAGGCGAATGTGGCACACTGGCATTGGATTGGCGAAGCGAACATAGATCAGAGGCGCAGTAATGTTACTTAAGCTTAGGGCGCCAGGACCGTATCTATACATAGCAAAAGCGTACACGGCATGACGGCAGCAGCAGCAACAGTAACTTAACTTAACTTAACTTAGTTTAAAATTTGTCTTGGGGGAGCTATCTAAACTTCTACTAAAGTGTCTAGAATAGACTGGGGCAGCACTAGCAGACACACCTCGCCTGGCCTGCCTTTCATTGGCTGCAGTGAACAGCGGAACAGTACCGTGACCAGAACCTATGACTCGGCAAGGAGCTGGAACCACCAAGATCTAGATCCTATTTGCAGGCCTTTCCACCGTGGAAAACGACTTTTGAAAGAGATGGAAGCTAAAATTGGAAAACAGTTACTATTAAGGAGGCTAATGGGTTGCCAAACTGCGGGCTAATCAGGGACTGATGGGGTCACTCGGCTTTCCACTGATTGTTGGTTTGCGCAGAAGTCAGTGCTTGATTGTCCCGTTCGCACTAATAAATTTATTTAGTAGGAGGTGGTGATAACGAGCTACACATGATTTTCAAATTGTGGTGATGGTGGGTGTTATTGGCAACGAGAGAGAAGGAAAGTACGACGGAAGTATGTGACAAATCATATCGTTATTAGTACTGTACTGACTGTGAGAGGGAGAGAGAGAGAGACAGGCGGACTGAGTTCGCGAGAGCAGGAAGTTGTGCATTAAAATATCGTGGCTAGTGAGGGAGAAAAAATCTCGAGTTAGAAAGATTGATTTGAAGTAATGCTAAAAGCCTGACTGTCAGTTGGATCATACGATACACGAGGAAAGGACTGGCAGTGTTGGAAAACATTGTGCCAAGTGGATACATCAGCAGCTCAAGTGATGCTTAAAAGCTCGACAGGATCCAGATTAAGAGTGCCTCAATGCAAGTGTAGAGATTTGGAGTGCTGTAGATTCCTGATGTGACACTGCCAGGGAATCAATGGCAAGTGTTAATGAGCTTAGTACACTTGTGATTTCAGACATTTAAGCCGTCAAATAAAATAATGTCAGAAAATGGCACCCACTCACATGAAATAGAAGGGGAATTGGAGGTCATGAAATTCTTGGGGGTTTTTTAATCAGAAAAACGATTGGTTGATTAATCAAATCGCCTCGGTTGGGAAGGTCTTGCGCGACATTGCCCTGTGTGAGCATATTGCAGAGTTTCGAAACTCTCAAAACGCTAAGTAATTAATTAAACCTAATAATTGCTACGATCCACTTAAGTATCAAAATGTATAAAAGAGACATCTCAGGACGCATCTAGCATTGATGAGCGCCCTCCTACAAAAATATTCATTTGCTATCGACAAAACCTCTTGGTGGGATCGAGAATTCCTCAAAATGTCGAGGGTAGTAAGTAATGGGGCCTAAGTATTACCTATGGTACAAGTCCACCAAGGTGCTGGGTTGACAAAAAAGACGAACCAAAAATTTTCACACGTCTCTTGGATCTACAAAAAGGATCGGCTTGGCCGGGGCTTGACACCAATCAAAATCGTCAAACATGGAGTCCGGCTTTTCTTCCCGCAAGGATTTGATGCACCACATATCATCCGAGCACGAGAATTTCTTCCAGTGTGGGATACACTCAAACGCCGGGTCCGTGGGCACCACCTCGGACATGACCGCCTTGCAGTCATTTCTCCTAGCCAAGTTGTGCGCATGCCAACAGAGTGAATACAGAAGCTCCCCACCTTGGATTCCCTCCGAATGCAACCCAAACATGAACTGCACTCCGAAAGGGTTGAAGAAATTCGGTACCGACGGCACTCGGCAACCAGGGAGACAAAAATCCACCCACCGTGACAATGCAGCGCCCGTCTTCTTCAACCATGAAGCGTTCTTGTACTCACACTGAAAGAGGTCATTGCTTCTCCAGATGCTGAGCATGGCCCAGGAGGCGCCCTTCGCCCACCCAGAGTCCAGCACTTTGCCTCCTCGTCCACCCTCGCAGCTGAAGCTCGCCAACTGATCGGGCACGTCGTCCTTGAAAGTGGCGATCCAAGTGCCCTCACAGAGCTTGTTGCGCAACACGGCGTCGATGTCTTTGGGAAAAAACTCGGCTGTGCCCATGGAAGCGCGGTAGAGCGCAGTGGCTTGGTCGGGGTTGATCTTTGTCAATTGGATGCGCGAGGAGATGTGACGGTCGTGGACGTGCACGGGTTGCACGAAGATGGCAGGAGTTCGGAAGTGACGGTAATTCAGACGCTCCGTGAAGAGCGTTAAGGAGGCTTCGTTGTCTTTTTCTGTAGCCATGTAGACGTACTCGGCGCCTTGGTGGCGGCACCAGTCTTCCATGCCCTCAGCTAACTTCAGTGCAATGCCCATCCGTCTGAACACACAATCGAAAACCTCAGAGACTCCTCACAAACGAAATTCAAAACGTTCGACCCAAACAATGTAGCAACCTCGAGTCTCGCTAACTTTTTCACGACGATCTAGTTTCAATGAGTGATAATGCCGTTACAGAGACGCCCGTAGTAAAGAGGCGTTTGCCTACCTGTGCGAGGGGCAAACGCGAAGGCCCAGAAGGTATCCCACACGAGAATAGATAGGAATACGAATCGAAGCTTTTTCGGAACAAATCAGCGCACTCTGACTGCACACCACGTCCTTCACGCTGCCTCTGATCACCCCTACGATCACATCTCCCACTTCCGCCACCTGAAATTCCACACACAGACAGGGTTTAGGTTCCGTTTTCTTGACATGCACAACCGTGGTGATGCATAAAAACGGCCAGAAGATCACCAAAACCAGCTTAGGTCCCGTTTCCCTACCAGCATGTGGAAGATCGGCAGATGCCGCACTCTGCAAAGCGGATCGCCCAGAAAGTCGAATGCGAGGTCGCCCATTTCGCACCGCTTGTCGAGAGAATCCAGCTGCTCCACGTCTAGCTTCTCATTGTAATCCCGGACACGCACTTGAACCCCCATCACGACCCGAATTCCAAGCACACAAACCTCGGACTTCGAAAACAGTAAAAGCTTTTAATTTCCTCAAGAGCTTATGCTGTAATGTAAACTTCCCCAACCAACACTACATTGTCACCAGCTGCGTAATTAAATTTTCTCCCGTGCTACTCAACCGAAACCGCACGGCATTCTCTCCCCTGCAACCCAAACTCCGAAATTCCGCCACCACCCAGTTCCAATGCACTATCACATCTCCTCAGCAGCTGCAACTCGTCTACCCAAAACTCATCAGGCCCGGAAGATGGTTGCAACAACAACCCGAGAGAGCATGTGAGCGCATCGATGTGCACACCAGGGTTTAACGTTCGGTTCCTCAGCAAGAACGCCAAGTGCAAAAGAGATGGCCTGACTCCAAGGAAAAAAGTGGAAGGTCCGAATATGGTGGAGGTGGTTCTGCTGAAAAAGGCCGAGGTTGAGCGCCGCCTCAAGTGGTCAAGTACTAGTGTTACTAGTGTAGCGAAGGAGGATGAGAGAGCCGGACGGATTGGGGAACGAGGAAGGCGGAGCTGGAGACACCTACCACGGGGGTTGTCTTAAACTCCAATTTATGAGGCTCAGCGCCGCCACTGGGATTGATGGTAACAACTTGGGTTTGATTATTGCTGATTACTTATTATGGAAATAATGACGTGGATCATAATGATGCTGCATGGTTCATTCTCTCGCCGCGATCTGATGACGGACGGAGTGCATGGGTCTCGACCACCACCTCCTTCGTTCTCCCGGTTGTTCCGCTCGTAACTTCACTTACAGTAGGTAGTCACCACGGATGAGGGGTGAGGAGCGGATATTTATTTATGTTTTTGGTGATTTGTTGTTGGGAAAGTTTGAGTTTCTTTTGTTGAGGTTTGAGTCTGAGGATTTAACTTTTCGTCAATTTCATCCGAGCTTGGGTTTAGAACTAACCCATCTTTTTATTATATTATAGTGTAAACTATATTACTCAAATGGATTAATATGGATTAATCTATTATATAAATTACAGACTATCACAACCTATTGTCACAAAAATGGTCATGATTTTATCCCAAATATTTCATCCTATTTTTTTCCATCCAATCCATATTTTCCTAAGTTCAATTAAGGTTACACTGCAACAGGTTTATACTAGTATAGTTTAAAATAGAAAAATCAGGCTTCTTCATTCTACCACTAATTGCTACATTGGTGGTAAGGACAAATCCAAAATTATTAAGTTGGAAGAAATGGCCATCTTCACTTGAGAAAGTGATCTATGGCAGCATCACACAATTTATTATTGAGAATAGATTTTAGCTTGTTATTTTTATTTTTTTTACGTTTCAAGAAAGGTCTGAGATGGTTATCTCTTCAAATTTTGGTGAAGCATTATATTTCTACATTCATTTTTCTTATAGACCAATAAACAATTTCCAAGGGCTTGAACATGGTTTCTATCATCGAAGTGTTAAGGCTTTGTTGGATCTTATTGATAGTCAGAGGGAGTTTCTTGATTTTAGTAGGATGCATTTTTGGGACTCTACGTGAGGAAAAATATGAATTTTCTTATTTACAGAAAGTAGGTGTATTCAAAATTGAATCTAGGCCCACATTTGTAGAGGTTGTTCATTTTAGTGAAGAATCTAGATTGGACAGTTTTGCAATAAGATCAATTACTTCTTACTTTAGATTCCTGAAAGTCCTTGAGTGTCATTGGTAGGATGGGGATGGTAGGTTTTTATTTTTGAAGACTAAACCAATCATTGCTTGAGAAGAATTTGGACATTGGCTCTTCAAATCTTTTGTAAGATTTATTTTTCCTCCCATATGAACCCTTAAATGACAAGGATGTCCCCTTGTACTTGATTTTGTAAGAATTGTTGACAAAAAGTGGTTTATGAATTTTTGGAATATTTTAGACCCACTTCTATAGTATACATGACTTGCCAAGCATTGCATTTATGCTACAAAGTCAAAGTACTATTCACTTATACGTGTCCTAACCAAATAAATTTTGAACAAGCAACAAGACCCATGCCTCACTTCAAAGAGATTTTTATTCTCTCTTAGATTGCTTGCAAGGCACTTGAAGAAATGTCATTTAAGGATTAAGATGAACTAATTCAAAGTTTGTAAATAAACCATAAAGCTTTAAATGATTATGTTAGTCACATCATTGAATAATAGCCAAGAGTTTGTTGTCTAAATATATTTGGATGTATTTCATTTGCTTATCATAGATTCCAAAGCATATTCTTCAAGACATTCATAATCCACCACATGGACAACAAGTCTCTCACAAAGCATATAGTGACCACATTAGTCACGTCATTGAAGAAGAAACAAGAATCATTTATTCAAAATAATTGAATGCACTTCATTTGTTCTGTTGCGATCTTAAAAATATGGTCTTGAAGACATTCCTGATCCATTTACTAGATGCTAGGAGTCTTAGGGATTATATAATTAGGATGAAGCTAACATGATTACAATAATCCTCTATTAGTACAAGTGATCCTAATTTATCAAAGTCTCACTATTTTAAATTAATGCAAGTTGAAATATTACTGTGTTATACTAATTTCTACAAAATAAAAAATTACAATATAAATAGTTTTTTAAACTAGCAAATAGGATAAATTGTTGTAATATTATAATTAATTTAGTGAGTCTTCCAAGTTCAAGCAAATACATATGCAATTTGCTTCACAAGCATATGTTGGATGTGGAAAAAAACTTGTTTCTCATTTCCATTACATGGCCATGGCACTACAACTTACAAATTATTTATAATTTTTTTAAAGTTTTAGGTTACTGTAGCTTACCAAATTTAATTTTTATGAGTGGCTGATTATTTTTATTTCTTCTGGAAACACTCAAGCCACAACAAAGCAATAATGAGGAATCATTGCATGAAATTGCAGGACTCTTACTACCTGAGACATCATTTAATTGCAATACATTAGAAAGGATTGGCCACTTGTCCCTTCACTGGATTAAAACTTCAATTCCATCAATTCCATTATGCTTGCATAATTTGTGTCACAAGCTCACAATGCTGTTAACTTGTAAGGGTTGAGTGGTTTAAGGGCCGCTTTAAGTTACACCTAGAGGTTGGGCCAATTCTTCTTGAGGCCAATTGCACAAAATTTCAGACCCTTTTGAGGCTAAAGGCTGGCCTCAACTATTCATCAGAATAAGATTATGATAGGGACCGATTCTCCCATACGTAAAGGCCTTGAGGCCCAAAAGCTGGGGTGATTCAATAAAACCTAGAAGAGGTAAAGAAAGGGGCTGTAATTTTCAAGGTTGCTTTACACCGAGAGACCAGGCTAATTCCCCTTAAGCCCGATTACACAAAATCCAACTGATTTGATTTGTTGAAAAAAAAACTACATTTTGTGAAAAAAGAGTTTTTTTAATTGAAATATGACATTGGCCCTAAGGCCAAGAATTCGCCTCTCATTTTTGGTGCACTAAATTCAATGAGCTTGGGCCATGTCAAACCATGTCTTTTTTTGATAGAAAATCCATTCCATTAAATTGGCCCAACTTTTAGGTGTAAAGGGTTTGGGACTAATTTCAACATTTTGTCCAATTACAATTGAGGATTCTTGGCCTCAAACCCAACAAATTGGCCCAGCCTCCAAATGTAAGGCGGTTCTAAGTTAGACCGGTAGTTAGTAGGAACAACACAATCATCTTAAATGTACATCACTTCAAGATTTGAGTTTCCTTATTGAGCATTTTGATGTTTTAAATATAAAGGCAAAATATATCTTTGTGGGGACTAAATTTCAAATGTCTTTGTATGGTATTTTATACAACACTTATCTTATTTTTAATCTTTGATATAAATGAAGATATATTTCATTGCAAAGACATCAAACAACTTTTTTAGTGAGTTGGCAATCATATATTTATGGCAAAGGCAACAATTTTTTTTGGAAGTTAATCATGGGATAGTTTGATCTCACAATGGTTTTTAGGCATGCAATAATATATTATTAAATTAAGTGCTTGAGTCTTGAGGAATAAAGTAGTTGAATTTTTTTGTCCATTTGATATTATTCCAATTTATTTTCTATTTTAAATGTTCAACATGTTGCTAAAACCAACTTGGCACCAAAATTTTTGCCAAGGACAAGTTTTTTTCAAACACTAGCTCTAGATATTAATAGGAATTGAATCACACTTGAAGATCAAGAGATTGTCAATCAACAAAGTACAAAGATCCTCTTGGAGATCATTTGATAGACAATCAATACAATACCAAAATCCTCTTGGAGATCATTTGATAGACAATCAACACAATACAAAGATCCACACATAGATCATTTAATTTGATAGTCAGTAATTGTAGTACGTACAAAGATCCACATAGAGACAATTTGATAGGGAATCGATATGAGTACAAAAGACTCTTATGGAGATTATTAGATAGTCAATAAATACAACACAAAGATTCACATAGAGGTCATTTGATAGTAATCAATCACCTTAAACAAAGATATAAAAAGTTCTACACATCCCTATTAGGTGTGATGAAGCTTAAGGCTAAAGACTATAGTTTGAAAACATTTTGAATGTTGTTCAAAAATTAATTTACATTAATTTTTGTTTCAACAAAAACATTATTCATGAACAAATCATTGAAGGACATGTTGTGATAAATTGTAGTCCCTAATTGAACCTATATGAATAAAGAATTTTTTTTATCTTCTTTCCTTTTCCACACAATGAAAAAATTTATTTCAAAAGACAATAAAAAGAAAAAGAGACCAATAACACCCAAAGATTCACTAGAGGCATGAATTAGCATCCAGCTCAACAAAATAATCCTAGCAAGATGGGTTTGCACCTAACTACCTCTCAATCCATATCAAATGCAAATAGCCGAAAATTACCCCAATTGTTCATTGAAGCATTCAAGAACAATTGAGAAACCAATTCTTTATTGACCTTGGCAAAAGTCTTTACCAAACAATTTTGTCTAATATGAATGTTTTTGTTTTTCAAGTTCACTATGCCCTCTCGCTACACATTGGAGGCTCTCGGGCAAACACAAATGCTTTGCAACATTACTACCACTAAGTGGTGGTAATCCATATATTAATAGTCTTTGATTTCATGAGCTCTTCTTTACAACTCTTTGTTCATTGATCCCTCCAAGGTGTTTTTGGTTGGGGTTTTGTTGTTACCACTTTTGTAGTAAATTATCTTCATTTGAGTCAAAAAACAAAATTCTACCTAGTGAAGGCTTCAAGCCCCCCTCCCTCCCTCCTAGGTCTAAATTGTGTATGATATTCCACAACTTGGCTTTTAACTCTTAAAGGTCTAGTGGAGATTGTATATACATTCTTGAATTGTACTCTTAGGATACAAAGTATGTACTACAATATGGAAAGGCAATACACCATTGGATTGGAATTTCAACAACTATCATTTTACTTTTGTAGGTCATTTTAATATCTAAGCTTATCATGTTCAAGTATAATAACAAATGTGTAGAATATATGTCCATTTTGCAACTTCTCATACATGTAGGAAGTGCAATAAGGTAGAAGTACTAGTAGTCAATCATTTCAGCAATTTTGGAGCAAATCATGTAGAGTATGAGGTGGTAAAAAATTTTCCCATGTAGGAAGATAGGAAATATGGGGATAGCAAAATTTTCAGAAATTTATTCCCATAATTGAAATTACTATGAATTTTGGGAGCCAAAAAGTGCATTTTACTAGTAGCCAATGTCTAGAGTCTTCCAATTCCAATCATTCATTTTGCTCACTACTTTAGTTAGAGACATGCGTCATAATCTTATTAGTCCCAACTTTGAAAAGGCAAAAAAATCCCTATTTCAATCTTGAAATTTAGCCTAAGGTTGGAAATGATGCACCCTACAAGTTGGATACTAGGTGTGGTTGACAATTAGCGCTTCTACCTTAACCCCTAAGTGTCACAGAGAGAACAACATAAATGAGGAGCTTTTTTTTGATGGATCTAGAAAATCCAAAATAATTTGAGAACTACTCAATTACTGAAAGTTTCATGGTTGAGATTTGAAGCCAACTTACCGGTGAGTACAAATCTACAATTTATAAGAGAATCCACCGTGTGGATTTTGAGATTATAATACTTGATGAACTTGATATTCTACAAATCCTATTTTTTCAGCATCCAAAACATGTCCCCTCTGACGCACAGGGGGTAATGGTCTAAATTGGAAGTGTCATGTGTCATTGAATTTAGCTCAGTATGAATACAAACTTTTGTAATTGATGTATGTAGTATGCCAATTCATGCAACTTGTGTGTCAAATACAGAAAAAACACCATGCTGCAATCCAAATTGAGCTTCTCAAAGCTGTAAGTTAGGGTTAAATACAGCATTGTGGTCTATTCATGCCATCAGAACACCCAGCCTTCATCGCCTTGCTGGTCATGCTTATTTCTAAACTAATCACAGAACTAATTTTCAACTATAGACCAATCTAAATTAAACCTTTCACCACTTCAATCAATGATTAACACTCAGTCACGTTAAACCTGATTAATGGCTTAAGCTTACACATTGAGATACTTGAAGATTTTGTCACCATTTTAATGATTAACACCCAACTTAGTTAAAATTATATTCCAGTGTCGTAAGATGCTAATCATGCTATCTACAATAATAAGATCGTGGACAAAGGCACAATAAAAAGAATGCACTGCCTTCCAATTCAAAGAAGAAGAAGAAGAATGCACTGCAGTTCTGTATACTGCATTCATTGGTAGAGGGGCGAGATCATGGTAACAAATTTCCAAATTTATGGGAATTTCAATTTTATTTGTGAAAAATTATGGTAAGTTATGTGCACTTGTAATTAACACTTTCCAAAACATGTGATACTTACATTTGGACCAAGAACCAATACTAAAATGTAGATATTGATGACACAAGATGTATTCAGTGAGAACATAAGTCTCTTCTACGCAATTTTGTGCATGAAAAGTTACATTTTAGCCAAATTGGTATTGTTGAGAAGACATTGGTGTGAATACTATTCCAACAAAGAATTTATTTCACTCAACTTGTTTAAAATTGGTCATTGTACTTATAATAAAATTTAGTGTTCTGGTATCTATAGTGTTACTTACCCTATTAGTTCTTGCTGGATGCCATTTAAGTAGCTTCAAATGCCAAGGTTTTTGTACGTGTTTTTAGGCTTCCATTATTCAATGCTGGCTCCTAGAGACTGGTACTCAAGCCCTTAAAGTACTCACCAGGTACACCAATTTTTGATACCATATCCTCCTCAGTTCAAGCAAAACGAGTTGGTGTGGGATTGATTCACAACATCTAATCAAGTAGTGTGAGTTTCACAAAAGTTAGAACTGAACCCAAAGTTTGCTAGTATCATATTTCATGAACAGAATGATCAGTCATATTGTCAAAATATGCGACAACTGAAACCAAAGTTTGCTAGTACAGAGTATCATATTACATGGACAGAACGATCTATCATACTGTCAAAATATGCAACAACTGCACTGACCCACAGTTTGCTAATATTATATTTCATGACCAGAATGATCAATCATACTGTCAAAATATGTGACTAGATACCAAAAGCACAGTTCATGTTTTAGAGGTAAGTTAGGGTCAAATTCCCACCTTAGGATGATGAGAGTTTGAATCCAGATGGATAACTTCAACAAGGAAACCTGTCGGGTGGTTGCTAAATCCAATCTAGCCTCACCAAGATCTTCTCGAAATTATAAGCCAAGGACACAAGAAAGATAAGGAGTAGCCACTTATCTGAAACTGCAGCAACTGGTGTTGGTGTGGGGTTCCCAATATAGCCTCTAAGCTTAGCTTACTGGAAGTACATCTTACATGGCAGAGATTGAGAGCTTCCATGTACACAGAAATCCAATCTCGCCCATGACAGTCTTTCTCACCTGCATCTGCCATGCTTTCTGGTATGGGGAGCATCAGGGACTTCACAGACAAAATAATTAGGCTTCTTAACCCAGTTCCCAATGAACTTACAGCCATGTCCTACACACTTAGGCCTGCAAAATTCTACTAGTCATGTCTGTGCTAAAATTAAATAAACCAAGTCATTCTTGCTTCAAAAGGTACTCCTCTATCACATCCTGTTCAGCATCTGAGTTCTTATGCATTTCAATTGGAGACCCTAAATCCTGTCTTTAGTAAACTCAGGCATGCAATCTATGATATACACTACAATAGTATTTGTCACAAGCCTGAGTCATGAAAGCATGGGAGATCAGCAGGGATGAAGGGTCTTGTTTTCAGCAAAAGAGAATGTTCCCCCATGGAGATGCACTTGTGAAGCCAAACTACTTAGCTGGGCTCCAGAGTTCCATCCACTAGACACGAAGGCCCACTGAAAATGATTATACCTCCAGGATTTGTGTCTACAGTAATCAGCTGCAGCATATTTCATCACCAGTATTCTACTCAGTCTCCATGAGAACTGCAGAAAAGTGAACTTACTATTGGGGTTCCTTGTTTAGGAGATGAACCACAGATTTGGTTCTTAAGCATAAATCAGTACTAAGCATCTCCAAATAAGACACGTAATCGATTAATCCAAACAGGATGCTTTATTCCTGTCGAAATTTGATTACAATGCAAAGCACTATAAAAATACTATTAGACAGGCCAGTAATGTGGGTAGCTTCTTTCAACAGTTTTGAACTTGGGCATAATCAGTCACCTGCAGCATTGAATTTGCTTAAGAATATTCAACTGGAGTTCATAGCCAAACACTCTTCTCCTCTGCAGAGCAAGACGAAAAATTAATCATTAACACAAGCACAAGAACGCTGTAGAGCTTCCAAAACTGTTATGGATTCATGGTCGACAACAAAATCCAAGTAAACAGATGACTCTCATCATTACATCGATCAAAACCTGCAACTATATGGGATTTGGTTATTAGTCCAACCTCCAAGGGCAGACTCATGTAGAAAGGCAATATTAAAAGCCAGACGTTTCTTACACTACAAACGTGAACTCATCATGCATTAACATATTGTGAGGACATACCATACAGAGTCGACCTATAAGGAGATCCATAAGGATGCCCACGCAAAAATATTCAAACAAACATCAGACCATTATCAGACTGAACATTCGTGCAATTACTGCAGGATCAGAATTAATGGCCCCCGAAGGTACTCTGGGCTGCAAATATTCCAAAAAGGTGTAGGATTCTTTGTAATAAATTTAAGAAATAGATATTTCGACATGGGTAAAGAATAATTTCTTTGTTACTGTAAGTCACACTAATTGCACAAATGTGTTTGGAAAAATGTGGTGATCGGTGAGAAACAAAAATTCATAAATTTAGAAGGTAAAACACACCTCTTGAATGGAAGGCCGACCATTTGCCGTGAGCCTATATGATACATAACCGTTGCTAGTTGCCAATTTTCCGCGAACCTTGCTGCTAAGTCGTCAGTGAACATGCTGCGCAGGCACTAGCCATTCAGTTTAGCCATCAAAATTTTGTTGAGTAGACCTGGGTTCACTCTCCCACCGGAGGTCTTCATTGCCTGCACATAATGAACTATTGTTATGAGAATGTAGTCATACAAAACACAAAGAATTTTGAGTACCAACAAACCTACAAACTTACATACTTCAAACGAAGATCCTTCGCATACCAACTCACTTTGAATAGAACATACTGCTTTCTCCCAATACGAAATTACTGAACGACAACCAAAATGAATGTCCGATCTCCTAAACCTGATTGATGGGTGGATTTCAATCAAGATGGTGCAACCATGGAACATTTTTGTCAGTTTGTGGAGTTCTGTGGTATGCACTAGTTGCTGATTGCAACATAAATATCCAATTCTACTGTCATGGTCTCTGTTTAGCCTCAGCCCTGCAATGCTTCTAGAGAGACATCATTAGATCTGAAAAAGGTTCAACCTGTCCAACAAAGAATCCCTGAAGCTTAGTCTTGCCTCCACGATAGGCCTCAACCTGCTTCATGTTATCTGCCAGAATCTTGTCCACCATGGCCTCGATTGTGGCAGAATCCGAAATCTGCTCCAAATCAAGAAGACCAGAGATATGTCAGAATATTGCAATACAGGTCACATTCTCCTGCGCTATGCAGAGAAACCCCCAAAATAGTGGGCTATGTAGTTTTCACCCTGCTCCAAAAAACTTGGGCCACATCTATATACCAAACGTTGCATTATCGCTAGATGCAATTCTCTGTATAAAGTAAACAGTTGGATTCGAAAAATAAGCGTACAGGTGCAAGTGTTGGTTAATGAGCACCAATGACGTGGCTGAAGAAGAACGGTTACCTGACTAAGACCCTTTGATTCAACAACTTCTTTTGCACTGCCTCCCTTTTCAATGAGATCTGGCAAAATCTGTGTCAAAAGGATTATCAGTATATTACTGAAGTCATTAAGGCTGACTTCGAAGATCTTATTAAAAGCCGTGATTATGAACAATAAATTAAAGCCTATTGACACTATTACAAGCTGGACTAACAGGAAAACTCCCTCACGAGTTACAAACCTCTTTTGCAATCTTGCCACTAATCGTGCTATCCTTGATAAGAGCAATAAGCTCTGCCAGCGACGTTGGAGTAAGCTTTGCTTCAGTGATGGTCATTTTTATATTCTTCAGGTGAGCTGCTACATCGCCCATTATCCAATTTGCAGACTGCTTCACATCCGCTCCTTTTGCCAAGACTTCATCAAAGAATGCTGCCACCTGCCAAAATCATCAACCTTGTAAAGCTTGTCCGACTACTCCCCCTCAAGGATGTGACAGAAAATTTACACCCTATTTCTATCCTGATGAGCCTTCAGCCAAAGTTGATTATCTAGGACGACTTGCGGGATTTAAAAAAAATGGGGTATTACATTTACAGGTAGAACTTACATCATAGTCATTGGCAAGCACAAGTGTGTCTTGCATAGACAGGCCCAGGGACTCATACCGCCGGCGTTTTGCATCAGGAAGCTCTGGCAAGTCGGCCCTGGTTGCATCTACATACTCTTGAGATAAGATGACCTCTGGCAGGTCTGGTTCAGGAAAATATCGGTAATCTGCCAAGCCCTCTTTACTGCGCATACTGATGGTTCGCTGGACCAAAACAACAAGATGAATCAGAAACAGTGCCCACAGTCATCTATCAAAAATCCAATTACTTCAGCTGCTCATCCTCTTATCTGGAAATCGTGAAGAACTTCAATCCCTAAGTGCCCAAGCTCAAAATAGAAAGTCCACTTTGGAAGCTAACAGCTGATTATAGTAACTTTCGAAACATATTTCTATTGTTCAGAAATGAACAGTACGATTTCTTCTTCCTAATAATACAATTTGTAACCTTGAACCTTCCGAAGTGATTTATTTCAAATCCAATAGATATAGAAGCGGACACTTTTGGCCATTTGAGCACTTAGGGGATAAAATAAATTATAAACAAGAGTCACAGCTAAATGTAATTAACACATTGAATCAGATATTCAACAGAATAAGTACAAAAAGATACTAAAGAGGTAGGCGAAATCAAAGGAGACCTGAGAGCCCTCCTCCCACAGTCTTGTTTCTTGCTTTATCTTATCACCTTCCTCCAAAAGAGCAACTTGCCTGTCAATTTCAAACTCAATAGCCTTCTGCATTGCGGAGAAGGAATTCATGTTCTTAATTTCTACCTGTTCAAAACACCATTGCACTTAAGAATATCAATAACCAGGACCATAAAAAGGGCTCTTGCATTAAATAAACCGCTATAGCAATGAGAGTCACTTTCAGATAACCAACTGGATGTATGGCACCAGAAAAAACCACCAAAAGAACTGTTGTTTTCGGTCAATAAACCGTGAAGAATCAAAAGACATACATTGGGCCTCAGGGATTTTCAGCAGTTTGGAGTAGCCCATGTGGGAATTTTCTTTGTCCAGTTTATTTAATTATTGAACACATACAATGTTCTTTATTGATTTCGGTCATATACTATCTGGCTCCATTTGATTTATTGTTCTTTCTCAAAATACGATCAATTGAACTGTCAAAAGTGAATCCTGGTCCTTAGGGGTTAAACCCTCAACCCTACAACTACCCTCACGATGAGGTGCAGCATCGACTTGCTCCCATTGCCATCAGCAAAAAGGCAGAAGAAACCGAACCTTGGTACCAAACTGTTCTCGCCCCTTGGGGCGCATAGAAATGTTGACGTCGCATCGCATGGAACCTTCCTGCATATTGCCATTGCTGATTCCCAAGTATCGCACCATCCGTTGCAATTCAGCTGCATACTCCGCGGCCTCCAACCCCGTTCGCATCTCGGGCTCCGAAACCACCTCCAACAGAGGCACACCCGCCCTGTTCAAATCTACCTGCGAAGAAGAACAATGTAACACGATCATCCAAAGCAATAACCCGTAACATTTCATCGTGCCAGCAGCGACGATGGTTAAGACCTAAACGACCAAATTTTCAAACTAACCAATTCGATGGATCATGTCGTGAAACATCAATAATTCAGATGGGGCTTACATTATTGATCACCAGATCAACTGTTGCAAGGGTTGATCAAAAACATAAAATCAAAATTTGGACATCGAAAAGTCTCCATCTGAAGTCTCCGTCATGTTTTTCTTGGCCATTTCGAGTATAGCAAGGATGCCAATGACCGAGCAAATTTAATTTCTGCACCGTGCGCCGAGCATTGTTCATTTCAGTTGCAAATTCTCGTAACTGTGCATTTAGTGCACGGGGAAGGGTCAGTGCTTGGTGAAGGGTCTACGCTAGGTTATATGTCCAATTTGGATTCATGTTCTTTGATCAACACCCGCCAGGTTGTTCTGGCGATCAACAAAATCGAGCCCCATCAGAACTATCGACGTTTCACGATACGATCAATCGACTTCCTCAGTTTGAAACCTAGCTCGTTTAGGGTTTCACTATCAAAGCTAATGGCACAACGACATTCCACAATCGAATTCCACATTTGTAAACCAAGCACACTCGTTCATATCCAAACCTGCGAGGAAGAAGATCCCGAAAGTCGATCATTTCCAGCATGAATGAGCTTTCCCGCATCTTCCTCCATGTGCACTCTCGTCACCCCAAACCTCCGATGCCCTCCCCCAAACTCCACCGGCAAATCGACCTCCAACCACCCCTTCTCAGCAATGGGCACATCGAACTGCGAGATCTGGTACCCCTTGGGTAAATCCGGGTAGAAGTACTGCTTCCGGTCGAACTTGGACTGCAACGCAATCTCCGCTTGCAACGCCACGCCCAGCTTCACCCCGGACTCCACCACAACGGAGTTCAACACGGGAAGCGCCCCAGGCAAGCCCATACACACGGGACAAACATTCGCGTTCGGCTCACTGCCATATTGCGACGGGCAGGAGCAGAAAGCTTTGGTCGCTGTTCCCAATTGTACGTGAGTCTCGATCCCTATCACAGCCTCGTACTCTGTTCCGGTCGCCGTTGCGGTCGCACTCTCCTTCGTCACCACGGGAACCCTAAATGCGCCCTTGCGGGATTGCAAAGAGCTCGCAATGCGCGGCGCCCCTGTTGTAGTGGTTGTGGTTCCAACTGAGCGGTTCCATTGGAATGGAGCTCCTGCTGACTTCCTGGAAAAGACGATCGACACGCCGACGCCGCGCGCTAGTCCCAAGCAGCGCCACGACGCCATAGCTGCGAACCCTAAACCTCAATTGTCCTCAATTTGGTTCTTCCCTTCATCCCCAAATCACAATTGGCGAGGTCAGACACGGAATGAGCTTGCGAATGTCGAAATTCTATCGAAATGGCACGATTTCTATCACAAATTGAGCAGGGAAAAATGCGGCAGTGCGGTCAGGAATCGATGATGACGAGATTGCGCGAGTTATGGTACCTGAATTGCAGTTGGGTGGCCACTGGTGGATTCGCAGATGCCAGAGAACGAAAAATTCGTGGAATAGGAGAGGCGAGCATTGGAGGATAGAGACTACCGGGACGACGGTGATTTTTGGATGAAAAATGCACTAAGATCCACCAAATGATTCTCGTTAGCACCAGGACTTTTTTGGTTTTGTTTTCTGGTGCCAGATTCGGCACCAGTAGAAAAATGATTTGGCTAAATAATGGCAATGAACTGAGAAGTTTATCGCCAGAAAAGTTCAAATTAAAAAAAAAAATCTTGGATGAAATTTCCAGATTGTGGATGAAAATAGAATTATGGATATGTGATATGTGCTATTGTGATATTTTTTATCCAATGCATGGATGAATGTTGAAATTTGGAGCACCACCATAACATTTTATATTACCATTTTGGCATTTCATAAAAAATTAAAAAAAATTAAAAAATGGTTGGCATTGGAAGAAGAGATCCATCCATTTCTAAGGTTGGAGTAAATGAAGAGTACGTTCATCTTGAGTCTCATGTGAGATCTTGAATTTTACAAAATAATGGTTGAAATCATAAAGTAAGAATAAAAGTAGTGGTCAAAATAATAAGTAAAAACAAAAACTTAGAAATTAGTACAATTGTGGAGAAATTTCTAAATAATAAATAAATAAAACTAAATACATAATTTTATAAATAAAGGCAACAACCAATGGAGAAATATAATAAAAGTTAGAATTAGTGCTATTGGCATGACATTTAGTGGTTTAAAGAATCTATAATATTTCTAAATAAAGATGAAAATAGAAACAAGGTGAAAGGTGAAAAAACTATCAAAACAAGTCACACAAAAATTCATGATGAAAAACACAAGAAAACAATAATGAGGAAGTCTTTGAAAATCACATGAAAATGAATTTAAGAATAAACATGAAAAATCATGGAAAAGTACATTAAAAGTACCATGAGAAAGACTATTGAAAAGATGAAAGAAGTTATGAATAAAGTCATGGAAAAAGTCACAAGGAAGTATATGAAAAAGACCACGAAAATGTATACAAGGTACATAAAAAAATCATAAGTAAAATCATGCCAAAATCATGAAAAAGATGATAAAGACTAAGTTCATGGAAAATAATTCAAAGAATGTTAAAAAGAACTTGGAATAGAACATTGAAAATAAAGTTATAAATGAATATGAAAAGGAAATTATAAAATATTGTAAAGTCAATTTGAAAAACAATATGAAATGAAATAGAAAAATTCAAAAGAACTTTGTGTAGTTAATAGGACATTTATTTTAAAAAATCATTGAGAAGGAGTGGAAAAAGAAATGTAAACAAGATTGAAGAAATGGTTAACCCCTAAGTGCTCCAATGTCCACTTTCTAGACGACAAATAGATTGAAACTCAAGTTTCATTGTTATTATTGCTTGGATGAAAGTCATCATAAATTTATGGAGATACTTCATGAAGTTCTTGTCCTATCTAATGGTTGGATTTGATGTTACTAGAGTACATATTTTTCTAAAATTACAAATGTGCAAGTATGTCAAGCAGTTGACTAAGCCAAAATTGCATTGACTCTAGTTCAAAACTAGATTTGCAAAAATGAGTTCATAGATTTTTAAAGCACAAAATTTTTTTAAAATCATAATGTCAAGAAAAACTCATTTCAAATCTATTCCAACAAATTTTACTCAAAAAATGATTTTATTTTGCTTGTAATTGATTTTAGAAGGAACTTTGAAATTTTCCTTTCAAAATTTATAAAAAAATTGTTGGTGATGACATAGGTAAATCTAATTGTATAGATGGAATCTACAACTCATAATGTACAACTTTTATTTGTATACCAATTCCAAAATATTCTTCCAAATATAATGATTTTTCTCAAATCGCCAATTTGATAGAAGACTCATGACATTTAGGGGTTAATAAAATTATTATATAAAGATTTAAGAAGTGGTTCAAAAAAACATGGAAAAGACCTTTAGAAATTATTCAATAACAACATTATAAAAAAACTTTAAGAAGCTATTAAAAAAAGACATAATATAGAGTTTTTAAGTAGTAGTTAACTGGAACACTATTAGTTTAAAGTGCTTGAATTAGAAGTTAAGAAGGACGCTACTAGTTTATAAGTGCTTGAAGTGATAGTTAACTAGTACTTAAAATTTTTTATGATGTCATCCATGGTGTGTGGATTCACCCCCTAAGATTGTTTGTCCCAAGTATAAGTACAATGGGGCTTTCATGTTTCTTTCATCGATTTTGCTCTTCTATTTCTTCCTCTCTTGGCATTATCAATGGGTCCCATATCCCCTAGGTCTTGGCATTTAGACCATAGTGGGAAATGATATCCAGACCCTCCTTGTGAAAGGAAGAGTATTTGGTTGAAGGATGAAGTCCATGCTTTGCCCAAGAAGAGGCCAATTGGAAGAAGCATGTTGTGCCTCAGAAGGGAAGACTCATGTTGTGAAGGATAGTAAGCCAATGGCTATCAAACTACCTTCCAAGAAAGTCTTATTTTGCCCCAAGGCAAGATACCAGGCAAAGACATTAGGAGTCAAACCATGGCTAGATTGTGAAGCTCTAGAGCCATCACAAAAGCCAAATGGCGGTGGAAGGGCCAATAGCAAAGCCAATCTATAGCATTCGAGATGAAGGTGAAAACACCCAAAATTGTCTATGTATCAACTTTGAATTATACAACAAACTTCCATTATTCCTTAAAGGATAGATTGGTGACCGTGAAAATCATTTATTTTGATATTGTGGAAATCATTTGTTTATAAAAATGCAAAAGCAACGTTGGAAGTCAAACTTCTATAGAAGATCTCCCCTTTCCACACAAAATTCCAAGGATGAATAGTCGCACTTATGTCCCATACATTAGGATACTTTGTCATCCATGGGACACTAAACGCATGTGTCAATGTTTTTGGGTTAAAGTGTCCCTTAGAAGTGTTTTTAAACCATCTCTATACTCAATTGTAATTGGTTGACTTCTCGTTTTTCTAGATTTTGGTTTTAGATCCTCCTAATTGATGGTTTCAAAGGATTAGAGAGCTTCCACTTTGAAAATTCATAGAAATTACATATTATATCTGAAAATTCTAATTTAAATTCTAATTCATGATTTCAATTTCTAATACTTCAAAAATGTTTTTTTTTCTAGAAAAGGTGCCTCCAACTAAGTTGAACTACTCATTTTGACGGTTTTAGGTGTTTCCACTTTGACCTCAATAAGGTGAATAATTTGGCCCAGTAGAGGGTAGTTTCAGTTTTGACCCTTAGAGCAAACTTTGTACTACTCCGTATCTTGTACTAACATATACAATGCAATCCTTTTTTTTGGCACCACGGGCCTAGTTTGCACCATTTAAAAATAAATCTCTACTTTTTGCCAATAAAAAGTAATCTTTTTTAGCTAAAATTTTTTAATTTCTATTTTAAATGTGGATGAATTTGCCAAACTTGGATGGAAAAGTGAATGAATATGATTGAAAAGTATTTTTTGGTCCAAAAGATGGATGAATGTAGAAATACAATACTTCACCAAATTTTAAGTGATCACCATCCTTGTACTGTCTCAAAAAGTAAAAGAAAAGGGCTGATACAATATTTAGTGCCTAAGGCCCTTGTAAATATTGTTGTTAAGAAATCAATTCCATCCTCTATCTGTTTGTGTGTGCACTAATGTGAATGCCTAGAATTTCCATTAGGAGTTGTTACACCTTTTTCACTGCACAAAAATTCTTTGAAGAATGAGAAAAACAAGGAGCCCATAGGTTTCTTGAATTCTTGAAGGTGTGACACCTCTTTCTCATGAGCAAAGAATGGAAATGGAGAATGGACTTGCAGACATCGAAAGTCATGCAAAAGCAACAGCAACGTAATACAAGGAACCAATAGAGAAGCAACGCAGAGGTGAAAAGCAAAAGGGGATGAAATATTCTTCTTTTGCAAAGAATTCTCCACGTCCATTATTCATCTTTGGAGGAGAATAATGGATGCGGAGATCTCTTTGTAGAAGAAGAATATTTGGTTCCAGAGAGCCAACCAATAGCCAATTCGAAGCCACCACATCCCCATTTGCAGAAGAAGTTGTGAGCAGTGAAGAAGGTGTGACAACCCCTATTGTGGACGTGATGAATTGCTGTTATTGAAATGGTACTCCGGTTAAAAGTCCCGAAATCCGAATGCAAACCAACTCCTTATTTGCAAGCACCTGCACCGAGAGATGGATCCATCAAATAACTTGGGGACTTACAATTCAGTGACTCCCTGCACAATTTCATCATTCCAGATGCAGGAATGGATTGAAGCAAACGCCTCAAGGTTGAGCGTTATTCTCATTCAACAACGACGTAAGCTTACCCCTCACAACAGTGCACAGAGTCTCTCAGTATCTACTCGCTCAGTCGATTTCACAAGGTGGGACGACATGAAATGTACATAAACTGTAAATTGCCATCTTCCAAGATACACTAAGCAAATGTACATTCCAGTGCTTCGTGAAGTCGTCCTCCTTGGCTCCACTTGTTCTTCAATCCTTTGGGAGTCACCAAGTTGTGTGTCGAGTTGATTCAACCGAGTTCCCAGCATTTGTTAGCTTTAATTTGTTGCTGCTGCTGTTTGTTGCTGGCATCATGGTGGAAGGTCCGCTGTTGCACCGCCTGGCGGCCGTGCATCGCACCCTTCTCTTTGGGCATGTATACATTCTCCACTGGTACTCTGGAACGTTCGGTTTTGCTAGAACGATGATGCTACTTTGCAATGCAAGAAGAGGAATGGGATGGCCTTCACTAATTTCTGCTCTTTGATTGTGTGGGGGTCTGTTTGTGAGATAGGATAGGTTAGTAGTGTTGAATTGGGCTTGATGATTTTCAAGTTTGTGTCTACCATTGTGAATTTGATTTAATTTTGTGCTGAAATGGGCAGAGATTTGTTGCGACATCACCGACTGGGAGGTTTGCGGATGGCGCTGCAGCGATCGATGGGCAGGTGCTGTCGCACATTGAAGTCCACGGCAAGAATATTTTCTACGTGAGTGTAAATTGTTCGTTGGGGTGGTCTTTGGCTGTCGGTCGGACTTAGATTTTTGCTTGAAGTTAGTTTAGGGTTTAGGGTTTAGGGTTGAAGGGAGACATATTTTAGGGGAGCCATTTCCGTGGGTTTCAGCTGTTCTGAATGGAATAGAATGGAATTTTTTCTTCTGAGGCTTGTGCTTGGGATTCCGATGCAGCAAAATATTATGTTGTTTAGATAATGTATGAATAAGGTATGAATTGCTTAAATTTGAAGTAGTAAGGTCCCTATCAAGATTCCAGATTTTCCTTGAAACCATGATAGTCAACTGTCTCATCAAAGCTTCTCTCACCTCGATAGAAACTGCAAAATTATCTCATTTTTAAAAAGTTATTACAAGTCATGCTTTTTTTTATGACACTTGCATTGTAAATGGGTGACTTTCAGCCGACGGGAAATGGAACCCCACGCAAATGGGCTTCCTATCTTGGCTTTTCTGTTTCCAAACTTCTCCAGTATTTTCTTTGCGACTTAATCTTCTCTTGAAAACAGAGCATATATGTGAATCTGAGCGTTTGCTGGAATTTTCAGTTTTTCACTCCGGGGAAAGTTGAAGAGGAAGGGGTGTTGGAGAAGCTCGGAGATGATGCGGTTGTTGTCCATATTCACTTGGGAATGTCGGGATCCTTTCGCATGTACAAGTTTCCAGGTAATACCACCGTCCCAGTGTGCTCATTTGCTGATTAATTCGCGAGCTATTGGAGATGTAATTTCTTCTGAATTGTATTGCCTGTAACATGTCAAATTGTAAATATATGGATGTGCTTTATGTTTCGTTTCGCAGGGCCAGTGCCAAGAGAAGCTACTCGATTACGCCTGTACAATGAAGAACTAGGCGTTGAAGCACATCTAAGTGCATCAGTGTGTGTCCATGGCAACATTGAGCTTTATCGGTACATTCTTGTTCTCCAGATGTTTGGATGTCCACGAGGATTTGATTACGTCGCGTTCTCATAAATCTACCAATATTTCATCTTATACAATGACCAACTTTAATTGATCATATTGTAGAGAATGCATTTCAGATGGGGCCGAATTTAGTATCACCAGGATATGTGAAGGACATTACATGTTTTGGTCAAAAATAATTATATCTTATCAAAAGAAAGTCACCATATGACCTCAAATGTGCTAAAAAGCTCTAGGGGCAAGAGACTGCACAGGGGTGAAGACCAAGTTTTGACAATAGGTTATCTGCGTTCAAATTATTTGGTCTAGCTTCTGCAGAGGAATTAATTGCTTTGGTGCAATGATGGTGCAGGAAAAAGATAATGGAATTGGGCCCGGATCCTTTACGGGAGGATGCTGACAAGGAGCGGCTATGGGCGAGTATGCAGGCATTTTAGCTCAAAACCACGATCCTAAGATTGTGCATATATATATCGTCACTTATAAGAGGGTCCACTTGCGGCCTTTAGCAGGTCTTCTGTAAAATTAGACTGTTGCAGTGAATTTCCCCATAATTCATGGAGAGGTCTCTCTTTGGTTACAATGATCATATAGAGACTTCCCTCTGCATCATGAAGATGATTTTCTTTCCGATGCTATCAAAAATATCCTGAGATTGTCTAATTTTACTGAAAACACTATCTTTGCAGAGTATAGAGTTTATGTCGGGTTCAAATTATCAAACTTATTTGTCACTCTTCTGATGGGAGTTTCATATCAAATTGTGGATAGCATCTGACGAATCAGGTCTGGACAGAAAACGAAGAAAAGCATTGGTGCTGTTTTGATGGATCAGTCACTCGTTGCGGGAATTGGCAATATCTACAGAGCAGGTGCGAAAGTGTTTTCATCTATAAGTTTTATCTCAAAATACTGCCATTTGATTAACAGTGTTTTTATCATTAAGTTAATAGGTATTAGATTCTATCGTCCTTATGTTGGTGTAATATGAAAGGCGTTACTTATTGTCAGTGTCTTTGACATTTACCTGATATTACATTTGCAACTATTAATTTAACTTCAAGTCAACATAACTTCACTGTAAGATAACGTAATCTTAAGATTACCTTATAGACCTAATAAATTTAGCATTGAACAACTAGCGAGTAATGACTGTCTTCTGATTATATGCCTACGATTTTGGTGCTCTGTGGTTCTGTATGTGCATAGCTTGCGGCAATAATAGCAGCTCGGATATGTAAATGATCTGTTTTAAAAAATTTTGAGGCTTTAAACTGCAGAAATATTATTTGTGGTGGGCCTCCATCCCGACATGCCAGCGAATACTGTGTCTCGTGAGGCGTTCGAGTTTCTATGGGAACAGGTAGTTTTTTGATACTGGATATTTGTAATAGTAATTCAATGTTGCAAGCGGAGGTCATAAGGAGGTTTCAGCAGTGCTGGCCAGCATTAATATTGCTCCAGACGTTTGGATGTCACAACAGGAATTTGTTTGCTGCTTTCCTTAAATTGCAGAATTTCTCTTTCCTGTTGTTGCCTGCCTGCCTATAATTACCTTCCAACTCCGTGCGCCATGGCGATGGACAGTCAGTACGGCAGATGGAAATTGGAGTAGAAGTGGGCAACATTATTACCGTATTACCTGAAGATGCAGGTGCGTCTTCTAAAATGCTATATTTTCTTCTGGCCACATTGCTAGTCCTCTTGCTTATTCTGGTAACTGATAGTCAGCCATCATACTAACCCTTCACTCACCCAAGCTAAAATAGAAAAATCCACTCTGGAAGCTAACAGTCAATTATAGTAACTTTCAAAACATATTTCATTGTTTAATATGGTGTCATTTTTCTGATGATACATTTTGTTCCCATCTTTGAAGCTTCCTGAATTATTTCTTTCAATTCTGAAGATATGGGGAAGTGGCAACCTCTGGCCATTTGTGCACCTAGGGGTCAAGAAGAACACCAGGTCAATACGTTGTCTTCATGAGAGGTAGTGCTTGTGATGCCAGGCAAACCTCTTTCGACGAATTCGACAGCGAGCCAACTGCGTTATGTATACAATCAGAAGGCGTGTGGAAAGTGTGGTGGGGTTATTAAAGTCTGGACTATGGCGCAGAGGTATTGAAGTTGTATTGAAAATCTACTAAAATCATCTATTAGATCTCTGTGATAGGAAGTTTATCTACTCTCACTCCAGTACCCTGACCGTCTACTTTCTGTTAAAAGGATGCAGGAATATACCCCTAGAGCTAGATTTTACTCCTGTGTTTTCCAGGGTATGCTGACTGTCCTTTCCCGATTCCAGGAGCATATTGTTGTACGAACGTCTAGGCCTCCTTGATTCGTATTAAAGCATTATTTTTGAACGATTTTGTTGCGGTTGTTGTGCATTGCAGGAGTGTGTATGCTTGCGAAGCATGTCAACCGCCGCCCCTTTCAATCCCCACCGTAAGTAAACGTGTGATAAGGAAGGCGACGGTGGACGACACCGATTCTAACTCAGCAGAAAGTGGTGGTGATGTCGACAGTGATGTTGTAGTATCTGAAAAGAATTTGGGGTTACCGAGGTGCAGTACTCAATTTCGAATGGAAACTTTTTCTAAACTTTTTCTACAATTTAAAGTTTAATTTAGTTGTTCTTTGTCTAAGACCTTGTAAAAGCCTGCAAGTTCTTGTTTTTAATCACGATGAGGAAATTCTAATGACTGGAATTCGAAAATAAGTATTTTTCGGGCTTCTGTACATGCCATGTGGACTGTGGCCGGAAAAAATGGTGTTGCCTCTTTTGCATTATGTGATTTGCACGTCTTTCAACGAGAAGTGTCTTGCTGTGAAAGGTCAAAACATCATCTTAAGCAACTGCTTGATTCGATAGTTCAGAGTGGGGTTATGAGGCGTTGAATCTTCTTTATTTTACAACATTATCTCAAGAGATAATTTTTGGCTTAAACTCCATCTCCGGATATTATAGCTCAGAGTGGTGATATGGACCGTGGAAGTTTCATATATTTTCTTACCATTATCTCAAGCATACTGCTTGTGATGATTGATCAGAGTGGTGATATGGACCTTTGGATCGTCATTTTTTTCCCACCTAATGTGAAGAGTGGTTGCTGTCTCCGTCTATGCTTGCAGGAAGAGGGTAGCTAAAGGTGGCAGAGTGTCGGTACACCAGGCGTATAAGACCCCTCAGGAGGTGCCTGAATCTCTTGTGTCTCCTGATGTTAAGGAGTTTCATGAGCGTTTTGGCGAAGATGGTCGAAATCTGGAAGAGTTTGGTCAGCCGATGCAGAGTACTGTTGATGATAACGCCAGCATTAAATACTCTAGAAGAGGAAGGAGGGGCACTGGAAGCAATCAAGCTGACCAGGGAGAGTCACTAGAGAGGGATATGGTGAATGGCAGTGCTATTCCTTCAAAAAATCCACGAGAGAGGCGCAGTGCACGTCTCAGGACACAGGCTGTGGCACCGGTGGACCAGAGTTCTATCCCACTAGGCTTCAGGGTTCGTAAAAAGAGGACTATCTTGAAGTAGACTAGTCTTTTTGTTGCGTTTTAATATCCATGCGTCTGTGGTCATCTCAGTTACTGTAGGTCGTCATGTTGATGGCATAACTCAATAGTAGAGAACTTTTTCTGAAGAGGTGTTCCTATAAATCTAGCTGCATCACAATTTACAGGTTTACATTAGAAACTCTCTTGAATGGCGTTACAATTGGCAGGGTTTAACCTGGTTAGATTTTTCGTAACACCTCTTGGGGGTTAGGGAGGTACTACTAGGTGACTTTGAGTTATCCTAGGATTGATGCACTCTTGTCGTGTTTCCTCAGGGGAAGTTGGAGTTTCCGCCTCCAAGGGTCGCAAGATTATCTTTACAGAATTTTCCAACTTCTGTGAGATATGGCAGAAAGTCGATATTATCCATTGGTAGACCATTGGATGATTCCTCGTGCATGAAGTTCTGTAGAGCAGCTTCACCTGTTGGTCGCTTCATTCGCCCTTTTAGTTGTGCGCAACCTATCGTTACAGCTGCAGCCTTCGGTATTGGGGCTCTATATCTGAGGGATAGTATAGCTGGAGTCATGAGGTAGTTCTGCAACATGTGAAAAGTTGTGTCATTATGTTTTTCAGACAGGATCTTAGTGTAGTTCTAATAGTGGACAAGATCCTGCAGTTGTTGGAGCTAATCTGCAATGTTAAAGAGGGTTTCGGTTTAGAGTCATCATTTTTCTGATACTCCTATGATTTTTAAACGAACTGTTTTTGGTTTCTCTACAAAGGCGTTGTTTTCTCCGTGGCTCAGGTATGCATCCGAGGTCCGGTTGTGGTTTTGAGTGGGTGTACAAGCTTTAGACAAGTTTGGATTTGGGTTTGGGTTTTGTTCTCATGGAAATGAGCCCTCATATTCAAGGTGAGTAAGCTGGATTTGAAGAAATTGATTTGGTAGCTTTTCAAGTGAACAACTGCAAGCATTTTAGTGTCTGAATGTTTCACTCAGAAGTCTTGCAATCATAGTATCGAGCTTGCATGGTGCTAGGTGAGTTACCACTGTCTATCTTCTTCCTGTAGCTTTTGGTACCTTCCACTAGAGATGAGCTAAAGATCTTCGCAAAAAGAAACTAGATTACATTTGCAAGGCTGTTGAGGCAGCTCCTCAAGATTGTCATGTTCAATATCCATTCATAAGGCCTGCACAATTTATGAAAGCTCTTCAGCAGGAGCGCTGGAAGAGCTACGAGGTCGGCTAACAGTCAGGGCAAGAAAATTTGCTGACATTCCAGTCATGTACGTTACAGTAGTACATGGATTAACCCCTAAATGCCCAGGGCCTTTTTGGGTTTAAGAACATCATTGCTTTTGAAGTATTATAGGTGTAAATGTCACTAAGGTATAAAATCTTCCCTGTACAATCTTGTAATGTACATTGTAGTGTACATGATGTGAATCAAATTTGGAGTCATTTGGTCACATAGATTGCAAGATTATAATGTTTTAGTGTTGAAAAAGGATGCTAAAATTTTCCTAGCAATACATTTAGAGGTGAAATTTGATTTCTAAATTTACTCAAGTGAAATTTTTTTTAACTATAAAGTGCTTCAAAACCAACATACAAACACATTGGTGAAAGAAAATGTCATTCAAATGCTTCATTGTGTTTGCAAAATGACTTTGAAATGTCAAAAAATAGCAAAAAATATATTTGAGGTTGAACCTCCTACTTCTAAAATGCTTCTCAAACACTCATAACTTCTTGGATTGATGTGAAATTTTAACCACACCAACTAGATTGATATCCATAACTTTCCCAAAAAACTTATTGGAAACATTGTATGAAGAAGAAATGAGACATTGAAGTTCATTGTAATCCAAAATTGTTTGGATTTTGAACTTTGAATTGCACTCAAACATTCAAAACAACTTGGATTGACATGAAAAATTTACTACAATAACTAGAATTGAAGGGGAATATAACCCAACAAATTTTATTGAAAATACACATTGGATGAAGGAGATACAAGCCCCCAAAGTTGCAACCATCAAAATGCAGTTTGGTGAATTCAAGTTGAACCCATGAACCTTGAATGACTTCCAAAAATTCAATATATCTTGGATTGATCTGAAAATTTCACTACAAACTAGAAGAGGGAGTACATATTTCCCAACAAGTTTTATTAAATTTGGACATTGAATGCAAAAGTTATAGCACTTTGAGTTGGACTTCTAGACTAAGTGGGAATACTTTTGGTCCCTTGTGGCACTTAGGGGTTAAGTTGTTTGTACCATTTCAAAAGAACATTAGAAAATTTATCTAAACTTTTTTTGGGGGGTAAGAAGATCTCTATCATCTCTTCACAAATTTATGTTCACCCATATAACCTCTAAATGCCCAAGGCAATAGACTTTGGTGTCAACAAGACTTTGAAGTTAAATAAAACCTTATCAAATTACTATTTTTTGTAAATTTGAATATTTAAAAAATACTTTTTGACATCAAAAATCTGATTTTGAAAATGAATGATTATGATTTTTCTATTCAAGATTTTGTGCAAGGGTGTCAGTTGCAAACCTTGCCATTTTCTAGTGTTGAGGACTCTTCGAAATGAGCCTCAAATACACTAAATCTTTGAGAAAAAATCACATTAGAAATTCAATTAAAAAAATTGTAGATTAGATTTTGAGAAGCCATAAATTGATTGGGATTATGCATGTTATTTCCTTTAACCTCATAATTTTTTGATGACATCCATTTGAGATTTGACATGTGAAAAGAGGATTGAAAAACTTCAAATTACTTTTGCAATTTTAACACCTTCATGATCAAACATTATGATCTTTTAATCTATAAGTGATATTGTTGTGTTTTCTTTTTCCATGTGATCTCGAACATGTCTACATGTCTTCAAATTTGCATGGTTACAATTGGCAAAAAAATTGATGGAACTTTTCAAAATGTTGCATTTTTGTTCAATATAAAGCAAATTCTAAGAAGTTAAAAAAATGCCTTGGGCATTAGGGGTTAACCCTCTAGTGCCCAAGGTACTAAAGCAAAGAGTGACCACATTATTGACCTAAGGGAAAAAGGAGCAACAAATTTAATTGAGTAGTACATAAATGGACACCTAATATTGTCTCATAGCAACCCAAATTTGCATGTGAAACTGTCAAGTCTCCTACTTAGAGCTTGAGTAGATTAGCAAAGTAACTATTCATGGGTGCCTCTATTCATGGATCACTCTTACAAATGTGTTGTCTCTTGCTAAGTCTATGACCCCTTGTAGGGGCCTTTTAACTTATTGCTTTTTATTATATTCTTTGAGTAGCAAAAAGTACAAATTTTACTTGCAACATTTTTCACTACAATTTCTTAATATGTTTGAACAAAAGAGTCACTATGGCAACACAAAAAACATTGAAATTCTTATATAGTCACTTTGAGGTACTTTTACCTTGCCCCCAAAAGTTACAAGAGAACAATTAAAATAGAGATCAAAATATGAAGTAAAGCATATTAAATATACAAAAATGATTCTCAAAATAAAAATTAAATCATAAAAATAATAATAAAATATATGAAAAAACAACTTCAAAAGAAAGTTCAAGTAAAGAATATGCAAAGTAACAAAATTGTTCTTACAATTTTAAATGAATAAAATAAAATAAATAACAAGTAAATAAAAAATTATTGGTCAAAATCATGAGTAAATACTATAAATTGAAACATAAAAGGTGGAAAAATTATAAATTTAGAAATAATAGTAAAAGGAATCGAAAATGGGTAGTAGAGTATTATTAAAAAAATGACCCGTAGCTATAGGTTCTATACTTAATAATTTGACTTGGAATGATTCATAATTATGTTTCCCAAAAAGAATCACTTCCTAAATGCCACATACTAGTGCAAAGAACAAAGATGAAAAAGACACTTTTCAATGGGTATACAACCATTAGACATGTATGGGTGGAATTTTTTTCCCAAACCTTTGACCATGTAGATGAAAAGATATTAATATTCAAAGATGGAAGGAAAAATTAAATTTTTAATAGTTCTAAAATGGATTTGAAATTGATGTCTAGCCTAGTTGAAAAATTGCTTTAGTATATAGCCTCTAAAGGCCCTAAAGATTGAAAGCTTTCTATGTAGATATAAATATAAATTTTAATAGGGAAAAGAAATCATTTCAATGTTTTGCATGATTTTGCCCTAACTTGAGTATTTTGTGCTAGGAAGGCATAACTTTGTGCTAGACACCAATTAAAATAAAAATTATATTCCTCTAAAGCTCATACAATCTTTTTATCCTTCAAAATAAGTTTTGAATTTTCAAAAACAAACAAGAAAATTTGACACCATTACCATAGGATTCTACTCAAAATCCTAAAATATCCATTTGAGGACTCTGAAACCTAGGGGTTTGAAGGAATTTAAACAAATGAAAAAATAAATATGAAATAGAATATGAACAAGAGGTTGACAATATACCTCAAAAAAATTCAATGAACACTAAAAGACCATTGAATAGAATACAAAAAAGAACATTAAAAAATATCAAAAAAACATTAAAATATAAATAATTTTTTTATAATCAAAATGAATATTAAAAAGAACACCACATAGAACATAGAAAATTTTTTATAATCAAAATGTATATGGAGAAAAACATATAAAAGATTTCAAAAATTAATTAAAAAAAAAATACAAATAGCATCACAAAGATTGTAAAAAGAAAACAAAGAAAATATGAGAAAGGAAAAGAACATACAGAAGAACATGAGAGGGAACATGAAAAGAAACTTTATGTAGTAAAAAGGCCATAAAAAAAGCTTCAAGAAGTAGTTAGTAAGGACATTTTAAGATACTTTAAAAAGTGGTTAAAGCGCTTGAAGAGATAGTTAACCCTTAAAGTTTTTTGACTATGCTTCCACAAAAAATGCTACAGCCATTTCTAATACAAGTACCAAATTTTAGAAAAAAAAATTTGGACACATGTAACCATATCTTATATTCCATTAGTTTGAGAAGTTGTGGAAAAAATATCGGGTAGTTGTACTTCACAAGGTCACACTTATGTGAAAAAGTGCCCCAAATGGTGGTTACTCTTTGGATTCCTTCTTCAAATCAAGTTGGCTACATGCTTGAAAAAATTCACATCATTTGGAATTTTACAACATATATGAAAAAAATCGTAAGTAGAAAGAAGTAGAGAATGATTCAAAATTCTCAATTTTCAATATTTTTGAGTTAAATAAAGGACTTCAAAATTTATTTTAGAGTAGAGAATCTATAATTGACCACAATTAAAACTCATGACTTTCATCTCATTAATCAAAATGGAAAGATTCAAAGCTCTCCACATATATGTAAATATACAAAACCAATTTTCAATTTTTATTTTAAAAAAAGGTGATTTTTAACCCCTAAAGGACCAAGGCCTTTTTTCTGCAAAAGAACACTCAAAACTGCCATTTTTAGAGCAAAGAGTTAAAAATTTAGAAAATTGTATTTTTTGCACATCTAACCGTAGGATCTTACACCTATCTAGTATGAAAATGTGTGGAAAAAATTTCAGAAACTTTGACCGCATAGATTGGAAGATATCTGTGTTTAAAGTGAAGAAAACAAGTTTTTCCACACATTGCGGGACTAGGTTATTTGACTTTGAACCTTCTTAATTTTAATTTTTTGCACTACAGAGTTTTGAGCTTTAAATCTTTGTGGTGTAGAATTGAGTTGAGAGTCTATTAAAAAAAAGAAAATGAAAAAAAAATTTATTTTGATTCTTTAAAAAATTGTTAAGTGGAAGTAGGTACAAGATAGAAGGAAAATCTAAATTATTAATATCTCTAAGATGGAATTAAAATGCACTAATCCCAATGGTGAGATTGTTCTAGAAGGCAAATGAAACAATATGGAACTTTAGTTTTCGAAAAATTGTAAAAATTGCATTCAGAAATGAATCCTACAAGTTATTTTTTTAGGAAGATGCTCTAAGTGCCCAAAAAACAAAATTGTCTGTAACTTTCTCATAACAAATCCAAATGGAATGAATCAAATCTTTCCATGTAGACAAAAATACAATCTATAAGGAGAAAAAATAAAAAATAAAAAAATTCAAATTTTTGAAACTTTTTTTTGCTGCCCCCTCTCCCTTGTTTTGAGCTTATTTGGGCATAACTTTTGTTCCCGGGCATCAAATGAAAAAAAAATTATATTCCCATGAAGTTAATCAATTTTTCTATCTTCATAAAAAGTTTGAAAAAATCAGGACAAAAATTGAGACCGTAGGTACTTGCCCAAAATCTCACTTGTCCCCTGTAGGGACAATGGTCCTTTAGGGGTTAAAGAATTTTTTTGAGCTAAGCAATGAAAACAACATATCATGCAATAACTCTTTAACCATGCAGTCAAAAGTTGTGAAAACTATTATGCCTTATAGTTACTCCTTAGGTCCTTGTTATGTGAAAACTTTCAATGAAAGAAAATAAAAATTCTATTCGAAGTGAATTGCTTGAAGTCACTATGCTGCCAAAAAATGCAGTTTGGTCCTTTAGGGGTGAATAAAGACATTACATTTTTGTTCTTAAGAACTAGGTCAAAAGGACACTAGTCAAAAGTAGTTTGTAGTCATTAACTAGTACGCTACCAATATAAGAACATGGGGCTTTTATGGCTCCTCCATTGGTTTTGCTCCCCTATTTCTTCTTCTTTTGATGTTACCAATGTTATGCATATCTCCTAAGTCTGGGCATTTACACTATAGTGGGAAAAGATATCTAGACCTTTATGAAAGGAAGAGTATTTGGTTGAAGGACAAGGTTTATGCATTGCCTAAGAAACATGCTAAGCTTCAAAAGGAGAAGACTCATGTTGTGAACAATAGTATAAACACTCTTTGTGCCAGAGGCATTTATAATGTTCTCTGTAAACAAATTCTATTTACACTGATGTGACTTACTGGAGCACAACCCACCTTGCACTTCATTACAAGAGAACACGATGATGTCCAAATTTCCAAAATTTATTAAAATCACAGGTTCAGAATGCAAACATACCCCTCATCTGCAAACACCTGCACAAAGAGATGGATCAATCAAACTACAAGGAAAACTCAGTTACTCCCTGCACCATTCATCAATCCGGACGCAAGAACGGGATTGAAATAAAGGCCTGAAAGTTGCTGAATTTCGGGAAGTGAAAAACACTAGCCTGACACCTCAACCGCACCAATAAGGACTAAAATACACTATAGTGACTAGTTGGGTGACGGATTCTTCAGATTTGCCAGGAGCTTCATTACCATATTAATCCTCAATGGTTTAGGAGTCTCGCCAATATTCTCCATCTCTTAAGGAGCACTGCCCATGGTCAGATTTTAAGAAAATGGGGTACTCATTCCGTCTCAGGTTCAGCATTCTTCACCCGAATATGCATTTACTGCACTTTTGGTCAAATGCAAATCACTTGTGACGGTCATGACCCTTCCACTAATCCTGCAGTGGCAATGGCAATTTGTGATCCAACCCTCGCATTGTTTTTTATCAATGCAATATCTGAAGTAGGAGTCAAGGAAACTCATCACGAAAACCATGCGTGGTTTGTTCAAGAAACTGAGAATTCATAACTCGAAACAAACAAAACCAACCATGAAATCAGTTCTATTGGATAAAGGATACTGGCAGACAGTGAGGTCCCTCCAGTCAGCTCGTTGACACGTTTCAGTACATAAGGAGTTATTGCAGCCCCGGTGATGTTGTTCTCTCTATCATAAACAGAAAGTCATGTACCTGTCAGAAAGATCCTTCTCAACCCCAACAGACAGTTCTCGTATCCTGATACCTGTGTGAATCGGTCTAACACTCAGACTTAAGTAACTTTAAGACCAAATCATTATCTAGAAATCCAGGTCAAATGTCAGGCAGGCAACAAGCTCTCATAGAGCTGTTCAACCCTGAATTGCTGATAAAAAAATTGTTCGGAAGCAATGAAAACGACTTCAAAAAATGCCTGAAATCTTCTTAAAAACGTTCAAAACGGACCACAAATCAAAATCATGACTCATGAAATGTCAATTGCAGTGATTTTTGACCCAAAATTTTAAAAATTGGACAATGATTGATGGAATTTGAATTCGCTAAATTTGAATTTTGTATTGCTGGCTGATGAACTTCGAAGGTTCAGATATAGCCGAAATTCATTGAAACTCATCAGGACGTTTGATTTCGTGATGCCATTCGTTGAGCAATAAACGCAGTTACTATTTCGAGCCAGAAACTCACTTCAATTCTTTCAAGGAAATCTGAATGGCAGCCTCTACAGGCTCAGCTGCAGCAGCGAAGTCGGCTGGAACAGGCACGGCTACTAGGATCCCGCTTTGTAGACCCACACTCAAATTCGCTGCTGCAGTACAGAATGAAGCCACGCGACACAATAAACGCTTCTGTCAAGCAACCAAGAGATCTTGAACGGGAATAACAGCCCGCAATACCGTATACTCTCACTTGTCTAGAAACAGTTCTTTGAACTCGTTCATTAAACTTCTCCGCTCTATTTGTGAGTAACTCGACTACAAAAGAAGAAAACACTTCCTCCGAGATCAGATGTTCAATGGTTCGACAAGATGACAAAAAGCAACGTAAGATTTACCAGTTACTGCAGCACATTCTTCTGGAGTATCCAACCGAGATGGGGCCTGCAACAGAAATTGAGAAACTGTTAGCAAACATGAGCATTGCTTTGCCCAAGGTGCGCACAAGTCACACTGTGGATGAGGCATATTGAATACCTTATACAAGTTTTATGAGGACGATGTCTACCTTGCAACCACTTCTGGGAGTGAAGAACGCTGGAAATTCATCAGTTCCGTAGGCAATCACTGTCACTCCTTGAGTTTCCTGCAAGCAAGTGTTCCCAGATCAGAAGCATGCTCAGTAAGCAAATATCTATGCAAATACTTTGCAGCACATGAAGGAGCAGTCGAAAGGTTCATGGAGCATACTAGATACTCAAGCGTTCTTGGAATATCAAGTATAGATTTGACGCCAGCACACACGACGGTAACAGCTGTTCGCCCAAGTTCAGTCAAATCTGAGGACACATCCATGGCTGCAAAATCATGTCCACAAACCACATCAACATCAGCACATTTCAACAAGAACTTTGAACCACATGATGCTATAAATAAGGTTTTCAGTAAAATTAGACTAATTCAGGAGTTTTTAGACGACATCATAAAGAGAATCTTCCCCCGTAATTCATAAAGAGGTCTCAGTGATATAGGGGAGGCCTCTATATATATGATCACTCTGACCATACGGAGACCTCTTCTTAGATGCTACACAGCTACAGTTTAAAGGTTCCTGAAACAATCGACCTTTACTGAAAACCCTGTCAACAAATGGAACACTAGCAGAAGAGTAAAACAACGTGCACCCTGCTTGGGTTTACAACTAATCAGGAAGAGCAAGACACAGTTAGTATCCGAAAATCTCACTGGATTCACCCTCTCGATGAACGCCTCCAATGCCACCAGTCACAAAAACACTGATGCCCGCCTGCAAGCATAGTCATGATAAAGAAAACCATAAGACCGGAGCTGATGAACTAACAAATATCGTTCATGTTGAAAAATCCAAGATCTATGCCAATCCATATGTCAACTGGAAAGCAACACAATCGGCGAAGTTGTCAGGAAAAGGGTTCGGAGAATGATGGCTTACTTTGGCAGCAAAAAACATCGTGGCAGATACCGTGGTCGCCCCCGTCACTTTTCTCGCAATCTGAAATCATAACCACAACTTATAAGACCAAACAATAGGAAAGGTATGAAATCAGCAAGATTCATATTAAGAAAATTGCTCAATCTTCTGCTCACAAACGAAGAGCCAAGAACTTACAACATGGGCAATATCTCTACGAGCAGTCTTCTTCGCGCTTTTCCCAAGTTGCGCAAGCTTTTGCAATTCACCCTCCTCCAGACCTGCCGTAAAAACCATCACCTGCTGATACAACGAGCACACCAGTGGAAAGGAATACATGCGAAACAACTGCAGCAGAAGGACGTCATCAAACCACAATGGGGAATTGACCGATACAGAAGTGGTGCATAAAAAGAATACGAAGGCAAGGACTAGATTGATTAGAAATAGCACGTTAAGTTTGAGGTTATACCAATGCAAGGGACGCCGTCCATGATAGCTATTGTGGCAGGTACAGCACCACTCTCTCGCACAATGGCTTCCACTTCTTTGGCTGTTTCAAAGTTCAGTGGATATGGCATACCTGCATCATAACATGGCACTCAGCGATAAAACCAGATTATGTAGGTCCCCCTACCTTGCGACCCCTACCTTGCGGTTCTTAATATCTTAAGATTGTAATGTACAGGAAATGGCTAAAGTCATGGGAAACAGATTATGTAGGTCTAAAGCAGATTCTCTAAGCTACCAATTTCAACAGAATGATAACCCAAGGGTCTCGATTCCTAGCTCACATTCCAAATTACAGATCGAGACATATCTGGTATTTGAAAATTAAGTCGCGTCAGGCGTTCTCAACTTTTGCAAGTCAATTGAGTTCCTTGGAGCCAATTCATATTTGTGATTTATATGTCGTAGTCTGAACAACGTACCATGAGATATAATGGTTGATTCTAGAGCAACTACAGGGAGACCTCTCTCCAGAGCATCTCTCACATCCGCTTTGATTTGAATTCCGCCATCATCAGTCGCTTGAGGAATCCCCTGTTAGAGTTCCATGATCCGTTAGGATTTCGTGATTTTAACATGATCCCAACGGAAAAATACTATTGAAAGGTCACACATCTTACCATAAACGGATTTGAAGCTGAACACGGAGCTGGTGATATATGACGAGCGATGGTGGCAACTCGGGTTTGAGCCCTCTTGGAGCCACCACCCCATTCCATCACTCGTGCTACTGGCTGGAAGCCTGCTACCGGAATCTGGCACCAATACAACAACACGAACAGAGGGTTTAGGGTAAAAATTCTAAAATACATAACTGGCTACATAGACAACATTCTGCACTTTGATGTTCACCCTAAGAATAAAATCAGTAGGAGAAAATATAAACATCTACGACTTACAACAACGATCAACCTTGAACAAAGGTTGATACCTCACTTCATAATCTAACATCAGAAAATTCTTCATGCTTGAAATGCTGAAAAGAACATGACATCAATCAATAGCCCGTAATATCAATTGCAGATGCAGACCTCCATGACTATGCTAAACACAACACCATCTTCGTATCAAAATTTAAAAGAATGATCCCACAACGCAATGCTGTTGAAGACCAAGGTAATGAAAGCAAAATTCGAAACCAGAAACCCACGAAGAGCGCCTGTCCACCTTTGCAATTGCTGCAGCAGTTGAATTGGGAGAAGCACCCACGCTGACGGAGTTTTCAAGGAGGGAGCTCATGATTTGTGAATGTGAGTTTCGCAATTGAAGAACAAAGGGCAGCTAGCAACTGAAGCGTCGCGTATGTCCGGGTATGTTTCGGGTAAGGTGTGTGAAATGAACACGGACCTTTTTAGTTTTTGGAAATCTGTACAATATTTATTACTGGAGTATAGAAATTAAACACAAGACGACTTGTATTGTGCTTCTCATTCATTCGCTGATGAGTTTCTATGAATCTTTTACAGATCTCCTCAACCAAATAGTGGGATCAATGACAGGGTGAGACAAAGTGTCACTTTCGGGATTGGTTCCCTTCCTTCAATCTCTCACACCGACTCCACTAGATTTTCAACACAAATCGCATTGCTCCCCAAAACCAAACCCTAAATTTACATCCGAGAGCGCATGATCTCACACGGTTGAGGTACAGCTGATCCCACGATGCCTGCTCCCAGGCATGATGCAATGAATTGCTCAAAGCCATTCGATGTAGTCATTCTTTTCTGGGTAAAATAGCGTCACATCCCACAATGTGGACACAATTCCAATGAATTAAACTCGCCTTTGCTGCAAATCTCTAGATATTTGTGAGCAATTGAGCTTTCGAAAGGAAGTGAAAGAGAAAACCTGAAGGCCGCTTGGCCGTTTCCAGTGCCGACATACCAGTGAATGACGCCAAGAAGTTGAACAAGCACGCGGGTTAGAAGGCGCGGCCCACCGCATACGTGCTCGCTTACTTGATGAACCATGAACTGAAGAATGGCTCCCCACCAGGAGTAGGTTTGAGTCCCACCAAACGCCACCGCCACCTGAAAGGCAAAAACAAGAAGCTAAGGAAAATTTGTGCACGCCAGTCAGTTCGCATTTCGAGATGTGGGCAGATGCGTGTTCGAGCCGTGGATTTTAGGGTTTGAATTCGTGGGTCGCTGTTTTCCGTGGTCAGACCACATGTTGGCCCATCTGCACGCTCATTTCGATCAGCGATGTCGCGCTTGCTTGTGCCAGACAGCGGAATTTCCAGGGAATGATCTGTGTTGTCTCTCAACCTTTGCTTAGCACTTGAGAAATTGGGCTTCGATGAGTTCGTTGAAATGACTAAGTGAAGGACTCTAAAGAGGCCACCTCCTCAATTCATTGAGATGAAGGAATTCATCCAATTTGGCAGAAATAATTAGAACATCATATGATCATGATCACACATCCTTCTCACTAATGAATCCAAGAGGAAACCAGTCTGAAGATGAAGATACAACGAAGAGCAGAAGAAAAAAATAAATAAAAACAGAAAATTCGAAAAGAAACAGCAAATTACTGAAATAATAAACCCTAATCGAATGGCAGAAAAATCCTAAACCCTAAACGAAGGACACAAATGGCACGCATGAATCGACCCCGGAACTCTCTCCGTGTATCACGGAGAATGTACAGAAGCAGCTGCGAGGTATACTTCCGGTCGCACATTCAGTGTTCACAACTTCTGAAGCAGATTTTGAACCGGCGATTCATACGGTTCATCCAAAGTCGAAGTGCAGAGAAATTGCAACAGGACCCCTCAGACATCGATCACACGTGACTAAAACTCAGCAAACTAGAACTTCATTTCCAAATTCAGAGCACTTGTAACTAAACTCCAAAACAAAACTCTCGCTTCTTACTCCCTGCACAAATGACAATTAATTTAACGGTACCTCGAAACGCAGCTATGCGCGCAGACGCTCACCACCGCAAGCTCTCCAGCAACCGGGCTCTGCAGCTCTCCAACGACGACGGTGAAGTCTGCAGAAACAACAACGGTGATACCTGCAGCAGAGGGGTGAAACGAGCGAGTGCAAGATCAGAAATTCGCTCGCTTCACGCCCATTCTTCACATCCTGAGGAGAAGCATGGCCATTCTTAATCTTCAGAGAATGGGACCTCCGCGAGCCACTGCGAGCCAACGAGAGAGCGCCACGTCCCCATTCTCTACAATGAGAATGGGTTGAAGAAGGTGTGACTACCCCTATTGTACATTGTTTTCAGTAACCCTTAAACGTTAGGTTGGTGATCATGGAAATCATCATGTGGGACATCATCTACTTTAAAAGAAACCAAAAATATTCATTGGAGGTCAAACTATTGTAGAAGATCTCTCCTCTTTGCACAAGATTTTGGAGATGAATAGTTGCACTTCTATCCTATACAGAAGGATTCTTTGTCATTCATCGACCAGAAAATGGCCGCGGCATCGTTTATAGGTTAACCCTTAAAGGATGGACTAGTAGCTATGGAAGTCATCCCTTTTGAAATCATACGACATCATCTACTTTACAAAAACCAAAAATATTCATTGGAAGTCAACTTATTGTGCAAGATCTCTCCTTTTTGCACAAAATTCCAAGGACGAACAATTGCACTTCTAGCCTACGTAGGAAGATTCTTTGTCATCCAATGGATAAGAAATGTCTGTGGCATCGTTTAAGGGTTAATTCTTGAAGGAGTCAACCTTGCAGTCCCTTTGTCCAAGATAGTCATGAAAATTGCTCTTGGTTGTTGAACAAAAAGGTACATTCTTTATTTCTATAATAAATAATGAAGTCATATATTGATCAACCACTTTTCAACCTCAATGTCCTTCAAGGGTTAATGAGAGGTCATGTACATTTCTTGAGATGGCCACAAGAATCAATTTAACTTTCAGAGGATAAGAACTGCAACTATGGCGAGCCCATTAGACACTTATGTTTATTATTCAACTTTTCAAAGAAAATTGTTGATGGACATGTGCAATGACACTAGAATGTGACCTAGAAATGAGACCCTATGAGCCTTGAGCCTAGATGTAAGTAGATATTCTATAACTATTGAAGGTGTTTGTATCATACATACTTATAATATGAGTACATTATAACCATGTAAGGTTCTTGTAACATAGGTACCTATAATATATACTATAACCATAGAAGGTTCCTATAATATAGATACCTAGAACATAAACACCCATAATATAAGTAGGCACTTATTATATAAACATCCTATAACTATGGAAGGTGCATATAACATAGGTACCTAAAGCATGGCATCCATAATATAAGTAGGCAGTTATTATATAAACATCCTATAACTATGGAAGGTGCTTATAACATAGGTACTTAGAATATATACACCTTTAATATAAACATCCTATAACCATTAGAGAAAATTTGAGGGCTCAATATGTTTGTTTCAAGGGTGTTTACTTGCTTGTTCCCTATGTTGTCGGAGAACATTTAGTTGCTGGCTAGAAAATAAATATCAAAAAAATTAAAAAATTAAAAAAAATCTTAGTTCTGAAATGCGAAAAGAAGTTGCCAAATTTTTTTTTTTAAAATTTGACATGGCACGGTCTCAGCCACGTCAAATTGCAGTAGTGGCGTAATTCCTATGTTCCCCACAGCCTAGGAACTTGTAGGCATGTACAGACCTCAAATCTTCCCTAATGCGATGGAAGGTGCTTATAACATAGGTACCTACAATATAAACACCTATAACTATAGAAGGTACCTATAATATAGGTACCAATAACATAGGAGCCTAGGCTCCTAAGCTCATGGGCTCAAGATCCTAGGCTCACATGCTAGCAACCGTGTGAACATGTGAAAGCTAATGAAATCCAATGCAACCTACATTGATTAGTGAAATTAGGTTGTCCCTCACTAATTTCTTAACATTTTACACAATACACTAGAAGAAAACTGCCTCCATTTCAACGAAAACAATCCAATGCAAAATGCAGTTTTTTGCCCCAAAATGCAAAAATTGCGTTGATCTTGATTTTGATTTTTTTGTTGAAGAAATATTTAAATTGAGTTTGACTACAATTGATACAACTAATTTTATCAAGTCTAATTTCTAATCTAAATTATAATTCTCAGAAATTCCTAAAATTGAAAAAGTTCTTGCAGTGGCAAGTTGGATGTTTATTAACATGGTCATAGTTACTTCATCAAATTTCCTAATATAAACAAGAGATTTCACCATAAAAGGGACCTAATGTTCTTCATTGAAATTTACACTTTGTATAAGAGTGAGGTTTTTGAGCTCATATTGTAATCAATATGAATTTTCTTGACCTAGAAGTTTCAAAATTCTTAGTAATTCAATTTTCTTCCGAAAATTCTAAAAAAATTATGATGGATTGAAGACATATGGTTTAATCTTTGAAAAATATATAACAATATCTTCGGTTCATTTTATGATGGGCAAAATGAAGACGGATACTAAAGTTTGACCCCCATGGTTGTAGTGTCACAATTAATTAGGTGTGATTATTATAATTCTAGCCAAAGATGCAACTCCATTGAGAGTTGGCCGTAGAGAGTATCTGAAATATGAATTCCCACACTAGATTTTGGGCCAATGCTTTGCAAGACATTCCGGTGGGTGAGGAGAAAGTTCACTTGATTTTAACATTCCAGTCGACGAGGACACTTCAGAACCCAAGAAAATGAGTCCCACTATACGTAAGTTACATCTGAGCTCTCACGTGTTGTAAGAAGATTACCGGCATTTTCTCTACACATAAATGCAGAAGCTTGTGTTGTGGATCTTCTCTACAATTCATGTCAGAATTGGTTATTTAAATTGGAAAAATTGGTCACCAGTAATCTTTACAAGAACACAGACCATCTTTGAAGTGATGGAATCGATTTGCATCCCGAACCACAATCTCTTTTCTAGTCACCTTGGAGATTAGTTTTGTTGTTGTATGACAATCTGAACACACCCGATGGTTATTGTAAACGCGAATTATATTACTAGGTACGCAGATATGTCCATATGCAATAGCCAACTTCTCGCTGTGAGAGCACAGAGCAAATTCTTTATCCTTCTCATCAATATTACGCAACACAAGCTGGGTATCGGGAAGGTAACCTTGGGCCTTGATTTTTTTAGTTAATCTGCTCAACTCAGCATATATCTCCTTCTCTTCAGGGTGAGATGTATCCCCTACAACAAACTCATGGATCTTGTTCTTAACTGCAATCCAGCTACGCCCTGGTTCCTTGCGTATACCTCTCTCCTGCATCATAGTGCGCACTAAAGACACCTCCTCCCACTTGCCAGCTGCAGCATAGATGTTGGAGAGGAGCACATACGTAGAGGCCTCCATGGGTTTCAACTTCATAAGCTCTTTCGCTGCAAGCTCACCCAACTCCACGTTACCATACGTTCTACAAGCACCAAGCAAAGCTCCCCAAGTTACTTCATCTGGCTCAAGTGGCATGTTACCAATGAAGAGCTTGGCTTCCTCCAAGTGCCCTGCTCGCCCAAGAAGATCCACCATGCAGGAATAATGAACGACATCCGGTTCAATGCCATAGTCTTGCGCCATAACCAAAAATAATTGACGGCCTTCATCAACAAGGCCTGCATGACTACAGGCCGACAACACTGCTGCAAACGAAAGCCCATCAGGTTTGACACCATCTGCATTCATTTTCCTGAAGACTTCCAGAGCTTCATACCCACATCCATGTTGTGCAAGTCCACCAATCATCGCTGTCCATGAGAATACATCCCGTTCCTCCATTCTGTCAAAAACTAGTCGGGCATCATCAATGCTGCCACTCTTTGCATACATGTGAACAAGCGCATTCCCCAAACGCAAATCCGACATAAGTCCTGCTTCCAGAATATGGCTATGAACCTGCTTCAACCACTTTAAAGCCCCTGCACTTGAGCACGCATTCAAGAGGCTCGTATAAGTGAATGCATCTGGTTTGAATCCTTCCTGTTTCATCTGAAGAAGAAGTCGATACGCTTCCTCACCACAACCACTTTCTGCATATGCGCCAATCATCGCAGTCCATGTGATTACATCGCGTTCCTTCATCCTGTCAAAGACTAATCGGGCATCATCAATACGTCCACTCTCTGCATATGCGCGGATCATCACAGTCCAAGCAATTACATCGCGTTCTTTCATCCTGTCAAAAACCTGTTGGGCATCATCAATACTGCCACTCCTTGCATACATCTGCACGAGTGCACTGCTCACACGCAATTCCGACTCAAGACCTGCTTCCAAGACATGGCTATGCACGTCCTTCACCCACTGCAAAGCCCCCGCACTTGCAGATGCATTCAAGATGCTCAGAAAAGTGATTGCATCTGGTTTGAAGCCTTCCTGTTTCATTCGGAGAAACAGTCGATATGCTTCCTCACCATAACCACTTTCGGCATATACGCCAATCAGCACAGTCCACGTGATCACATCGTGTTCCTTCATCCTGTCAAAAACTTGTTGGGCATCATCAATACTGCCACTTCTTGCATACATCTGCACGAGCGCACTGCTCACACGCAAGTCCAACTCAAGCCCTGCTTCCAGGACATGGCCATGAACCTCTTTCACCCACTCCAAAGCCCTTGCGCCTTTAGGTGCATTCAGGATGCTCAGAAAAGTGATTGCATCTGGTTTGAAGCCTATCTGTTTCATTTGGAGAAACAGACGATATGCTTCCTCACCACAACCACTATCTGCATACGCTTTGATCATCACATTCCAGGAAATCACATTACGACTTGTCAACTCATCAAAAGTTTTCCTTGCCTCCTTTATGCACCCACATTTTGCATACATCTGAACCAGCGCAGTCCCTACACGCACACCTGATTCAAGGCTACCACGTCTGATACACTTATGGACCTCTTTGCCCCATTTCAGGGTTGATGGGCTGCCACATGCCTTCAGGATGCTCACATATGAAACCTCGTCAGGCTGGGCCCCTTCTTGGCGCATTCCATTGAAAAGTTCCATTGCATCTTGACCATGATTGTGCTGAGCATAACCTCCAATCATGATGTTCCAACTAATAACATCCTTCTTCACAAGTTCATCAAATACTCTTCGTGCATCCAGCAATCTCCCACATCTGATATACACCATCAATAGGTTGTTTGCCACATATAGATTTTGGTCCATTTTGCTCTGAACGATGCAGTCATGAGCTTGCTTGGCCGCAGTAAGGTCCTTCTGCTTCAAGCACAGCTTTAGAACTTCAACATACATGTATGAGTCTACAAAAATACCTTGTTGTAGACAATTCTTCAAAACAACAAGTGCTTCACTCGTGGTTCTTGCACTTTGCATGTGTATGTTGCCACGGCCACCCTGTCCAATTTGTAAATTGCCCTTGGGTAACCTGAGTCATTAATACATTTTGTATAAGAGAAACCTTAATAAAGTGGAAAACTTTAATCAGATCTTTTGATTTACACATATTCGGATGCATCATTGCTATCCATCTGAGAAAGTGATCACATTGTAGTGTACCTAATAAACACTTGAACAGTGAATATCAAGAAAGAATCAAAGAGAAGTGCGTGTTGCTTTGAAAACCAATTCCTCACAAAATTCAAGCTGCAACTACAAAAATGATATTGACATCCACCTTCAATTCGTCAGCTTCATCTACAACAAAAGCAGGTATTGTCTGTACTTCTGGTAAGAAACAAAACAAATGAACTCAATTGTAGGATTACATGCTCATGCCAGTACCTATTTGATTGTTCATTGGCTTGACAATCACTGCTTTGATAACCAACATGACGTTGTAGTTTGTCTTGAATCTCCGATTTGAGCATTGCCTTCACCCACGGTGGAGTTGACCAACCATCTATCCAAAGTGCTTTTCCTGTCACCTTATGTTTGAAGTCAGGTGATTTGGGATTCCTCTGGACGCACCACAGCCAATGGTCAAATATGGAAACCCAACAGAGGAATCTAATTATGTTGTCAAGCACTGAAGTGATCTGTTTAGCCTTCACTCCACTCCAAAACATACAAAAGATGAAATATTTTCAGTGTATCCTGCAGCACCCATAACCTTGTACAAGCAAGAAATATCCTCCTCATTGATTATCAACAACTTTGTAATATCAAACGAACTCGCGGTCCTAGCGATACCTTGTCAACTCTGTTGTCCCACCACTGCGATCGATCCGCACAATACTCCTCCCAAACTTGATCAATCGTATGTGCTTCGCCTGCATCTAACAGGAACATTTTTCATCCATGTCAGTCACGTTCCGGGAGAGACACCCAAACCCCTGAACCCTGAACCCACCTGATCCACTCATACTCGAAGATGGTCTTCTCCAAACTGATGATGATGAACACCTGATTTCTGTATTGATGGATGCTCCATGGGAGAACGAGAGCGTTGATGTAGAGGGGTGGAGAAGCCATGGATACTTGAAGAGTGTGATGGCACACACAGACTGGTCACATAAAATCCCAAAAGTGCGTCAAAAAGCATGTTAGTACCAGTTTGAGCAGCATAAGCTTCTCATCTCATCAAATACTGATGTTTAGTGTTTAGGGTTCAGTCAAGTAAGCTCATCTCCTGTCAATTTGGAGAAAATGGAACACCTTGTTCATCAAACATTGCAGTGGAGGAGACCTGAATATATTTGGATACATGTAGTTCAACACAATTCACAACAGTATGGCTCATATAGTATAGCAACAGGTGTATGGCCATGAGTTAGTCTACCCTCACTCACCTGTGCACCAGCTTCACGCACCGAAAAGCTTCTCCGTTGTTGCCCACAACACAACAAAAGGCGCATGAATGCAGACATTTGTGGCTCAGCATCCACAAAATGCTGAACAGGAAAGAATCCTACTCTTCTACGCCGCAAAATAAAATCTTAAACCCCGAATCCTGCGGGAACCAGAAAATCACTGTAGAATGCACAATGCACCAGTGGAAGGGTGCCACTCATGGTTTTCAGGGTTTAGGTACACCACTGCAAACATGCCACTAATCGAAAGCAGCCGCACGGCCATAGGGATACATACCGGTACTCTAGATGTAGCAGAGTTCCAAGACTGGAATCTGGCAAGAATTCTCCCAAGCATCGAGCGCAAGAATACGAAGCAGGCGGGGGAATCGAGAATTAAAGCGCTGGACAGCGGAAGACGACATGGGCAGAGATTCACGGCGGACGTAATTACCAGCAAGATCTCAACAAGGCAGGACCGCCACAGCAAGGACCACCACGACCCACGACGCTTGAGAGCAGCATTCAACCCCAAAATCCAGACACCGCACGGAATCCAAGAAACACGAGGGTGACCATGCACGGACGAAAGGTGGCCGCGCGCGATCCAGTCACCACCCACCTACATTTTTTGCTCGAATCCCATCTAAGGATTTCGTGATGGTTCGCTGCTCTGTTGTTCCGATTAGTAGGGCTGAGTGGACGTTCGTGATTGTGGCGATCGATGAGACGAAGAGGGGGAAGAAGACAGAAGAAGGAAAGAACAGAAGAGACAAGGAGCAAAGAATGACAGGGAAGTGAGCGAGCCAAGAGCCGGAGACCGATGGAACAGCCCAAGGACGAATCCACGCAGGGCGGGGCCAAGCAATCCGAACAAGCCAAGGACCAAGAAGGGCGCCCAAGACGACAGCAGGCGTTGAAGACATTGAAATCAGCGCTGCAAGAGGCGAGATTCACAGCGAGAGAATTTTCCAGCCGGTTCCAGGTTCTTTTGCTTTATTTAATTTTTTGTGTAAGCATTGTCTGTAAACTTATTGGAGACACGGAGAGTGAACAGTGATCTATCAGTAACTAAGGTGGGTACACCCAAAAGTGCCACAAATTGGTATTGTGTCTAGTTACTATTATTAGGCTGTTTAGAATTTCATATTGCCTCGTTGGCAAGTGAAAGGAGGTTCTAATGCACCAAAGAAAACGCCATTTGGATATACTATGCAAAAGTTATGGAGGGTCAAAGTTTGTTTCTAAAAGCGTTTCTTCCACATAGGTACATAATTGGTTTGGGAAATGTACGCAGTCTGAAGATGGTTGTTTAAAATTAGGTGCCATTTGGGGGGTGCCTACTATACTCCTCAAATTGCACAAATAAGCAATTCAACATGGTTCCCATTATTATATTCAAAAACATTTCATGGAATCTTGTTGGTAATCACAAGGGGATTCTAGATTTTCTTAGAATGCATTTTTTGGATGCCATATGAATAAACTATGAATTTTCAAAGTGCTGAAAATAGGTATTTTAGAAACGACCATAGACTCTCTTGAATAGTGGGAGTACATTTTAGAGAAGAATTTAGATTATTTGGTTTCAGAAAGCAGTCAAAATTAGGTGTAGTTACCTTAATCACTACACTAAATAGTGAAATGAGGTTGCCCCTCACTAATTTCTTGACATTTGACACTACATAAATATTTACAATTATTGGAAAAGAATGAAATACTTTTGAATTCCATATCGTTAAAATGGGGACTCGTGAACCTCCATGTGTGCAAATGAAAATATTTTTAGAAATTTTTGTTGACTATGATGGCTTGTTAAGTAACTTTCTTGTGGTAAGGCAACCTAATTGTTAAGGCAACCTAATTTCACTATTTAGTGTAGGGATTCATAATATAAAAAATGATTTCTTCCGACCAAGTATGAGTCAAAATTGTATGAGGGAGAATTATGAGTGGAGTACCTTATGGGGTTTATGGAAAGGAAGTGATTCTCATACATCATTGTGAGTGGATGTAAAGGAGTGTAAGTATGGTCCAATTGAAAATATTTGCAAGAAAAGGCTAATCCCTAAATGCTTGAGACACCAAATTATGGTGTTGACAAAACTTTGAACTTAAATGAAACCTTTACCAAGTTACTATTTTTAGTAGTTACTATTTATGAAAAGTTATTTTTGAGGCCTAATTTTAGCATTAGAAATCCGAATTTGAAAATGAATGACTATGATTTTTCTATTCAAGATGTTGTATAGGGGTGTCCATTGCAAATCTTTATTTCTTTAGTGTTGAGGGCTCTTGAAAATGAGCCTCAAATACAATAGATCTTGAAGAAAAATCACATATAAAGTTGTAGAGAAGAAATTCATTTTAAAAAGTTGTAAATTGATCAAGGTTATGCATGTTATGCTCTTGAACTTCATATTTCATGTTGAACTTCATGCTAACCAATTTTTAATATTTGACATGTGAAAAGTGGATTGAAAGCCTTCAAATTACTTTCACAGTTTTAACACTCTCATGATCAAACATTATAACCTTTCAATCCATAAGTGACATTGTGGTGGGGTTTTTTTCCTATATGATCCCCTATATGTCTAGTTTGAATTTGTATAGATACAATTAAAAGAAATTGATAAAACTTATCAAAATGTTGACTTTTTGTTGAATTTAGAGAAAATTCCAAGAAGGTGAGAATTTTGGGGTTAAAGTAATTTTGAGAATTTAGACATTTAGGGGTTGCATCATGTAGCCATGGTGAAGTGATAATGGTGGTGTCAATTTGGTTATTTAAAGGTCTAGAAAGAATGTTTCAGTATGTAGTATAAAATTTGGGGATTGTGTTTATGGGATGAGGTGTGTTGTAATTAGTTTTTAGGACTCCATTTGACCCATTTGGAGTCCAAATTGGAGGTTTTTGTTGAGATTTTGGTCTTCAAGGTTGTCCTAATCTCTTAGAGTCTATGTTAGGATGATTTGAGATGGTAGGACACATGTTTGGGTGATTTAAGGATGTTACTTCCTTCTCCTTTAGAGTTATTTAATTAAAAATTGACCAAAAACTTTATGAGAGTCCATTGCTTGAAGGGCAAAATAACTTAGGGTCCCATACATTCCTTATCGACCATCTGTAGGGGTCCTTTTTGTTAATGCAGTGAAGAACTCTCATAGCATGTGGACCTAAGATCTTGAGCCCAAGAGCCTAGGCACTTATGTTATCGATACCTAATGTGGTTATAGAATGCCTATGTTACAAGTACCTATGTATTAGGGCATCCTCAATGCATCACAAAGTTCCTCTATCACAAATTGTCAATAGTAATTGTATAATTATCGTTGGGCACTACTTTCATGTTGCATTCTTTCATTTGGAAACATTGTTACAACATAATATAGTCATTCATGATTACAATGCGGTTTAGACAAGTCATTCATATTTGAGTTTCAAGTGTTAAAGTTACACAATAACTATGCATGATTGAATATGTATGACTTCAATGATTTAGTAATGGGTGACCGACTTCGTGCAACATTAGTGCTTATTTAAGACATATAAAATTCATGCAATAATCACAAAACATCATATCCATGCATAGTTATTGCACTAACATTGAATTTTTTTATCTTTCACACTTTTTGGTACCAAGTCAATTGAAAAACAAGAATTGTGTTGAAAGTAATAGTTTAGACCTCATTTAGGCATAGTAGAATACTTTTTTTCAAAATACTTTGATCAATGAAAAGTTGTTAAATCAAGATATCTTTCATTTAAGAAAATCCATTTGAAATTTAGAGTCTCCAATCAAAAGTTATGGACAAAATTCAAAGATGGGTTGGATGTGACATTTTTTTAAACATTTTCAAATATTCTCTCTGAATTTTATCCATAAATTTTTAATGGAAGCTCTAAATCCCATACGGATTTTTGGAGATGAAATCTATCTTGATTTAACAACTTTTCATTGATAAAAATTTTCTAAAAGAAATTATTCTACTATGAGTAAATGAGATCTGAATTGCTACTTTCAACACAATTCCTACACTTCAACAATGAGTAGTCAAGCTCTCATCTTCAAGTTATCCCATATCTTTTGAGTATTCATGACGGACAATGGACTTTAGTATAAAATGGCCTCTCCACCCTCCATTCCCATGAAGAGTCAAAGAATTGATTCTTCCTTTATTACATCAAGTTTCTTGGTGGCCTACTAATGAATTCCATTCAAGCTGAAATTGGGTGCCAATGAAATGATTCCTTCACTACTCTATCAAGTTTCTTGGTGACCTGCTTATGAATTCATTCCAAGCTAAAGTTGAATGCTCTATAGTAATCATTGAGTCGATGATTATGTCTGTTGTTTTTGTTGTTCATTTCGAAGCTACAACAGTGAATATATTAACTCAATTTATAAAATGAAAGCGCTTGATGAATATACAATCAAATCAATTTTAGTTTATATCTTAATGATTGCACCATTTAATTAGAAGTATTACAATACAAAGAGAAATGACATTATTGTCATGGATTTTCTGTGTACTGAAAAGCACAAAAAATGCATGACAATAATAACTAATTTAAATGCATAATTTGTGTCTTTTTCATTCATTTGATTAACATATAGAAGCCATGTAGTTAACATTGATTACAAAGTAGTGCCAAATCATTGTAGTAATTTTGTGCATTGTAATGATGCAAAAAATTATGAATTAATGTGCGCACCCATGAAACAATAGTAACTACATGATAATTGTTGACAATCCATAGGTTCTAAACTTTGTGACAATCTTTTCAAGTGAGTTGAAGTAGGTACTTTTTTTCAAGTAAGTTGAAGTAATACACAAAAAATTCATGATTGTTTGTGTGATTTGATGTAGGTATCACATTGGAAAACAAACTTTGTATATAGACTCTCATATCAATAGAGAAAGAATATTCAATGGAGTTTGGAAAGCTGTAGACCAATCAAAGCAATTTCAAATGATAAGTACAGTGGGAGCATTTAATGACTACTTGGTGATATTTGATCACAACTAGGTAATATTACTATGGTTGTGCTTATGGATTTTAGCATGTTACTTTTGTGGATCTTGGAAGAATTGAAACTTACTATCATTGTATGTAGATAGGTGAGATTCATCAACTTCAATAGCCACCTCCTACCACCTTTTTGTTGTATTGTTTGCATGTCATTGAACATTGTGTAAAGAAACACTAGAAACATTTGATGCAACTTGTTTAGATATGTGGTAGCCCTATCAGTTAATGTAATGTCTATTAGATTTGGAACTTCTTTATTTTTATCTATCTATATTGGATTATTCTATACAATGCTCATCGGTTTGTAACAAGGAATTTTTCTATTTGTGTATTGTGTATGATTTTGGTAAATTGTTTTAGCTATGTAAAGTCTATTTTTTTAGTCCTTAGAAAGAAAAAATTGCCAAACTCCCATATTCAGTCACAAATCAAGGGCCATGCAAAACTATTTTGTGCTTGAAATGAAATAGTTTATTTTAATTTTTAGAATGAGATTTAAAACTAAACTCATCTAAAAAAACTCTTCCAAGGGCATAACCAACATGATCATGATTAGAGATGAATGATATACACACTAATAAAGTTGTGTGAGAAATGGCTCACCATGTAGTGACTAATGTTTGATTCTCTAGAGCCTTCAACATTGAATTGACTCCATGTTTGACATTCTTCCCAAATTCCTCTTGTAGTTTTGTTCAAGCTCATAAAGTTGGAATTTTGTCAAAGTTGGGTGGAGCAACTATAATGCCTACCACATTTCAATTCTCTCCCTTCTATTAGAACCTCCTCCAAGATAATTGTGCTCAACATTCCAAACATCTATATACAACTTTTAATCATGAACACTAAAAAGGCTCTTCTAGAACAATTTTGAATCATGTGCACCACTCATTGAGAGATTATTTGGAATGTTGTTGTTCTTCCTAGATCTTCACCTTATCATTATGAGCACTAGTAGATGAAACAACTTTTTCCATGTGAATTATTGCAATCCATTGCAAATCTTTATCTCACATGTTCTATACACATTGAAAGTGAAGGGTCAATTTTTTTTTAACAATCCTAATCCAAGTATTTAATGCACAAATATGAACTTGAGTAAAAGGAATGGGAAAATAGGCCTCAAATTTCTAATAGGCACCATTCCTCTAGCACTAGTAAAAATGAGAGGTTTGGGCACCACCTTCCAAGGCGAAGAGCACTATGATATTTTCCAAAGGTACCTTGCCTCATACCAAGTTGTAAGTTTGACTATTTTTTGCCTACAATGCATAAGTTGAGCTTTTGTGGAGAAAGTTTTTGTACCTATTTTATTTTAGCAATTAGGTCAATACTTGAACTTATGCCACTACTGTCTCTCCAACGATGTATGTGAGTGAAATGCAAGCATGTGAGCCTTGAGCATATCTATAAGTAGATATACTACAAGCATTGAAAGTGTTTATGATGTGAACACCTATAATATTGTTATCTACAACATAGGTACACTATAATCATAGAAAGTTTCTATAATATAAACACCTATAATCTAGGTGTATAGTCTTCTAGGTTCATGGGCTCATGTTCTTAAGCTCACATAATAGCAACCATATGTGTAAGAGTTTGTATTTTGTATTCAATCTTTGTTATTCCTCAATTTTGTTTGTGTTTTTTGTTTGGTGATTATAGTGGGCATTTGTTTTGTTGTTATCTTTGAGCATTGTTTTTCTGAGATAATGATTTCATGGTTTAAGCATTGAAAAATGGGTTGCAAATTTACAATCAGGTGCAATTATCTTTGAACCATCCTAACTAGGATTTTTAATTTCATATATTTTCAATTGATGATGCCATTTGAAACATGAAAAACATGGATAACACATGAAAAAGATGGATAAAAATTTGTCATTCATCTAAAAGTATATGCATTAATAAAAATATGGTGATGCCATCCCAAGATTTTTAAAGAATGCAACAAATTCATTGACTAGAAAACAAGGAATCTCTTCCAAAACACTTAGTACTTCATCAAAATTATTTTGTATTGCTTTTAAATTGAATAATTTTTCCAAATAAACCCAAGCTAGTTTTAGGACTAGAGTTTTAATCAATGAGGTGACATCTATACATGCATAGTTTCTTAAAGGGCTTAGGCTCTAAAATCGCCCACCTCCTCAAATGTACACTACTTGCACATGTTGCTTTTTTGTTGTACCAACAATGTTATAATAGTGTACATTTGAGGAGGTGGGTGATTTTAGAGCCCTATGCCATTTCAGCTTCAAAAATTCATAACTAATTCCACAAAGCTACCCCCAAAATGAAACGACTTGGGTTAAATGCCAATTCCATTTGTCTTTAAAGGGAAATTTACTCAAAAATATTTCAAAAAGTTTCAACTCCCCACATTCAGTTTCGGCTCCTAACTTAAATGGGCGCTTTGTGGACCTCCTACCTTACCTTGAATTCCTTGAATGCCTCCCACTTGGACTTGAGAATCAGCCCCAGTCTATTCCAGCAGAGTTTTGCCTGTAAACCTCCACTTTCTGCGTGGGCCAACTGAGTTTTCCGCATGTTAAAAAATTTCACAGCATTTGCAATAGGACTCAAGAATTGGAAAGTGGGCGACTTTCATGTCCTTGCCAAGGTTTCGTTTCTGGGATTCGTGGGCAATTGTCCAGGATACCTACAATGCTTTGTATCACAAATCCCAACCCCGCCAGAGGTGAGATCAGAACTCACGCAATCCACTCCACGCTGTTCGGGGATCACTGCTGCAAGCTCCATCTTTCCAAGAATTTTATGGTTTATTTAGGGTTTAGTCAGTCATGCAGATGAGCCGTGAAGGAGCTGAGACATCTTTCGGAAGGTGGAGGAGCTTCACATTCTCATTTGCTTGGGCCTTGTCATGCTCCTAACGCTTGAAAGAGAGGGCACTTTGTCAAGTGGGGGCGCGTGTGTAATTTTGGTCACAGATGTGTTTTTTGGGTGGATTAGGAGCTTTTTGTGGCATTCGTTTAACCCCTTGCGTGAACAGAAAGTTGGAAGCTCATATCCAATTATATTAACTTCCAAAATTAATAGGATTGTAGGGCATAGCTTCTAACAATTCAGAATGTACGTAATGGTTTCTTCTTTCCAGCTTGTCGTTTTGGGCCTTTTAGGCCTTCAGATTTCATTGATGAGAATTCTCACAGTGTTTTGTGGTTGCAGCATCAACCTCGTTTCTTGGGGAGAACGATGTTGTCTCTGAAGGATGGCATGCTCCATTGTATGCGTCCTGCTTTGAGTATCCCATGCTTTCGACATGGACAGGTTTACGCACTCTTCTTCTTTCGTATGCTTGGCTAATCTTTTTCGTCAGTCTTTGCATTGGGTTTTCTTTCCTTGTTTGTCGAGCGAATTGCACATAATGGGTGCTATGCAATGGTCAGAAAATGAAGCGTAACCCCGGCTGCATCCATATTTCAGAGCCTCCGACTGGGCACAACCTGGAGCAGTCCCCCCACTGGACACCCTCGGACGCATGCATCTCCAGTCAAGGCTGTCGATGTGCATGTCAAGGAGATGAAAGAGACTGTCATTGGCAACATTGCGAAAGACCGTTCCAGTATGTTCTTTAGCCTCCAAGTGTGAGGCCCACGTTTTCTCCTTTGAATGCATGATTCTGTAGAATCGTTGCCACTCGGTGATCTTCTAATAACTTAGGTGAGAGCTCTTTGAAGTTCAAGAGCATGCCACTCTGAGCGACTAGGGTTTAGGGTTTTAAGAATTAGGGTTTTGGGGTGAAGTGGAAGTTTTGCTGAATTAGCAGAATCGTTTTGCAGAGGTGGCCCGAGTGGTTCTCAAGAAAGGGAAGACCCAATTGTTCCGGACCGGCAATCCAATGGTGTACAGTGGAGCCGTGGACAAAGTGGTGGGGAGGCCGCCTCCTGTGGCAGGTGATCTTGTCCTGGTTACAAATGGTGCTGAGCAACCTATTGCATGGGGAGTGTACAATCCATTATCTATGTTTGCGGTTCGCATCATGCAAACGGAAGATGAAGCTCGCAGGTACCAACTCCAGTGCCTGCAAATCTTGTCTTTCGTTACCCTTTGTCTCAAGGTTTGGGAGTACGTCATGATAAGACTTTCTTTTGTGCAGTGCGACCGACACATGCAATGTGCTTTGCCGATTCTGGTGATATATTTGGCTTCGTCGTAATGGTGTTTTTCACAGTTTGATTATTTGAATTGGTTGATTTTAAAACCAGGAATCTTGGTCTTTTCGAAGTGAACTCAATCTTTTTTCCTCAAAGACAAGTGGGAATTTTACGGTCTTGAATATTGTATGTGGACGAATGCTATATAACCCACAGATGAACCCAAATCACTTAATACTACTTTCCATTCATTTTGGTTCAACATTTTAGTCACAATTGCATACTTGGTACTCACAAGCGTCCGGTTGTAATCAGAGAACCGGAATGCGTGCTCAACATGGAGATGTTGCTGCAATCTAGAATTTCAGCAGCTGTAACGTTGCGTAAACTTTTGGGACTTCCCTCCAATCATACGAATGTTTTTCGCCTCGTGAACAGTGAAGGTGATAGGCAAGTGCATATACTGGATGGGTGGAAATCCGCATTTTGCGTTTGTTGGTTGGGATCTGTGATTGAATGCGTAGATTCGCAGCATCAAGGATCTCCTGAAAAAGAATTTGTTTTGTACTGTCAAATAATAGAAAAGTGGCTGGGTACAGGTTGTCAGGCTTAATTGTTGACGTCCTTGGGGAGCATGTGGTGGTGGCCTCATCTGCGGCATGGGTTGAGAGGCACAGGACTACCATTGAGCAAGCTCTGGGCAAGGCCATCAAGACTTCTCATATGTCTTGGAGACCATCTGTTGAAATTCTTAAGGAAGAGGGCTTGCAAGTTGATGCTTCGAAGGACTCTTCATTTGATACTGCTCTGGATGGAATGGATGACTTTGAGGTAATTGGGGTAATTCTTGGCTTATCTTTATGTTTATGTACACCAAGAACTCATGTTTTTTTGTAATCTTGATCAGTTTTTCATATTGCTTTTGTTGCAGTAATTGTTAAAGTTATGAAGCTACAAGGGAGAGGATGGTGCTTAGTCTTAGGGAAATAGTTTGAACTTGGTCATTTCCACGAATGCGGGTCCAGGAAGAATTAATGAAAGTTGTATATAGGCTTTAACTCCTGAAGCTAAGAATAGAAGATTGGGGTAACTTTCAAAACGTGTTTCTTCTGTTCAAAAATTTGGCTTATGATCACTTCATTTTATAGCTACATTATGTTATCTTCCTAAAAGCTTCCTAAACGGTTTAGTCAACTTCTAGGGCCATTTGCGCAATGACGGGGAAAGAGTGCTGAATTACAGGCAAGGGTTAATGAACTTCAGAGCACCGTTACCTTGCAAGCTATGTTTCAATTTTTGACCATTTTGAACTTAGTTGTGAGAGGTTTTGCAGGTACTAGAGAATGGAGTCCGATATTTCGCATCTTTAGGTGGCCAAAAGACAGGATTTTATGCCGATCAACGGGACAGCCGGTTGTTACTCCGTTCAATTACAAACGGATCTGCTGTGCTAGATTTGTGCTGCTACAGTGGTGGCTTTGCATTGAATGCTGCTTTAGGGGGTGCCTCACATACAACTGGTAAGCAGATTTGTGCCAATGTCCTTGATTCCTCCGCTGGCAATTAAGACCTATGGAGATGGTGTTTGACTGATGCATGTGTCCTCTTCTCTGGTGCCCTTTTGTAACAGGTGTGGACTCCTCCTCGCCTGCTTTGGAACTTGCCAAAGCCAATGCGTCCTTGAACCAGATAGATGCAAACTTGATTAACTTTGTGAAAGCAGATGTAGGGGAATATATGAAATCAGCACTTGGGAGTGGGATGAAGTGGGATATCGTGGTTTTAGACCCGCCCAAGCTTGCCCCTACCCGCAAGGTACATATTCATGGGTCTTATCATTCCTGTAATGTCCAATTATTATTGCTGGACCAAACAGTAATGAGTAGGCTCAAGTGCGATTGTGAGATATTTGGCCTGGTTCTCGGAGGTTATAGACCTGGAAGTTTGTTCTACTTTCGTCTAAACCTCTTGATAGTAGTCTTTTTGTTGGAGAATGGAAGTGACCTATTAAGGTAGAGGATACTTTATATGTCATTTTATGCATGTTGCATATGTTGGAGTGTGATTTTGGGGAGATGTATAGAGCTGTTAAGAGATCTTTGGGTTACAGGAGCCAAATCTGCGATCCAATTTTTATCACTATGAATTTCCTATGCAGTTTCAAAGTGGGAGGTTGTAGACCCCAATAACTGACAATTTCAACCCCATTTCATTCAAAGACCACTGACGAGAGACTTTTAGCCAAGTTACGCTCACTCCACTTGCTAATGAGTGCAAGGAAGGGCATGAATAGATGGCTTGTTAGTAACTCAAATAAAAAAAGAGACTGGGTCAGGCTCATTAATGGGTTTTGTATTCTCTGCTTTTTGACTGTAGGTTTTGCAGCGTGCGACAACAAAGTACAGAAATTTGAATTCTATGGCAATGCGGTTGATCAAACCAGGTGGTCTCCTCATGACGTGCTCATGTTCAGGGGCCATGACTCAAAGTGGCAGCTTTCTCTCTGTTATTCAGGTTTTGATGCTCATCTTGTGAATCCATCAAATTTGGCTTTGCATTTCATTCTGTGGAACTTGCATCCGTAATCTTTCAACTACCGTCATGTAATATCAAAACCTACTCGTTTTCTGTTATTCCTTTTGTTATTATAGCAGTTGTCAAGTTCTGAATTCCATCTAATGTAAACGACTGTGCGCACGTTGCTGTTGCAGGAGGCCGCCTTGTCAGCAAACAGACGAGTTACGCAACTACGTTATGCAGGAGCGGCTCCTGACCATACCATTGATCCAGCATATCCTGAAGGAACCTATCTTACAAATGTCTTACTCCGAGTTCAGTAGTTGATCCTCAATTGCTCATTCATGAATTCCAGCTTTTCTTGTCTTCAAAAGTTCATATCAAGTATTAATCGTCATGAAAAGGATTGTGTGGAAATCTAGACGTGGATGAGAAAAAGTTCTTTGCTGCACTTCAGTTTCCAAACAATATTGCAATGTGAGTATCAAACTTCATATACAGGAATGGTGCAATATTGACTAGTGTCACCCCTCATGTACGCTTCTTCAGGTTGACTTGATACAACTCTGATCCTAAAATCTTCTAGGCACTTAAAAACTTTTCTATATCACTGGTCTACAATGAGCGTCCAAACTGTCAATCTGCATTTGCTGCTTTGAGGACATTTTCCCATGCTTGGAGATCAAGAATGAATGCTATATATGGAGCAATTGCTCTATGGTTACAATTTTCATTAGGTTGTTAAGTCATCTGGAATATTGGGTTGATTAGTGCCCATAATCTTTCCACCCACATCAGGAAAGGTGACGAAGCCTGGCAAATTTGTCACAGTGCCATTGTCTTCTACTTTGAGAGGGAAGCGAATTAGATGACTCTTCATGTCAATTACATTTGGAGATGTAAATTGCTCCCAATTCTTGTCTGCCAAGTAATTCACCCTTTGCACACACTCCAAGTTCTCTGGTTCTTCAAATATAGGCTCCAACCATCCCATGTGCTCGGCCCACAATGACATCCGGTAGCCATACACCTACATATTTAATTCAACCAAAATGAATCAGAGTCTATCATATGTTTGAGGATCATAACATTCTTGGGCAACACTTGCACAAGCATCAAGATTATTTTTGAGCAACACCCAACACTTTTGACCAAAAAAAGGCCATGGTACCAAGTATACTCTCTATAGTTAATGACAGAAATTCAAGATTTCTTTTTTGTTTCTCTATAAAGTGGAGAAGGATGAGTTTTGAATTGCTCAAGAATGACATGCTACCTTATCACCCTTGAAAAATGAGTCCACATCTTTTTAAGACACAACTTTGAGCTAATCTTGGGTGAAAGGCACTAAAATGCTCTCAACAATGTCAAAAGTTTGAAGTGACTCAAAAGTTTGAAACTCTTCTTTGGATGTCATTTCTAGCATAGAAGAGAGGGTTCAAAATTGCTAAATAGTGTTACAATTAAGAGTTCTATGTGTAATTTATATTGTCAAAATTCTCAAATGATTCGATTCTAGGAAGAAAAAACATGATTTGCTACAACTCAGAATATATAAAATTCTACAAAAGTGGAGTACAAGATTCACAAGGGAAAAATTGAGCAAACACCATACCTGCCCCCGAGGATGGCCTTGTTTTTGAAACCATGTGTGTCGTGCTTGATACCCACCCATGGCAATCTCGGTGTCTCTGGATCCATCCAAAGACCGTTGATTTATGTTGGCAGAGCCCACTATCACTAACTCGTCATCCACAATCATCCCTTTCGAATGCACATATACCATCATTCGTCTATTGTTTTGGGAAAGCCCCTGCATTTGTCATTCCAAACCTCTTAGAACTCCTAATCTTCTACTACTCATGATTACAATTCGATCATGCACGGTTATTCATATGCTCATATAGCATTCTCGAGATTCCTTGTTAAAAACTCTTTGGAACACTCTTTGTCTCTTCAATTTTGAAGCCAGACAGATTACTCATTTTGCTTGCTTTGCTCTAATTTGACACGATTTTGTTCAAAATAACTTTTAGTTGGCACCCTTTTCAAAAAGACAACACGACAGTATACTCAAGAATGTTAATCACAGTTAGCAATCTTTGAATGAAGTTTCTGAAAGGAGTTCACTTACATGGGGGGAGTTACTGTCCGGTGGATTAGTAGGTACAAATTCCCCAGGTTTGTGAGTCTCTTTGGTCCCAAGACAATAGAAATTCAAATAATCGGTTGGCTTTGAATGCAACAAACCGACCTCTCTTAAAGTCTCTGCAATTTTGGCGTACATCATCTTCATTGTCTGTGACTGCAGTTCCAAGCACATGCACAACCCACAAGAAAAGTCAAATCCTAACACTTAAAAGGAAATAAAGAAACCCCAACGTATCAGACGACAAGCACACTGAGGGAATTGTCATGCAATGATATTCCAAAAATTCAAGAGAAATCACAACATCATCAAATACTATTAAAAAATTTGGACTATTTCAAAAGTTTGTTTGACAACAACGTGAAGAGAATCTTCCCCATAATTCATGGAGAGGTCTCCCTAAAGTCCCATTAACATAGGAGGCTCACCCGTGTATCATGGAGAGACTTCCATATGATCACTGTAATCATAAAGAAACCTCCCTATGAGTAATGGAGAAGATTCTCATCATGGTTGTCAAAAAGTTCTTCTAAAGTCTGATTTCACACTAAACTCTGTGTAGGAGCAGAGAAAAGTAAATGGCATTGTCTAGATGATAGTAAAGATTAAAAAATTACCTGAAAGTACAAAATTTCTTGAACTGCACCACTGTTGGGTACACCCTCAGGCCACATAGGCACTATCACGTACACTGCAAACCTCTTGCCTTCTCTAATCTTACTGCAGATCCTCAATGATAGTTCCATTGGAATGAGATGATTGGCACCTGTTGAAAATTAGCCAATTTGATAAGGATTAACACTAGGTTTTTATCATACAACCTGAATACTTGAAAACATTAAAAAAAATTGGAAATTGAATGATGTTATTGATCAAATGCATGCCACACATCAAATTTACAGATTTCATAATATAAGAATGGAAATTACCGGCAGTCTTGTAGTCTGGCCAATTGTATGAAGATCCCAAAAAATATTGATTCTCAATGTATATGAAATGTTGAGCAGATCTTATTGCATTGATGTATGCCATTTGAATGCTTACGTCTATGGCTACACTTTTACCCCACACAAGTTTCTGCATCACAAAAATAAAACATTAGATGAAAAGAAGTTCTCAATATCAATTGCTGATGTTACACATAGAGGTGAAAATGCCATGATGCCTTGAAAGGTCTTCAAATAAAAGCAAGTTTTTCTCTAAGAAAAATTCAAAAGACTCTTGCCAAAAGCTCTAGTTTCTAGCATATCATTCCTGACAAAACATTCATTGATTCATTAATTACTGTTGACGCTTACCGTATGGACAATGCGCAACTATAAGGCCTATCAAGAAACAAATAGAAGTATGGGAAATTGATTTCTAACCTCTTTTTGAACCTCATCAACGGTATTTGGAAACCCCTTCACAGATCCTGAATCAATAGACCTAAATATCTGCAACCATTCTCCATAACATTGTCCACTCATTCACCTATATCAGATAAGAGTGCTACTATTCAAAAGAAACCATTTGATCACACAAACAAAGATTCCCACTAGTGCATGTCAAACCTCCTTGTGTATGAAATTTTCATTCATACAAAGTAGCCAATCAAAACATTCCAGTGATCAAGAAGTGCTTTGACATAGCATTGAATTGGAAAGGATTGGAAATTAATGAGGCTCCTATATAATTTTCTCCTCAAAACTAGTTCAAGGATAAAGCCAACAAAAATAGGTCAACAATTCTCTTTCTTTTTCTAAAATGCAACTACTTCACTTGAACATTTCCATTCACCAACAAAGGGCCCATGGGCGGATCCCTTCATTTTTAGAATACTTTTTGTTCAATCTTAAAAGACCAAGATGCCCACTTTTGGCCTCATGTTTTATGAGACAATTTGAGTAGGTCATTTGTGGACTTTTATTTTTATTTTTATCACTTTGGTTTATTTTTTGACCAACAAGTGTAGTGCTCCACTGATTCTGATGACATAAAATATGGCTTCATCTGAATTCAATCATTCACAATATGGTCAATTGAATTGGCCCAATTCAAACCTAGAAACCCTTTGTTTTGTAGGGATTAACATTCACAGCACAACTAGGTGTGCGTAGAAAATTTCTCTTCAAAATAATGACTCAGTCTGTATGTGAAGAATTAAGCTAGCTATCAAAGACTCAAGCAGTCCATAAATCCAGTCATTTAAAGGGGTTTAGCGTTTAGGGTTGAAATATCAAAAGCAAGCAGGAAAAGCCTACCTGGACATTCCAAGTTTCCGGGTCTTCATCAGTGCTCACAAACAGAGAAGGGTCTCCGGCATCCGGGGCTCGGTTAGATGGGCTCCAAAGTCCCTCGTGTCGGTCGATGTCAAGCAGCTCGTCGTCATGCCTTGAAGTGGCTTTTCTCCATCGCTGCTCAAAATTCGTGAGCACATCATAGGCAGCAGGACCTTCAATCTTGCAGTGCATGTCGTGCCAAGGCTCCCTGGGTCCTCCACTCTCTGGTGCAAACTGTTGCAAAAGAGAAATCAAAATGAAAATCAATAAAAATAAACGTTCTTGATCTTCAATCCACAATTACTATACTAATTTTGTCCTACCGAGTGTAACTATGTTACAAAATGAACTTACATACGGTTGCAACTTATTTCAAGGGAGGAATGTCTTCTCCAATGAAATTTGTGAGGACTCTTCAAAATGAATAGCACTAATGCACATACAATGGGTAAAAATATTCCTCCCTTGTTAAAAACTATAATTGCATGTAAGATCATTTTGGAACACGCACTAACAGGATAAATCACCGCACTGTAGTAGGATTCATTGAAAAGTTATAGACGTGTCATTGGTATCTGATCCTCCCATTGCGATCCTCCTACATTGAAGTTCTTGTCTGTCAAAAGTAGGTCTTCATTCGTGGGTTTCAGAGCAGCCACTTCCATCATTTGAGGTTCTCTTAGTTAGATGGAACTTGCGCTGGCATTCTTCAACAACTCTTCCAATGTTGGAAGTGTCACCCACCTCCTAACAGTTTTCAATATTGAGAACTCAATTTTATGATTAGAGACTCAGCTTCACGCTTCCAAACGTGGAGATTCATCGTCCTCTATTAGAAAATTGAACGAAGATGAAATTTCCAATCACAAATTTTCTTCCCCATCCAATTGGTCCTCCCATTCCAAGATGAAGTTTTGCCTCCTAAAGTACTAAGAAAAACACTATTGATAAGCTTGTAGAACTAGCTAGACCGAAATACAGATTTTGCACGGATAGTTGTCACTGACCTCCCAAGACTTGTTCCGAAAATCACCTTTGTGCTCGTTCTGCAAGGATGCAAAAAGATAATGCGAAGGCGTGTCCCATCGGCCAGCAGTGAGGTCCAGGCCGCCAATAAAGGAGGACAACCTCCTCTGGCCAACTGGACCACTATCAACAATGACGGATTTCTGGTGATGCGTGTACAGCGACCCAACTACCTGAAATTCAGTGACAACTTTTCTTAATTCTGTAATCAGGCATTGATTTAAACACGAGGAGTTATGAGAAAGGCACTGGTAATTAAAAATTGACTCACAACCTTCAAAAGTATATAAAGCTCTAAAGGACACACTCAATAGATTTAAAATAATCAATTTGAGTGATCACACTGTAAAAAATATAATGCAAACGGTTCCAAGTTTTATATCACGAGAATAAATGAAGAACATTGCATATGCTGGTCAAAACATGTAAAATAAAAAAAACGATCTCAATTCCTTCATAACCAGTGGAATTAACGTACCTTTTGCCTGAACCAAGTCAACTTCGATGCACCATAGCGTGGAGCTAGAATACACCGGACTCCGCTACCTTTGAAAAAACTCTTGGTTTCTTCGTCATAAGTGTTCATAACACCGGCCTGAACACAAGCAGTAGATTCAATACCTCAATCCTAAATTCAGTAAATTCTAAACCCCTAATTGATCAGATGGCCAAAAGTGGCCACTTCCAAATCTAAGAGTTGGAAGAAATCGTTCAGGAAGGTGACAAAATGTGTAAATAGAAAGGAAACATCATTCCCTAGATACTAAAAAACAAGAATATGTTTTAGAAGTTGCTATAATAAACTGTAAGCCTCCAAAGTGGACTCTCCAAAGGAATTAATCCAACACCACTGCTAACAGGATAATTGTATCCCTCTAAAAATTCAATGCAACCCTCAACGAAAACGATGAGGAAAATGATGAAAAAATTCTAAGCACACGAACTTGATTCTTAGCAACTACACATTTCATCATAAACTGCGGAATGGCTCGAGGTTCAAAATAACAGATATAAGAAAACCAATTCTAGTACTCTCAAGATCTTACAGTCAACAAGGAATAAGAAAACAACCCCAACAGGACCAAGATTTTATGGTTTAAAATTAACCGAGTACTAAATCATATAACAAAAAAATAAAAATCACATGCGCCCAAAATTCGTGTGCTCAGAATCAGTGAACTGCTGGTCAAAAAAACAAAAACAAGTGAACAAAAAACGGTACCGTTTTTACGAACAGAACGTCGTGAGATGATTTATCATCCCAAGCCAACACCAAGACGCGCACACCCTGACTGGCTTTTTTCTTCAATAGTTCACCCAAAGTCATATCCCCCCCTTCCACCACAGGCCGATTAGCATCTCTCACCAGCTTGACTTTATCCCACACGGACCACCCGGCAACATACACCAAGTGCTGAGCATCATTGATAGCAGTGCAAATTTCTTCCCAACAAAGCCCATGGACATAAGGCAAGCCCCCATCCAGCACAATCTTCGGCAAAGTATGATTGTAAACATGCGCATCTTGATAAAGAGTAACTCGACATCCTTTTCTCAAAGGAAAATAAGTGTTAGGCACGCCATGAGCACTTCCCACTCCTTGAGTATAAATCACACTCTGCTCCACAGGAATATACCTCGCAGACAATCGTAGCTTAGCACCTTCTTTTGAGGGCTTTCCTTCTTTGTTCACCAGATCGAACCACCCATCAATAACACCCCCATGGAGTAACAATTTAGCTGGAATGCTGACTTCGCCAATGTACTGGGAGCCCATCACATCCTGGTCCTTGACAACACAACGAACGTCAAAACAATGGTGTGCAACGGGGATGTGGAAATGCTCCTTCCACTTGGGATTGGCATCATTGTTGATCACGCGTGTGCGAGCAACTCGGGCTTTGGCAATGACTACAACTGTGTAAGGGTCACTGGTGATGACTGAAGAAGGACCGTGCACTCGAGTTGCATTCTTGAGCTTCTCCAAAGGACCAGGCAAATTCTTGTGAGCAAACAAGCGAATCCTCTCAGAAAACATGTCCATGTTGGGCAAGCTCACGGCCTCGTGGATGGAAACCTCCAGAGTGCCGTGAAGCAAGTAGCCGGAGTCTGGGGTGCCGGGGACCTGAATTGCGCCACCAAACGACGGACTTTCATCGGTTATGCGACCTGATTCATCCATCGCCAACTACAACATGTCAGACCCGTTCACAAAGAATGTACTCGAAGTGGGAGTACCTTCAGTCACAAGGAAGTTGCAAAGAAGTTGCTAACTAACAGAGACTACGTTGAACCGTGTAGAATCTCTCTTTTCGGTTGTGTGGCGAGATACATTCTCAATTTTGATACATTTGCCTTAAAATACGCTATTCCTACACAGTATCATGATACATTTAGCTTATGCAAGCTCCACCAAAATATCATGATATAAGCGAATGCAAGCTCCAACACAGTATCATGATATAAGCTAGTGCAAGCTCCAACACAGTATTATGACATAAGCTAATGCAAGCTCCAACGCAGCCTCATGATCGAACCTAATGCAAGCTCAAGCCACAACAAAAACTAATTCCAACCGTGTCCACGTAGCGAACGCACCTGAATACGGTCCATTTCCATACTGCACATAGGGTTGCTCCCCAACAGGCGAATACGGTCCCCCTGGATCCGAAACCTGATGAAAACTCTGGCCCAGGCCGTGGGAGGCGCCACTGAAAGGCGATTGCGGTGGTGGTGGTGGATACAAGGCTTCGTCAGTGTCGTAAACAGGTGGAGGAGGTTGGGGTGTAGGAGTTGTATAAGCTGGAGGTGGATAAAGCTCGCCAGAGAATGGAGAATCCTCTCGGGAGGAGGAGGGACGGTATGAGAGGCTGGAAACTATGTCTGGCGGTGGAGAAGGTTCGGTGTCGATGGTCATGGGGGAACGAGATGGCGAAAATAATCGGCCCAAGCCCCTGCGCCCGCCCTCGGGTTTTCTGCCGTCCCCGGCCATGGACAAGCACTAAGCCCTAATTCTGGTGCAGTGTCCTTGGGCAACAGTGCAACAACTTGCAAAGAATCTGGTTCGGCTGAGATCTGCAGCGTGTGTTGTTCAGTGGACAATATAGTCAGTTTTCGCAACTACTAAACCCTCATTCTGGTTTCATCTCCTGAGGCTGACTTGCAGCTACTTGCAAGGACACTTGCTTGCTTGAAATCGGCAACGGAAGAGACGTGCTGTTCAGTGGACTATATATTCAGCTTTCTCAATGACTAAACCCTAACTCTGGTTTCGTGTCCTGAGGCTGAATTGCAGGTACTTGCAATGACTCTTGTTCGCTCGAGATCTACAGCGTAAGAGATGAGTTGTTTAGTAATGAACCCAGGTTCACATTCAGATAATTTGGCAGTGAATTTTGATCTTGTGGCCACGCTTTTGCAGTAAGCTAATCATCCTAGGAGAAGAGTTTCTCTACCGAGACAAAATGAACTCACTGGGTTTGACTGCATTTCCCAGTTTTCCTTATCAAAATTGAACCAAAAAGGAAACTATCAAAGTTTCCAGGAAAATACGCGTCAGAGACCAACGCAACTGAAGAGAAGAATGAGATTTCAAATGTATTTCAAGAAGGAGTACCGCGAAATTGCGATTTCGATAGCATTATGTTTTCTATTCTGTTCTCAAAGACTCGTTCGAAAGCTGCAATAACACAAACAAAAATTGAAAAACATTCAAATTATCACTGAACTGGAACGGAATCAAATCAGTGTTCCTCCGTTTCCCAGTACCCTAATTTTCCAGTACCAAGCAGTACTATCAACTCCAAATCTCAGATCACCACAGCGAAACATATAAAACAAACAGCTCTGGAACTAAACCGTGATCACAAATGAATTCATCAAAGGCTCCACTTGCCAAACTATCATCACCTGTAGCACACTTCTCACACACTCAAACTATGTTATCGGTGATAAACCTGAGCTTTAACTATCTACATCGTAGCTTAACGATCACAAAACAAATGAAACCAAGGTCATGGACTTTACCTCTTCCTGCTGAGATTGCAAACACCGAGCAAAGACAGCAACTTCAAATCCAACGTCCCGTACACTCCGCCTCTCGTTTCTATTCCCCGCGTCAAATGGACTCCAAGATCCTCTACGAGAAAGTATCAAGGCCTTGACCCCACAAGCTAGAAATTCCTAAGTTGAGAGTTCAATCTGCATGATGTGGCAAAATCTTCTTCTGATTTGACCCAGAAGCTGGAAGTAGGTGCACAAGTTATGACTAAAGAAAAGAGGCAGAGGAAGCAGCTTGAAGCACTGTCAATCTAACTAAGTTAAGATAAGTGAAGCCAGTGACGTGTTTGTGGGAAATTGAGCAAGAAATTCGGAAGTTGTGACTTGTGAGTGAGGGGAGAAAGGCAATAATCTCCATTAGTTGCGGCAAAAATGGAGATTTGGGAGAAACCCAGCTCAAGTGTGAACTGTGAACTGTGAACTGTGAAGGCGTTGGATGTTTCGTTTTGCTACATTATCAGCGCTAGCCAAATGTTCGTGTGAGTGGGTGGCACGTAGTGGAGGTGCCACTTGGACAGCTCCGTGTATACAGCCTACTCGGTGTCGGTAGGTAGAACTGATCCCTAAAGGACACGGTGGGGTTGGGTTGGTAGATTCGTGGAAGTGGTACCACAGTAGGTAGGAAATTAGGAACTTGTGAAGATATTTTCCAAATTTGGTGGCAGCTCAACCAAGGGTAAATTAAATCACCGAAAAATATTATTTATTATGGATAGAAATTTTGAGTTCTCAGAGCATCGCCACTGTTGCCCAGTATATGGGCCCGGCACGGAGGTTGCTGAGCCCGGAAGCGATCTCGCCCCCCACTGTGGACTCAGGGACAGTGCAATTTTGGCCAGCCCACTCAAATTCATCGTTTGGCACGGCATCTTCCCGTGTCATTCATGGTTAGAGCATCGCCACCGTTTCGCAGGAAATGTGACTCGGCTAAGGAGTTGTGCTGTGTTGACTTCCTAGATGTAGACCCGGTACTATCTTGCTCCCCCACTCTTTCACGGCATGGCTCCACAGCATGCTCTGATTATTAGCTACTGTTCATGTAAAATAGAATGCTGGTGGGCCATATTGTTTGGCCACGTTAGCAGGTGACAAGAAAAGAATCAGGAAGCAACACAGGGAGTTGTGAGACAGGGAGCTCATTTCAGGGAGCTGACAAAAGCTGACAATTGTTCTTCAAGGATCCCGACAATTGCTAGTCAGTAAATATAAACTAACATGGGAAGATGGTGTGCCAAACCATATTTTCAAGCGGGCCGGTCTAGGATTCAGTGTCCCTGAGTCTACGGTGGGGGGCAACATCACTCCCGGGCTCAATAACCACCGTGCCGGGCCCATATACTGAGCAACAGTGGCGATGCTCTTATACTGAGCTGCAATTTGAGAGTATCCTCGAGGAACAATTGTCATCTTTTGTCTTATCTACCTTGTTGGGATGCAAGGAGGCCCACCAACATGACATGCCCATGAACAGTAATGCAAATAAGAACATACTACAATGCTATGGCATGGAACAATAGGGGACCAACAATACACAGTGTCTAAATCCACTAAGTCAACACTACAAAACTCCTTTGCTGAGCCACATTTCTTGTGAAACGGTGGTGATGCTCTCATAACACTATTGTAGTGTGCCCTGTGCCGTTGTCACAGTATAAAAAATTAAAAATAAAAGTAATTTTTAAATTTTTAATTTCGTAAAAACTTTGAAATTCAATAATTTTCACATTGTAGGTCTAAACACCATGCAACAAAGCTCATGTACCCCTCCTCACCAAGGGCTTTCTGATGGCACCAAGAATGCAACCAAGGGATACACGGTCTAGGAGATCTCAACGTAACAAACAAAACAAACAACCTAACTTGAAGGTATAGATTATATAACTATTCTTCTACTTTTTCCTAGTATTTTGTAGTGGAAGGTATATATATCTCTCCTTTCAATACCTAGAGAAAAATTTGTCTTGCCTAAGTAGCTTATATGCAACTTGTTAGGGTGTACAAGAGTGGATGGATGTAAATATTCAAGGATTGTCCATTTGAGAGTAAGTTGATTGTTTATTGGGAGGGGGCGAGGAGGGGGCTTGCATTTAGGGAGGGCAAGGGGCCCGTAAGTGAACATTAATAATTTTATGCAATATTGTAGTAGGAATCAAAGTCCCTCAATTAGTGAGGAGAGATTTTGAATGCAAAATTAACTACCTACAAAATAGAAGAGAGTTTTTTACTTGGAGACTTGGGTAACCTCCAAGGCCAAAATATGGGTTTGGATTCTTCCAACCCAAGTTCTTGGAGGTAGAACAACATTTCACTAACTTATCCCATTAGTGCAAGTGACTCTTATTTATTAAATTTTCACTATTTTAAATTAGTATAATTTATAATGTTATTGTATTGTAGTAAACATTAATTTAACCCCAAAAGGACCAAAGCCATTTTTCTATCAAAATCCACTGAAATTGCCAATTCTGATGTGTTCACCTAAAAAGGTAGATTTTATTTTAGGATCTAACTAAGATCTTGCATTTCACTTGTCTAAGATTATGAGGTAAAATTTTCATGAATTTGGATTGTATAGATTGGAAGATATTAGCACTCAAAGTTGGGAAAAAAATTTGAACATTGGCTTGCAATTTTAGATGACTTTGACCACCATTTGTGGAAAAATTTTGCACTACAAACTTTGAATTAAAATTCTTTTGTATTGAAAAATTGGGCTGCAAGTATAGGAAAAAAATGCCAAAACAAAAATATGATTTTCATCCTTTAAAAAATTGAAGTAGATTCAAGACTAGAAGAAAAAATAAATTGTTAATAGCTCTAAGATGGAATTGAAACACAATAATCTCAATGGTGAGATTGTTTTAGCAAGCAATGTAAACCTTGTCAAATAATTTTCTTGAATTTTTTTTGAAAATGGCATAGATCTCACAAAGGAATCCTATAAGTGTTTTTTTTCAAATAAAAGATGCTTTGATTGCTTGAAAAACAAGATTGTTTTCAATTTTTTTTCATTACTATTCCAAATAGAATGAATCACAAATTTACATCTAAGGTAGGAGGCTCCAATTTTGGAGGGGCATTTACAATCATGTAGTAGAGTTTCAAAAATGAATCATAGTTCCTTCAATGCACTTTTTGCTTTTTAGTTGTGTTCTTAAATGCCTTTGAGAAAAATATACATTGATGTAAGGCTAAAATAATTGAAAGCATGATGTGGATCATTCTCTGAGAGTCAAAATTATAGAAACTTCCTAAGTTTGAAGTGCTCCATTCAAAGGTTGATTTTGATTAAGATTGGTCCAGTCTATGCACACCAATAGTGACCTATGCACCTTTCACTTTGAAAATTCATATTTAATTCATTTGAAAGCAAAAAATTACGATTTAAATTGGCAATGAATTGATTCTCTTTTCTCTTTCGACCAAAAATACTTGAAAAATACTACGCTCTATTGATTTTCCTACAGAGGTTCATTTCTCCTTAAGTGTACACTTCAAAAGCCTCCTACCTTAGACATTCAAAAATATAATATTTTAGAAAAAATAATTAATTATTTTGCAATTTTGCAATTTTTTGGTACTACTTGTTGGGTTCAATTCTAGGCTTTTAGTGGTATGGAGTATAACTTTTGCTCCCAAGCACCAATTGAAATAAAAATTATATTTCCATGAAGCTAATTAATCTTTCTATATTATGAGAAATTTTCAAAAATATTCACTAAAATTTGAGGTCATGGGAACCTACCCAGAATTCATATTGTCCTCTGAGGGGAGAGTGATCCTTTAGGGGTTAAATCCTATGTGGCACTTGTCTTGCGCTTGCATCTAGCTTGCACCCTCATTAATAGGATAAATCATTTTACACAAATTAATTCAATTACTGCTTCTTGTAGCATTAATACAAATTCATACAAAAATTTAGATTTACAAAGGACACTAATGTGGAAGTTTACAATATTTAGATAAACTCAATAGAATTTGGTCTAAACTATATTTATTCTATCTCAAATAGTATAATCATCATTCTACTTTCACACACTTTCACTTCTTTCATCTAGCTTCATGAAATGCTAATAAATACTAATTAGACCCCATTCATCTAATTAGTAGTAGTGGATTGAAACACATGGCGTGGAACACAAATATTATTTTCTAAAAAAATTTTAAAACGGAACTTCAACTTTGAAAGGGACTAGAATAAAACTCATTTTTGAAGTTAATCAAACATTAAAGTACAATCATTAATCTTGCAACCGTTGGGATTTTTCAATTTTTCAATTTTTCAAAGATGTACTGAAACAAATTAAATAGAAGATCCTAATATGGTTGGACATTTTGTTTTAATAAATACAAATAAGGGTTTTAGGTCTTGCTTTGGATAACAAAGTTTTGAAACAATTTTGGGGTTTCAACACACTTTAGAACTTTAGAAATTAAGTATAATTATAGAGAGTTCCTTCTATAATTAACCTTAAAGGTTAAGAGAATTCAAGAATTGAAATTGATCAAAAGAAGAAAGGGGGAACAATTTTACTTTGAAGCAAAATTTAGATCTGAATTTAGTTTGAAGATTATGAGTTTTAGTTTGAAGCAAAATTTGAAGATCCTTTGTGGAAGTATAACAGCAAAATCTTGGACTCACATGTGCTATTTACACATCCTATAACTTTTAGCTTCAAATTCCTCTTGGATGGTGAGATCATGAGGTTCAAAGTTTGAAAATGTTTGTTTTGAGCTCCCCAAAATTTTAGGCAATTGTGCTTTATATGAGTGGGCCAATTGAATTTGGGCTCTAGACTTGTGCTACTTGGTTTTCTTACTCATGTCTTAGTTACATGTTCTAGAAGTTTCAAAGTGTTTAGAGATGTTCAACATGTATAGTAGAACCACCCATTACCAACCACTTAAGCATTATGTTCATGATTTGGAGCAATAAAAGGCAATGAATATTTTCTACCTTGTAGAAAGATAGAAATCAAGTGGATTGCAAATCTTTTTTGGTAATTTTTTGCCTTGAATTGAAATTACTATGAATTTTAGTAGTCAAAAATTGGTATGGACCCATCCCCAACACATAGAATCTTCCATAATTGTTCATTCAAAGATTACTTTAGCTTTCAAAACCAAGCACATGTATCATGATCAGAAGATGGTTAGAAAATGGTCGAAAACCAAGACTTGATGGTTAGAAATCAATCACTTCTCTATTGAATTTTCCAATACCTATAGATTGGTCATGGGTGGTTTTACCATAATGACAAAATAATTAGTATCAACAGGTTTTCAAAAAATAACATACCATGATAATTTTTGAACAACAATGATGTGTGACAAGCCTTACCTAGGCAATGGTCAAGCTTAGGCTATCTCAAATATTGGATCCCTAGAACTAGTTTTTTTAGCATAAGATTTCCACACCTAATTTCAACTGCTTTCTAAAATTGACCAATCTAGATTCTTGCCTAAAATGTACTCCCACTATTCATGAGAGTCTATAAGGTAGGAGGCTCTTGAAGTGTCCAGGTTCTAATTGCAAATCCTATCTAGGAATGAATGACATATTGTTTGAAATATCTATTACTGTCAAAGATGAGTTAGATAGGCTTAAATGGACACTTCAAGAGCCTCCTACCTTAGTTGGTTTCAAAACCAACTATTTTCAGCATTTTGAAAATTCATAGTTTATATATACAATGTCCAAAAAATATATTCTAAGAAAATCTAGAATCCTCTTTTCACTACCGACAAGATCCCACAAAAAAATTTCCAATATAATAATGGAAACCATGCTGAATTGCTTATTTGTGCAATTTTAGGTATAATTACTATAGTGTAAACTTCGATGCCTTGATTGCCCCTCTTGAGAATGAAACTACACATCAACTAATAACTTTATAACTACTCAAAAGTAATGAAAATTTGAAGGCCTAGTTGGTATCATGAAATAATCCAATCCACAATGACGTTCGAAATCACTATGCTGCCAAACTCTGCTAGTTGGTCCTTTATAGGGTCCATTACGTTATTTGATAACCAACCAACACAATATAGAATTAAAAGAGTGGAGAAAGGAAATTCTAACCAACTAGATGAGATAGAAGAAGCAATTCATCTCTCCACTACATACTAAGAATCATTTTGACCATGATACTGAAAGATGATGAAACCTAGGAAGCAGGAATAATTTTTTTGAACTCAGAAAACTAGGTTGCGTATTGACAAGTCAACAAAATATCAATGTCAAGTTACGAGACCACTAAAAGTTCCCGTCCACTGCAGAAAATATGTGAATTGGTTTGGTTCAGAGGCACAAGCTCATTGAGGAAACATTGAATGTGAAATAATAGAAATGTTTCACTTTGCTGCAGCTTGACTGCAGTACAAGCCTGAAGTCTTGCATGGATTCACGCCAACTCTATCAACACTGAAATCTTCCTGATTTTGAAGCCTGCGATATAACCATGCAACAAGAAGCTGGACACCGCTTGAGATGTTCAACATCAAGTCCTTGAACATGGCAAGAAATTGCTATTGATCAGAATCTTCCTCTCCAAACCATCAATCCTAATAAATGATCCCAAGATCAGAAGCTAAAAATGACAAAAGGCAGCTCCAGGTTCCGCAAAGGTAACACTGAAGAGGCCCACCAGCGATTAGCTCTCTCTCGCTGATTCTATCCGCTGCCGCATTTTGTATCCCAAAGTCGTTTGAGCACAGTCAACAGGACTTTCACCTGTAAGCGCATTGTTCAGTAAGTTGTATCGTACAACATGCAAAGCCTAGTGCATAAAGCACTCATCTATTTTTCACTTACATATAATATAACCTTGATGAACTCTGCAATATAACAAAGAAATACCAGTGAATTAACGAATTAGGTTGGACATGAGAACATTTATCCTACCTTGTGAATTCTTGGCTGACACATTGGCACCAGCGTCCATTAACATGAATGTGATCTCCGTGAAGTTGAACATTGCAGCCTGCAGATACCACCAATGTATTGATCAGTATGAGCATTCAGTAATCCAAAATTAGTCTTAAACAGGATTTAGAATAGCATCTGCAAAGCTTTGGTGTCCAAAAAATGTCATTCACTCGGTTTAAATACAGCATTGCTTTGCATCACCCAACAAAATTGTGCTTTACATCAAAGAGGACCGGTAAGAGTAGTTACCAAGTGAAGCAATGACATCCCTTGTTTGTCAACATAGTTAGGATCGAGTCCCTGCAACATTAATTGAGGTAAGAAAGTCGGTAAGCTTTGAAGCTCAACTCTGCAGAACTGCAAATAAGACTGTGAACCCCAACACACAGGATAGCTATTCTAAAGCTCATCACAACATAGGATCTATGATGAGCTTTATCTTAAGAAAACAGTGTCCTAAGAGAAGAAACTGTGAGACACCAACCCGTGCCAGTAGGTCTTTCACTGCAGCAGCATCTGCAGCTTTGACAGCCTCCCTCAGTCCCTGCACGGCAGTGCCCAAAGTTGTGAAGCATTCAAGATGCAAATGACCCTCACCAGCAAAGACTAACTTAGGCGGCACCTTACATCAGATAGCAAGGCAGCGAAATATCAACAAGTCTACCCATCAGCAGACGTCTAAAAAAAATTCTGCCGATGACAAAATTGGAAAACAACTCTATCAAACATAAACAGACTACTTCCAGAAGGTCTACAGGAATCAAGAAGGGGAACCTCTCCACTAGGCTCGTATGACTTTGAAGAAGGGCGGCTTTTCCCTTGGGAAGTATATCCACTTTGGAAAAACAGACTGCATACATAACACGCAAATACACAAATAAGACTGATTGAGAATAGTCTAGAAGATACCTGTAGGTGAGAATAACCTTTAAAGAATATCAAAATCAAAACTAGATTCAGAAAAAAAGAACTATTCTAAAAAACTCTCTAAGCAGAGAGCTTGTTCTGTTCTGAATGAAACAACCCAATGGACATTCAGAAACATGAAATCAATGGATGATAGACAACAGACTCCATGATCATAAAATCATGAAATAAACGAACCTCGGCATACTGCTTCCATAAGACGAGGACTTTCCAACAGAGGTAGCACCCGAGGGAGCTGTAGACCCCTTCTTTGGTTTCACTTGTTGAACTGCGGGAGATGGCGAGGGTGAGCGCATCTGGCAAGAGACAAATCCTCAATTTGATCAACAAGTTAAACACAAAAAGGGCAAGACAACAAGGCTGGGTAAATCCTCCAGATTGTATTATCCAGCGTCAAAATCCATGCATTCCTTTTGAGATCCACACACTAAATGCTTCATGTATGATAACTTGAACAAGTTGAGAAAATACCTCGGGCGCAGGAGCAGGGGCAGGAGCAGGAGCTTCGCATATACACAACGGCATACCGCAAGTGCACTCTATGGCTGGAGTTGGTGGTGGAGCAGGAGCAACCTCAACCTCGTCACGATCAAGACTCATTTTGCCAATTGATGCACTTGTTTTCTCAATAGCATCTCCAAAGTTTTTCGAAGTAACCGGCTTAGCTCTGGCCCTGGTAGGCAACAACATCCCACGTCAAGTTTAGAATCTAGCAACTTGAAAACATAACTTGGCTTCGGCAAGCTTGACCAATTCGACACACCAATTATGATAGTCCATATGAGACGCATTGAAAAGTAACAAACTCAGCCCTGGAACCACCTACAAATTCCGCCTAAGCATAGGAGGAACTTGAGAACGCGTCTGAAACCTGCCCATTAGGGCTTACACTCAAGGAGCAAGCAAACACAAAAGAAGTTCAACAGGTATGAAGAAAATGCATCTCTCTAAATTCTTCAAACAACATTGGCACACATACTTGGGAGGCTTGATGCATTCATCACAAACTCGTACAGGGGTGTAAATTCCAAATTGGGGAAGAGCCTGAAATTTCAAACAGAAACCATACACCACTCCAAGTGTGTCAAATCAATCGCTCAGTCACATAACCACACCCAACCAATCACTTGTTAAGGCAGGGGCACCAAAACCGCCACCCTAAAATCTTAGACAATGGTTACATTTATACATCACCTTTGGAGGATGTATTTCACCTAAACATCCGTTCAAATGTCGATTTTAGGTCATTTTTAAACGTCATAACTTTTGCAGACCGTATCCAAATAACGTTCTCTGATGCGTTGAAATTCTCTTCCACTTGCCAGCAAGTATGTATGAAAATTCGATAAGTCTAACAATAGAAACGCTAAATGTGACGATTTTGGGTGCCCAAACATCAGCCATCACTTGCAACCCATTCCTAAACCCTAGTTTCACCCACCTTCTGATTCGAGGAATGCTCGTTGCAGAGGCTTCTCCCACAAGCACGACAATGATGCTGCCACACCAAAAAACCAGAGTCAGTCACTATCCGTCCTAATGCTATTGCGAACTATTACGTGAAATGCAGAAACCGCCATTGCCTCACACACGCATAAATTCAAAGGCAATCTGAAAACAATACAGATCCTTCACACGACACCCACCAGATGAGGAGTAACACAAGTAATCCAATCTCACCCGACGCTTGAAAGTAGTGAACGTGCAATTGCACACCCTACAGTGCGAGACTTCCTCGTAGGGAGGGGGATCTTCCATAATCGCCCAAAATCCTCAACCTAAGATTAGGGTTTCACTTCGAACGGCAATCAACACACCAATTCCCGCGTTACCCTAGCCAAACCTTAACCGAATCAATCGCAACCAATCCCCAAATTCACGCCTCGGAGCTCACATGCCCATCCACCTGGTCCACCATCAAACGATTGTGGTTTTCAACACGCAACTTCAAACCCAAAACACGAGAACGGAATGAAATCAGAAGCACGGATCGCACGCAAACGCTGTCCGCCACCGACAAGAGAAAAAGTCTGAGTGACCTTAAAAAGAACCAATTACGAAATTCCTTGAAATCTGAGCATCCATGAGACGTCAGGAACCGAAAGTTGAGCCAAAACTCTGTAACCTAATCCTTGGTCAGAGATTTCACCAGCTCGACCTGGGGATGCAACGATTCCTGTGAAGTTAGTGTGATGGAGATGAGAAACAAATGAACAAGTCTACTGCTTGACGACGACGAGGAGCCTACTGCGAAAAGCTCTTCGTACCCGGATCTGGGTGTGTACCCTGGGTTGATATCCTTACCGGGGCAAACGGCGGACAGTTTAGATATCCGTGTGAATCAAGATTCTGTCTGGAAGGGATATTTTAATCATTAGAGGGACAAAATAACTTAATCATACTTATATAAGATGGAGGATTGAGATTCTCATAGAGTCTTAGCATAACATTCTTGACTAGCACAACATTCTTACATTCTAAGCTAAACCATCTCATTCCAAGCAAAAGACCCACATTCTAAGCATCTAGGTTATTATTCATCAAAGTCTTGCATCAATCTACGATGGAAAAAAAAATTAAGTAATTGAGATTATGGTTTGAGTTACTGGTCACAATCAATGTCTTAGGTGATGATAATGAAGGGATTAGTGACTACAAAAGGAACTTCCATCTGTTGAGTATAAATCCATTACATGAAGTGACTTTTTAGGCATTCATATTGTAGATTTATTAGAAAATATTGTGACCACCTTTGGTGTGTACAATGGTCATTATGGATACATTTTTTGTTGGTTTTGGGATAGTCCAAAAAGTGTTTTGGTCCAATTGGGTGTATCACTTCAAAAAATCATAACAAATTCATTCTTTGTTGAAAAAATACAGTTTCAATTATTCTTACCATTTCTTATATTTGTCTTTATATGGGAAAAAAATGAAAATTTTCAACAATGGCATGAAGTCAAATTAGTAATTTTGAATGCAATAGGGGGTACCTTATATTAATTAATGATCATAGGGTTCAAAACACTATAGAAATTCAAAAAAAAAAGGTTGGCATAAAAAAAGAATTCCTTAGTTGAATCACAAACTTTAAACCACCTCATTTCATTCCCTCCTTGATATTTGGTTTTGCACAATGTTATAAAGCACTTTCCACAAAAGGTTTAGAATGTTGGATGAGACAAGTTGGAGGAATCTTCTACAGTATCACTATACCAAAACTAATTCTATTTATTGTGGCTTATAATTTATGGACAAGTTGAATTTCTAAATTTCTAAAGTGTCAATTCATTGGAAGCGTAAGGACTCATGCCCTAAAGCTCAAGAATACTATGAATAGAGTTATTTTGACCACTTCAGTAATTTGAATGGTTTTATTTTGTCCCCTCTCAAGATCGAAATATTCTCCTTTAGTATGAATGTATGTAGGGAGTATCAAGTCAAATGATTTATACTTCTCAATTTGTAAGTTCACTAGTGATTTTGGATACAACACAATTTTTTCCTCTAATGTATTGAATAGATTGCTGAGATTTTGAACATGGTTCCCAAATAGCCTAATCCTTTACGCCAACTCTAATACTTCTAATTTTAATATTCTTAAACTTCATCAAGTATTATTTGCATGCAAAACCACCTAAATTTGCACACAATGTATCATTGATTGGCTCATACAAGTAGCTTCCATTTCTCACTTGATTATTTGATTTCTCCTCCATCATCTCTACTATTATCTCTATCATTATTCTAGTTTTACTTGACCTAGTAGAGGTCCTTGACATACTTCAAATTTCCAAATATGTGAAGATTCATTTACAAAAAACTTAGAAGAAGAATTTCATATTGGCTTTCACACTCAAATTCTAAATTATAAGTCATATCTCTATACAAAGATTTGGATCTACCATTTCCCTCAATAATGTTTATCAATATTTTTAGAAACCAAAACTTGAAAGTCCCCATGTTTATAAAATATTAGTGATAACTACAAATTCTTCTTATTAGTTTAAAATGTAATTTTAGCAATGATGCTTTTTGAAACATTATGAATTAACGATGTCTTGAAGTTGACTTTGAAAATAAACTTCTTAATTCAAAATTCAACATTTGACTCAAAAGATACTTATATTATAGCAAATACTCTTAGAAAAATTAAATGAATTATATATACAATTACAAAAGGGCTAGAGCATCACTTTTGGACATACTAATTGAGAAAATTTTGTCTAAAACCTACAAAGTTGGTCTACTTTATTCATTTTGAATAATTATAATGATATTTAAAATTTTATATTTTCTAGCTATATATGTAATATTGATATGTACACTCTAAATAAGATTTTTTGTATCATTTTATGTTGCATATTGTAAATTGCTTAATATGTTGAAGTTTTCAAGTATCATTGAGCACAACTTATTAGTGATTCATTTGTAAAATTACCTTTGTATACAATACATGTGTAAATCTAGGTCATATCTAAAAACAAAATCAAAATGATATTTACAATACTCCAAAATAAATATTTTTAATGATTTCTATCAAAAATCACAAATTACTTTTCAACAAAACATTTGTTGAGAAAAAGTAAAATCCTTCAAGTATGATGAAATGTGAAAATTAGATACATTACAGATGTCAAAATCAAAAATTATAGTTGATGATTTTTTTATTGTATTTAAATGACATAATAATTACATAGGTTGAAATTGAAGGGAAAAAAATCAACATCTACACTTACTTATGACATCAAAATATTAATATTTGATTTTTCAAAACATCTAATATATGGTATATGTCAAGTTTCTCTAAATTATGAAGCACATAATTCAAGGCCACAATGTGAGGTCTTATCCAAAACAATTGCATTTGTTTAGAAAAATAGATTTATTTTTTATTTTTTAAAATAATATTAAGAATAATAATGGCCATGCTATATGACTTATAATGGGAACAAATCAAGGCTTTTCATCAACAGAAAGTGTAAATGAAAACATGATGTAATTAACCCCTAAGTGCCCCAGGGGCAAAATGTGGCCTTTGAAAATCTTTTTTTCTAAAAACAAGGTCCAAATCCGCCATGTACAGTACACTAGTCCATACTTTAAGATAGGTTGTCTATTTGTTTTGTTTGTTACGTTGAGCTCTTTTGAACCACATCCACCCTAGTCGTGTTTTTGGTACTATCAAAAAGTCCTCAGCAAGGAGGGGTTCACAGGCTTTGTTTTGTGGCGTTTGACCCCTCAGTGTAAAAGTTATTGAATTTCAAAGGGTTTTTTTAATCAAAAAATTAAAGAATTACTTTGACTTTGATTGTGGCAACAACATAGAGCACACTAGTCTCTCTTACTATTGTACTTGATAGCAAGGATTTTTTGATTTTATCAAAAAAATTTAAATAATTAACTTTGAGTAGGTAAGAGAAATTCCAGGTGGGCGGCCCGACGGGCTGCCAAGTAGAACTCTAGAATGGTTGGGACTTCAATGTTGAGGGTCGCCGTCATGCTCTTGAAAGCTTTTGTTCATGAGTAAATCAACTACGAAGAAAGGTGTGCTTTTGGGATTTTTGGGCTCCCATGAACGATGTATTCAATCTATGGTAATGACATTCAATTGAACTTCACAGTGCTAGCTGATCTCTACATGGTGGAGTCCATGTCGGATAATCTACATCACTCATTGGCCTTTGTGGAATTGGAGGTTTTTTTTTCTTACTTTAGGGTTTCTTCATAAGAGGTGGCTTTTGCTTTGGGGTATTTTGATTGTTTGCGTTTCAAAATTCAAAACAACTCTTCTCAAGGTCATGAATTATAAATTTGGAGGAGCTTCTCAGTTGTTGGGAGTGATATTTAGATTTTTTTGAATTGTTTGTAATGTAGTCAATGAATGTGGCAGGTTCTGAGTATGCAACTGTGATGATGTGAGGGTATGATCTATTTATTCATGCATTTTCACTTAGCTTTCTCATTTTATTAATTGATAGTGATGCAATGTATGATCCATTTTACGAATTTTATAGTGGATCCAATCCATTATTGTGACATAATTTTTGTAGGCAGGTTCTATTGTAATTGCTTATTAAGGCAAATCTGGAATTTATGTTCACCTGGAACAACAAAAAGGTATAAATTGGATCTTGTAATGCTATTAGCTCTTAATTTGTATAGTTTTTTTCACTTGTGCTTGTGCAACATTTTTAGTCTCAATAGACTTCTCTTCTTGGGCTCAATGTTGTCTTTTTGTATTGGTATGTATGTCAAAAACATGGTTGTTTATTCATTTGGAGTATTGCATTATAGTTCTTGAATAATGTGTGCCTTGTCTTGCAAACCGAATTTCATATTTTATGACATGTCCACTTGGATGTTCAGCTTGCAATTCTTCTCAATCATTACACCTATGTTGGCAATTGATAGTAATACTTAGGTTCTCTCATACAAGCTTTTATTTGGATTGCAAATATACAACAACAGGTATTTTCTTGATGTCAATTCTATGATGTTGGAAGGAAGTCCTTCAACTTCATGCATTCTAAACAACATTTCTATGGACAAGAAAGAAATGAAATTGTAAACATCTCTTAATTTGGGTAGTTGTCTTGTCTTCCATTGTGTCATTAACATAGCAATAATATATTTGTCGAGTTGTTAAGTTGATGACAAATGTTGTTAACTTGATGACAAATTTAAATTTTCAATTGGTAATGCAAGGGAATTTACAAGGTAATCCAAAAGAATTGTATTTGTAGACAATGGTTTCAAAGGTGTGGGATTTGAAATGGAAGTTGCTCCATTAAAGTAATGGTTTCCACTCATTTATAAATTTGTGGTCTAGTTTGATATTATTTTTGAGCAATCATAGGTAGTGGAGTATAGTAGTGTGGTTCAATCATAGTGTTTGTAGATATTACATTGTAGTATAGAGTAGCGTTTGTATTTTTTTCGCATTTGCAAATGTCTATTCTTGAAGATTACATGCATAAATTGAAATTGAAGTTTGTATGAATCTTCTATTGAAATGTACATTGATTGGACCAAAAAATGAAATCATTTTAAATTTTATGTAATTTCAAATGTGCACAAATATAATTACAATATTGTCCCAATAAAACAATTTTATTTTTGTAGTATTCACTACAAGGAATGCAGTCCAAGATGACAAGTTTTTGATAGAGAATTGCATGTCTGAAATGACAATAACCATATAATTGCTACCTCATTTTGTCAATTTGTAAGAACTTGTCAATTTTTGTCAAGTTGTTGCCAAATTTGTAGTTGATGTTTGGTTCTCTCCTCCATATTTTCAAGGCAATAACTATTCATGAATGACATATAGATTCACTAGTGATTGATAAGATAGATGATTTGCCAAAAACCCAAAGATTCCATTAAGTTTGTTATTCATTTACCTTTTTATCATTTGTCATAGATATCTTAGCTTGAGTTATGTATAAAAGTAAAGCTCTTTGTATATACATGGGGTGGTAGGAGGTAAAATAACCCATGTGAAATGTGTAATTTAGAAGTTGCAAGAGTTCAAACGGTCATAGTTAAGTTTGAAATAGGAATTGTGTTAAAACTAGAATTTCACACCTCATTTAGGCATAGTTAAATAACTTTTCAAAAAAAAATTTGAACTAAAAAAAGTTAGAAAATGAATTCAATTTTCATGTAAAATACTCCGTTTGATATTTTTATCCTCCACTCAAAAGTTATGAACAAATTTTAGAGAGGCGGTGAAAGGGAATTTTGTTTTGACCTTTTCAAACATCCTCTCTAAAATTTGTCCATAACTTTTGATTGGAGGACAAAAATATCAAATGGATTATTGTACATGAAACTTGAATTCATTTCCCAACATTTTTAAGTTCAAATTTTTTTGAAAAGTTATTTGACTATGCCTAAGTGAGGTCTGAAATTCTAGTTTTAACACAATTCCTATTTCAAACTTAACTATGAGTGTTTGAGCTCTTGCAACTTCTAAATTACACATCTAACGTGGCTTGTTCTACCTCCTACCACTTCATGTGTATATAGAGAGCTTCTTTTCCCCTTTGAAATCCACAAAAATTAAATGGTTCATGAAGCGACATGAAGTAATGGCGGTAAGTCATGTCGTATATGCATTTTACTAAATATAAGAAGGTTCAAATTTAAAGCAATTTTGATACTCTATCTTTCGCAAAAAATGTGAACACTTGTAACCATTGATTAGGTCATCATGCTAGCATGGCAATGTGACAACTAACAAAGGATTAGGGATTAGATGTTGACAAAAATTCTAGCAATGTGACAGAATAGTTGACAGAATTTTGTCAAATTATTGGCTAAATTTACAACTTCCCATTGACAAAGCAATTGATAGACTTTTGTTAATTTTTTGCCAAATAGGATACAATTTCCCTTGTAGTGATTGGAACAAAATAGTTGTTGAAAAATATTATCATTAAAGTATGTATGTTTTAATATTGAAAATTGACGATTATTGTACATCAATTCTACAAATGTATAATAGTGAGACAATGTAAAAAAAGTACACTTGGAGTACTGAATTATATACATTTCACAATATGGAATTATAATGTTGTCATTAGGGATGTAATATTGTTCAGAAAGCTATTTATTAATATTCATTTATTGTACTTCTAATAGTGCAATTATACCCCTATTTTACAATATTGTTGTAGTATTATATCAATACTATATTGTTATGCGTCTATGACAGTACGTATTGAAACTAAAATGGAACAATATTGTTTAGACCAATATTTTTTTTCCGATGTAGGATGAAACTTGAGTTTCAATGTTTTTAGGATCGAGTTAGTGGATGTCGGAATGCATAAGGATTAAAAGTCATTCATGGTTTTAAACTTCTTCATTTGATATCCTATATGATACAAATGTTGATGATGTAGTAGAACCTCTCTAATATAATATTCTCTAAAGTAATAATGACTACTCAGTCCCAAGTCCCAACCTGGACTACATACAAATGTCATTAATGCAATGACCCTCTTTAATGTAATATTGTCAACCTAGAGAGGTTCTTTTTTATGGCATTGAAAAAGCACCATGAATTTTGAGTCCATTGAAATTATTAAGAAGCTGTGATTGTTGGCTAATAAATAGATTGTAGTAAAATTAAGTTGGGATTATTCATTTATATCTATTTGTTACTTAGTAATCATTCTTATGAATGAGAAGTCCATTTCGAATTTAGCATGATCAAAGGGAATAATATTTTTGTTGAATACAAGAACATTTTTTTCCTTTACACTTCTTTAAAATAGACTAAATCAAATTCACATGGACTATAAATATTTCAACTTCACATTCTGTCTAATTTATTGATCACAAAATCCACATTGTCTAATTGACAAATGAATGGATACAACCTTGGCTATAGACAATATGAGAATACTACCGAGACTAAAATAGATGCAATCAATACAAAAAAATGGGTGCAAATGTGACTGCCGAAGAATGACTTCATGTCCGGAATGACTAGAGAATGATTGTTTCTCTCTAATTGCACCAACTCTACTTACAAATTAGCGTCCAAGTCATTTTGTAGTTGACAGTGCGACTTTGGAACAAGACTTCTATGAGATGTAGTCTTCATCTGTAGTATTTGTCAACATCATCGTCAACTAAGTGATATGGCCACAATGATTTTAAAGAGTAGTGGTCTAGTCAACCATACAATGACTTCCTATCATATTTTGTGATTGATTGGTACTCTAGTGTCACTAGAAAATGACTCCAAGGAGCACCACAGACACTTGTTTGTAAAGATAGGCCAAAAGATGGTTGACATGTCCACCTATTCTTCTTTTACTTCCTGTATTCTACTAAGAAGAAAAGAAAAAGGCCACATATTGTATGGCATGTAGGGAGTTTGAGCTAGATAGAATGATGCATCATATGTGACTTTTTTGCTTTCGATAATCTTTTTATATACTAATCACATTTACAATTCCTTTCCCTCTTCTAATCTACGTTGTTCATGTATTTCTAGTCTTCTTTTCTTTAGCTTGCATGCTAATTTCTCCTTTGTTTTCTCTCTCCCTATTTTTTTCCCTCTTTCTCATTTTCATATTTTTCCATTTTTTTCCTTCCTATCTTCCTTCTCTTCTTCTACATCTAAAATTCTCTCTTTCTTTAAATATATTTTTTAATTGTTGTAAGTTTCTTTTTACTTTATTTTTCTTTATTTTGTCTTCTCCTTTGAAATCATGCATTGCTAGTGGCCTTTTCTCACTCTTTGTTGGTGTATACTATTATTTTCCTTAAGGTTGATTGTATGATTTATTTAATCTCCTACTCCTATGCTAGCAATGACTTGTGAAAATTTGTGTCATTGTCATTACATTACTTTTGAACACTCCATCTAATTCACATTTGAATTACTAGGGGTCCCAATAAATATACACTAAGGAATTTAGATGGAGCCGGCAACAATCATTAAGACTTGTTCTCCCCCCTTTGCGGATGACAACGTTGCCTCTTTGTTGCTACTATAAAATGACTTCTTGCGACTGCCGAATAACTACTCAAAAGTCACCAATACAAGGGAAATTGTATCCTATTTGGCAAAAAATTAACAAAAGTCTATCAATTGCTTTGTCAATGGGAAGTTGTAAATTTAGCCAATAATTTGACAAAATTCTGTCAACTATTCTGTCACATTGCTAGAATTTTTGTCAACATCTAATCCCTAATCCTTTGTTAGTTGTCACATTGCCATGCTAGCATGATGACCTAATCAATGGTTACAAGTGTTCACATTTTTTGCGAAAGATAGAGTATCAAAATTGCTTTAAATTTGAACCTTCTTATATTTAGTAAAATGCATATACGACATGACTTACCGCCATTACTTCATGTCGCTTCATGAACCATTTAATTTTTGTGGATTTCAAAGGGGAAAAGAAGCTCTCTATATACACATGAAGTGGTAGGAGGTAGAACAACTATAGAATACCGATTAGTATTTTTTGATATAAATTTTTGGTTGATTTTTATGTGTCTTTTACTGATTTTGATTGGTTATTTTTGAATTCGGTGTCTTAATTGTGTGTTTAATGGGTTGATTGAATTCTATTTGGTGTGTTTTTTGGATGGATGGTTTCCTAATTGGAATGGTTCGGCTATCCAACTAAGTTCCAAGTTTCCTAATCTGTTTTCCAAATTGGGTGAAGATTCTTCCAAGTCAGATTGTATGTAGGTGTCAAGTCTAGTTGGCTGATTGGTGAGTTAATTCCAATTTAGAATCGTTTGTATTGGGGTGGTTGTCTTTGCGGTTCCAATTTGGTAGTTAACCAATGGTTGGGTTGTTACTTCCAATTTGGTAACTGCCGGTTTTGTCGTTCCTATTTGGTCTGATTTTTATTTCATTTGTCTTTACCCACTGATGAGAGTTCCAGTTGGAGTCCTAGCCAAGTAGTGTTGTGTATTTGTGTTTATTTTATGTGTGCATGTTTGTGTTTGTGAGTTAGGGAATGCTCATGTCAATTTGGAGTTTTATGTGTGACTATGTGTGTTAATTGATTTAATTGAGTAATGTGTCTTTATGGTTCAAAATGGAGATGTTTGTGTCCTAGTTAGGAAGGACTGGAAGTTGAGGAGATTATGTGTTAATGTGAAATTTAAATATGTGGTGGTTGTGCTATGATGAAGATGGCAAAGTGATTTAATTGAAGATTTATGATAACTTAGTTGGAAGTTGTAGTGAGGAAAATCAAATATTCCAATTAGGATAAAGATACAAATAAATAAATAAATAAAAATGTATGTCTGAGTGTGGAGAATGTTCCAAGTTGGAATGTTGTGAAAGCAGTGGGTGAACTAGTTGAAGATATTGCCGGCAGAGAAACAGTGATTGTAACAGTGATTTAATCACCAATTCGGAAATAAAAATAGAAGAAAGTGTTTAAACTGAATTGGTGTGTTAAGATGTATGTATGTGTGAGTTAAAAATTAAGATGTATGAGTTCTTGCTCAAATTAATAAAGTTGATCATTGAATATTAATGTAAAATATTTTGTGAGCCAATTTGGAAGTTAATGTTTTGAGTGTTATCCATTTTAATTCTGAATTGGAGTAAGTGAAAAATGTGTGATGTGACATGTGAGAGGAATCAATTTGTGACATTGTTAAGAGTTGATTGAGAGTGTGCTGGAGAGAATAAGTAGGAAAAGAATTCCAAGTTGGAGAAGCAAGAGGCTATAGTTCCCAAAATTGAAGACAAGAAAATTGTGAGAATCCAACCAAGTCGGAAGCTGAAGAGTTGAAGGAAGCAATGGTAGTGGAAGTCCAAATTGGGGAAAAGACTAAGAATCCAATAAAGTCGAAAGAAGATGAAAGCCAATTTGGGAGTTACTACACCCTTGTGGCCATTAAGAGTGGAGTGGAAAAAAATCTAGTAATTAGTTATAATTGTGAGGTTTTCAATTACTCCTAGTTGGAAGTACTTCTCTTTTTGTGGTTGTTTTGGCTATTTGGCTAATATTTCTTAGATTAGAAACATTCCTATTTGAAATAAGTCTCCCTTGGAACAAACTTTTCACTATTAGTTTGGAAGAATAATTCTAATTAGGAACCAAGCTTATTTACAACAACCCATGTGAGATGTGTAATTTAGAAGTTGCAAGAGCTCAAACACTCATAGTTAAGTTTGAAATAGGAATTGTGTTAAAACTAGAATTTCAGACCTCACTTAGGCATAGTCAAATAACTTTTCAAAAAAATTTGAACTTAAAAATGTTGGGAAATGAATTCAAGTTTCATGTACAATAATCCATTTGATATTTTTGTCCTCCAATCAAAAGTTATGGACAAATTTTAGAGAGGATGTTTGAAAAGGTCAAAACAAAATTCCCTTTCACCGCCTCTCTAAAATTTGTTCATAACTTTTGAGTGGAGGATAAAAATATCAAACGGAGTATTTTACATGAAAATTGAATTCATTTTCTAACTTTTTTTAGTTCAAATTTTTTTTTGAAAAGTTATTTAACTATGCCTAAATGAGGTGTGAAATTCTAGTTTTAACACAATTCCTATTTCAAACTTAACTATGACCGTTTGAACTCTTGCAACTTCTAAATTACACATTTCACATGGGTTATTTTACCTCCTACCACCCCATGTATATACAAAGAGCTTTACTTTTATACATAACTCAAGCTAAGATATCTATGACAAATGATAAAAAGGTAAATGAATAACAAACTTAATGGAATCTTTGGGTTTTTGGCAAATCATCTATCTTATCAATCACTAGTGAATCTATATGTCATTCATGAATAGTTATTGCCTTGAAAATATGGAGGAGAGAACCAAACATCAACTACAAATTTGGCAACAACTTGACAAAAATTGACAAGTTCTTACAAATTGACAAAATGAGGTAGCAATTATATGGTTATTGTCATTTCATACATGCAATTCTCTATCAAAAACTTGTCATCTTGGACTGCATGTCCTTGTTGTGTTACCAATTATAAGATGAAGTAGCTTAAGTTTCGAAAAGAAATGTTTTAAACTCTTTCCAAATGGTTTTATTTCATCTTTCAAACTTAAAAAAAAAATTTGTAGACTCTACAACTTGTTACTTTCCAGAATATATTAAAAAATAAGTTGGGAATTCCTATAAAAAAATTCAAACCAGAAAAATTTCAAATTCATGCTTGAAAATAATAATAAGTAGAAAGAAGTACAATATGATTAAAAATACTATATTGTTTAGAATTTAGTTATGGAATTGAAAAATTTCAATCTCAATGGTTGTAATGTTGTTGTAATAAACAATTTACACACAATATTTTTTTTTTTTTTTCAAAAATATTGAAAATTGAGTTAAATAAAGAACTTCAAAGTTTATCTTAGAGTAGAGATTCCATAACTGCACGCAAATTGAAGCCCCTCATAACTTTGAGCTCATTAATCAAAATAGAATGATTCAAGGCTTTCCATGTACATATATAAATTTAGAGAATAAATTTCAAATTTTTATTAAAAACAAGTGATTTTTGAAGAAATTTTCTAAACTACCGAGTAATGAAAATCACATGTCATATAATAACTTTTTAACCATGTAGTCAAAATATATAAAAAATTATCACTCCTTAATGCTACTTTTTGAATACATACTATATGAAAATTTCGAAGAAAAAAAATTCCATTCATAGTGAATTGCTCAAAATTGCTATTCTACCAAAGAACATTGTTTGGACCTTTCCAAGTTAAATAATTTGCTAAATCTCTTTTGCAATTGAAAAAAGGTTCGAACTTCTATTTCCTACCGACTAAGTTCTAATTATATATCTCAATCACAAATATCATTGATACAAATATTCTTCCCTTGTAAAAACTAATTATATAATCATATGTAAGTTCATTTCGTAACACACACTGATACGACAAACGAGTGACTCAAAACTCTAGTAAAGAAATCCATGGGACCTAACTTAGTCAACAATCTTTTCGAAAACAAAGAAAAAGGGACGTGCGGAATTCAAAGGAGAGTAACCCGCCAATCAGGAAGCAGAATTTCAGCCTTGTGACAGACCCAAACTTAAATGCCACCATTCAGGTTTCTTCAAGTACAGTAGCATCCAGAGCCCACCACGTGGACTATTTCCGTAATCTAGATTTCTGTAGATCTCCGAAAATCTACAGATTTTAGTTACGTCACTTTTCTGTCCTGCAAATCAGAAAGATGGCCGGCCATCTGGCCGGCAACAGAAATAGTCACACACTGTTCCCACCCAAAAAAAGACAAAAAAAAAGACAAAAGAAAGACAAAATAAAACAAAAAAAACAAAAAATATAAAAAAACAAAACAGTTAGGGTACTGCTCCTCTACCGCCCCCCCAAACAGTCACCGAGAAACCTCCACGTGCCGGTCACAACCCCCCACGTGTCGACATCGCTGCCCTCCTTACCGGGTGAGGCGGTCAGCCTAGAGAAAGTGAAGTGGAGCCTCCTTCAGCAGAAGCCAACCATTTGCAGATGCATCTCCATGTTTTCGATTGCTTACCATTGATCGTTGTAGGCTTACTGAAAAACTCCGAACTGCGATTTTGGGTTGCGTCTCTGAAAAACAATTAGCGAATGAGTCTTTATCGTGAGGGCAGCGTTAGTCTAGTGGAGTGGAGTGGAGTGGAGTACGTTAGTGTCGCCTTTCGTTTCATCTTCAGTACGTCTTGTCGTGGATGGATTCTTACGTAGATTGATGGCGAGCTTCAAATTCTGAGCTTTTGGGATAGAATTGCAGGTTAAGGTAAAGTTACTGCTGCGAATATTCGTTTTTGGGTATGTTTCGTAGTCTGTGAGATGTTTCTTAGCTACGATGCGAGTATAAATGCGCCGTTGGGTAATGGTATTTATGAGCTTTGTGTTTTGTGGTTCTTTGGAGCAGATTGTAGGCGTAGGGAGAAGCTCGAGTTGGGGTTGTCGGGGATTCAGAAGCTATGGCGTCCATCAAGCGACTGAACAAAACTTATGGCGCCTCGTTCGTGCTGCTGATGGGCCTGTGTTTCTTCACACAGGCAATGAGATGTTTTCCGTGGATGGCTATGGCGTATTGGTATAAGGATAATTTGAAGGTGAGCAGGCCCCTTTCTTTTCCTTGAAGTTTGGGAATGCGTCTCTGTGTAGCAGGTCGTGTTTGTGCTTGAGGTTTGAGGTTTTGAGGATCAGTGATTTATCATGGTTTGAAGGAGAAGAGTAATATGGAAGGGTTGATGTTTATATTGATGTTGTGAATTTTATTTTATTTTTTGAATGCAGGTCGACCCAGGTACAATGCAATTTCTGCTGTCCACGGCTTCACTTCCTATGGTTGCCAAGCCTGTCTATGGGATCATCTCCGACTCTGTGTATATTAAAGGCGCACATAGGGTGCCCTATCTCATTGTTGCAGGTGAGTCCACCAGCAGTGAATTTTCGTAAGCTTCTGAGTTTACGTATGCTGTTGATCAATCTCGTTTAGGTCCTTTGCCAAAACCTGGAGATGTGAGATTTCGACAATCTGGAGATTATATTACTGAGTGGCAGTAATCGATCGCTTGTTATGTCACAGGGGGTCTGCAATTGTTTGCTTGGAGTTCAATTGCTCTTGTCACGAAGGTGTCATCTACTGCTACTATGTTGACAGCATTCCTCACGATCACCAATTTTGGGGGTGCCATATCAGAAGTGGTGCAAGATGCTATGCTTACGGAAGCTGGAAAGAACAAAGTAGGCGCTCAGCATGGTACTTATTTTTCGGAGGGGCCTTTGTTTCTCTATTGTGGCATTTTATTTCCGCCTATTACAGCATCGTTCTAGTGGAAGCTCTCTAACAAATCGCTGCTCTCCAGTACCTTTAAAATTAAATCAGTTTTTTCTTCCTTTTTTCAGTCCCAACCAATTCTGTTTTTTCCAATGGCCTTCCTTAATGTGACCATGTTAAAATTCTCTTGTTGACGATCCATTCAGGTGAATTACAGTCATTTGCCTGGCTATGCATGGCGACTGGAGGGGTGGTGGGCAACTTGACTGCAGGATACGCCATGAAGCTCCTAAGCCCCACAGCCATGATCCAAATTTTCATGTTTCTGCTCTCACTGCAGCTACTGTTATCTTTCGCAGTAAGTGAACAAGCAATGGGTTTAGGACCTGTGAAGAAAGACTCGGACGACGAGCCGAAACTCAAAGAAGGCAGAAAGGGTTTAGCCTTTGCAATTCGGGATCAAATCTCACAGTTAAAATACTCTCTTCAAAAGCCTGCTTTGTACAAGCCCCTCTTGTGGTTTCTCTCCTCCTATGCTGTGATTCCAGGAATTGGAGGCGCCATCTTCTTCTTCCAAACCGAGCACTTAGGTTTGGAAGCTTCAGCTCTTGGAGTGGCCAGGCTGGTTGGCCAGAGTGGGTTGTTACTTGGGAGCATGCTGTACAACAAAGCTCTCAAAGGTGTTCCACTTCGGAGAATCCTTGCCATTGTGCAAATCCTCCTCTCGCTCTGCATGATGACCGACATCGTGATTGTGAAGCGCATCAACTTGCATATGGGAATTCCTGACAAGGTGTTTGTGCTGGGAGCATCAGCATTTGTGGAAGCCATTGGGCAGTTTAAGTTCCTGCCTTTTACAGTCATGTTGGCTCAGTTGTGTCCTCCGGGATGTGAAGCTTCTGTGTTTGCTTTCTTTGCTTCGGCACAAACGATTGCAGGGCTGACGAACGGTTACCTCGGCGTTGCGCTTGCTAATTATCTCAAAATTTCTGCTAGTGACTTCTCGAGGTTGCCGACGGGAATCTTCATCCAATCCTTGTGTGCCATGCTTCCGGTTCTCTGGATCGGGTTGATTCCTGCAGAGCCCAAACAGATTAAGGAGGTGCAAATGGGCACAATGGAGGAGGAGAAGAAGAAAGAACTCTGAGCCGGTACGAGACGCTGGATGTATTGTTAGCAACTGAGACCAATTCATTAAACCAAAAATGTTTAGGATTATAGGACTCTGGGATTTCCTTTTGTAAATGTGACACCAGACATTATTTCAATTCGTACAGTTATTATATAGGGTTTAGGGTGCATGGACGATGCCTTTGTTGACAAGGGAATGCACTCCTGATGTTGTATCATCCAACATGATTATATGACGTTTGTATCCCTCTTTTGTACACCTCTTGACTGCGTAAATGGATTCATTGATTGAACCAAAAGATATGTAAGATTGTACGACTGTCTTTTTTTTTGTAACTGTGATATGATACGCTACCTCAATTCTCACACATATAGTATAAATACCAATGCTGGTGTTGTATCATCTAACACAACATTAATCATATGAAGTTTGTACCCCCTCAATTAGCCAGAGCTGTTCGGTGTAACTTAGTCCTTAGGAACCAGAAGAAGGGAGCAGTAATACCGTATTCAACTTTGTCATTACGGTTTCCAAAAAGATTAAAAAAACAAACACCATTAGTCATCGAGTTTCAAACTTTGCATTACTGTACATGCAAGTGCCAGTTTCAGTTCATGTACCTTGTCATTTTTAAACTTTAGTTAAAATTTCAGCCACTGACAAAGATGTTCGGAGTATTATTCTGCATCTTTCCTGTTGCTTTTGGTCCCATGCTTGATCTCGTGTTTCATGTGCAATCTAATCTACAAGCTTGGATAAGAGATATCATATCATGCGTGAATCTCCCTCCCTACTGTACACACATTGAACACATCGAGCGCTGAATCCTTGTCTGCAACAATACTGTGTATTCTTTAGGAACTTTTACTGTAGAAAACTAGAGGAACCGGATAGTGGTAGCGTAGCATTGCCCTGTTAAGCAAGTGGCTACCATGGTACGACAACAAGAAAGGTTGAGGAATCCCTTTTTACAAACGTGACAAATGAAAGAGGATACGGTAGGGCAGGGAAGAAGGAAGTGTTCTTTGAACCCCTGAATGCACAAGGCCTTTTTGAGCCTCTTGGTGATTGCTCAAAATTAAACAAAAAAAACCCTCAAGTTTTGATAAGTTTGACCAAATCTACACTATTAAAAGTGGAATAGTACAAACTCAAACTAGATGTGTTGTGGATCACATAGGGAAAGGCAACACAATGGTATCACTTATAGATTGGAAGATTATTGAGTTTTTTTGTTTTTTGTTTTTTTTGAAACATACGGCCTTCAATGACTATAGCAAGGATTGACCTGACACTGCTATGGTTTTGTAAACCATGGACTAATCCCCGTTAGGAACAAGTGGAGGAAACAAACCTCCTCCCCATGCAAGCAAAGTCAGCATGGGGAGTTGAACCGGGAACCTCATGGGTTCCACGGATGCTCCTTTCACCTGGCCATCACTCAAGGTAGTTTAGGGTCGTTGCAGACCAGAAGATTATAAAGTTTGATCTAGTGGATGCTAAAACTATGAAAGTGATTTGAAGTCATTCAATCCTCTTCTTATATGTCAAATCTAGAATTGAAGGCATAGAAAGAATATGTGATTAAAGGACATAACTTGCATAACCATAATCGATTCACAACTTCTCAAAATTTACTCTACAATTTTTTGAAGTGAATTTTCACTTTGATTTATTCCCCCAAGGTCTAATAGTGTATTTTAGGCTCATCTCTTAGAGCCTTTAATACTGAGCATTCAAGATTTGCAATGGACATCCTTGCACAAAATCCTCAATAGAAAAATTATAAACAATTGTTTTTCAAAATCAAATTTTGATGCTTAAAGTAGACTTCAAAGGATCTTCAATAAATAAAAAATACCAAAATAATACTTTGGTAGGATTTTATTTAACTTCAAAGTTTCGTCGACATCAAAATATTGTGCCTTGAGCATTTAGGGGTTAACAAGGTTGGTTGTTCAAATAATGTAACTAAACCTGAAATTGATTGATTAAACATTTGAGTATGATTTCTATTATTAAATTATAGAAGTTTTTGTTAAGACTTTTGGGGAGCCAAATTTGAATTTTTAATTTTTCTTAGAATAAATTTAGGACACCAAATGAATAAATTGTTAATTTTCAAATTGTTGGTAATTGGTTTATCCAAAATGAACCCTACGTTACCACAAATAAATGTTGTATATTTTAACTGCACTAAATTGCAATTGCAATGTAAGATTCAATTTTATGATTTAGAAAAAGGACTTTATTTTGTTATTTTAATCACCAAAAACATCATTTTGAAGGCCAAAACTAAATATTAGTTCTCAAGTTAATTCAATTAGTATGAGACATTGAATAGTGTAAGAACCTCTCATGCACTAATTGAAAGTAGTGGAATCAATTTGAAATATTGGATGAAAATTACTTAGGTGAAGTGGGATAACAATCATAGTATTTGAGATACAATAAAAATAATGTAGACCATATTATGTTAATTTTGTCTGAAATATTGTGTGAACATACCATTCTAAGGTTAAATGATTCAATTTCAAGTGTTTTTTTTGAAAGCGTATCCTAATAAATGAAGAGGAAAATGAGATACATGTTGGACAATATCCAAAGAAAAGACATTGAAATTAGAATATAGTTTTAGAAATTCTATTGACTCCACTTTGAGCTTGACGAAATTTTTGTAAATGAAATTCAAATTTCATTTTTGGATTGCAACTAAGTATAGCATCAATTTATGTATAAGTGATTAAATAATCAGACTAATTCCACTAAAAGCCATTGTTGTTAGACAAATTCATCCAATTCTGGGTCATCCTACTTTGACCTTTGAAGCACATTGCAATCCTCACACACATATTGAAAGTCAAAACCTGAAATTTTACATAGTTCTTGATTTTAAATGTTTTTAAGCTCTACTAATGAAATGGAGCTCTAATAATCTACTTTTTACTCCATTTTCATTTTTTTACTCCATTTTCATTTTTTTTCAAAATTTTCAAAATTTTCATGTTTGTGACATTTAGTATAAACTTAGTGATTGTGACCATGTTGCCATTTAACTTAGGCTTCTTCAATCTTTACCTTGGAAGTCTAGCCAAGATTAGACACTTTAATTTGACAAATGATGAAAATGAAGTCTCGAAGACAAAGAATCTGTGGATTTCATTCATTTTTGTGTATAAATATGTATGTAGCATATTCACATAACTGGATTAATTAAATTTAGTCATGTTAGTTATTTCTTATTTATAGTAGGTTTTGCTTCAGGAATAATATTATTCATATGGCATATTTTAGCTCCGTAGGCTTTTGGTTCTTAAAACTATATTTAGACATTTAAGATGGAGTTTTCTCCTTTTGAGCAAATAAAACAAATGGAGCTTACCAAATCTACTTTCTATTTGTCTTCAAAACTTTGAAATTAACGAAAAAATTATGGTATATTTTATTGTTGTTTGAAGTTGAAAGTCAATACCTAAATTTCAAAATATGTAATGATATGGAAAATTGGTTTATTCAATAGTGTTTTGAACAAAAACAACAACAAACCATTTGTACATAGTAGAAAATAGAAGATTCAAAGTGAAGGATTTTGATGTTATACTATGTCATCATAGACCCATTCTTTTAACCCTTAAAATGCCCAAGCAACCATTCTATGTTTGCAACTCAAGGATAGTTTAGGAGCAATGAATAAACTTCTTTCCAAATATTTATTTTTGAATGTATATAAGATCAAGTCATCTTTGATTTTTTCTTTTCAAAATAAGATCACTTTGGTAAAAAAAACTATATGCAAAATCGCACAAAGTATTTAATGTTTTCTTGTGTTAATGAAAATTTGCCATTAGATACCTGAAATTTGTTAGTTTGTTAGTTTGTTTTGTTTGTTTGATACATTGAGATCTAAGAAATTGTGAATCTTTGTGCATAAAGCTTTCTATTTGTATCAAGAACATAATGTATCACACCACAACAAAGCCCTTGCACTCCTTTGTATGTAAAAGATATTCAATTTTGGAGATTTTTAAAAATAAATAAATTAGAAAATTAGAAAATTACTTTGACTTTTATTTTGGTTGTGGTAATGGCATAGGGCACAATAATGGTTATGTTGAAATATTGATGTTTTCATTCTTAAATCTATATCTTTTTTTCCAAATTGATTGGAGCTATGGTTTTAGCCAATTTATGTACACAAAGAATTAGATGCTAAAATAGAGATTGTACTTTCAGTAAATTTTCAATGGATAGTGCTTCAAAATTTATTTGAAATATCTATAAATATATTTTGAAATTTTAAAATTTCTTATTTGGTGCATAACACCTTTTTTTGTCAAAACATCAAATATTTGAAGAAGTCTTATTTTATAATGTATCTAAGTTTTGTCCTATATCCAATGTAATGTACATATAAGCAAGGGCCAAGCTAGTGGCTAACATCCTAAGAAAGCATTTTAGGTGATCATATGAGGTTGGATGAAATCTAGGTAGAATTTGCTTTGACATAAAGAAAGTACACCTAATTTCCATTTGTTACTAAAAGTGTCCCTCTTAAGTTTTTGCTTAATGCAAATCTATTCAATATAAGAACCTAAGAACACTTTTAGAAACTTCTACAACTATAATTTTAAAATAATTATTCAAAAATAGGATTTTCAAAAATTATAGTATGAGATAATCTATAATGTTCTTCCAATTCTTGATAGGATTCAACAGTAATTAAAATATGTTAATAATAGAAATTATTCTCATATAGTATTTGGATAATTTCGTATTTAGTTTGGGGAAAGTGTAATGGATTGTATTGAGAGTCTTTTAGTATATAAGTCATTTAAATTTGAAGTGTAAAGTTGAATTTTTTCTTACAAATAAAACTTCAAAATTTTTATTACATTAATATACTATAGAACATATTCATAGTTTTTTAGGTCTACTATTGTTATGACCAATAATTATTCAAAAAATGGATTTTATTATCAATTAGTTTTTCAATATTTGGAAATTTTACATGAATTTTGCTACCATGAATAGATTCAAAACATTAGATTGTTCATAGAGGATTTTTCTTAAATTTAACCCTTAAAGGATGGACTGGTGACCGTGGAAATCATGCCTTTTGGAACTGTGTGGCATTACTTGCTTTAAAAAAATAAAAAATATTCATTGGAGGTCAAAGTATTGTAGAAGATCTTCCCTCTGTGCACAAAATTTTAAGGATGAATAGTTGCAGTTCTATCCTAGATAGAAAGATTCCTTGCCATCCATCGGACACTAAACGTCCGTGTCAATGTTTAAGGGCTATATAAGTCAATCAAAGAAGTCATTTTTTAATTCATACTAGAGTGCCCCATGCAGTTGTCACAACCAAAATAAAAGTCAAAGTAATTTTTGAACTTTTTAATTTGTATAAATTTTTTGAAATTCAATATATTTTAAGTATAAAGGAGTGCAAGGGCATTGATTCATGGCATTTAGACACAGGATGTGAAAGTTATGGTTTCTCCAAAATAAAAGATAATTTAATTCAAATTTTTAATTTTTAAAAATTTTGAAATTCTATAACTATCACACCGTAGGTCCAAATGCCACAAAACAAAGTCCGTGAACCCTTGCTCACAAAGAGCTTCCTATCAATTCTAAGAGTGCCATGAGAGGACTCACAATTTCTGAGATCTTAGCATATCAAACAAACAAACTAATTTAAGGTCTAGACTAGTGTATCCTTTGCCATTGTTACATCCAAAATAAAAATAAAAGTAATTTTTAAAATTTTAAATAGCTCCAAAATTCAATGTCTTTTGTGCATGAAGGAGTGCAAGGGTTTTATTGTGGTGTGATATATTGTATTCTTGATATAAATAAAAAGTTTTGTGCACGAAGGAATGCAAATTCTTAGTTTCATGGTGTTTGGATATGTGATATGAAATTTATGTTTTTTTCTAAATAGAAGATAATTCAATTCCATTTTCTAATTCATAAAAGCTTTAAAATTCAATAACTTTCACACCATTCATTCAAACACCATGAAACAAAGTCCATGCACCCCTCCTTGCAAAGAGCTTTCCAACACTACCATAAACACCACTAGAGGCTTCATGATTTGTGAGATCTCATTGTAACAAACAAAACAACACAAAACAAACAAACAACCTAACTTAAGGTATAGACCAGTGTGCCATGTATTGTTGTCATAATCAAAGGAAAAAGAAAAATAATTTTCTACTTTTTTAATTCATAAAAACTTCAAACTTCAATAACTTTCACACCATAGGTTCAAACACTACAATACAAAGCCAAAGCAACACCTCTTTGCTTCCTAGTTGAGTTTCCAATAGTACCATGAACACAACAAAGGGACATAGAGTCTAGAAGATCTCATTGTAACAAACAAAAGGATGAGACTTGTATTGAGCAAGGCTTGAACTAGAGCAAGGCTGAGGACAATCTAGGAAAACACTTAATGTAGAGCATATTTATTTTTATTAACATAATTAACTTTTCCTAGATTTTGTTACTTGAAAGAGGGTTCCAACATACTTTAGTATGTACTAGTGTGCCCTCTGTTGGTGGTATAGTATAATACTATGATATAAAATTAAAAGAAAGATTTTTTTTTCATTCTTCATTTTTTTAATCATTAAAACTTTGAAATTGAAGGCGGAATGCTACGAAAGAAAGTCCATGCACCCATCCTCATTCATGTCTTTTTAATGGTAAAATAAACATGCCCCCAGGATGCACAATTTGGGAGATCATCTCACCTTAACAAATAAAAAACCAACCTCATTGAAGGTATAGACTAGTGTACCATGTGCCATTGCCATAGTATAATAATATAAAAGTAAAAGTGATTTTCAATTTTTTTAATTCATCTAAACATTAAAATTCAATATCTTTCACATTATAGGTCAAAATGCCACATAACAAAGCATGGGCACCCTTTCTCCGAAAGAGCTTTTTGATGGTACCAAGAATGTGACCAAGAATGCATAGTCCAAGAAAACAATCACCATAACAAACAAAACAAAACAAACAACCCAACTTAACCCCTAAAGGACCACCTTGCTAAATTTGGCAATATAGCAATTTTGGGCAAGTAAATGTGACTGGAGATTTTCATGTTTTGAGCCCAAACTTTAATCGAAGGTGTGGACCAGGAATATCTTTCATGTGCACTAAAATTTAGGACATTTGAAGGTATGAGTCAAAAATTATGGCCTAATATGTTATTTATTTTTAATAAATGGGCAGTTCAGGAAGATTAAGAAAATCACTTCTTTTAGAATAAGAAATTTGAAATTGGTTTTCTAGATTTATATATACATGAAAAACTTTTAATCATTCCATTTTGATCAATGAATCAAAAGTTATGAGGAGTTTTTGTTTGAGGATAAATACAGATTCTCTACTCTAAAATAAACTTAGAAGTCCTTTATTTTACTCAATTTTATTATTTTTGGTAAAAACTCAAATCATAGGATGTAGATTGTTTATTAAAATATTGTAACTGATAGTAAGGTTGTCTTTTGAGTGGATAGTTAGGAAGTCATGTTGAAGCAATTAAAATTGGATTCAATTACTAGGTGTACACATGGCAAGCCCTCATTGGCCTTCAACAAATGCAAATGCCTAGAAATAAAACCTCTCATGAGCTCATTAGGAGCGACCCTCACTTTTGCATGCCCCCCTCACTCTTGTATTTTTGAAAATGAAGTCATTTGACAATCGATATGGGATAATCCATATCTATTTTTTGTACCTGTTTTCCATATCCGTATATGTATGGTATACATATGGTATCATAATATTCATATCAAGATCAACGACAGGGAAGGGGGTGTTTTTATTTTTTTTCAAAAACAATCAATGGCTACTAATTTTTGGAGGGGAGGGGGGGGGCTAATTGATTGAGCAGGAAGTGGAGGTTATCTTTTAAGTGGATAGTAACCCTTGGGATTGGCATTTTCAATTCCATACAAAATTTGGAACAATTTGGAATTCGAATCATACTATACTTCTTTATATTTACTATCTTTTTCCTATATATTGTACAATTCCAAATGATCTAAAACTTTTCAAGCCAACTGACCTTGAAGAATGATTACAAAGAAGCACCAACAATGTGGACATTTTTTTATACAAATGTGAGCTTGTAAGTGCAACTGCCTAGTTTTTTTGCAGGGCCCCCAAAAGGATTTTTGTCAATTCAAATGCTCATATCTTGCAACCCAGATAGTGGAAATTTCTGAAATTTTTTCCACATCTTCTTAAGTTAGTGTAGTACAAGATCCTATGTTTATACATGTCTATAAAAGTTTTTTTTCAAAATTTGGTGCATGTTCTAGAAATGGCAGTTTTGGAGTATTTTTTGTGAAAACATAGTCAAGGAACTTAAGGGGTTAAGGTATACCCTACATGAAGGTCAGATTTAGACATATATTATGTATTAAATTTAGAATGTCTAAATGATTGGAATATTACAAATGAAATGTCTGAAATGTTATAGAATTTTTTCATCAACATTGCCTACTTTTTGAATATTTTTGGAAACCTACATTGTATCTAAAGCCCTGCATGACAAGTTTGAGAAAACAAAAAAAACTAAAAGTTGTAGACCACAAGAAATATTGAATGCCCAAATGCCAAAATCCTATAGTGAGTAGTTCCACCTATTGAAACCTTTTGCCAACAAAAAAGAAAATAGTCGGACATTTAGGTGCCAAATTAGACCTTCGCGTACGATAGATAGATATTTTGATCTAAAGACCACAAGAATGAAAGTTAGTATAGAATTTAAATGCCATGCATACTTATAGACTATTATTGTGGCTTCTCTTAATAATGCATTTTTAATTCATTATTAATTCTCTATTTTATGTGATATTGCACTATTAAGGATGTTACTATTACTCTGCTTATTTATAAATTAAATTGGAAAATTTTAGTGATTTTCACTACTATTCCATGATTTTTAATGTAAAAAAGAAAATGATGTTTACAAAAGCATTTAAACCCGGATCAATATAATTTAATACAATCACCTAAAGACCACAAGTATATACTTATCCTAGATGAACTAAGTCTCTTCACTACTAGTGACCACCAATTTATAATCTTCATATTTTTTTAATTTTGACATTTGAAAACCTTGGGATCAAGAAAATATATAATTTTTTTAATTTAAAAATTGGTTTGAAATCTTTTGATTTTTTTTTGGAAATTGGAAATTATTTTATAAACTAATATTAATATTATGAATTTTTAGAATTCATTGTTATTGATAAATATTCAGTTCTTTTTAATTAATAATGTTTGAAATTTATAATTGTAAAGATATTTGGATTTATAAACTTATTATTATATAAGAAAATTATTTTATTGCAATGAGCAATATGTATTGAAAGAGAGTGGCACTTGTTTCTACAAATTTAAGTAACATAGTGTAACAACTAGTTAACCCCTAAACGCATCCACGTCCATTTTCTAGACAATGAACACTTTGAAACACCAGTTTCATCCTCCTAACTACTTGGATGAAATCTATTTTAATTTGTGAAGATACATTATCATTTTTTTGTCCTATCTAAGGGTTGGATTTGGTGTTACTAGAGTTCATATTTTTCTAAAATTACAAATGTGCAAGTATGTCAAGTGGTCAAACTGCATGGACTTTAGTTCTAAACTGGATCAGCCAAAATGAGGTCATAGATAGGAAGAACATAAAAATTTCAAAAAATACCCATGTGATGAGGAACCTCATATCAAATCCATTCCAACAAATTTTACTCAAAAAATGATAATATTTTGCTTGTAATTGAATTTTGAAGGAATTTTGGAATTTCTCTTTCAAAATTTATAAAAAAATATTGGTGATAAAATTGGTGAATCTAACTATATAGATGGAATCTAATAATCATAATCTACAACTTTCATTTGTACATCAATTACAAAATATGCTTCCAAATAGCACTTTATAATGATTTTTCTCAAATCGTCAATTCTAGAGATGAATCTGCACGTTTAGGGGTTAAACAACAATTAAGTGTCTTATTTGATTATCCTGTCTTTTGAGTGGATAGTAAGGGACAGGTATCCACCCAAAAGATAATGGAATTGGTTTTTTATTTTATTACCCCACTTACCACATATTTTTTTGAAAGCCACTCCCATGTATACTTGTATTTTTGATGAGGAGTTTATTTGGCAAACGATATGGGTTATATCAACATATTCAATATGTATTCAGTAATTAGTATGTATATAGTATACATTATGTATTCAATATATATTCAATACTTAGTAATCAATATGTATACAATATCCAATATATTGTATGTATACAATGTGTATTCAATATCCAATATATTATATGTATACAATGTGTATTCAATATCCAATATATTGTATGTATACAATGTGTATTCAATATCCAATATATATTTTGTATTAAATCAAAGGCATTAAGGGGGGGGTGTCAATTTATTTTTTATTTTAAATCAACAACCAGGAAAAAAAATGGAGGCGAGGGAATGGCAGGGGCAAGGGGCCCATTCCCCCCCCAAAAAAACAACAACTAGAATCAACAGCAGAGGTAAGGGCTTCATCCCTTGATCAACGGCCCTCATTTTTCCTTGAGGGGAAAAGGGAACTAGTTCTCTCTTTCTTGTAATCACAGGAGATAGTGTACCTCTTGATACCAAAGTCCAAGATTGAATTTTTTGCATAATGGCAAATACAATTAGAGATGGTTGTACAAAAAAGTGAGTTTTCAAGGTACTATGAAAAAAGACATAAATTATCAAAGCAAGATTCCACTCCAAAACAATTTTTCATGTAAGTAAACATTTACTGGAAATTAAATTGGTGCTTCCCTCCACGATATTCCAAAGATATGAAGGAGATGTCAAATAACAATCTCACAATTATGTCAAAGATATCAGTTGATACATATTCATTTCTTAATTTCTTATATTCCCTCCGATCTTAGATGATCTAAGGTGGATGAATGGACAACATGGAATGAGTATATGACAAGCATGATGGATCCACAACTTTAGGTGGAAATCATTAATGGATAATGCTAGTTTGTCAACTCAATGAAGTCAAAAACAAGGAACTAATGGAAAACTTTGAATTTTGAACTTTGAAAATTGGAAACATGGCCACCATCGAGGACATGTTCTATGTGGTTTCCTAGGGATAGTTTGGATTTTTCTCCATCCTTCCTAAGATGGGCAAATAAATTTCAAACATCTGGGGATGTGCAAAGTCCCTAGGAAGGGCCAAATGCATGTCAAATTTAAGGTGTGCTCTAAAGTTCACCACAAACAAGTTCTTAATTGCCAAAACTACAATGATACAAGAAGTTTGCAGACTTATAATCCTCACAAGACAAGCTTATGACTACTTTTTCAAACATCATTTGCAAGTACCTATGAATGTAATTTTCTATATTGATTTTCAAAGATGTGAATACATGTCTTCTATTAGTTGTAAAAATTTCACATTTTTGGAGAAAATCTTTGAAATTACCATGACTTTTTAAATAAAAAATGAAAAAAACCAAATTCAAGATATAATCCAAACATTTGAAATGAAATCTCTCCAAAGGTTTATACAATAGTGTAGAACATCTTGGTGCAAATTTCGTATTGCATTATTCTAAATTTCAAAAATTAGCACTCCATGGTTGCAAATTTATTTTTCCAAATGGTTGGTCAATGTTTTAAGAACCTTCTATATTTAAAAAAAATCCTAAATTAATAGACGAAGAATATCAATGAAAAATTGATTATCCATAGAAATCAAATACTTTTTGGACTCCAACATCTGTGTAAAATTTTCCATTGCCAAGGTCTCCCTACCTCCAAATGGGGCACTCCAAACCTTTAATTAGGCATCACCAATAGCTCAGAGAGCAACAAAGCCCTAGTTTTCAAAAATATATATTCTGGAGAAAAAACTCAAGCTTCTAATTGCAACTTAATTTAACAGAAAAATTAGCCAGAGTGATAAAATTTATTCATAGAGAAGTCAAATTAGAAGCTAATATTTCCTTTTCATTGTACCTTTTTTTAACCAATAAATCAAATTTCCTCCAACTTGAAAAATATCATTCACTAATAAAACACGTTTTCATTCTGCTTTTTTACACAATGATATATGTAAGTGACACTCAAACAACACTCCCAAATTTGTTAGAAAACCAATGCAACCAATGTCAATGAACTCCTACAACTGCAAGTTCGAGTATACAAATTGCTTCAAGTGTCAATTTCAGGTACAATTAAATTTGGGTAATTGCACTTCACAAGCATCATTCAACTGCAGTATAAGCACCCAACATGCCGCAAAATCATCACTTAGTAGGTTTCACTCATCATATTGATTTATTCAACTATTTTGAGGTACAAACTGTAAATTAATCATCAGGTGACATGGGGCGGGGGGAACTTAAAAATTGATATTAAAATTGGTCGGATTTTGAAAACATGTAATGTCTCACTCATAAAGGACTGGTAAGGTAGGAGGCTCGAAATCCGCAAAGGCTTTAAAACCGCACACCTCCTCAAATGAACACTATGTGTACATGGGTTTTTTTTTATCTTCACAGGGATGTTCCAACAGTGTACGTTTGAGGAGGTGTGTGGTTTTAGAGCCCTGTGTCATTTTGACTTCAAAAACTCATAACTAATTCTACAAAGCTCCAAAAAATATGAAACGACTTGGGTTAGAAGTCAATTCCTCTTGTCTTTTAAGAAAAATTTACTGAAAAATATTTCAATAAGTTTCACCTCTCCAAAATTCAGTTTCAGCTCTTAGATGGGCGCTTTATAGACCTCCTACCTTAGACGAGTTTGTTAGCAATTGACAAGAAGTTAACCTCTCTCAATGAGGGCTGCTTTATACTTGCATCAGAAAAGTTGGGCCACATTGTTTTGGTGCCATTTTGACACCAAAGGCCGCATACAGGTCATTTCAGTGTCATTTTATCCATACTAGGTTGGTATGGAGGTTGGCACCAAATTATCTTCATTGCATTTCAATGCACCATCATGGCACCATGTTTATATGCCTTGAAGTTCTTGATGTGGGTCCGGATTGAAAGCTAGCTGGAAGTCTCCAACTTTGAACCAATAGGATTACTCAATTTTTTCAAATCCGGCCTAAGGGCTTCATACTTGAGGCCAACCAAAACTACCACTCATCCTACGTGTCACCTTAGGTGGCATGATTTTGGCGTCAAACCATCTGTCCCTAAGGGAGCAATTGTGATGAGTTTTTTGGTGATCCGAACTCCCATCTAGGGCCAGATTGGGGCCGAATTGGGCTCCTCTATTGGATCTTACAAATCTTTACCATCAATGAAGAAAATTTTATTTTTATTTTTCATAAGGTAAACCTGCCTATGACAGACAGAATGAGTGGTCTGTACTGTTGCCATTAACAAAATGATTCAGATTTTTTTTTCATACATAGACATATATGAGAATTGAAGGAAGCAACTGAAATTTTAATTTTTAGATAAAGTAAGATTTTTTTTTGAATTTTTGAAGTGTACAGCCCAATTAGCCCAACAGAGTCTGTAGACTACCCCAAATCAGGAAAAAGGGTTCCCATAATGGTCATCTTACCACCTAAAGCAATCACAACATTTTCTAACATGGCCATGACATGAAGGAATAAAAAAATAACTTCTTATGACCAATTTACACTTGAATGGTATAAGTGCCCTATGACAATGGCTAATAACTCCATGACCATCATCTCCCAAGACAAGATTATGGCCACAAATCAGTCTAATGTAGTCCTAATCTCATTTATCACAAAAAATCTGCCATGGATTGATGTAAGACTCTAATGGGTGGTTTTCTAAATGACTACATTAGACAGTTTGCCTGTCATGGGTTGGTTTACCTTATAAACTCCTTCATGTCAGTCTTGTTGCGCATCTTGTCTGTCTGCTTGTCTGCCATTTCTGGTTTGTCACTGATTTTTGGCCTATCATTGATATTGCAAATAATCAATATTTTTATTTTTGTTTTCCATTTATCGCATTGCAGTGAATCAGTGATTGGCCATATGCTAATAAAGCCCCTAGAGGAGGATATGATGAAAATTTTCAAATGAAAAAAAAATGAAAATTACCTTTCTTGATCATTTACTAAAAAATAACCTTTTTTCATAATTTATTAAAAATATAAATTAACTTCAAATAGTTAAATGATTTTTAAAAAATATTGTTTAAATAATTGAAATAAATTTGATTGCCTACATGCTAGAAGTTATCATTAGTGGATTGTTCATAATTTTCTATTCTATTATTGGCTTTTGAAAGGAGGTTCCCACACACCAAAGAACACGGCATTTAGATACTGTATTAAATTTCTATGTTCCAAAATAATTTTATCAAAATAAGGTAGTTTGCTATTCAAGTGACCATTTAAGATCTGATTGCCTTTTGGGGGAAGCTAGACTCTTTCAAATAAAAACTTTCAAATTGTAGTAGAAATAAAATTGAATTTGGCATCTACCACAAGTCATTTCATATTTTTTGGACCTTTGTGAATGTAGTTATGAAATTTTGAAGTTGAAATGCAGTAGTCACTAAAAGTGATTGCCTCCTTCAATGTACATTCACTAGTAAAAATTAGTGTCACAATCAACAAAAACTAGCTAACATTTTTTTGTGTTTTTTGCCAAAAAACAGAAAATTTGTGTTGACTACAATACAGTTTTTAGAAATTTGTGTTCCATGTAATACAATTTGTAGAAAAAGTGAGTTGTTTTTTGTTGTCTAAAATACTATTTTCTACTAGGGAGTGTTGATACATTGAAGAAAGCAAAATTTATCTTTGTGTCATTATCACTTTTAGATCAAACTACCTTATGCATTTATTGATTTACAATATGCCTTTTAGTAATCACCATATTGCAAAAATAGGAGAATAGAGAATGTGATTGAATGTATATTTAATAAACAAATAACCCTAAAATATATATATATGAACTTTGCTGTCATTTATGTATGATTTTGAAAAAGCAAAAGAAGTAGAAAAAAATAGGAAGAAAAAGGGAAAAGTTCCAAAAATAATAAATAAAAAACTTTGCTTTCTACTACAAAAAACAAAAAGAGAATGGATAAGGTTCAAATAAAGTAATTAATCTATTTTTTCCAATTAGGAAAAATAGGAAGAGAAACTAAAAGTTTTAGAAATGAGGAAAAAAATTATTTATTTTATTTTTGAAATAGGGTAAATAGGAATAGAAAGGAAAAGATTCAGAGAATTTATTTTTAAAAATTCTTTCTTCTATTTTTGAAATAGAATAAATAATTAAAAGAGATAAAAGAAAGAAAAAAAATTCAAAAGAAAAAAAGGAAGGTGAAGAAAAAAAATTTATATTTTTATATATTTTTTAATTGAGCATTAAAAAAAATCAAAGAACACATGAATTGGAAATTAGGCCCTAGAATCTAGCCCAAGGACTTTACATTAAGTGAGGTTGGATGGAAAAACAAGGGCCAAATTTTGGGCCAGATTTGCCTTCTATCCGGCGGGCCTTCGATTTGGCTCTAGGCCTAATATAAACAAGGCCTCAAATTGAGAGGTAGTATCTTAATCCTTGAAAGATGGGGCCCTTGTGACAAAGGTAGTCATCAAAATACTTTCATTATTGGACCAATAAGAAAGAAATATTATAAACAATGTTGGGTTTGTAAACGGTTTCAATGTACTTGTTTTTATCATTTAAGCCTTGAAATGACAAGAGTAGGTTCATTGAAACCGTTTATGGGCCTGATACGGTTTATAGCATTTTTATCTTAGGTACATTTTTTGTTTTTACAGTTAACAATGAAATCATCTATGGGACTTTTTATGATTCAACATGATGTTTAAAACTTATAGGGTTAAGCAATAGGATTTTGTTACTTGACATAATTTATGTATACCCATGATCAACAATGTCTAAAATGTGACACCTACACATGGACCAAAAAATGTCATGAAAATCTAAAAATTCATTACATCATATGTGCACAATCAAAACAATCAAGAGAGTGGGCTGTCTTTTGAGTGGATAGTGAGGACAGGCATCCACCCAAAAGATTGTGGGATTGGTTTTTTGTATTTAATTACCCCTTTTACCATTTTTTTTTGAAAAAGCTACTCCCACGCTTACTTATATTTTTGATGAGCAATTTATTTGGCAAACGATATGGATTATATTCAATACGTATTCAATATTCAATAATTAGTATGTATATAATATACATTATGTATTCAGTATATAATCAATGTGTAATCAATATTTAGTACCCGTTTTCCATATCTGCATATATACTCTATACATACAATATTATAATATTCGTATTAGGATCAACGGCAGGGGAGAGGGTGTTTTTATTTTTTTTCAAAAATGATCAATGGCTACTAATTTTTTGGAGGAGGGGGGAGCTAATTAATTGAGCAGAAAGTGGTCTGTCTTTTGAGTAGATAGTCTATGAGAGCCTAGTGTTGGCTTTGGTACTCTTTGGGATATTACTTTGAAAATTCATTAATTATTCACACAATATCCAAATAATGCATGGTGGATGGCGTTGGAATCTTCTTTCACTTATTCATAAGATCCTAAAAAATTTAGTAATAGTAACTATGCTTATTCGAATGAGTTGCTATTATAGGCACTCATACATTAATTAATAGAAAAACATCATTTGACCTCAAATATTACCCCTAAAGTTCTAGGACTTTTGTTTTACCAAATCTACTCCAAAACTAGCATTTTGAGTTCATACAAACAAATGAAAAAAATTGTGATTTTTGTGTATCCAAAGTATGATATTGTACTCACCAATAATTTGAAGAGTGTAAAGATTTGTTTTTAGAAACTTTGATCAAGAAGATTGCAAGATATTAATTCTTTTAGTAAAACAAAACTTATGAAGTGATAAGAAATTTTTTTGCAAGCCTTTTGTTGCAACTTATCATACTATATTAGTTTCATAATGCATTATAGATTTTAAATTAAAATTTTAAAATTTTAGGAAATATTATTGATAAAATAATTGATTATTTACACTTAAAAAAATAGTTGATTAGAACTAGGTTTCGACTTTGGTTCAAGATGGAAGGAAAGACTAAATCATTAATGGTTCTAAAATACATTAGAAACTTGTCATTCCTAATTGGAAGATTCTTGCAACAAATAGTACAAAACCTCTAGGCCTTTCTTCTCAAGACTATTGTGAATATCAAGTTCAAAGAACAAATTTTGTATGATATTTTTTCAATTAACCCCTAAAGGACGGTCAAGGCCATTTTTCTGTTATACACTACTCAAAATTGCCATTTCTGTTGCATTCACACAAGAAAACAAAAACAATTTGTTTTTAAGGATATAAACGTAGGATCTTGTAATTTATTTGTTTGAGGCTAATTGGTAAAAATTGTATGAAGTTTGACCATAGAGATTGAGAGATGTTAGCATTCAAAGTTGGAAGAAAAAGTTTTTTTGAACATTGGCTTGTAATTATAGATGCCTTTGACCACCTTTTGTTGAAATATTTTTTTTGCACTATGGACCTTGAATTAAAAAAATCTTGTTTTGAAAAATTGAGTGTGTAGTATAGGAAAAAAAAATGTAAACAAAAGCTCTTGGATTTTCATTCTTTAAAAAATTGGTAAGTAGATGTAGGTTCAAAACTACAAGAAAAACTAAATTGTTAAGAGCTCTAAGATGGGGTTGAAACACAATAATTCCAACAATGAGATTGTTCCAATAATCAAAATTAACTTTGATGAACATTTTTTTTTTAAAATTGTGAAAATTGCATTTAGAAATGAATCCTATAAATTACTTTTTCAAGAAGATGCTTAGACTACACTAAAAACAAGATTATTCATAACTTTCACATCACTAATCCAAATGGAATGAATCAAAGCCTCAAATGTAGGAAAAAATATAATCTATGAGGAAAAAAAATTTTAATTAAAGAATTCTTTTTTGTGGAATTTTTTTTGCTTGCAAAATGAAAATTTGGACTTTTGGTTGATTTTGTGGTATATTTTTGGGCACCAGTTGAAATAATAATTATATTCTCACAAAGCCAATAACTTTTTTGATCACATGAGAAAGTTTCAGAAATTTTTACTAAAATTGAGGTCATAGAAACTTGCCCAAAATCCATTTTGTCCCCCGAGGGGACAATGGTCCTTTAGGAGTTAAATGCCACAAATTGTTTCCAAAACATAATTCTTTATTATTGTCACATCACTCATCCATCACTCATCTATATTGAATGAATAAAAACTTTCTATGTAAATATACAAAATATTCAATGAAATTTTTAATTTTGAGTTTGATTATGTTTTTGTTTTTTGTTACTTGAGCTCAATTATTTTTTCTTCTTCATGCATAATTTTTTCTGTCAAGCACTAATTGAAAATAAATGACAATTCTAAAAGCTAATATGTTCCCCAACCCCTCAATTTTTTTTGAAAAAATCTAACTAAAAATGAAGATTGCAAGTTCCTTCCCAAACTTCAAGTGTGCACAAAGGGGACAATTTATTCTTAAGAGATAAACTCTCTAGCCAATCATACTTCTCTTAGCCAAATGTTGCTGGATTTCTAGCTACAAATACTTTGGTCTAGCTCCAACCAACCATATAGAAAATTGAAGGAGAAATGTGATTACAATAGAATTTCTTAAGTAAAAATAATAAGGCTTAGACCACCTCCTAGTATTACAATAGAGAGGTTCATCGACTCAAAGAAGGTCTTCACATTCAAGAATTTGTAAGTCTTTGCATAAATGACGTTGTCTAGGATATACCTTGGGATTTGTGGGCAAGTTGTTAGAGGACCCATGTCAATCTCAAAACACACATAGCAAGAACAATATTGAAACATCACCTTCCCTGTTGCACACACATTTAGTGCTACCACTTATTATATTCCCCAAGCCATGACCTCTAGACATAATTATGTTAGAGAGGTATATTGACTTACAAAGTATCGACTTAGAGAGGTTCAACTGTATAGTTTTGCCTACATTTCTTTCAATTTTGTTGAAAATCACCAAAAATTATATTGTAACTACTTAAACAAAAAGAAAATTTACAAAAAAATTGAGATGGATATTCTCACATACTGAATTACTTGAGTTGTTGGAGCCATCACATAGAAAAACCCCAAACCCCAAACCCCAAACCCCAAAATACAAATGCAGTGCAAATGCCTTTAGCCTCTAGGGTCAAATAAATAATTAATTAATTATTCAACAACTAACACGTAATCTAAATTTTTCTCCAGAATTGCCACATGACTTGACTGACTGACCAGCAGGCCAGTCGGGGCAATTCCATTCACTCACGTCTGTATCTCAAGCACTGACGTCACCATCCCTGCTCAGCAAGCCATTAAATAATACCAAACGGATTATTTAGCAAAAGATGCTGTCTAGTAATTGACTAGGTAGGAGGCTCATGAATCGTCCATCTAAGGAAAAATGGACCTCTGTAGGAAATCACTGTAGCATAACATTTTTTTATTATATTTTTAGTAGAAAGAGAAAAGAAAAACAATGTAGGAGCAATTTAAATCATGATTTTTTGACTTAGAATGAATTAACTATGGATTTTCAAAGTGAAATGTGCATAGGTAGCTATTGATGCTCATAGATTGGAACAATCATCAATCAAAATCCACCTTTGAGTAGAGCACATCAGTCCAAAAAGTGACAAATACCAAAACTTAGGATATTCTTGAAATTTTTCACTCTAAGAGAATGATCTACATCATGTTTTCCTTTATTTTAGCCTTACATGAATGTATATTATATTCAAAGGGAATTAAGAACACAATTATGAGCAAAAAATACATTGAACAAGTTGTGATCCATTTTTGAAACTCACTACATTGTTTGTGGCAGTTTTGTAGGGGTGATTCTAATTGCCCATGTAGAATTTGAGCCTCCTACCTTACAACCTTGGCGTGTGGTAATATCGGTTCTAAAATCAGAACACCTTTGCCAGAGATGAAAAGGTGCAAGATTTATGGAAATGTTTGTTTTGAGTTGGTTCGGCATAATTATGGTCATCTTAAGTTATCAATCATTCAAACATGGGGACAAACTCTTTGAGTGAATTGCAATAATTTTAGTGTTGAGTGCTTGCGTAAAATCCCAAATTATCAAATTCTTGTTAATGTAACTCCCACTCAAAAAAAAATTGATTGATTATCAATTACATGCCATTGGAGGCACTTACAACATTGGTAGTGTTACGTAGTTGCCAAGAATCTATAAAATCCAAAGATTGAAACTTGTGCATTAATAGCCTACAATTTCAAAGAGCTATGAAAAAATCCAAATATTTCTCTAGTAAACACCATTTTGTAATCTTTGCAAGCTCTACAACCATCCAAATTTGGCAATTACAAAGGAGCTATAGTCTGAACACCTACCGGAAAAGTCATGTACTATTGGGTCAAAGAATGGTTGCTAAATCCAAATGTAGCCATACCTTAAGGTAAATACCTCCAAAACCGGCACTCTTTGCTATTGTGCCTACATTAGTTGTTGTTGTTATTATTATTATTATTATTATTATTATTATTATTATTATTATTATTATTATTATTATATTGGTCATATTTTCATATTTGGTGTTTGGCAAGTGAAAGGAAGTTCTAATTTACTTAAAAAATGTGACATTTGGATATTGTATGTCGAAGTTATGTAGGGTTAAAGTTTCTTTTGGTTGATGTTCTAAAATTGTTTCTTAGAAATATGTACATATTGATTTGGGAGATGTGACAGGTTGATGATGGCAATATTAGGTTGGGTGCAATTTTGGGTGTACCCACCTTAACAATAGTTTGCAAATGCTTGAGCCCTAAGTTACAACTAGAGCTTGTTTGTTACCAAATTTTGAAACCTTCAAAGGCAAAGTTTGGAGGAGTGTCCGAATATTCCATATTTGCCTACATTGGAATCCATTGGTGGCCTGCGTTTTGGCTGTGCAAGTGGCAAGATAACCATTAACCAGCCTACCATGCAGAGAGCCTACTGCCTGTCTGTTTGAAATGTCAAATTATAATGGCTTTGCAAGGGCACCTGGCTTATGCAAGGGTCAGATTTGGCATAAATTAAGTCATTTCTGAAAATGTGCCACATGTCCTCTCGTGATTGGGGTGAGGTGATATGGACCCTAACAAATCTCACGTGGAAATTCAATTTTAACACATCTTTGTTGAATGTCACTCTCAAGTACAATAGTACTACTAGAACCCATACTTGCAAAGAAGTACTCTAATCATGAAATTTAGTGTTACCACACTAATTGATTTGAAAATGCTAAAAGTGTTTATTTTTTATGAAGATTTTTATCAACTATGTTTGAAAAAATCTCTTCTTTAATAGTATATGATATCTTTGCTCTTTCTTGGTAAGGTTAACACTAAATTTCATTATTAGTGTGACGTAGTTGTACATCTGTTGTGTTTGGAAGCAAAGCTTGCAATCAGGCTGTAGGGTCACATACGTGTCACTCCACTATTGTTGTTTTGAGTTCCTCTTTTTAAATCCTCCATGCCTGAATTACATGTCGTCAGTCAGTGATTTGTAGAACGTGTCCGTCAGAGGACAAGGTGGTTCATTCTGGATTTATGGTTCTCTTTTTGAGTTTCATTGACCCCCACAGATTGTGCGAGAGCCTGCCTACTAACGTAAGTTACAACAAAAGCATCTTGCATGTTTGTGGATCTACACTACCGTAGAGAATTGATCTTTTCCCAGGTTTGCAGTGTCTTAGTTTAGGGACCGAAGTATCGTATTAGTGATATCAGTTCGCTTGTGAACTTCGTGGTTCTTTGCTTTTTTGCTTTTTTGCTTTTTGGTTGTTATTCAGAAATTTACTGTTGTATGCTACTGTACTGTACTGAGTGGGAGTGACTGATGAATACGGCGTGAGTTTGATTCCCTCATCTTTCGAAGTTTGCAGATTTTGTGTGCAGGGTTTGATTTTAGTTTTGCTTTGCTTTGCTTTGCTTTACTTTGGATGAGTGGTTTAATTTGGAGTTGAAGATGCCTCGAGGACGGCCTGCCAAGGGCACCGCGAAGAATGGCCAGCCCGCCAAGACCTCTGAAGAAGCTGGTGAGTAGTGCTTTTTACATTTCTGCATCTTGTTCTAAGTGTTTTTTGGGGTGATTTTTTGGAGGTTTGTTTTTGGTGATTTTCTGGAGGTAGCATGAGCGTTGGGTCGCTGTGAGGGACAGGGACTTGGTGGTCTGGTGTCAAGCGATATGTTAGTTACCATGTCTCAAGTGTCGGTGTTCCTATAGGTCTGCTTTTGTCTTTTTGAAAGAGGAAAGTTTGCAAAGTACTGAGAAGAAGAAGAAGAAGCAGAGTTGTATGGAAAAGGTTCTGAGTTGTGTGTGCTTCTCTGCAGGGACGACGCCCATCAAGGCGCCAGCAGTAGAACCTGAGCAGGGAAACCGCTCAAGCATGCGATTGCGGGGGCAGTCCAAGGTTGGGGACAACAAAGAAAATGTGGTAACAGGTACCACTTCCTCTCATCAAACATAAACCCTCACATTTTGTAGACTTCGGATAACCCATAGAACTATCTTCCATTCTCAAAACTTAGCAGTAAGGGCTCTCTAGTCATGATGTGGATCCCGTTCTCACATATGCTTTTCTTTTTGTATAAGAGCCAAAAAAGAAACCAGGGAGAAAGCGCAAAGCTGCCTCAGCTGCTGAGGAGAAGCCTGAGGAAAGCACTGTACCAGACGTGAAGAAAGATGAAGCTGTCAAAGAGGAAGAAGCTGCGAAGGAGGAACCTAAAGTAGTGCCCGAGGAGGAAGAACCAGGAAAGAGCGTACCCACTGACGATTCCGAGCCATCAAAAGCTTCTCAGGTACTTTTTACTCAAAATTCCTAGTGATTGACTGTTCTGCAAGATAGGAGAAATATGAGAAATAGTCAGATTAAGGTATGCGCACCTACATTATTTATAACTGAGCATAATTACTATTATTCTGATTATTTTGGTTGGAAACTGAAAGGGGATTTGAACGCACTTTAGCATGCATTATTTGGACACACATGTACCCAAACTTGTCTTTCATAGACTCTCATGACTTGATTGTGTACATCTTGTGTCATCAACATCTAGGTTTTTGTTTTTGTGACGCTTTTTGGTCCAATGTAGTTGTCGTAGTTGTCGCAGTAGGTGTCACATTTTGGGCAGTGTTGCATACCTTAGTTAAATTGTGACATACATAAGAAACTCTTTGTATGAGTACGTGCGTCAGCGTAGACTTGGGCCCAGATCCCTCAGCAGTTCAATTCTGATGAGCTCACCTTCTGTACTAATGTAATGGCAATATATATTGAATACAAAAATCATTCAATGAATAATGCTTAAAAGCTTGGCATCAAAGTGTCGAGAGACATAATCGACTGACAATATTTTGTATTACCTGGGAAACTTAACTGATTTTCAGTTGCATTAGCTCTTTGAATATATGGTTGAGAAATGATATGATGCTTTGTTTGGGGATCAGGAAGGAGAGATCAAGGTGAACCGAGCCCCTGTGCTCACCATGTGGGTAGCGGCCGTGGCGGAGCGCCAGGGCTTTACTTTCGATGAAGCTGTGACGTTTGGCAAGGCCATCTCCGGTTTGTTTGCTCAGTCTAAGGGCAAGAGGATTGGTGTTTTTGAAGAAAGCGTCAAGGATCCCGAGGTGGAAACAAACAAAAAGAAGGCCAAGAAGGAGAAGTTTGATGTGTTTGGAAACAGTGTGTACGGGAAGACCACTGAGAAAGGGCGTTTTGCTGTCGAGTCTGGGAAAGCCATTGTTCCCAACACAGTGAAGGCCTATCTACACCGCGCATTTAAAGATGACTATGACCGTGTGAGAGGTGAGCAGTTTATTGGTCCCATCTGTCACGTATGCTTCTTTTTCAAGGAATACCCGAGCCATCTATTACTTAGCACGCGTTAATTGTTATTGTTACATTATTTTCTAGAGTGGTATTTAGCTTGCAACTTTTTTAGTTTTACTGTAGCCCAAAAGAATGGGGAGCACTAAAATATTGAAGAAACGGTCCACTTTTGAATCATTTTGTTCCATTGCCAGGTATGCAATCACTGTCAGATGAGTCATATGCAAACATGCTGACCAAGGATGGGATGAAAAGCAAACACCAGTGGAATTGTGCACATGACCAAGTACACCAGTTGTGGGCATTTTTGTAGTCTACGCTGACCTTTCTAATACAGAAAGAAAGACAATCCTCTCGCAAGTCACACTTTTGCAAAATTAATAAGAGCTGAAGATTGTGCACAAAAAGAATCTAGATTCTTTTCTTGACTCCCTCTTGATTGATTCCAAGGGAGTGCAAGAAACTCCTCAAGATTTCGTCTTGCCAAGAAATGACAGTGGTAACTGAATCTGGAAGCTCCTGCAACCGAGACTTGGTTAACTAAACAATTACTGCTTGTGATTAATGCAGAAGCATTTGAAGCGCTAGCAAACTCTTTGGAACCGGAGGAAATCGGCAGCAAGGCCTATAATCTGTACGAGAAGTTCAGGCCTGTAGTGCCGGATGGTGTAAGAGGTTGGGGTGCTCATGGAGTTTTGGACCTCAAACACGTGCAGGCGCTAGCAGCAAGTGGCTAATTCAAACAACTAAAAAGCCTGGAATTTCCCTTGTACAGGTGCGATCTTCGTACTACAAGGTTGTATCATCGGTTCTGTAAATTTTGGAGGCAACAATGCAGGTGTACATGGGTTTGCTTAGCCCTTCAGGGTGTTCTCTTCTGGAACAAAGTGGACCACTGTCTGGGAAAACTTTGGTGAGGAGATGTGGAACTCTCTCTGATTTAAACAGGCATTCACTCCCTTTTTCTGTACAGACTATTCCTGCATAGAAATGTGACCAACCATTTCCTTGAAAGTGTTTCTTGTCACAAATTTCTGGATACAGATTTTTCGCAGATTTTTTTGTTACCGTTTTTTTGGCAAAGTTTTTTGTTCTCCTGGTTTCTTGAGTTGTGAAATTGTCACACCATTTATCACCGTCATGTGTGTGAACATCATAAGGAATGTGGAGCTCAGAAAATCATGAAGTCTGATCTGACTTGCATCGATGTTGTTGAGTGCCAAATAAGTTAGCAGTACCTTAGAATGGCATGCAGTGCAGCAGTTGGTGTGATTGGTCTGGCATGGGTCAATCACATCAACACAAAAGGATATCCCCATCTTTCCTTATTATTGCAGTTTTGTGTACATCTGCTCCTGTCGTCCGGACCCTTTTTTCACAACTGCGAACAGGTCAAGCAAGGTACGGTACTGTACAGTACAATAAGGTTAATAGTCTAACTTTTTAATGCTCAAAGCTACCTTGGAATTATTGCTTATTTTTGCTTGTATTTTTGTTCCAATATAGTACTTGCCTTTAATTAATCAAATTGGTCATATAGATTCAAGCATTACTTTGGATGAATGAGAATCAAACATCACCCCCCAGCCAAAGCATTGTGTTCATCACCATCCATAATATGGCCTTCAAAGTTGTGAAACACGGGGCCATCAACACGATCATCAGCCACAAAATCATCCTCTAATAGGATGAACATCTCCATTCTACATGTCTGTAGCAGCTATGATCATTAGCCACAAAATTATTTTCTAAAAGGAGAAACATCTCTATTCCTACTTTCTACAAGAGCCCTCAAAGTCATTCTTGGGATATTTTATAAGTCGTTTGTGGCATTAGATTGTTATGGGAAGATCACTTAAGTGTAGTATGTTTGCAAAAGTGACACTTGGATAAAAAATGGATGTTTATTGCACTAAATTCAATACAAGGGCATTGAAATGAGGGCAAGGATTTAGTAAATCTATCAATTGAACTTTGACTTATGATTTTGACCTCTTATAATTTTTGCAATCAATGTTTAAAAATCATATTCTTAAACTCCACCTAATTGTAGTGACAATTTGACAATACTTGACTAAAGAATGATATCTTATTGCTATAATGCTATGTGATTATAAAAAATAATTTTGTTTTGAGCAATCTTACATGAGTATCACTTCAAATTTAGCACAACATTTACATGACTATTGTGGGTGCATAGTGCAAAAGGTGACCCTACTTTGAGGTCTATTAAGACAAGAACCCAATCCTTACCTTAAGTTAATTAGTTAGTTTGATACATTGAGATCTAAGAAACCATAAAGTGTCTGGTAGCATTATTGGTATTGTTGGAAAGTTCTTTGCAAGGAGGGATGCATGGACTTTGTTTCATGGCATTTTTGGAACTATGGTGTGAAAGTTATTGAATTTTGAAGTTTTTACAAATAAAAAAATTGAATTAAATTATTTTATATTTTGCAAAAACCATAACTTTCACATCTAATGTCCAAAAACCATGAAATAAAGCCCTTGCACTCCTTCTTGCATGAAGCTTTCTATTTGTATCAAGAACACAATGTGTCACTCCACCACAAAAACTTGCTCTCTTTCATGCATAAAAGATATTGAATTTTGGAGTTATTTACAAAGGAAAAAAATGCTTTTACTTTTATTTTGGATGTGGCAATGGCATAGGGCACACTCGTCTATACCTTATTTTTGATTGTTTGTTTGCTTTGTTTGTTTGATATGTTGAGATTTCAAAAACCGTGAGTCCCTCAACCATGTTCTTAGTACTATTGGAAAGCTCTTCGCAAGGAGGGGTCCATAGATTTTGTTTTGTGGAGTTTGGACTTATAGTGTGAAAGTTATTGGATTTCAAAGTTTTTATGAATTAGAAAATTGAATGAAATTATCTTTTATTTTAGAAAAAACATAACTTTCACATCGCATGTCCAAATGCTACAAAACAAAGCCCTTGTATTCCTTTGTGTATAAAGCTTTCTATGGTAGAACTACCCATTTCCAACCATCCCTCCATGGACAATCTATAGGTATTGGGAAATTCAGCAAAGGACACTAACTGATTTCTAACCATCAGTTCTTGGTTTCCAACCATCTTCTAGCCATTAGTGTTTTGATACATGCCCTTGGTTTCGAGAGCCAAAGTAGTCTTTGGATGAGCAATTATGAAAGACTCTATGTGTTGGGTATTGGTGTAAGCCAACTTTTGGCTTCCAAAATTCATAGCAATTTGAATCTAAGGAAAAAAATAATGAAAAATTGGTAATGCCTGTCATTTACATGGCTTTCTACAAGGTAGGAAATTTACATTGCCTTCTATTGCTTTATATCATGCACATAGTGCTTAAGTGGTTGGCAATGGATGGTTCTACCATATTTGTATCAAGATTGCAACCTCTCCAATGCCCTTACACTCCATAAATATGTATGAAGAACTAAAATTAGAAAGCTATTTTAGCTTTTATTTTGACTATGGCAATGGCCCAAGGCACACTAGTACCACTTAAATATGATGACCTTTTCATCAGTGCATAATATTCACCACAGTACTAAGGTAGAAGTGTAACAATACGATGATATATATTGAGGTGGATATACACAATATTAGCGAAGTATATCACTCATATAGTTGGCAACATTTGCATGAACACAAAACACATAACCTTAAATACATGGTCACATGTACTGAACAGTGCTTTCATTGCTTAATCTTGTCATTTTCTCAGCTTACCAGTTCCCTAAATGCACATCCAATCATTCTGGCAATGGCCCTTGGATTCATGCTTTCTTGCTCATAACAGTACATCACTTCAAACGTGCTGAATCAGTCGTGGCACATGACTTTGTACACTCACACCCAAAAAAAAATTCAAAATTTTTGTGTCATTGTCATGGGTCTGCTGTATTGATTTCACATCCATACAACAAACAGGTCCTGTGCGTGATTGCAAAGGCTTAGATTTGCAAGATCTGAACAACTCAACACTATAAGGGCTTGGAGCCTTTTCTGAGTGAAGGCATACTTACTCATATATTTCTGATCCTGAGCAGCAATTGATTGTAAAAACAGATAAAAAAATATAGATTTTATCATGATTTTACAACTTCATGTTTGTGCTAGTGCTTATCACATTATACTCAACTACCATGTATAAAGTGAAACCTATCAAGTACAGCATGATAATTTTCATGTACAAGGTACCTTTATTAGTATCAATGTCTTTTGTACACGATCAAGTCTTGTCCCTGAATCCCAGGAGAAGCATGCTTGAAAACATAAGAACCTATGCACACATTCTAAGTTTCTCTAACACTTGTAGCCAGCTGCACAAAAAAAGCTCACCCAATTTCTCCCAAATCCTCCTAATTTGAAGCCCCCCCATCACAACCAAATTTCTCTTCACTATCTGACTTGAAAACCTGATTTCGCTATCTAGCCTACTTTTTCAGTGTTGTACAAAGTTGCACGGAAAATCACTAACCTCACCCAAAATGGTACAGAACCTGTACCCCTCCAAACCTACAGATTGATGATGTACCCTACGTTCACACACTTGGAACTGTCCCATGTCTGGCATGTGATATTCACTGCATCAATAGCACTGCAACAAGCAGCAACCCCTGAATAATTCAGATTTGATTGCAAAAAGCATTGATCAAGGACAAAATCAAGTATAAACCTTTTATGTCCCAACAATTGCAGTTTGGTTGTGTTTAGGTGAAACACTGATTTTCATGAGACTGATTGATCACATCAGTAAGGGTGCAAAATGAGTGCAAGAACTAGTACAATAATATTTCAATCAACATTAATATAAATATATAACAAAGAGTATAAATTAGTGTCATATGCAAAAGTAGGATAATTTAGAGTGGTTCTTGGTTTCAAATGCAACTCAGTCAAATTCTTTTTAGTCCTTTTCGAGTTTCTAAAAATTCCTTAAAATTGCAAAGTTCCTGACACTTAAGTATCAAATCCCTCAAATTTCTTCAGAAATAAGCTCCAGAAGCGTTCATCACTGTTACTTCTATTAAAAACCATGCTACATTAAAGTTTTGAATAATTACTATCATTTTGCAGACAAAAAATACTTTGAATTAAAGAATTTCAAATTTATGTCTGAGATTGTACAACAATTGGTACAAGAAAGGATGTTTATTAATACATGGGAAAAGTATTGTTTGGAAATGAAAATTACTGTAGCTTGGGACCTAATAAAAGGGTTAAAGTCTAGTGCTGTAGTTCCTACCTTATCAGCAGAACTAGTAAAGATCACCCAGTTTCTTGTTCTTCTTCGATGGCTTGCTTGCAGCTGCAGATCTGGTCTGCACACTGACCTGGTGCACAGCATCTTTCTTCGGCTCCTTTTTAACAGATACCTGAACAATGCAAAACAAAAGCAAACAACTTCAATCGAGTGAATGAAACTCACAGAACTAGATGCTTAATTAGCAATGATTTTTACATCGTTGTTTCAATGGTCGGAATTAAAAAGGTCAGAGTCGGATAAACCCAACCGAGAGTACAGGAGAAGGACCCGCCCTGCAGACCCAGCATTCTATAAAATATGCAAAGCGATAAAGTCCTATGGAACCTAGTGTATGTAAAGAAAAAAAAAAATCAATGAGATCGACCCCCAAGGTACCCTTTCTATAAATTTCTCTATAGACCCTATGCAAGACCAAACCTGCAGAGCATTCCAGCCTTATCACAAACTCTACTCGCTCTGCCTTACAGGGTTTATGAATCACGAGCACCGGATCAGGGATCAGGGACCAAAAGTCTTCGAAGCATCGAGAAAAAACCTACAGTATGCTGCAATTCTCCTCAACTAGCCCCCAAACCATAAAAAACCCTAACCCTAACCCTAAGCTAAGCTCAAAAAAAGTGCATTGCATGGACCTGGAGGCTGATTTCACACAGCAATCCAAAACCAAACCAAGGACGACATAAGAATTGTCAAAAGGGAAGCTTACCCTCGAAGCCAATTTCGCATTCTCGGCAGCAATCGCCATTCCTTTGAGTCCCGCGGTGACGCGCTTGGGTCTTTTCATGGCCGCTGCAAGTGAAGTCGCTGACGGCTTCACGTCCGCTCCAGCCTTGGGTGTTGTTGCTTTCTTCGGCCTCTCATACTGCAGGGCCTGCGCAAGGCCCCGGTCCCCGGCTGTCAACCTTCTGGGTCTCTTGTGCAACCCGTCTGTTACAATTCCAGACAACGCCCATACATGATTAGGGCTTAATGGTCATTGGGCAGGATATCGGTGGATTTAACGTGACATCGTTTTCCATCCATGCTGTAGGGTAAAGCAAATGTAAGATCGAGAGCCAAATTGTCTACGAATGGGAATTGAAAGAGTTGGTTTACTTCATAATGGTAGGGCTCAAATGGGAATGAAATGAGTAGGTTTACTTCTATCCCGACATGCCTACATAAATTAGGGATAAACGACATTGTGCACATCAAGGAACGTAACATGACGTCGAAATCTAAGAAAGTGCTGGAGCAGAAAGCAAATACAACCCCCTCGAGAACTGGATATGGAAATTGGACGGGTTGGTTTCCTTTCATGTGTTGGGGATATATCCCGACAGGCCCACATGCCCACATCCTTCATGTTGCGAATCAAGGAACACTATGAGACCTGAGGGGAAGCTGGAGGAGAAAGCAAATGCAACCCCGAGAGTCAACACCTCGACAACAGGATATGGGAATTTAATGGTTTGGTTTGCTTTCATCATGTTCGGCATCTATCCTGACATTCCGATTAGGGCTCACAAGTGGGTGGTTGCACACGAAAAGGACGTCACATCACGGTGAGATCTAAGAAAATGCTGGAGCGCAAAGCATTTGGATCCCCTCGAGAACTGGAACTGGAAATTGAATGGGTTCGCTTACTTTCATGATGTTGGGGATCTATCCCTATCCCTATCCCTATCCCTATCCCGACATGCTCACATGATTAGGGCTCACAAGAGATTGTTGCAAATCAAGAGACATCGCGTCGATATCTATGATATCTAAGATATCATATACTGGAGGGCAAGCCAATGCAACCCCCTCTCGAGACTTGCAACTGGAAATGGAATGAGTCGGTGAAGTTCGGAATCTATTCCGACGTGCCCACTAGATTAGGGTTCCAAAGACCTTATTGCGAATCAAGGCGCATAACGTCGAGATCTGCGGAGATGCTGGAGGACACGAAATGGAATGGGTTTGGCTTAACTTACTTTCATGATGTTCGGCATCGATAACTGCTGGACTCTCTGGACCAGTGGCGTCCGCAGCGTGCCCATGGTGCCCAGTGCTGGCGCCATTCTCCTCCGGCACCCCCTCGTCCACCGGTGACGAAGAAGTCACCCCCCCTTGCGAGTTCACGGGTGAGTGATCCCTTGCGTACGTCGAGCGCACATTCCGTTTGGGCCGCTTGCTCTGCTGGGAGGATCCATTCGATATCGCGGGATCCATAGCTGCTTCCACGGGTTGCAATTGCTCCGCCCCCCGTGCTGGCTCCGCCCGTGCTGGTTCTTCCGGTGGCAGCGGCGTCGGGGAGGAGGACGGGTCGGAGCTCGTGGTGGGGAAGTCGAGCTGGTGGGGCGCCGCGAGGTCGTGGCCGTCGGCGTCGTTGAGATGCGACACGCGAAAGCTCTGGAAGGTGCCGTGGCGTAGGAGCTTGGTGCAGCCCCACGACCACACTGTGCACGGCGACGGGGGCTTGGGGTCGAATTGCACCACTTCGAACATTTCACGTGTCTCCCACGTCGCGCACTCCTCGCAGAAGTACTTGATCCAACGCCGCTGATGCTGCGGCGACTGGGGTTGTTGCAAAACCCCGGCGGCCATGGTAGTAGTCTCCGCAACCCCCAAGGACGACATTGCTTACTCCGCCCTTGCCACTCCCACTCTTTTCCACAAAATAATTTCTTTTGGAGCACTCCCTTCGCAACACGTACCCCAGGCGTACCTCTCACTGCGAGCTCTCCAAACGAAACTCTCCGCTAGCAGCCCAAGACCACGCTCGCGAGCGCGAAGAGTTGCAGTAGCGGAATTCAAATGAACCTCCTTTCCAAGACTTGAGTTGCCCACCCACCCACCCACACCCGCACACCTTTCTCCGACGTCCGAATCGTTCCGTCTGAGGCACCAAGTAAGTTATGAGTTATTTGACCCACAGCCACAAACAAAAGAGGAACATCAGGCAGCTTCAACCCTACCAGGCAATCATTATACTTATTAGCAGAAAAAAAAAAACTCTCTCCGAAACAGACCAGCACAAAAAAGCTGCCACAGATTCTCAAAAAGTAAAAGAAAAAAACACGAAAAATGACACAGCACGGGGACGTCGATAGATAGCGAGCCCCTTCCACCCTAATTACCTCGTCCCTGACAACGTTGCGGACGTTCACCACTTCACGACTGCTAGCTAGCAAATTCACACGCCCTCGATCTATTTCGACGACTGAGATAACGGTTCTACAGTATGACTAAACCGATCAATCAATCCAGGTACAAGACTTACGACGGCCACTCACTCAACCCAAGCCTGAATGAGTGTGGAGCACGTCGAGAACGAGCCCAAAAGGGAACGACTTGGAATTGGCTGATTACTTCGGCAATGAGCCTGCACGCACTTGCAACACGGCACCTGTCCCGGACCTCTCGACAGACGACACTCTACTTCCAACGACCTCTACAGAAAGACCAAAGGAAATTGCACTGGAGGGCTAGCTCATATAATTTGAGAAGGGTGCAGCATCTGCGTCCCCTGGCAGCTCGTCAGTCAGTCACGTTGTATTCCGGAATCTGATGGGGACTGGAATTGATTTGCATCACTACTGCAATACATTGAAGAATTGAAGCTAGCTCTCACTCACTAACTTACAATGTAAATGTAGCTCGAAGTTACAGACAGTGAATGATGTACATATATATAAATTGGTTATATTTATTTCCTTACTTAGATGAAAAAAAATTGATGTAACTTCTACCATACGGCTCCACGCACTCCCTGATGATAGCCTGATCAGAAGGGAATCGAGACCACTTCGGGCGGGGCTACTACCAGTTCTAAAGTTCAGGTACGTTATAATTCGGATGTCGATCGGAGACTGAGCAGCTAGCGAGCATGGCCGTCAACGTTACGTGCTCGGGCGAAATTGGACAATTGGACACATCGATAAGGAGAATAATATTAGCAAGGGAGCTCACTTATTTAATTGACTGACGCTGATGGTTTTCTTTGGATTTCATTTGTTTATTATTTTGGGCAGTGCAGACAGGAATCTGAATTGGAAGGACTGGCCCATGAGCACTGATTTCAAGCCTCAATTTCCAGCACTCTGTTTTGCTGCCATTTCGCAACTAGATTTTAATGAAAAAAAATTATGTCTTATTTTCAGAGAAGAAGTCATATGTCTACTACAAGTCATACAATTTGGGGAAAATTCAAAATTATTGTGAATTTTTTAAGAAAAAAAGGAAGAAAATTCATATCAAATATCAAATATGCTCAAAAAAATATGAAATTTTCACTCTAGATGTATAATATAGAGTATAACATCATGGTATAAACCAAAGTGATTGTATCACTTTAAAATCAGAAAATCAACAAACTCTGGTTATTGGCCCAAAGTCCATGTTGATGTAAAATATTGAAGTTTACGAGTTTTTCAAAATTTTCAATTGGAGCAAAAATTGCACTTGATATGTTTCATTTCATTAGTTGGACTCAGATTCAAAAAACATCCTTTTTATGGCTAAAATTCACATCAATAGTAAACAACAAGAAATGGCCAAAATACACTATTGTACAGCATATTGTTGCCAAATGATTGTTAAAAGTTCCCAAAGTAGGTTTGGCAAATTAAAATTTAATTTTTGAAATTCCATCAACATCTTTAAATGTGTATTGATCTTTCCACATCGAAATTCATGAGTCTTCTCACTTACCTTATTGAGGGTGGGAAAGACAATTAGTTTGTACAAGTGGGGTGGTAAGAGGTAAAACAACCCATATGGGATATGTCAATTAGGATTAGTAAGAGTTCAACGACTTATAATTAAGTTTTCATCTTTAAATTGTCGTACATCCTTTGAGGTTTCATGATAGATAATGGATTTCATTGTAAAATCGACCTCTCTACTCTCAAGTTTCACTACTTGATCAACATGTGTCCACACTTTGTCATCAAAAACTTTATTAATGATAACTTAGGCGGTAAATGGACTACTTATTTTCTTTTCTGTCTAGTACTAGACATTTTCTTTGTTTATGAAAACTTGGTCATTTAATTCTTTTTGAATTCGGCAATTTTTGTCTTTCATTTTTTTTCTAGCTTTGTTAAAGATAATTATTTTCCGCCGATCCTAACCCAAAGGTACGGTACTAACAAGTGTGATCCATGGATTAAGCATCTTCTCCTTCAGAAAAGTCAATATTATCAAAATTAGGGTATTTACAAAACTGAAAACTAGCTATGGTGAGGTACAAAACAAAGAACATGAGAAAGTAGAAACCAATATGTCAAGGTTTCATATCTTAATGATAAGAATTTGGATCTTAGTCACCATGACCATTAATGCAAATCCATTTCTTGTGATATCTCAAAAAAAAATTCAATCAAGGTAACCACTACCTTTGTCCACAATGAAAATACAAGGCCATATTTGTTATATTGAGACCTTTCGCAATCTCAATTTTATCCTCGACTCGAGGATAAATCGTTTTATCTCTTTACTAGTATTTTTTTATTAATAGGTAACAACAACAACTTTTAGAATTTCATTATAGGATCACTATTTGTGCATTATTTATTTTTGGTTTCAATTCCTAATTTTTTAAATGAATTTTTCAATAACTAGCATTATGTCTCAAAATTTGTGAAAAGTCTCAATATAATGAATATGGCCTTATACTGCCTTGCTAGTGCATCATCTAATTTTGGTTACCTTGAATGAATGAAAGTTTGTGACATCTTATTCCCCTCATTCATGAAAATTTGAGCTTGATAGGCAAATGTTTGTCACTTCAACAAGAAAAAATCCTTGTCACAAACTGAGCACTATAATTCAAAATCCTAAAAATCTTTAAGAGAACATGAAATTTTAGTTTCAAACTTCATTGACAAATATTGGTTATACAAATGGTGCATCTAACTGCAATGATGTATTAATATGTGGTTCATAATTTATAACTTTGGTGCAAGGTTAAGATTTAGACATTAGGGGTGAGGGTCCGGAGTTTCTATTCCATAGCCTTTCCAAATTCAAGCTCCTAAAACTTTCCTACACAAGCATACAATTGAACTAAAAAATAAATATTGACTAACAACACCTTTTTGATATAGAGAAGATACAATGATTAAAGATGAAAGAATTGGAATTAAATGTGCACACCTAGTTCATTCTAAATGTTTGTAAATTCATAGATTATAAACCTCAAAGTTCCATCTACAATCATAGTCATTTATAGTCCTTTGGGGATAGTGTGGTCACACGAGTGCGCTATGGCAATCAATGTACAAAAAGAACAACTCAGGGGTTGCCTAAATTGACGAAAGAGATAAAATCCAAGCGCGAAATTCCCAAGTGGATGGAATACATTGTAGAATCCACCATCTATATAATGATGCTTTTGAATTTGTAGGTCTCGATGTAAAAGTAGGTCCCCACTAGATGTGTTACCTAGGAAAATTGAAATTACTTGAAAAATAATGAAACATAGTGCTTACAAAGTAGAAAGTCCTTGAGACATACCCTAAGACTATCCAAAACTAACCTAAAGTAAAAGACAACATAGTATGCAAAGCTATTTTCAATGTAAAAGAAAAATTAGAATTATTAATGTAAAAACAAATGCTAGAAAGTAAAAGACAAAGGTAAAATGTAAAAGTTGCCAACTTACCTACCACTATATAAGAGATTGCTTTGGGTTTCAATTCACAAATCTCACTTGCCTCCTCTTTACCTTCACTCTCTCCAAACCCGCTCATTTCATTTCTATACATTGTTCTCTTTATTAATTATTTCTTTCTTCCTAAAATCTCACAAGCGTTTTCAATGGCATTCAAAAACTTTCTCAAAATCTTTGTGGTTCTTGCATTGGTCATTTCTTTTCCATTCACTTTAGCAATGGCATTGGAAAGTGGAAAACCACAAAGCAATGTTGCTTGGGCTCCATTGCACTCTCGAAAATATGGCCCTATAGAACCTCATCTACATCCATTTCCTACTCCAATTGCAACTATACCATTAGCACCAACAAGCTTGGATGTCTCCAAACCACAATATGATGTTGTCGCGGCCCCTCTTGACTTGGACAAACATGGCGGATTTCCTCATCCATTTCCAATTCCAAATTGCGATCCATCAAGTGATTCCAATTGTCCATTTCCAATCCCGCACCCAATCCCGGATTGTGATCCATCAAGTGATTCGGATTGTCCTTGCCCACCTTGGCTAAATTGTGTGGTTGCAAATCCATAGTTGTGGATGCCAACAAGAATTTAGCATCTATGAAGTTAGTTTCAAGATTTCTTTATTTGAAGAAAAAACATATCATAGAAGGATCTTAAATTAGTTTTTTCACTTTCGCTTGTGAGAGAATTCATTTTTCAAATTCATAGTTGGTTAATTGATAACCAATTGAATGTCTAAGTGGCCCTTTTGGGCAACAAGTTTTTTTTGAGACTTTTGTAATTGTTCACATTATAATACTTATGTATAAGTTCATACTATAATTTACAAATAAACAAAACTTTGTATTCACATTTCAATGTAAAATCACTACTTTGTATGGTGTATATGTTGACAATTGCAAAGGACCACTAGAGATTGTAATAGTGTAAAGCAATTTAGTCATGTAATAGTATTGAGGAACTTTAACCCCTAACCTTTTGGAGGGTGCTTGAAGGTTTAGGTAGATTTATGTAGTCTTTATTTTTGACATGATATTTTGACAATTTTTTGAAAATAATACAACACATTGTCTTTGGGGAATATAATTTTTATTTGAATAAGTGCACGGGAAAAGAAATTATTCCATAAATAGGCCAAACCTACTAGACTTACCTATTGAATAATACTCCCTCTATTCCCAAATGATTGATTGCTAATGGGGTTTTGCAAAACTTAAAGCAAGTTTTGAGATTCTTATAAGAAAGTCAATACATATATGTAGATTTTATTGTGACCTTTTCGGTGGTATGTAGATATACCAATAGTATGCTTGGAGCACGCATTTTGAAGGGTGTGAAAATTGAGATTCCTTCCCTAGAATGTAAATCACCCATTGGTTGTAAATTTGCCACTGGCATTGGTCCTTGTGTAGACCAATTGTCGCCATGGTAGCAAGGAAGCTATAATTTGACTGATCAACAATAAAAAGAGTGTTGCATAGGCTGTTGGAGTTGATCGAAGTTGAAATGTCCACCTCCTAACAATCTTGATTTCAATGTCCTAGACCTCATATTTTCAACATCATTAAAGTAGCGTAACTTTGCAAAGCTCCAACAACAATTGATGAGTTGATTAAAGTTGTTGAAATTGAGTATTCATAATTTGACACATTTAAGATCAAATTTTTGTTCTTATCATGGCAACAAGTTGTGTGATCTACCCCGAAAGACAAGGAAAACAACTCCTACAAGTTGGGGTATATGAAAAAAAGTGTTTGCATGACCAAAGAGAGTTTCCTTCTTCCATTTCATATGATGATTAGATTGCAATGGAGGTAAGAGCGTTGTTGGATTTGTAGCAAACAATCATTTATAGACATCTATTTTTGAAATTAAATACAATCATTTTGGGATGGGGGGAGTAGGATATTTGCAAAACAAAGTCTTTAGAATCTCAATTATATAAATGTTAAAGGGTGGTTGCAAGGAAAGATTAGTTGTTTTTTTGTGGCGTTTTGTCAAACTAGGGTTGCCCTCCACTATAACTTTTGAAGCTTGAACATGGTGATTTTTTTTTTTTTTTTGTGAATGTCTTGATTGTTATCATAATTCTTATTTTTCAGAATTTTTTAGAAATCCTTTTACATTTAAAAGTCAACTTTGTTAATTTGTCACACTTTTGGACTTAGGGTTTTGAGTACTATTGAGTACTTTAAATTAATAATCTAGAGTTGAAATTTTTGAGGTCTATTCCCATGATATTTGGGCATGTTTTTTATCAAGGAGAATCTAAAAATATTTTATTTTATGTCCTCCACGTTTGTGCTAGTAAGGATCCTTGACGCACACACTTGTAAACATTCAAGATGATTTTCACCTCATTCTTTTGGTGAAATCTTATCACCATAAGTCCTCACAAATTCTCAATTTTTTGTTTTTTTTAATTCACTATGGTTGATTTATTATAAATTAAAACCTTGACATACCTCTTTTGTAGGAAATTGTCAAGGACATAGTAAGGAAGAAGGCTCGAAATCCGCACAGGCATTAAAACCGCACACCTCCTCAAATGTACACTGTGTGTACATGGGTTTTTTTCATCTTTACAGGGATGTACCAACAGTGTACATGTGAGGAGGTGTGCGGTTTTAGAGCCCTTTGCCATTTCGACTTCAAAAATTCATAACTAATTCTATAAAGCTCCAAAAAATATGAAACGACTTGGGTTAGATATCAATTCCTCTTGTCTTTCAATAAAAATTTACTGAAAAATATTTCAATAAGTTCCACCTCCCCAAAATTCAGTTTCAGCTCTTACATGGACGCTTTATGAGCCTTCTACCTTACTGTGGGTATTACTGTAGGACTCCTGCCTCACTTGCACGGAGGCATGCATCGATGACAGATGCATGCATTTCTGGTAACGAGAATATGCAATCACGGAGTGTGCAATTAGAGAGGGAGAAGTGAACACTCGGAAATCTGTGGTCTGCATATCTATTAGGGTTTCAAATTCGAGTTTTGCTGATCGAGTTCAAAATTTCGATTCTATGCATTTGCTCTGAATTCGTGTGGCCTGGCCTTGGATTTTGTTCTCATTTCATGTTTTGCACTTTGCTACGGGCTCTTCTGTGTGTAGTGAAAATGAAAATGTAGGCGAGAGTCTGGGGAGTTTTTATGCATTTCTGTTTTCCTGGACATGTGCGATGATGCAATTGTGACTGGCTGTCGATAGTTACGCTTCCCCTTGGAAGGTTTGAACCTTCGCTGGAGGCAATTCATGTGGGGAGTACGCAGAGTCGCGCTCGTGGGATCACGCGCAACCGGGTAAGATTTTCGAGATTTAGGTTTAGATTTGCCTTGTTTTTTGGATTTTTGGACTGCTGTTTGTTCTCGCTTGTCTAATTGTTGCTAGTTCTCTTCAAACTGGCGAATTTGGAAGGGCCTTAATTTATCAACGATGTGCGTACCCAATTGCAGAGTTTAGGGTTTGGTACAGCGCGGCTCAGCAGATCCCCATCCCTGAAATGTACATCCCCCGTGTATGGTCAATGGTGAGGATGTACAACGGGTGTACATTTCACGAGTGGGGATCTGCTGAGCAGCACTTGTACCTTAGGGTTTCGTCAGGGGAGGGAATCTGCAATTGAGGCACGTGATTGATTGTGGACTTCGAATTTTCTCAGATCTAAAGTGGTCATTGTACAACCATGTGGGGGCGGAGGTTGGTGCAACTCCAGAAGTGTTTAGTTCCTGTCCTCTCCACCTCGGTAGGTTTTTGCGAATTTCATGCTCTCTCATTGGTGCACTTGCAAGAGTTGATTAATGTCGTGACATGAAGCACTGCCTCTGTATCTATGCTGGTCTGTACGGTCGAGGAAATTTGAGCTGAGTTTGCAAATACTACACATGCTAATACTTAGTGGTACGCTTGCTAATCAGAGCCGACAATGCAGCAGCAAACCGGATGTGCGAGAGTTCATGGGGAAAGGATTGACAGCAATTGGTGAAATTGACCGGCTCTCGTCGCATACTGATTTTAATGACATTCGTCTGAAGCCATTGCTCAAGGTCAAGAATTTAGAATTTTGCCTTCTTGAATTAGCTTTCTTTGCTTTAGAGTTGAGGCATTAGTGTCTGGACCTGTGAGGAATACTCGATTTCAAGCTTTCATTTTTGTTAGGTCTAATTCAATCCTTTTTACGTACTGAAAACTGCTTCTGACCATAAAGAGGACTACTCCCAATAATGGTGCCGGTATTGGTTGTAACTGGTAGTAGCAATCTTCGCAAACAGGTTCGCAATTTATATGGATTTCAAACCTCTATGCTGAATGTGAACTATTAGTACTCATGTATGAAGGTCGTATGTGTGTATGCTCTGGTACAGACAGCTAAGGAGAGTTTCGAGCTGGCTTTGGAGATTGATAAGGATAATTTGGCAGCCATTTTATGGCTGGCTCGCCTTCACCTCTATTACAACATTCCAGGAGCTTGCTTAAGAAGGTAATCTTGCTGCTTTTTGATATCGACTTTACATCTCATGATTTTAGGGCTAAAGCTGATTCCCGTAAGTTCTCTTGTAATTCTTCATTTTCGTTTTCCCACATGCTCATTACTTTCTCAGATTTCATTCTCACTATCATCTGGCCATGCAGTGGGGCGAACTTATTGGACACAGCTGCTGATGCTGGACTTGCCGAGGCACAATATGAGCTCGCATGCCGCATCCGCACAGAGGTGCTACACGCGCTACTGAATATAGTCGGATTCTTGTGTCTATTTATCTTATACCCTAAGTGCCCTTCTACACATAGTGACTTGGAAAGCTAATAGTTTTATTACAGCAACTTTCAAAACATTTTTTTGTTCTTCAGAACTCTAGGGTATGATTTCTTCTTTCTGTAGGTACGAATTTTTTCTTTCCTTGAGCTTCCAAAATGAAATATTTCAACTCCTATGGATATGGAATCGACCAACTATAACTATTTGGACACTCAGGGGTTAATGTATCTGTGAACCCATTTTCTGGCTTTGAATGTTCCATTGCATCATTCGACATCGATTCATCCTTTCGAATATTCTCGATTCTCTGTCTAGTCCAGAGCTTTTTCTGTATCTTCCTAGTTTGGGTGGAATGACACCATACTGACTTTGCTTTGGCTTTTGGTCATGTTATGATGTTCAGGCTGCACTATTGGGCGATGAGGATGCAATGGATGACAGAATATATAAGTATTTGGAAGCAGCAGCTTGCCAGGTAAGCGTATATCTCTTTTCATTACAAAGTCAGGCTATGCATCACCTAATTTAGTTCTTACCATGAATTGATCTAAGATGAAAAGCGTGACTTGTTATACGTTTCTATTGAGTGATTCAGAAACATGCTGGAGCCCTATTTTTGGTTGGGTCTATCTATCTTTCTGGTAAACATGCGCGCCGAGATCTTCGAGTAGCTGCGTGGTGCTTCCGCAAATCTGCAGAGCAGGTCTGTTTTGACATGTGGCGGTGTTTTAGTTTCTGAAGCTTGGAGATCCTTTATGATATTAAATTACAAATGGGTTGAAGAAGTGGGGAACTAATGAACGTTTTTCTTGTACCTCTTGGCAGGGGTACATACCTGCAGCTACGGTGTATGCTTCACTTGTTAGCAAAGGTATCTTATCAATCCATGCCAATGTGTATGGTTTCCCTATTGCAACTGCATGAGGAGTCTGGATGAATGACGAGGATACTTATGACTGTATATCTTCTATTTATGATGCCTTCAGGTGCAGATTGGAAAGGACTAGCCACGCAAGAAAAGGATGGAGACGATGAGATTAGTCAGAAGTCAGTGGAGACTGGCGAAGGCTTAGCACAATATGGTGCCGAGCGGCCGATTGAGCTTTGTGATGATGCACGATTCTATTTTAGCAAGGCTGCTGAAGGTGGCGACCCTCTAGCACTGGAGTGGTTGACAACGGTGCCTCATGCCGAAGAGCTATCTGAAACATCTTCTTAAGACCACATGCATTCTATTCTTGCATCACAGAAACTTGACTCAAAATGCAAGAAAATTTGAATGTTGGATCAGCGAATGCATTACTTCAAATACAACCCTTCAGCTTCAAGTAATCAGTCGTTACCAATCCGTTCTATGCAGCGACTTGTCGACAAATCTGTCTCTGGAAGCTAGAAGAGTGAGAGGCTTACCATATTAGAGGAAATGCAATGAAGTGGAAGCATGTAATAGGTCTCGTGGAGCAAATGGCTTCCATACTAGAAGAAAAAGGATTGAGGAGTTCCTTTATTTATTTTTTGCGGCATGCTGTGGGCATCCTGAGAAAAGATGACATGACGATGAAGAAGCTTGTGCTCTTCTGTATACTATTACTTGGAAAGCCCATGAAATGGGGAAAAGAAGGGAATTTTATTATTATTGATCCCATATGAACTGAGCCCAGTGGAAGTGGTGTTGCTTGCCTCTGGTAAAGCCCTTAGAGTAGCTGTTTTTCCTGAGTATAATCGGAGCTGCACTATGGAACTATGGAATCGTCTAGTGAAGCTGGCATGTCGCTGGGCTGTTAAGAATCATTGTAACGATGCATAATTTTAGCTTAATTTTTTTAGATGAATATTGTAGGGCTTGCTGATTTGGAGAGGAATTTAATGTGTGGGGTCTCACGCAGGGGCTGTGTGAGTTTGACTGTATCTAGAGCCAGACTACGGTTTTGACCAAGCTTCACTGTGACATCAATCTTATACTGCAACTTGGACACCTGACTTTCAATGATCTCTTTCGGTGAAACTTGCTCTTGCTGACTGCTTTGGAGAGGGTATTGTAACGCTGATCTGTCGCTTCTGTGCAGGTTGGGTATCTGGGCAATCTACGAAGCTTGGTGGTATGAAACCTTGTGGACAAACATATATAATCACACGAGTGAGTTGTGCTCTCCTAACTATGCTACCTCCTAAATTTTCTCTTACCGCAAAATGATATGTGGTTGAACCGGATTAGCAAATTTTGTGAGTCGTTCACTCTGGCCAAGATGTTGAAGCCGAAGTTCTCAATTTGAGTACATTGCTGGCAAGAAAGAAATGCTTGTGTTATGTGTGGTGTTTGTAATCATTGCAATTGAACCGTGCAAATACTGTATCGGTAATTTCGCAGGACATGATCATGCGCAGACGAGATAACCAATTAGCGTGAACTCAAAATGCTGGCGTTTCATCCTTGAATGCCGGTACACTCAAGGATTGTGGATTCTGTTGCTGTGGACTATGGATCAGTTAAAGGAATCAAAGAACTTTCGTATCTTCATTTTTGGGTTGATCTAAGGCTCCAAATAAGGAGACGGACGATAATTTGTTGTCAGTGACTAACCAATGTGACAGTGAATTAGTTGCCTAAGCATTATGATCCCTGAGACTGGACTTATTTTGCGGGATATGACACTATCTGGACTGGGCTGCGCAATAATTCTGACATACGTCTTCTATTGCTGAGTGTCACACACTACTTGTCACGGTGTCTTGGGGACATTATCTGAGGTCCTCAACAGATTGTCCTCCATTTCACCCTTTAAGGTTTCACACATCACTAAGCAACTCTCTTTGTGGAAGGCAGGCAATTGGTCCACAAAGAAGGCATTGAAGACTACACGACAATCAATTATTCTCGCTTTGTAACGGTCCATGGAACGGTCCATGGAACCCACTATCGGTATTATCTTTCGAAATCGCTGTTTCCGTTTGCTTTGAGTGCATTTAGTAATCTATCCCACCTAACCCTTCCCTTGCAAGCATGTACAATATACCAGACGGTACTCATTAGTGGGCGCAAGACTAGGATTTGGATTAGGTTTTATGAATTCTGTTCTCTGAATTCTAGCTACTTGCTACTTTCAAGGAAGACCTGCACACTTTTTGAAAATCTCACAAGGGGCATGATTTTGGATACCGTCTTGGATTGGGGCATCTTTTCATTATCCTTTCAGGTCCCTTGACTCCCTTCCCCTTCATCTGTCTGTTTCTTGTGCAACTTGAGGATCGAGTCTTTCGAGGTTTCAAAAGCTTCAATCTTGACTTTTCCTCCGATGCATTGACATGTGTCAAAACCAGAAATCAGAAGTCAGAACTACTCCAGATCCAGCGTCCTGTCTGGACTCTGGACGCCCAGTATTGGTTTTTTTCACATCTTCCTCGTATCTCTCAAAACGTTATCTGCATACACGCGAGTCAGCCAAATTTCCTGAACTCACGGATTTTGCGCAGAGGCCTTCGTCCCAAATCAACCAATGCGACATTGGCACCCAGGCTATGACGACGGCATGGCACCACAGTTCACAGTTGAACATTGGTTATACATAGCCATTTATTCTCATGGAAATACGCGTAGTTTTAAATGCCTCTGAAATACACTAAACAGTCTGACCTCGACAAATTAAGTACAGCTATGGTACTCCTCTGTACCGAAAGTATTTCCAGCTGCAAGACCGCCCTCCGAGTACTCACCGCTAAGGCAATCTACCGTATACTATTTCGTATTCCGCAAACAATTGACATCGTTGACAGTAGGATTGGATTCTCCGCTAACTAATGCATTGTGGTCCTATACGAACTCAGAGCAAAGATAGTGTTTTAGCAGGTACTAAGTCGTAAGGCCTCATTCAGGCATATTCATGACTCGTACAACTGAAAATATTTGTGCTGGAAACAAAAAAAGGACTTGATCTTTACTGTATCCAGTGGAATTTCCATTAAAATAGCAAATTTTTGCATATTTGTGTCAAATCTTAATCCATAGCAGTTCTAGAGATCAAAGGACAAAATCGCCAGTGCATCACTGCATCTCATTGAAATTGCCTTATCCGTACCACGCATCTCACGGCCGGCGGTCTGGTCTCTAAAGAGAAACGAGGAATGGAACCCCAGATCCAGCACGAAGTCAATGCCAACAATTATTTACGAAAAGGCTATCTGCCCAATCACAACCATCTACTGGCCCTTCCAATATTAGTAAGTCTACTTTCTGCCATCACTGACCATTTAAGTGCAGCTAGCAGTCAGTCAGAGGTCGCTATAGTCATCACATATCCTTTGAGCTTTCAACCATTTTACGCCTGTCTCATCACCTTCCTCACCACACTAGAACAGCAAGCCCAAGTGTGATTGATTCAGCTCACAAGTCCGCACAGATGATGACAACCAGCTCTCAGATATGGCGAAACTCTATCCTCCGGCCTGATTGCCACCATTGCTGCAGTGATCTCCGCAGGTAACAACCTCCGATTCCAGCTCATATCATGCTTTTGTAGTAGCACCACGGGGATTGCTTTCAACAGGGACTGTGTGTATTTGTCCAAGTTGCACTTTGAAAGTAGACATAAACTCATTGAACTGGTTCCCGTATTGACAATATGGAGTTGATCGTCTTTTGCAGGTATTGTAGAAGCAAATACTAGCACAGACAGCAGCTGCGCAGCGGTTCTGTGTCCCGTGAACAGCACCTGCCAGAACGGCAAGTGTGAACTCGTCTGCTCACCTGGTTACCAGAACTGCAACGGCAAGTTCCCCGACGGCTGTGAAGTGAACACGAAGGACGGCGACATGTTCAACTGCGGCAAACGTGGAGCCAAGTGCCGGGAGCCCAAGTCGTATGAATTCGTGAACTGCGCGGACGGGACGTGCAAGTATAACGACCGTTGCATTCGTTGCATTGCCATCAAGTGTGCGACGTATCCGAACTCAAGCACCACGTGCAGCAAAGGCAAGTGCAGGGTCACCTGCAATCCCGGGTTTGAATTGGGAAATGCAACCAAAAACTGGTAATTGGAAATGATGGCTGCGAGGTCGACTTGCGCTCGGATGTGAACAACTTCGGCAAGTGTGGCTGCAAGTGCGGCAAGCGCCCCTTCTATGGCAAGCCCAAGTGCAGGTATGACTGGCATGGACTCTCTTGTGCTTTGTATTAAAAATGAAACCCGGTGTTTTTCCATGTGCAGGAACTTCATTCTTAGGTAACTCCTATTGAATCCCTGGTGTGGAAAATATACACGTACTAGCTCAGGATAGATGGTTCCGCACCAATCGCGGGACCATCTACCAGGGATGTGCATTTATCACATTGTAGATTCAGTACGAGCCGCCTGTGCTATTGCATGTGGCTTTGGTGCACATGATGTCCTCTCATTGTCTGAATATTTGCAATCAATTTTGGCACTAGCTGGTTCAGTGTGTTTGTGGAATCTTACTGAATGAAGTCTTGTTTGTTGGATCTTGAGCGAAACTTGGTCGTCGTGATTTAGACTTTGAATTAATTGTAAAAAGATTCTGCCAGAAGAGTGTATCAAGTCATAAATGAAAACTGGCAACTCTAGTCTGGGAGGCTTTGGAAGTGAAACACTGGCTTGGCTCCTCCAGTTTGTTAGCTACGCTCACTTCCTTGGGGAGTAGTTTCTGTCGATGCAAAGTCTCCTCTCCTTCGGTCTACAACAAGTAAAAGCTTTGGGAATTGGGGAATGGATTGGGGAATGTGAAAAGTCCGGAGTGGTAAGTCATAATGCTATTAAGAACTTATGTGCTTTCTTAACTTTTCTAATGCATAAGAAGGGAACTTGCTTTTTATTATTTAGGTTATGTGATCATAGTAGGAAAGAAGACATTGTGAAGAATCCAATGGTGTAATTTTTATATTAATCATAATAGTTTGAGGCACTCAAAAGTCATTTTAAGAACCCATAATAAGAGATTTTTCTCAAATAGGGGGGACCAATCAGCCACCCTAGGTTATTTTTTTAATTATTAAATTTCATTATTTCATAATTATTTTTTAAAAATATTCTTCTAATAATGTCAGTTATTAGACTTCATTATTGCATTCACCACATTCAACTATTTATGGCATAGGATTTATGATCTTTTGCCACCTATGTGACCTAACTATTTTAATGAAGCATTCAATCAATTGGCATTCATGTTGCCTATGTGTTGCAAGAATCAAATTCATTGATTACCCTCACAAAGCTAAAATTGGATAGTAATAGTATCACATTGCAAACCTTGATCCACTTGTCATTCTTGCAAAACTTGCTATGCATCAAAAGTGCATAAAAGGGTCATTGCAAGAAAGATTGTCTGGGTTTTGTAGCATTTTACACAATACTCATGATTTTTTCAGGAGTCTTGAATAATTAGAAAAATATTTTTTTTTAAATGTAAAAAATATGTTTAATGTATATACCTTTAAGATGAAGGTACCTTAGGAAGGAAAAGCATAGAAAAATTCTCTAAGTAGGAGAACCCAAAAAGTGCAAAATCTCATGAAAATAGGTACTTTCACATTTTAATTTGTAAAAAATAGGAAAATTTTTTTTTTGAAGAAACTAAAAATTGTCCATTTGGGAAGACTTCATGGTGAAGATATTTCACCAAGAGAATGATCTTGAAATCATTTTCAATGTTCATAACTACACACACAAGGGTGCCTTGTTTGCATGAATGTAGAGGATATAAAATAATGTTTTTTTAAGTGATCTTTGGTAGACACATGCTTGACTAGTGTGGGAATAGAACACAAAAATTTCATCTCTATTTTATTAATTTTGGGTACTCCCCAATACTAAAAACAACGGATATTTCGTTAAAATGGCAATATTCCACAAACTTGGCACTTTGAGGTTCAGATCGTGTGGTCTGAAATGTAGACCTCTCCTAGATTTCAGACCATGTGGTCTGAAATCTACACCAGGCCTAGAAAATAAATGGAAAAATGGTGTACGAATTCCGCCATTTTAATGAAATATTTGTTAAACCCCTAAATTGCAAAGTGTGACAAATTAGGGTTATTAAAATTTAATTATAAATTGATTTTTGAAAATTTCTGAAAAATGAGGGATCTAATTAATATCAAGTTATCCATCTCTGATAAAAATTTCAAATCAATTAGGTTCATACTTCAAAAGCTATAGTACAAAACAACTCCATCATTCCAAGTGTGAGTGTGTGACACAAAATACTATTGGTCTTTCTTGCAATCACCCAAAACTTAATCATGAAAAGTAGTTTGTAGAATTAGATTTTTATAGAAAAGGTCTCACTTTCAAAATTTTAATGTTCCTTACTTAACATGAAGTGAAACATGTAGTACTAGAATTAGGCTTTCCTAGATAAGGTATTGAAATTTATTAGAAATATCGGCCCTAGCTCTTCATTGTAATAACTTTATTAAAAGCTCTTTTAACATTATAATAAGTTATAAAATTTCAAGTATTCATCTATTTTTGCTCTTCTCAAATCAGTCCCCCCTACATATAATACAGGAGTTACCCCCTAGGTGAAAAGTTAGTAAAGTCTTGTTTCGAGAAATAACATGCTGAGCCATAAGAGTGGCGATGGTGTTATTTCTCACAACAATGTCTTGATAGTAGGTCATTAAATACATCATACAATGTTTGTGGTTTTATCCTTGGAAAAACATTGGAATTTTTATCTATCATTCATGATAGAATTTGAAAAGTTGGAATTCAAATTTGGAATCAAAGGCCCCAACTTCGCTAGGACAAGTAAAGAACACATGTAGGAGAAGAAAAGAATGCATGACACTAACCAACCACAAAATAGAAGTATTTTTTTACATTTACCCTTGACAAGAGTAAGACAGACGTTGGCCATAGACTTTGTACGACACTTTTAATCTCCTACATCTTGATGTAGTTATCTAATTAAGTTGCTTAGGATATATTTAGCAATGATAAATGATTTATTATCTGATAGCAACTTCTAATTAATAAAAAAAACTATGGTATGTGGTGACATGTGGTTTTGATTGTGTTATGAATGGCAAAAAGGGAGTGTGTGGATATTAGCTATGCTCCAAAGGGGTGCAATTCCTTCCACAGGTTTTAGATTTTTAGTGGAATATAGTGATGAGGATAACTAAGTTAGCCATCATTGTAAAATAAGTTTTAGTGGGAGTGGAGATTTATCAATAATATTATTCACAATTTTATACATTGCAAGTTGATGCAATAGCATGACTTGTTGAATGATTTCATGGTGCAATGTGTGGTCTTAGTCAGTTAGTGATACCTTTAGTACTAGTGATAGAAACTTGTGGTTGAAATATAATATTTAATTCAAGTTACAATACTTAACATGTATTGCAAGTCAAATATGAGTCCATTACTTCCTTTACCTTTAAATCTTCACAAACTCCTTGATAAGTATAAGGCTCGAACACTTGTATCAATGCCTACTAGTCCATGCATTGTCAATAATTGTTCTTTCTTCCACAACTTGCTTTTCCTTGAAATTTGTGAACATTTATGAGAAATTGAACAATCAATAACTCAAAACAAGTATTTTGTATACAAGCTCTTGTAGACTAACATCTATGATTGTCAAAGAAAATAAATTTGGACTGTTTTTGACTATTTATTGAACATGACATATTTTCTCTTCAACCTCTTCAATGTAAATGTAGTAAACTACTCAAAGTGTTCACTGTAGTTTAAGTGATTCATTGTGAGGACCTAGGCCCAAAATTCCATAATTATCTTAATATGTCATTCACACTAATGTTCCCTAAATTTTATTTCAATATATTTTTTTACATTTCGATGGTTTTATTTTTAAATAATGGTGAAGATGAATCTTCAATGATTTAATTTGTGTTCAACTTAAAGATAGTATCATTAGTGTTGAAAATCTATAGTAAACAAGTTTGAAGTTCAAACTTGTTTGGTGCCATTGCTTGGTTGCTTAACCAGTCAAACTGCTAAGGATGCTCTAAATATAAAAGTGAATTAATTGTGACTTGATATGATAAAAAAAATAGTAATAAAAATTTGGAATTATTCAAAATTTTGGTCAAAATTGAGTTAATGTGGGCACCTAAAATATATATATATTACAAACAATAATATATTCCCTTTGATTTTAAATCGATAGTATACAATTTTTTGTATAATAATTTTTTTTGCTACATACTAATATATTTAAATCTCTTGAAAAAAATTTATCCCATTACTCTTTCAATCAATCAATAACTAAGCAAGTCAAAATTAACCCCTAAGTCCCAAGTTCATCCTTTCAAAAAAAAACTTATGATTAAACTATCTAGTGCAAAGGAAAAAAAGTTTTAAAATGATTTTCTTTGCATTTTTAACCAAGGGATCTTGCGTTGGACCAGTAGAAGAATGTGTGGAAGAAATTTCAAAAACTCCAACTACATAGATTGTAAGGTATTTATAATGTATTTATTGGATTTTTATGAATAAAAACAATACACTATTTTTTGAAGAAGATGCTAAAATTGCTAATAAAACAAGAAGTTTTATCAAACAATTTCACACCACCAATCCAAATAGAATGAATTAAAGCCTTCCATGCCAACAAATACATAACCTATGAAAAAAGAATTATACTGAAAAAGTAATTCAATTTTTCTTTTGTTTCACTTCTTGTTGCCTAACAAACACCTCTTTGTCTCTTTGAGCCTTGGATAGAATACATTTTGCTCATAGGCACTAATTGAACTAAACAATATATTTTGTGAAAAACAAATCTACAAAAAAAAGTTCAAAAATTCATGTAAAAAATTGAGGACATAGGACCCATCCTAGACCTTCAAGTGTCCTCCAAAACTTTAAGGGTTAGAATTCCCCTATACCACTACATGACTAAAATGCCTCACACTATCTCAATCCCTAATAGTCCCTTAGAGATGTAAGTATATACATCATACAAAGTCTTGATTTTACACTAAAATATGAATATAAATTTTTTTGAAATTTATAATACAAAGTTATACATAAGTACAATTATAATGTAGGAAATTACAATAGTATCAAGGAAATATTGTAGCCCAAATAGCCCAAATAGACCTTCAACTAGTTACCAATTTACCAACTCTAAATTTGAGAAATGAATTCTCTCACAAGAAAAAGTGATATACTCTAAACCCTAAAAGATCCTTCTAGAATTTTGTTCTCCAAACAAACAAATCTTGAAAACAAGTTCATTGGTACTAAATTCTTGTTGAATTAGCATCTACAACTATGGATTTGCAATTGCACAATTTAGCCAAGGTGGGCAAGGACAATCGGAATGGCTTGATGGATCACAATCCGGGATCGGGTGTGGGATTGGAAATGGAAATTGACAATTGGAATCACTGGATGGATCACAATTGGGAATTGGGAATGGATGAGGGAAATGGCCATGTTTGTCCAAGTCAAGTGGGGCCGCGACAACATCATATTGAGGTTTGGAGACATCCAAGCTTGTTGGTGCTAATGGTAGAGTTGTAATTGGAGTAGGAAATGGAAGTAGATGGGATTCTATAGGGCCATATTTTCGAGAGTGCAATGGAGCCCAAGCAACATTGCTTTGTGGTTTTCCGCTTTCCAACGCCATTGCTAAAGTGAATGGAAAAGAAATGACCAATGCAAGAACCACAAAGATTTTGAGAAAGTTTTTGAATGCCATTGGAAACGCTTGTGAGGTTTTTGGGAAAGAGAAAGAAGAAAGTAAATAATGTATAGAAATGAAATGAGTGGGTTATGAGAGAGTGAAGGTAAAGAGGGGGCAAGTGAGAATTGTGAATTGAAACCCAAAGACATCCCTTATATATCCATAGTGAAGTTGGCAACTTTTACATTTTACTTTGTCTTTTACTTTTTAGCATTTTTTTTACATTAACAATGCTAATTTTTCTTTTACATTGAAAATAGCTTTGCACACTATGTTGTCTTTTACTTTCTAGGTTACTTTTGGATCGTTTTAGGGTATGTCTCAAGGATTTTCTACTGTGAGAGCACCATGTTTCATTGTTTTTCAAGTAATAGTTTCTATTTTCCGAGGTATCACCATCCGGTGGGGACCTACTTTTACATTGAGATCTATATAATTCAAAAGCATTGTTTACATAGATGGCGGATTTAATCTACTTTGGAATTTCGTGCCCAAAGTTTACATTTGTTGGCAAATGAAATGGATTGTTTAGGTAATTTCTTAGTGCAACAATTGTCATGGGGCAAAGTCATTTGATTCCAATTATTTCATCTTTAATGATTAAATCTTGTGTGCTTTATTTTTTCTTTGTAACTCCTTTGTATCAAAAAACAATATTTGTCAATTTTTTTCTGGTTTGGTTGTAAATTGCATATAAAAGTTTTAGGAATTTTCAATTAGAAAGGCTATTGAATGGAAATCCAACCCTAAACCCTAACTATTCACAAAAATTTCAAATTATGAACTACTTATTTCATCAATGTAATTAGGCACACCATTTGTATAATTGATATTTATCTATAAAGTTTGAAAATATAACTAAACATTATTTTTAAGATATATAGGATTTTGAATTATAGTGTATTGTAGCAAGAATTGTTTTCTATTGAAATAAGGAACCTTTGTCAAGAATGATCAAATTATGGTGTTTTTAGAAGATTTTTTGATCTTCATAGGAATTTGAACTAATTTTTGTAGGAACAATTTTCTTGCTAGAATGGAAGTATTAGTTTTCGAAATGAAGCATACTTGTATTTTTGACTTATAGAATGCTTGTTTTGAAAACTTTTGAAGACCTATGTTGTTTATATGCTAGAAAATCAACACTCCAATATATGAACTTTTATATATATGGAAAAATTAAGTTTTTTTAGAGTATATAGAACATGTTTGTATTAATTTTATGGTCAAAATAAACTAATTGGTCTACAAGTAGTGAACCCTTAAAGGTTTAGAGAGCCCAATTCTCGACGCATCATTGTATCTTTTGTGTATATGACATAGAAGGTGCTTGTGTCGAGGTAAATGATAGCAACAAAAGTTGGTATTCACACTAAGCAAGACTCAATGAATAAATAGCTTTAGGAAATGGGTTCTTAGCATTAGAATAATTCGATGTTAAAGGCAATGATACAATTTAGTCCTTGCAAAAAAAAGTGATGATTACTCTAATGGAAAATACTAAATCTTTGGTTTGCTAATTAAGTATTGAAAATGCCATCTCAACATTTCAATTAGCCAAAAGCAGTGGACCAATTGACAACATCATTGCTTTAAAAATGAAAAGGGTGATTGCAAGAAACACTTGTCCTATTCTTTATCCCCTTGGTCTTAGACATGTGTTTTTTTGCTCATGACTTTTGCATCATTTTTTCGTTTGACATGAAATTTGGAATGAAGATACATGTAGTAGTTTTAGACATTGTGTGATTTTTTCAAATTAAAGAAAATTATTTTACTATTTTTAACATGCCCCCATTTGGGTGTCTATCTTGGCCATTTTTGGTAGGGGGGGGGGGAGGGGGGGTAGTCCTATTTTTAATCCAAAAATGTCAATTTGAAGCCACAAATTGGACATGTTGGAGGTCTACTAACATTACAAAGACTGACGATGAGTTTTAATGAAAAAAGTAACATGTTGGTTGCCCATATGGAGCCAAAGTGACCTTCCTTTGCACAAAGTCTACAAAGAGGGAAAAAATTTCCTAATTGAATTTTTTGATGCAATGTGAGCTCAATGTTGTCTAGAAATATTGTTTTTATGGAATTTTTTTGAATTTTTATTAAATCATTAAAAATGAAAAGGTCCATAGACCCCCTTTCTACTAATTTCTAGTCCCAATGACTTTTGTAGTACTCTGTATTAGTCTATAGTTCTACATAGAACAGAATCAACGGTTGAGATTTGCAGGCACATGCTAATGTGCAAAATTGATAGTTGTCCGTAGTACTTCCGATTCTGAGGCCAAAAATCGCATTTTTGAGCTCAAAACATGAAGTGTTTCTTGCAATCACCCAAAAGTCCTTACACATGCATTCAAGATAGTATAAAAATGAATTTACCTCATGCACTAATCTTTGAGTGGTCCATACGATATACGTTGTCTTTGCTAAACACTTAGCCCTAATTTCACTATATTAACTACTATATTGGTCAATTTCTTCAACCACAAAACTCAAGTGCATTCATACTTTACAATTTTGTGAGAACTAAAAATATTGCAACTTCCTAGTAGAATCTATGGTGCTCCAAAGAAAACTTTTTATATAATTAAATGTCAATACAATATATGAAGGGACTATTGTATGCCGTTTTGAAAAGTAAAGATATCCATCTTGAACACAAGATAGAACAACCCCTAAAGACTTGCTTTGTATAGCCACATCTATTTTTCAAGGGAACTAAGAATGTTTGACTTGTTTACGAGGTTTTGTTCCCATCAAACATTCACTAGATTTGTCCTCCAAGGAAAATAATATTGCTTTCTATGTGTAAATTACACACATTTAATATCCTAGTACTTGTAATTTAATTAGTATAAACTACGTTGCAATAATTGAGTATTTTTGGAGATGCAAATTTATTAATATTTTTGTGAATTCACAAGTTCTAGATGTGCAAAACTTGAAAGCACAAGCACGTAAAGGACCTACATATGTGCATACACTCAAAAGAATCATATCATTCAAGTGATTTCTTCACATTTAGTGTCCATTTGAGCCTAGTATATACACCTATTCTTGACATTTCATGTTCAAATATAGGTATAGGTGATTTAAAGCCTCATAGGACAATGTCTCTAAAATTCACAAATTTAACAAAGCTCCTATAGAGTTACCTCACCTTGCTATAGAAAAAAAATCTCAAACTTAATATGGCATTTATAACTGTACATGCAATTCTTTATATTCAATATTGCACCTCATATACCAAGAAGTGAAAACTTAGTATTGACCACTTATATGTTAAGCCATAAAGTAAACTAGCCTATGATAAGCAAAATGACTAGTTTGTCCAATTGGAATTGTTGAAATTTAACCCCTAGGTGCTCTGATGTGCATTTTTTGGACGATGAACACATTGTAACTCAAGTTTCATCCTCCTAACTACTTGGATGAAAGTTATTCTAATTTGTGGAGATACATTATCAAGTTGTTGTCCTATTTAAGGGTTGGATTTGGTTTTACTAGAGTATATATTTTTCTAAAATTACAAATGTGCAAAGATGTTAAGTGGTCAAATTTCATTGACTCTAGTTCAAAATGGGATTTGCCAAAATGAAATCATAGATGTCAAGAACACAAAAATTTCAAAAAATCACCATGTGAAGAAAACCTCATTTTCAAATCCATTCCAAAAAAATTTACTCAAAAATGATAATATTTTTTTGTAATCAAATTTTGAAGGAATTTTGGAATTTCTCTTTCAAAATTTATAAAAAAAAGATTGGGGATAGCATTGGTGAATCTACTTGTACAAATGGAAACTACAAATCAAAATCTACAACTTTTATTGGTATATCAATTCCCAAATAAGCTTCCAAATAACACTTTATGATGATTTTTCTCTAATTGTCAATTCTGGAGATGAATCCGTGTGTTTTGGGTGTTAAACAAAAAGAAATCTTCATAAAGAAAAATGTGAGAAATGGAGAGAGCAATTGCTATTTTATTTATTTTTGACTACGTATATGAATTTGTTATGAATTTTGAAGTGTGATGCCCAATTGGCCCCAAAGAGTCTTTTGACTACCCCCAACCCAACAAAACGTACCTCTATTGAGGTCATCTTACTCACCATAAGTATTCACAATATTCCTTAACCCCTAAAGGTTTTTGACTATGTTTTCACCAAAAATGCTCCCAAACTGCCATTCCTAGTACAAGAACCAAATTCTAGAAAAAAAACATTTTTGGACACATGTAATTGTAGGATGTTGTAGTAAGTTGGTTTGAGAACATATGGAAAAAATTTCATAAATTTCCACCCTATAGATTGCAAGATATTAGCGTTTGAATTGACAAAAATCCTTTTTTTGTCCCTGTGAAAAACCGGGCAGCTACTCTTCACAAGGTCATATTTGTTTGAAAAAATGTCCAATATGTATGTGTCTCTTTTAATTCATTCTTCAAGGCAAATTAGCTACATGCTTGAAAATTTTTAGATCATTTAGAATCGTACAACATATAGGAAAAAAAAATAGTAAGTAGAAAGAAGTAGATAATGATTGAAAATACTAAATTGTTAAGAATTTTGTTATGAATTTGAAAAATGACAATCCCCATGGTTGGAATGTTGTAATAAACAATCTACATCCTATGATTTTATTTTTTTCAAAAAATCTTGAAAATTGAGTAAAATGAAAGACTTCAAAGTTTATTTTAGAGTAGAGAATCCATAACTACCCACAAACTAAAACTCCTCATAACTCTCACCTCATTGATCAAAATGGAATGATTCAAAGCTTTCTACATATATAGAAATCTAGAAAATCAATTTCAAATTTCAAATTTTGAAAAAAGTCATTTTTTTATCTGCCTGAGCTACTCGAGTTGGGAAAGAAACTACATATCATACAATAACTTTTTAACCATGTAGCCAAAACTTATGAAAATTATTGGGCCTTAAAGCTACTCCTTGACTGCATGCTGTATCAAAATTTCAAAGAAAAAAATGAAAATTTTTGCTCGTAGTGAGTTGCCCAAAATATCAATAATGCCAAAAAACCATGTTTGGGACTTTAGGGGTTAATATGGTAACAACATGGAGGCCTAAAAAGGTCACTACTTATGATACATTTATACTCAAAAGGTGGAAGTTCCTATTATAGTCACTAATCACTTCATCACCATCCTCCAAGATATTAATTGTGTCTACTAAGTCCCCCTAATGTAGCCCAATTCTCATTTATTGAAATCTTTTTGTCATTAGTCGATGCAAATTTTATTGAGTATGGGTTGGTTTAACTTAGAGCATGATAAGAATAATTGCCTTAAAAATCCATAACTTGTTCCCCAAATATTCCCCAAAGGCACCCAATCTGGCCGCCTCTATTGGTCAATAATGTTATGAAACATCCTAACACTCTTGACCTCAGGCTGACATAGTACTACTTCAACTTCATTACGCTGCTGCCGCGTCAGTTTCAAAAATGCCACGTGGGATTTTGAAACCCATTAACAAATTCGTGGAGGCCACGTCGGCATGTCTTCTCTGCGACAAAAGATCATCACTTGCACGCAGGTAGAGGCTTGCCGCAAACACCAGGATTCCCCGCGAAAGAAGAAGCAGGAAACGTCGAGAACGGGGCGCCCTGCGGAATAGGCCCCGTCAACTGATTGTTGGAGAAGTCGATGTACAGCAAGTCCTTCCAGTTCTTCGCAAGCACAGCGGGAATCTCACCCGAGATTTTATTGTTATTGATCGTGAAGTGGTAAATATTCTCCCAGTTGCCGAAGCTCGTCGGAATGGTGCCCGTCAACTTATTTGTACTCATGTCAAAGTAACCGAGCTGCTTCAAGGAGCCGATCACGGAAGGCAAGGCCCCCGTGAGCTGGTTGATGGAGAAGTCGAGGTTCGTCAGCGCCTTCAGCTGGCCTACTAGAGGAGATATCTCGCCAGTCAGCTGGTTGTCATTCAAGTAGAAATCCTGCAGACCCTTGAGGTCGTACAGTGACGTCGGAATTGCGCCGAATAGTTTGTTGTCTCCCAGGTACAGATACTGCAGCTGTGGTCCGATGTTGCCCAGAGCTGAAGGAATCCCACCTGTAAGCCTGGATCGATCCGCACGATGAGCAAGAATCAGATTTAGGTTCAGGGTTTAGTGGTAGGTTTCTGTTTGAAAGTGTGGATTGGGAGGAAAGTGACTTACTGGTTTTCACCGAGGTCTATCGAAGTGAGGCTCGTTAGTCCGCCGTAAGACGCTGGAATGGAGCCCGTGAGCTTGCTCCTTCGAACACTGAAATACTGGAGGCTCTTTAGGTTGCTAAGAGCTGCAGGGAGCGATCCGGATAGCTGCTTTAGACTTGAGAGGTCCAATCGCTTGAGGTGCGTAAGCTTTGCCAGGTCTGGCGAAATGGTGCCTGCAACAGTAAGACATATATGAGGATAGATGCAACATGTAGGCATCCGCAATGTAGACCAGCTATGGCAATGGAGCTCCAGGGACGTTCAAGAGTTCGTGATTCGGACATACGTACCTTTCAGGAAGTAAGTGTCATCGTCGAATGCAGGATCAGGTGCGAGGTCAATCTGAGTCACGTGTCCAGAGTTGTCACAGAACGTGCCACCCCAGGCGCAACAATCTCCATTAGCGACCCACCTTGACAACAGGCCCTGAGGGTCCTTCTTGATGCCGGCTTTGAACTCCAAAAGAGCCATCCGCTCTTCCGCTTCACAAGCAGCAGTCGGGTGCAACAGAGCGACCAGTAGACTCACCACGAGGATTACACTGGATCCATGTTTCAGCTCCATGATGCTGGTTCTCCGAAACCCGAGTACACTGCAAGGCGGCCAACTTCGGTAAGACACTGGCAATCAAACCTTCGTCTGCTAGACAGGCATATCAATTTCGTACTCAAGTTTGATCAATTAGCAATTGCGATCTAATTTTAATGTGTGCAAGCTGAAACCTTATCCCTGTTTTGTAGGCCATGGCGATCACAATGAGAGCGTCTAATCACATGACTGGCAAGGAGTTCACAGATCTGGAATCGTGTTCTGAAATCAAGGATTTCGTGATTGGATCCTGAAATGCAGTGAAGAACAATACCTTGTGTCTGAAAAGACTAGATTCCTAGGGATAAAGATCAGCAAGTGGCGGGGAAACTCGGAGTGAGGAGTATGAATTCTCCGAGAAAGGAGGGAATGTGGGCAGGGCAGTGGCGTTTCCCCAAGTGACAGAAGTTACTCGGCAGTGACAATCATTGCAAGGGCGCCCTCGAGGTGAGCGCGGAGCTGACATCCTTGACGTTTGATCTTACTCGTGTACTGATATACCCAGCGGCCAATTTGTCAGGTTTTTTTCTAAAGGATAACGAAGTCAGCGACCAGCGGAGATACAGCAATATTTCGGTTTCAGGCTTTGAGCCCACCTCTAAGTCGCAGTTGCTGTACATCTTATGCGTCTGACTTCCTTTTTTTACAGTATCTATATCCTTGACCTTCGCTTGAAGTTGAATCAACATCCAGACAAGATTGCCATGCAGAGCCGCGAGACGACACTGTACTGTGCACTACAGTGCAAACTGCAAAGAAGAAAGTATCGTTCCTCATGCGACTTGTCGGCCGCGTGTCTGAAAGTTGAAAAACCTGGATAATTTTAAATCCATAGTTGATAATTTTAAATCCGTATGGATGCAGCGACAGGCACCAGCGAATTGCCGCTTTGTCAGGGGCTTTGCCAGCCCACACCAGAGCAGAAATAGACAGAGGAGCTTTCGTTTCAGTTTGTTATTGCCCATTACTTCTCTTTACTTTCGGAAAATTGGAATACGTGTAAGTTACGGAGCACGTGCAGTTCTTGCTTGTCGGTGCATAACATTGTATATTAGCAATGAGGCAGGGTCCCTTTGCATCCTTCAAAAGGGGAACCCTACAGTGAACTAAATTGTCTTACATGACTCCTCAGCTAACCCCATTCCTTGAATCATCTGATAGTCTAAGTCCTCCCAGTTCTCTAGCAAAGCATAATTCCTTCCCAGCTTGAGGACGACCATTGCCTGGTTATGCAATGTTATGTGTTGACGATGAAGCGGTTACTACTGTACTGTACTGGGGACGGCGATTCAAAAAATCTCAGATCATGCATTCATGCAAGCTTAATGTGGAACGCGAAGAAGCACCTCAAATGTGTATTTAGTGGTACAAAAATCTTCTGACAGCTTCTTTACACGCAGCAACTCTAATTATAACTACATTAGCAACTTCGAGGAATGAATCGCAGATAGTTCTTGGCATATGAGACTCGATGATGGATTGCCGCTCTTATCTCATTATATTTTGGAATCTTCTCTCGAATTCAAATGTTGTAGCGGAGACCTCATGTTGGACTGGTTATTTTGTATTCTCAAGATACTGCCATTTGACTAAGATTTGTGTTTGCGGTTTAAGAAAGTAGAATACAAAGGTGATTTCACGAAACACGTGTCGATTTTGTAGCATTTTTCTGATTTTTTGGGGAGTACTTTAAAATTAAGAAGATTAATTTTGTTTAAATTGAAAAATTATGACTAATGTATATACCTTTAAGATGAATATACCCATGGAAGGAATTGCATAGAAAAATTCTCTAAGTAGGAGAACTTGAAAAGTGCTAAGTCTCAAGAAAATACATACTTTGATGTTTTAATTAAGGAAAAATAGTAAAAATAAGTAAATATACAAAATAAAAACTATCCATTTGCAACAACCCTATGGAGATGGTCATTCACCAAAGAAACCACCAAAATAATATTTTATATGTTTCGAAATGCAAGCAAAAGGAAGCTCACTTTGTAAACTTTCACATCATATATAATTAATTATTTTTAAAACTCCTTTGGCCATTAGCTATAAGTCTACTAAAAGACCATCTCCTCCAAATTTCAAGCTTTTAGCTCAAAATTCATTTATTTAGGTACAAAAATGTACTAAAAAACTCCAAACTAGTAAGGGTGACATTGAATTGGGCTCTATTTTTGGATAGTAAATTATTTTTGAAAATTACAAAAAACACACCCAGATAAGGTATGTAATAGTCAAGAGTACCTTCCCTATAAATCTTGAGTCATTTGGAGTCAAACACAAAAGTTATGGCCAAAAATCAAATCAATACACAATGTGTGATGCAAAATAGTACAAGTGTTTCGGGCAATCACCCACAATCAGAGTGCATTTGCAGCTGAATACAACATCTTCTTTCGTACTTGATAACCTTGCTTTTCAGGCCAGGTTTCTCGTGATATCAAGGACTGAGCTTAACTTGCTGTGACTGATGGCTACGCTGGCTCTCCATGGCCAACAGTATGATTGTACCAGGGAAGCAAATTGTCCTTGTTCCTCATGGAAATTGCACCATGAAGTAAACCTCATTTTAATGTGAACAAAGTAGTGGCATGCATCAGCGTGCTGATGAGGCAACATCGAAACTATTGTCAGACCCTTTCAACTGTCTCACTGTGGAATGACTGGATGATACTTGACATGGTATTTGAAATAAGATATTATGATGCTCTCATTTTCGGGATGAAGCGTAATTGTCTTGATGTTTTGGGAATATAGTGAATTTCTTTAAAATGGTGATATTATGGTAAAATACTAAAATGGCTCAACATTCCATTAAAACGACATAGAATATGTTAGAAATTGCATGACATTCCATTAAAATGACATGGAATATGTCAAAAATGGCGGATTCATACCGCCATTTTCATGAAATTTATCATGAATAGAGCCATAGGTATGCCATAAATGACATCAGTGCTTGTCGGTGGGGTAGTCAAAGGAAGCCGCATGAATGCAAACAGAGTTGCTACAGTCCACCCTTAATAAGTTATGTACTTATGTGTTAACATTTCGGAGCAAGGAAACTTGTAAATTTTTTGCCACGCTAGCATGTAAATTCTTATGGGGGTAGCATAGACAATATATAACACTTACATGAGAACACTTGTGTGGCTTTGGAATTAACAACAACACACATATAAATAAAGGATGAAAATACATAAGATATAAATGTCATCATACATCTAAGCCCTATTGGTAATATCTTGACCACTAGACACTAACCTCTAATGATAATAAAGAATCTTTTTCTTTTGCACCAAAGTAAATTTAGAGCCCTTCCCATTGTAGACCTAAACTTCCAGTCTCTCTCAATTGTCAAATTGCAAATTTCTCACAACATCATAACATTGCTAAATCCTCACTTGGCACAAAACGAAAAAAAAAAAAAAAAAAAAAGATTGATGGAAGCCTAGAAGGGAGCTTCAAGTTTGAATCCCAAAGAAGTTTATGGAGTTTATGGTTAGTATTGTCTCCATGATGTGGAATGTGTAGTGCATGATGATAAATGGATGATGTGTAAGAGATATTGTGAGCTATATACAATTTTATTATTGACAACCATGGTATGATCTATATAGGACATGATGAACCTAATTTAATACTTAATTTCAAATACTTTAATTCTATATATACAAGTTATAAATTTTCAAAGCCTTACTTTCATCCAAATTAATACTTATCAAGGTGAATTCATTTAAGAGGGGAGCATAATTTTTATAAATTCTCTTTAACAATTATCAATTAACACAAACTAGTGTATTTTGGAAAAAAATTTTGAGAGTGCAATTTTCCTTAACACATATGTGATTTTAATACTTATTGGGATAACACATATCAAGGGTAGACTATATTGTGTTTTTTTTCTTTGGAGATAGACTCTATCATAAAATTATGACATATTTAGTAACAATATTGAGCAATCATTTCATATCTTTTGTTTCTTTTGTCCACTATTTTCATTGAGTTCCAAAATGAGGTGGGTGCCATACTTTGTCATTGAAGCTTTGGAGTATGAATAATATTGTCATCAAAACACTAGATCCTAAGTAGTGCTCAATTGCATGATGATTCTTGTAGTAAAATCTACTCAAAATAAAGTAGCTAAAACTATATAGATTCAAGAGTTAATATTGTTTAATCATTTTTTTAGCATATTAGCTTCATATTGGCAATGGTCAATTTTGATCTTAATTTCAATGTGGTTCATTCACTTTAGATGCTATAATGGCTGATGTTTTTAATTCTTCTAAAAGATAGTAGAAAATCCAACTACGTGTAAGAAACTTTCATTGTCACAACAAAAAACTCGGTGTTGAATTTAGAAGGTAGGTACCTTAATTAATCCAACTTTGCAACTCAATAACTATCACCCAATCACAAGTCTTCTATAGCTAGTGTGCAAAGGTAAAAAGTAAGCTATTATTTATTTTGACAACTTGATAATTGTGAAACTGAGTTTTTTTTATTGTCTGGTTAGTTTTAGTTTTAGTCTATTGTTTTTTCTTAGTTCTTGCTTCGTGGATGAGTTTAGTTTTAGTTTTTAGTTTTTTTTATCAATTCTAGTTTTTCATTGTTTCTTGTTTCATCTTACCTCTTACTTCTTTGACAATTGAACCTTATAGTTTGTTCACTAAAATTGGCTTTGTTGATTGTACATGTAGGCACTAGAAACCAAAATGAAGTCGTTGGAGTCTACTTGCAACAAAATAAAAAAGATAATAACCAAGTAGCTCTTGTATTCTTTACAATAACAAAAAGGTGTTGGAAAGCCAATATCTTTACAATATTGTAAGGATTGCAAGAGCTACCATGGATAGCTCACCCAATCAAAAACGATACACACATATCTAAGATGTATGACTAGATATAATAACTTGAAATATTGTTCATGTGGGTTACAAATTCAAATTTTATGTCATCAAAATTATGACTATTTTCAATCATATAACATTCATAGCCTGGACAAATAATGTAATTTATCACTTCCGAAGACATGACTACTTTGAGTTATGAAAATTACTAAGAATGACTATGTTAGCCAAAAATATGACTCAATGCAATCATATTCCACATCAATAAAGAATGTGACTATACAAGATCACATGCCAAGTTAGCTTACAATGACATTCCAAACATTCTCACAACAACCAAAAATGGCACTCCCCGTAGTCATATTCCACATAAGTTGAAAAATATGACTACACAAAGTGTCAAAGTCACATGCCATATAAAGTTATTTTATTTTGCCTGTGTAAGTCAAAGAAAGTCAAGCCTCCAAGGCCAGTCAACACATATACTAAGCTATCAAAGTATGGCCTCTTGTACCTCCTAACTTCTATATTTATAAATATGATTGATGTCCTAAGTGACTAGTTGGCAATGACTAGACCCAATCATATTGCGCACCATCTATAATATTAATTTTACATGAGTCATATTTGGGGAGTTTGCAACTCACTACAATCATATATTGTAGTCATGAAACTCTTGTTTTGTTATAGTGCATACTTTACAATTTTATGAGAACTAAAAAATATTGCAACTTCATAGTAGAATCTATATATAGTGTCACAAAGAAAGATTTTTATATATTCCAATGTCAATAATATATATGAAGGGACCATTGTATATTGTTTTGAAATATAAAGATATCCATCTTATATACAAATTAAAGCAAGTACTATATAAAGACCCCCTTTGTATGGATAAATCCACTTTCTAAAGGAACTAAGTATGTTTTTTCACTTGAATGCAAGGTGTTGTACCCATCAAATACTCACTTGATTTTTCTTCAAGGAAAAAAAATATTCCTTTCTATGTGTAAATTCTACACATCTTATATTCCAGTACTCATAATTTAATTGGTACAAACTATACTACAATGATTGAATATTTTTGGAGATGTCAAGTTATTAATATTTCGTGAATTTACAAGATCTCGATGTAAAAAATTTGAAAGCACAAGCAAGTGTAGGACTTACGTATGTGCCTACACTCAAAAAGATCAACTCATTCAAGTAATCTCTTCACATTTAGTGGCCATTTGAACATAGTATATACAACTATTCTCGACATTTCATGTTTAAGTATAGGTATAGGTAATTTGAAGCTTCATATGACAATGTCTAGAAAATCCACAAATTTTACAAAGCCTTTGCAGAGTTATTCCACCTTGCTACAAAAAAAATCTCAAAGATAATATAAGATTTTAACTAAAGATACAATTCTTCATATTCAATATTGCATCTCATATGCCAAAAAGTGAAAATGTAGTATTGACCACTTATATGTTAAGCCATAAGGTAAACCGACCAATGATAGGCAAAATGACTAGATTGTCTTGTTGGAATTGTTGAAATTTAAAGAAAAATCTTATATAATGAAAAATGTGAGAAATGGAGAAAGCAATTGATGTTTTATGTTTATTTGACAAAGTATGAATTTGTTATGAATTTTTTGAGATGTATTGCCTAATTGGCCCCAAAGACTCTTTAGAATACCTCCAAACCAACAAAAATTGCATCCATAATGGTCATCTTATTCATTATAAGTACTCACAACATTTCTTAATGTGGCCACAAAATAAAGGCTTGAAAACGTCACTTCTTGTGATGAATATAAACTCAAAAGGTAGAAGAACATATAAGAATCACTAACCACTCCATCACCATCCCCCAAGACATTGATTGTTGCTATTAATTCAATCTAATGTAGCCCAAATCTCATTTCTTGAAATCTTTTCTTTATTTGCCTTAAGGTAGTCTACCCTTGACTCTTCAAGAGCTAACAATTTTTTGACAATAGATGTTTTCAATGAATTGTCCCATTTTGATATTTTCTTGCACATCGATGTGCTTGCAATTTTTAATTTTAATTGTAAAAAGTAAAGATTACTTTGTCTAGTATGCATTGGATTTTAAGATTATAACAATTTTGGAAGATCAACTTTATAGGCAAAAAAATGCAACTTTGGGGGGAAGAAAAATTATAAGAAGATGAATAATTCTTTTTTACCCCCTCCAAAAGAATTGTATGGGAATCTAAGGAAAATTTTGAAATTTTGAATTTGAAAAAATGATAAAGATAATGTCTCTAAAATTTGAACAAATTTTCATATAGGAATAGAAAGCCAAAACAATCAAAATTAGATCCTACAAAATTTTAAAAATTTATATATGCGTTGATTTTTGAAATTTAACAATTGATAGTATTAGCATATTGTTTGGAACATCTTCCAAAGATTTGAAACCCTTATAATTATTTTGTGTTTTTCATCACAAGAGATTAAACCTTATATTTTTGAAATTGCTAAAAATAAAGAATCGAAAAAAAAAAATCTGTAGATCTCCTTTGTTTGTGCAAAGGAAAGACTATAAATGTCCAAAAAAATGTTTTTATCCATCCCTACTATTCCTTTCATTGGAAAAAAATTAGGTTTGTTCCCTTTTTCTATAGGACTACCATTTCTAAATAAATCTTTAAATACTTCTCTAATTGAAATTTTGAAAACTAGAAAATGCAACAAGTATGTCAACTTGTCAACTTGTTACTCTACAAGATCCTACTTTAAAAAATATTGAGATTTGTTTCACCCTATTGAGAATTTGCCATTGAAAATTTAAAAAGGATATATTGTGTCTTTTTTAGACCTTGAGGGCTTAAATACAACCTTCTAAGAGTTGATTGCAATTGAAGAGAAGCTAAACTCCTTTCGGAAACAATTTTCAGTAAAAATTTATACGAAGAAAAATAGAAGTAGCATCTAACCCAAATCATTCATATTTTTTGGACCTTCAAAAAATTAGTTACAATTCTTTGAAGTTGAAACGTAGTGATCACTAAAAGAGAGAACCTCTTGAAATATATACTATTGATATAGTGAAGAAAGCAAAATATAAATGTTAATGGTCACTTTTAGAATAGGGTTACTTTAGAGCACCCTACCTTATGGCATGATAAGTATTGCTTTAAATATCTATAACTTGTGAAGTATATTGCTTCTATGTTAGTAATCACTCATTGACACTATTCACCAAAGGCACCCAATTTTCCATTGTATATGGTCAATAATGTAATGAAACGTCCTAACATTATTTACTTTCTGCAAATATAATAAGGTAGGAGGCTCAAAAATTGCTCATTCAAGGGTTGGTTTACCTTTATCATGAATTTCCTTCAATGGGAATGTTTTAAATCTTTTAAAAAACAAAGAAAAATAGATGCAGAATGTAATGCAAGTGGTTTCATATTTTTGGAAGCATTCTTGAATTAAGTCTGAATTTTCAAATGAGTTGTATTGTAGGTACTGATTTATGACCTTAGGCCTCTTCTAGAAATTATTCACTTGCAACTTGGAAAAATTCATGAGAAAATCGAGGAAAATGATTGGCTCTTGCAACTAACATTACTTTTTTTTCCATCAATCCATTTGATGAATATACAGGTCCATTTAAGGACCACATCATTGTCCATTTCAAAGCTAATTCTAGGGGAGATTTTTAATGCACGAGTGAATTTCAAGTCTCCTACTGTACCATACTGCTTCAACACAATTACGATGCTGCCACGTCAGTTTCAAAAATGCCACGTGGGATTTTGAAACCCATTAACAAATTCGTGGAGGCCACGTCGGCATGTCTTCTCTGCGCCAAAAGATCATCACTTGCACGCAGGAAGAGGCTTGCCGCAAAGACCAGGATTCCCCGCGAAAGAAGAAGCAGGAAACGTCGAGAACGGGGCGCCCTGCGGAATAGGCCCCGTCAACTGATTGTTGGGGAAGTCGATGTACACCAAGTCCTTCCAGATCTTCGCACGCACTGCGGGAATCTCACCCGAGATTTTATTGTTATTGATCGTGAAGTGGTAAATATTCTTCAAGTTGCCGAAGCTCGTCGGAATGGCGCCCGTCAACTTATTTGCACTCATGTCAAAGTAACCGAGCTGCTTCAAGGAGCCGATCACGGAAGGCAAGCCCCCCGTGAGCTTGTTGATGGAGAAGTCGAGGTTCGTCAGCGCCTTCAGCTGGCCCACTAGAGGAGATATCTCGCCAGTCAGCTGGTTGTCATTCAAGTAGAAATCCTGCAGACCCTTGAGGTCGTACAGTGACGTCGGAATTGCGCCGGATAGTTTGTTGTCTCCCAGGTACAGATACTGCAGCTGTGGTCCGATGTTGCCCAGAGCTGACGGAATCCCACCTGTAAACGTGGATCCACATGATGAGCAAGAATCAGATATAGCTAGGGTTAGGTTTTGGGTGGAGAGAGTGTCGAGGAGAAAATCACGACACCCGAGATGAAAGTCTCGTGAAACGCACATAAATGTTCCACTGATGAACTATGAGTCTAGCTTTGCCTGTTCTTCACATTTCCCGTCAGTCCGTCACACGTCAATTTCTCTGTACGGTAGGATTGTCCTGTTTTAGGCACAACTACCATTACAGAGTGATCATCAAGGGTTTTGACACTGATTATATTTCCTATCGCAGCTGAAATCCGCGGGAAATATATTTGACTGTGATTTTGACATGGCAGGACTAAAAAATATTAGGATTTCATGTGGATTAGGAGGACGCACAGGTTGGCACCGAGGTCTATCAAAGTGAGGCTCGTTAGTCCGCCGGAAGATGCTGGAATGGAACCCGTGAGCTGGTTGTTCGGACACTGAAATACTGGAGGCTCTTCAGATTGCCAAGAGCTGCAGGGAGTGATCTGGAGATCTGCTTAAGACTTGCGAGGTCCAATCTCTGGAGATGCGTGAACGTTGCTAATTTTGCCGAATTCGTGCCTGCAATAATTTAGCAGATGGTTCAGGTATACTGGCACTGGCGCTGTGGGCTCAAGAGTCTTGAACACAATTTCATTAAAATGACAGATTTCCGACATCCAACAAATACAATGATCGAACTAATGTCGTTACATGACAACTAATGTTCTAGATTGAACTTTTGCAGAACTGTTCAAAACTTTGCCAGAACTTAAAGTTTGCGAATTTAATGAAAATCACCGTTTTGATTATGTAAGCCACTCTCATCCAAACCTTCATCAGCAATATAAGCATGTGAGTTTCATATCCAACGACTTTGATCAATTCCATTTGGCACAAATGTGATCGAGTTAGAATGTGGGCAAGCTTCTGGAAATCAAATCTCTGTTTACGAGCCATGGCGAACACAAGGAGAGCGTGTAATCACATGACAGTGGCAATGATTCCTCAGAGCTATAAATGTGGTTTGAAATCAGGTGGGTTGGTGATTGTACCCTGAAATGTAGTGAACAACAGTACCTTGTGTCTGGAAAGAGTAGATCTCAAGGGATACAGATCGATCACCAAGTGGTGCGGAAACTCGGACTGGGAGTACACCTTATGTAACGTACGTCTTTGCAGGGACGGGCAGTCGGGCAGTGGCATTACCCAAGTGAGGAAGCGGCATTCAGGAGTGACGTTCATTGATCCCAAGTCAAGCCAGGACCGAGATTGCTGCGTCTTGGACAAGTAAGCACACTCTGGGACTGATGTGCCCAGCTGCAAGTCGACTGGGGTTTCGTCAAAAGGATCAAGAATTCAGCCGAATTGCAGGTTTGAGTCCACATCTATACGGCAGGGTTTTTAGGTGTATCGGCATGTAACTTCCTGTGTACATGGAAATCTGGCTTCTTTCTTACATTATCTACCGGTATTTCATTGGCCTTAGGTTTGAGTTGAACCAATTTACTGGTTAGATTGCCTCATGAAGTCTGTCTAATCAGAGGTGAACACAACATGACCAATTAAGAGGATATGGCAAGGAATATACAGTGACTTAATGTGTCGTTAGGGATGGTTGAGTGTTAAATATTGTTTTTCTTAATTATTGTTGAGAGATTAGACCAAAGCCCCTTCCTTAAGGCAATTGCAGCTAATTGCAACCCACACCTAATTGGTCACAATACATACCCCAATCTAATTTGTAAAGTATCAATTTCATTAGAGAAATTTTGGACTCTCTGGAGGGTTACTGGGGTTTGAACTAGCCAATCTATTTTTGGAGCCTATTGAAGCTACTTAGAAGAGGAATTTTTTTGACAAAACAAACATTCACCTTGTGTGAATATCACGAGTTCCAAAAGTATATTTTAGTATTCTATTTCACAATTGTCAGAGGGAGGTGCTTTGGGGGTGCTTTCAAATATCAAAACAACACTTGTCACAACCCTAACTAATAGTACTTGAGAGTGAGTGCTCTGACATTTGGAAGTGATGAAGTGCAAAAATGGGAGAAAAGTTCCTCAAGCAAAATAAATTTAATGCACTAAGGGTCCTTTTGGGCACTTTTTAGTAGCCCTCTGGAGAGTTCAAAATTTCTCTAATGTCTTCTAAAGAATAAATTTTGTTTCACAATTTTCTAGTTGTCAAAATAAATGATAACTTACTTTTTTTCTTTAGACGCTAGTTGTAAAAGACTTACAATTGGTTGGAAGTGGTGGAGTTGCATAGATGGAGCAATTAAGGTGCCTACCTTCTAAATTCAACACCAAGGTTTTGGGTATAGTGACACGATTTCTTAGATAGTTTGATATAGTTAGATTATCTACACCAAATAGGGATATTAAGGGGACCAAAAAATTAAAGGGACAAACTTTAAAAAACTATAGATGTTTGAAACATGATGTACATCCCCTTGACAATTTAATAACTACTAATGTACAATACAGTTAGATATTTATTTAGTGTGGAATGTCAAATAATTAGTACATGTCCCTATATATATAGTGTAACATCCTATAGAAAATCTAAAAACATGAGCCATCATTGCATACAAAGCAAATCAAATACATCAAAATCAAGGTCAAAATTGAACAATGTGAATATGAAGAGTATACTAAGAATTGAACATCCACTATTAATTCTTAAATCTATATAGTGTAGGTTGCTTTAATTCAAATGAATTTTATTGAACCAATCATCTTGCAATCAATCACTACTAAGAAGTTAGTTTCTTGATGACAATATTATTCATATTCCAATGCTTCAATAACAAATATAGCACCCACCTCATTTTGAAACTCAACCCAAATATTAAACAAAAGATACAAAATAGATCTAAGATACTACCTAGTTGCTAGATATTGGTTACTAAATATTTCATAATTTTATAATCAAGTCTATTTCCAAAAGGAGGCAACAACAACAATAGTAACTCCATTTCAATTCATGTGACTTTGTTAGGACAACTCCATTGACAAGCTTGTCATTTATGACATAAGAGCATCCCAAGTCTTATGTCAATAACTACACATTGCAATGGTGTATCCTATGTCAAATTATGTTCAAACTTCTTTTTTTCTGTTTCACTTCTTGACACAAAGCTCCTCAACGTTGTTGTGTTACTTGGATCCCTAAACCACTCGACACTTTCCATTTTTTTTTATTACAAGAGACTTGTTTTGGGACATTACTAAACTTAGCATGCTCCTTCTACTCCCTCCTTGGTTTGGAATGGCATGATTATATTGTCAAAGGTTTTGCTAGCTTAATGAGAGGGCATAGTATAAATAGAAAAAATGATGTGAAGAAAGAAGCTCTTAGAGCATCTTCAATGCAAATGGTAAATGATCCTCATAGTGGTCATTGTAACTATACTTGGACAGATGACTACAAAAATGTCGACCCACTACAACTTGAAAGAGGCTCAACAATTTGAAGGCCTCTATAATTTCTTCCTCCCACAAGACATTTTTTCTATTTATATTGTGCCTCCAAGTGAGCTAACAAAACCTTTGACAATATAATCTTGCCATCCCAAACCAATGAGGGAGTAGAATGAGCATAACGAATTTTGTAAAGTAATGTCCCAAAACAAGTCCCTTGTGATCATAGAACGGAAAGTGTCAGATGGTTTAGGGATCGAAGTACCGCGACAGCATTGAGGCGCCTGCTATGGGAATTGAAACAAAAGAAAATTGGACATGAATGACATGGCATGTACCATTGCAGTGCAGAATTATTAGCGCAGGACTGAGGATGCTCTAACTGTGGTTCCATTCCGCAAACATCAACATAAGCTTCTTCCTGAAAATGAGAGCATCATAATATCTTATTTCAAATGCCATGTCAAGTATCATCCAGTCGTACCACAGTGAGACAGCTGAAAGGGTCTGACAATAGTTTCGACGTTGCCTCATCAGTACGCTGATGCACGCCACGACTTCGTTCACATTAAAACGAGGTTTACTTCATGGTGCAATTTCCATGAGGAACAAGGACAATTCGCTTCCCTGGTACAATCATACTGTTGGCCATGGAGAGCCAGCGTAGCCGTCAGTCACAGCAAGTTAAGCTCAGTCCTTCATATCACGAGAAACCTGGCCTGAAAAGCAAGGTTATCAAGTACGAAAGAATATGCTGTATTCAGCTGCAAACGCTCTCTGATTGTATTCACTTTCTTAAACCGCAAACACATACCTTAGTCAAATGGCAGTATCTTGAGAATACAAAATAACCAGTCCAGCATGAGGTCTCCGCTACAACATTTGAATTCGAGAGAAGATTCCAAAATCTAATGAGATAAGAGCGGCAATCAATCATCGAGTCTCATGTGCCAAGAACTTTCTGCGACTCTTTCCTCGAAGTTGCTAAAGTAGTTATAATCAGAGTTGCTGCGTGTAAAGAAGCTGTTCGAGGATTTTTGCACCACTAAATACACATTTGAGGTGCTTCTTCGCGTTCCACATTAAGCTTGTATTAAGCTTGCATGATCTGAGATTTTTCGAATGGCCATCCCCAGTCCAGTACGAATCACTTCTTCGTCAACACACAACATTGTAAAACCAGGCAATGGTCCTCCTCAAGCTGGGAAGAAATCATGCTTTCCTAGATAACTGGGTGGTCTTAGACTTATTAGGTGATTGAAGGATTGGAGTTAGCTGAGGAGCCATTTAAGACAATTTAGTCCATTGTAGGGTTCCCCTTTTGAAGGATGCAAAAGGGACCCCTGCCTCATTGCTACTATTCAATGTCAATGTTATGCACCGACAAGCAAGAACTTCACGTGCTCCGCAACTTACACGTATTCCAATTTTCCGAAAGTTAAGAGAATGAGCAATAACAAACTGAAACGAAAGCTCCTCTGTCTAAGTTATTTCTGCTCAGGTGTGGGCTGGCAAAGCTCCTGACCAAGCAATTCGCTGGTACCTGTCGCTACATCCATACGGATTTAAAATTTATGAAGCATAGATTTAAAATTATCCAGGATTTCCAACTTTCAGACACGCGGCCGACAAGTCGCATGAGCAACGATACTTTCTTCTTTGCAGTTTGCACTGCACCCGGGGGGCAACTCCCATTTATTCTAAAGAGATTTATTATGTCTTATTTTACAAAATACTATGACTTAATCACTTATGATTGTGATGATACATATCTCATTGGAAAGAGGACATTGAGAGCTTTTAGAATATGTATTTTGGATATAAAAACTGTTTATGTTTAATTAGATAAAACACATAATAAGTGAAAAATAAGTCATTTTACTCCTAGGTATGCAACTTCCATATTATGTGGTCCTCATTATAATCACTTATAATGCATTTTAATCCAATCTTAAGGGATATAATTTGTTTTAATGTAGAATAATCTTGTAGCTCTTTTAACAAGGAATCCAAAAATGTACTTATATACATGAAACAAATATTTCTGAAGACAATAATAGCATTAAAAATCTAATTATTTGAGTTTTTTTAATACATGTATCATAGGCCAAGCTAGGCAACTTTTGGGGCTTTCTAATAAACATTTAATTTTAACTAGACCCAACTTCTTTGTATGCATTTTTAGAAATTATGCATAGGTGTTTCAATTCTTCATATATATTGTGAGTTTTTTTCTAAAATGTATGCAATTGAGCATTTTCTACATTTAATTTTCTTTTAATTTGGTCTTCACCTAGCTTTTTGGTCTTTTTAATTTGATATGATTTTAACAAAAGCCATCCTTTGAGCTATTTTAATGCCGATGACCCCTGTATATAATACAAGAGTTGCGTACCCGAGATTTTACTATACAAAAGTGTGAGGACAAGAAGGTCCTTGAATTTTAGGCATTATTAATTTTTTTAATTATAAACATAATAAAAATAAATCTATAATAAGGACATAATTAGAAACTTCACTAACATTTATACATCCTTTAAGTTTTTCATAATAAGATTATATTCATTATAAAATTTGATCCTATCAAAAGAGCTTCATTATAAGTTATTATAAATGAAGAAGTAAGTCTAAATTGACTTATTATGCCACATAGCCCTCCTGATTCTAATTGAGTTGCCACCCTGGGGCACTATAGTGTATAGTACAGTGTTGTCTCATGGCTTTGTATAACAATCTTATTATGATGTTGATTCAACTTCAAGGGAAGGTCAAGGATATAGATAATGTAAAAAAAGGAAGTCAAACTTACAAGATGTACAAAAATTGTGACATAGAAGTGCCAAGGTGGGCTCAAATTCTCAAAGTCTCAATTTGACATATTCTCCCATTGTCGTGTGTCTGTCAGTTGCTGTGTCTATCTCATATAGCCTCAAGAGCCATTTATTGCAAATGCTTGAGAGATGAAAAGACAAGCTACTTTTATAAGTGGGGTGGTAGGAAATAATACCCACATGGAAGATATGTAAATTAGGATCAATCAAAAGCTCAGAGGCTTGTAGTTGTCAAAAGTAGGAATTGTTTTTAAAGTAGATTTTAGACTTCATTTAGTCATAGTAGCATAGCTCTATTCAAAAAATTTTGAATTGGTTTAATGGGGAATATCAAGCTAAATATCATCTCTAAAAACTTGTTTAAGATTTTAAGTCTCTAATTAAAAATTTTGGAAAAAGTTCATAGACTAAAGGGTCACATTTCAAACACCCTCTCTTAAATTTTGTTCATTACTTTTGATTGGAAGCTCAAAATTAAAAATGACAAAGTTAAATTTTTTTCTATTATAGTAGGCTTAATTGAGGTCTAAAGTTTTGCTTTGAACATAATCACTACATTTTGGTCAATGAGCATTCAAGCTCTAATATTCAGATTATCCTATATCTTTTGAGGATTCATGGCAAACAATGAATTTAATTATAGGAAAAACCTCTCCATTCTTTATTCTTAGTAAATGTTAGTGGGATAATTCATTCATTTTGCCATCAAAAAAATTCTTTATGATAGATGGTCAAATGATTGATTAGTATTTGACTCAATCGATTGGTGTTTGATTCTTTGGATTTTTGAAATACTATCTTCACAATTATTTGTAAATTTGGCTATCTACTCCTAAAATTACCAAAAAAAATTTGATACTTTTTTTTAATTAATTTTAGTTGAACCCGCTATCCAAATTCGATAATGTGCAAATTGCCTTGAATTGATGAGTTGCCTTCAACTTAGTATTGGAACTAAGTTGTACCTTTAATTTGTTAATTTTTTAGACAATTGCTCTTGCTAACTTAAAGAAAATGACTGAAATGCCAAGAAAAATTAGGTTTTATGCCGAATTGTGTGATTGATCTCTTGCACCAACCAAATGACCCAATAGAGAACTACCAAATGACATGTGAAAAAAACGGCTAAAACAATTGAGTCACCCTACAAACACCCATTCACTAACTTGACAAATCTATAGACGAATAAGCTCAAATATCAAGCATAGCTTTTTCATTTTTTACGAAATCCCAAAGTGGCGATATTAAATGTTATAGTGGTGCTCCAAATTACAACATTCATCCACATATTGGATGTATAATATGGCTTTCATCCACAATTTGACAATTTCATCTAAGATTTTTATTTTATTCAAAGTTGTTTGCTGCTTTCATCCCAGTTTTTCAATGTTTTTTTTTGGCATTTTTTAGCCAAATTCTTTTTTCTGGTGCAATCTGGCACCAAAAAGCCAAAAAAAAAAGCACTGATGTCAGCTCCGTCCTCAGCTCGAAGGCGCCCTTGCAATTAATGTCACATGGGGGAAATGACAATGACTAGCTCTGTGGACTCATTGTCACAGTCACGTGATTAGACGCTCTTATTGTGATCGCCATGGCCAATAAAACACAGGGATAAGGTATCAGCTTGCACACATTACAATTCAATCGCAGTTGCTAATTGATCAAACTTGAGTATGAAACTGAATGATATGCTTGTCTAGCAGACGAAGGTTTGATTGCCAGTGTCTTACCGAAGTTGGCCGCCTTGCAGTGTACTCGGGTTTCGGAGAACCAGCATCATGGAGCTGAAATATGGATCCAGCGTAATCCTCGTGGTGAGTCTACTGGTCGCTCTATTGCACCCGACTGCTGCTTGTGAAGCGGAAGAGCGGACGGCTCTTTTGGAGTTCAAAGCCGGCATCAAGAAGGACCCTCAGGGCCTGTTGTCAAGGTGGGTCGCGAATGGAGATTGTTGCGCCTGGGGTGGCACGTTCTGTGACAACTCTGGACACGTGACTCAGATTGACCTCGCACCTGATCCTGCATTCGACGATGACACTTACTTCTTGAAAGGTACGTACGTCCGAATCACAAACTCTTGAACGTCCCTGGAGCTCCATTGCCATAGCTGGTCTACATTGCGGATGCCTACATGTTGCATCTATACTCATGTCTTACTGTTGCAGGCACCATTTCACCAGCCTTGGCAAAGCTTACGCACCTCGAGCGACTGGACCTCACAAGTCTGAAGCAGCTATCCGGATCGCTCTCTCCAGCTTTTGGCAACCTAAAGAGCCTCCAGTATTTCAGTGTTCGAAGGAGCAAGCTCACGGGCTCCATTCCAGCGTCTTACGGCGGACTAACGAGCCTCACTTCGATAGACCTCGGTGAAAACCAGTAAGTCACTTTCCTCCCAATCCACACTTTCAAACAGAAACCTACCACTAAACCCTGAACCTAAATCTGATTCTTGCTCATCGTGTGGATCCAGGCTTACAGGTGGGATTCCATCAGCTCTGGGCAACATCGGACCACAGCTGCAGTATCTGTACCTGGGAGACAACAAACTATCCGGTGCTATTCCGACGTCACTGTACGACCTCAAGGGTCTGCAGGATTTCTACTTGAATGACAACCAGCTGACTGGCGAGATATCTCCTCTAGTGGGCCAGCTGAAGGCGCTGACGAACCTCGACTTCTCCATCAACAAGCTCACGGGGGGCTTGCCTTCCGTGATCGGCTCCTTGAAGCAGCTCGGTTACTTTGACATGAGTGCAAATAAGTTGACGGGCGCCATTCCGACGAGCTTCGGCAACTTGAAGAATATTTACCACTTCACGATCAATAACAATAAAATCTCGGGTGAGATTCCCGCTGTGCTTGCGAAGAACTGGAAGGACTTGCTGTACATCGACTTCTCCAACAATCAGTTGACGGGGCCTATTCCGCAGGGCGCCCCGTTCTCGACGTTTCCTGCTTCTTCTTTCGCGGGGAATCCTGGTCTTTGCGGCAACCCTCTTCCTGCTTGCAAGTCATGATCTCTCCACAAAGTGATCTCAAAGAGGTACGAGGTGTATTTCGGTGAAGTAACTACCTTCGTAAGTCTCCATTTAGTCAGTGAGGGAGATTTGAGCTAGATTAGATTAAGCTAGTGGCTACAGTCAATGTCTTCGGGTGATGGTGGAGTGATTAGCAACTGTAATAAGAACTTCCACCTTTTGTGTAAATCCATCACAGGATTGTCAGGAACTGACTTTCTCAGACCTTCATGTTAAAGCTATGCTACAACATAATGACTGGTTTATTTCATTGATGTGGCAATCGTGGATGCACTTCTCGGTTATGGAGTTGTCTACTGGCCAAGACTGTAAATGTGTCCTAGCTGTCTGCCATAGGTGGGTTGCTTGTCATCGACTCGTTAGCGAATCCTGTACTCATAGCCGATCTGAAGCATATGTCCCCGTCACATTGTAACAGAGGTTGCGCTTTTGAATAATGCTAAGCTATTGAGAGTAAAGCCCGTTTCCATATCCTCTTCGTTTACCTCTCCAGAGACTTCGTGGGTATCAGAGACTACTTGATTAAATTGCCAGTGGTTCAATCCAGTAGTCTCTGGTTACAGGTTCTACTCTCATCCAACCCTTATGCTCAAAATCAGTGGGTGGACAATGACTGAGTTTCAGAACACACGTCCAAGTATGCTAAAATCGAAATCTTTCAACAATGCCCATCACTAGACCAGTCTTCATGCCTTAGTTCTTTGAAGCTGTTCAAGCCAGTATGAGAAGACATTTCTTGCAGCCTTAAAGACCGTCTGCTTGGATTCCTGAGGTCAATTTTCTTCACGGACTCCCTCAGAGATCCAATACAATAGCAAGTACCACATTTTGAAGGGTAACTGAGCGGTCAGATATACATAGAGAAGAAATTGTGCTGTTGAAATGCATAAGCAAACAGGTCACAAGGACTTTTCTTATCAAGGAAGGCCCAGGAAAGACTGATAAAAAGATACTTGGGGTCAGACTGACGTGCAAATCATGTTTCGCAATCCCACATGATGTACCATAGATACATTCGGGTATGGCGAAAAGCATCATCATTCCCCACTTACAATGAACTAACAAAAACTTCTGGACATGACAGATATAGTGCTGCACTCCGAGATGAGGCAAAATTAACAAGCCATCGCCATTGAAGTTTTCGCACCGATTTGGTCTTGCACACTTTTGGAGGAGTCAATGTTAGGAGGTACCTCCAGACCTCGACAGTGACAGATGTGCATATCACAATGTGGAACACAACCAAAGCACTGATTTCCAAGAATCAGAATGATAATTAGTCACTCCTCATAGAGCAAAGCTCATATAGGACTGGGGCGACAATTTCTCATCATCACGTTCTAACGGTTCAAGAACACAGAAGTAAATCGACACAATAGGAATCTGACTGACGTGCAAATCATGTTTCGCAATCCCACATGATGTATCAGAAGATACATTCGGGAGAGGCGAAAAATATCATCATTTCCCAGTCACCTGGACCGACACAGAAGTAATCGAAGAATCAGAATATAAAATAGTCAATCCTCATAGAACACTTGTCAATGCTCGTATTGGACTGGGGCGACAATTTTCCGTCATCATATTCCCCCGAAAGAAGAGTAACCCTAAACCCTAACAAATTCTAAAAGCAGCGACTAACCGCGACCTAAAGAAGACAAACTCGCAAGAGGAAAATACTGTCGTAACGCAGACTATGCCCAAGGATAACTGAAGATCCCCAAGCAAACAGAAGACTCATAAACAAGGCAGTGAACGCGAGCCATACCAGCCACCGTCGCCGCGAGAGCGAAGGAAGTAAGCAGTACACTCGGGGCTCTAGAGCAGCTATATGTAGGGTTTTGCGGAAGGATTTAGGGTTTTAGGAGAAGAAATCATCCGTGGATGATATTTGGATGATAGTACTCTACGCCAGTACTAATGTACTCTTGTAGTAGTACTCGTTGTCGAATACGGTAATGATAATCATCCAATGGTTTGATTTGGCGTTACTAGAGTACATTTTTATTTTTTTATTTTTCTAAAATTACAAATGTAGGAGGAGTGTTGCTTTTTTCATTTGGGAGAAGGAGTGAGCTATTTCATCAATACTTGGGTGATACTTAGGTGATACTTGGCAATATCTATATGAAAATTAGGTGATACCTAGGTAAATTTGGCTATTGGTATTATCATATAGCCAACATCTTTTGGTTGTAGCCAAGCAATAAAAAAATTGTATGGGAGTATGTCAACTAAGTAGTTGACATAGACATAGCCAAAATTGTGTTGACTCTAGTTTAAAATTAGATTTGCAAAAATGAGGTAATAGGTTTTAAGAACACAAAAATTTCAAAAAATCACCATGCCAAGAGAGCCTCATTTCAAAATTTATACAAGAATGTTGGTGATGGCATTGGTGAATCTAATGATATGGATGGAATCTAAAATTCATAGTCTTTAATTTTTCTTTCTATACAACAATTCCAAAATATTCTTCCAAATAGCTCTTCATAATGATTTTTCTCAAATCATGAATTCTAGAGAAGACTTTGGATATTTAGAGGTTAAGTTAATTTGAACAACTACATTACTAGAAGCTTTGTTCTTGTTACACTTGCTTACTTTTTAGATTAGGTTGTCTTCAAACTTCCTTATACATATTTTTATCTAAACAAAGCTTCCTCTCCTTTAATCTAAAGCCAACAACAACCTTAGTGTATGTACCTTATATTATTTAACTCTTTAATAAATGAATCATATTTTAAAAATTTGCACATTCTCACTTGTATTTGTGTATGAATATATTATTTACCTTTCTTTTATCAAATTAATCATTAAGAAAAGGTCATTCTTTAAAGATTCAAGTATTGCTTAGAATGAATGAAAAAGTATCTAGATGAAACATTGGCTAAAAGTCTTCTATTCATCATCCAGAATATAAAAGTCAAAAGCATTTAAGGGTTAACAAGCAACTACACTGTGAAGGCCGATATTTCCTTTGATGGTGAAATTTTGCTAGTGCAGATTTGACAAAAAAAAACACGTAATTCCGTCCAGTGAGAGGCAACAATTGAAAGTTGTTAACACAAATAAATGGATGTAAATCATCCGAAATCAAGTGAACCCTAACCCTAACCCTAAGTTCACTTTCTTGGTCATTACGTCGGAATGATGTTTCCTTGGTGCAATCCGGGTAGTGAATTTCGCAGGCACACGAAGCGGTACCAGTTCGAGCATGGGATTAAGAAGATGGAGGTCACACAGCACCTGAAACATTTTTGCGATTGTTGAGGAAAGGTAAGTTTTGAAGAGAACCGAAGGTGTAATGATATGGACCTTCTTAAGAGGAATCCTTATTTGTCGGAATGCCTGGGCAACTTCATTGCGTGAACGGTCACCAAGCTGCAATTCCGCCTGACTCAGTTATACTCGTGGTGAGTCGATTTCGCAGTGAGAAGGAAAGCTCTGGGAATCTGGAACTACAAGGATTGTGTCAAAGTGAATGCTGTTGGTGCTTATACTTTGACTGAAGGTCGCAATTCAGTGAGGATAGAGTTGTGTAGAAGAGAATGACGGAAGAACCGGAAGGGGGGGCGAGTTTGAGCGATGGGACGAAGAAGACGAAGAAGAGCAAAAAAGCCAGGATGAAATTGAAGAAAGCAGCAGCAGCTGGAGGTGGAGTTGGACCGGTCGTGATGAAGCGGAAGGGCGATGATTTCGCGTTGAGATTGAAGCGAAATGTTGGAGGTGATGGTGCTGCTGGTGAGGTGGGATCAAAGAAACGGAATCGGAAGAAGCGAAAGAGAGGCATTCGGGGTGATGAGGTTGTTGAGGAAGGGAGCAATGAACATGATGGGGCCGTTGTCGCCGCTCCTCCAGCCAACAAGCGGCGAGTGGCCGCTAAGCCTTTAAGCTTTCTGGACAAGGTGAATTTTGCTTGTCTTCAATTGCAGTTCGTCAGGACTTCTTTTTCATGATTTTGAGTTCCGGGGGATTGGAAGTCGGTGGTGCAGGGTTGAAGGTTTAGTAACCGTCAGGATTTTACAAGATGAATATAGTGTGCTGATTTCACACGCTCTTAGTGTAGAAATATGGAGAAGTGTAAGATGAAAGACGAAAGTAGAAAGTTATTTCACGTTAAGATATGCATATGTTTCTTGAGTACAGATGCGGGCGCGACTCAGTGGAGGCCAATTTCGGATGCTGAATGAACAACTCTATACCTGCAAGTAAGTTTTAAGTCTATCTTTTAGATTTATTGACCAGTTGCGGTATCTTCTTCACCCGTAGGAGACCAAGATTTCATGGTTATTAAATGACCAATTTGATTGATCATATTGTGGAAATTTTTAATTCAGACAAGGTCAGATGTTTATCACCAGAGTCAGTGAAGAACATTGCGTTTGTTGGTCATGAAATAAATAAAACTGAACAAAAAAGCATTCCAATATGACCTCAATAGTGCTAAGATAAACATGAGGTCGAATTTGGTCCTCTCGGTCGTTTTCGGGTTAAAGAAACGTTCTTTGAGGATAAATAGCATTCTCACTTGATGCATGTCGTTGTGCGTGATCAGAGGAGAGGAAGCTCTTGAGCTATTCCAGAAAGATGAAGGTGCTTTTCAGCTGGTAAGACGTAATGTCGGTGGTACTCTAGTCGCAAGAATCAGTTTGTTTCACTAGAATCAGTTCTGGATTTCATGCGGCGCTTAGGAGTAGACTATTGCTCTGTGAATGCGTATGGAGTACTTAAATGCAGAACGAAGCTATTTTAATTAGGTGGTAATAAGTCGTCTGTTTGAATAAGTATATCTGATGAATAATGTCTAAGAATTACTCTCTTCTGGTAATGCCGTGAGTTTCTTGCAAGTATGGCCGGAGATGCTTCAAGATTATTTTCTGAATAATGTCAAATGCTGGCTATTGTTGTGATGCAGGACTTGTATATGTACGGTCCACTGATGAAGCAGCTTTTCTGTTGTTGATATGGTACACAGTATCATGCAGGATATCAAGCGCAGATGTCGCATTGGCCCAAGTTGCCAGTTCAGGTAGTCATGGATTGGCTCAATGCTCGTAGTACAGATTTGGTCGTTGCAGACTTTGGTTGTGGTGAGTCCTCTTTCTTGAAGGCTTCAATAAAAAGTCTGTAGGTGATGAAGTTAGGGATCAATTTTTATTTATTAGCGAATCATTTTGAGGAGAGTTTCCATATTTTTGTTTGCTTCATAATTATGCATATCCCAAATGTGCAAAAGCCTCCTTGAATGAGCTCTTTCCCTTGCTGTTCGTGTGCCGGGTTTATTACCAGATAATGGTAACTTAGTTTGTGCTTGTCTATTGTCAAGACCAGAGAATAGTTTGACGAAACTTATACCATATGCTAAGCCATACGTTAGATTACTTACCTTGAATTGCCTTAACCTACGTGCAGGGGATGCGAGACTTTCTAAAGGTGTGAGGAACAAAGTTTACTCGCTGGATCTTGTAGCCTGTGACGAGACTGTTATCGCTTGCAACATGGCGAAAGTAAGTCATAGGGGAATTTGAAGTATCAATGCACAATTGTTTCAGTTACTTTACTGGTTAATCATTGATTGACAATCGTTCTCGTTACTTGCAGACTCCCTTGGAGAAAGGTTCTGTCGATGTTGCTGTTTTCTGCTTGTCGCTGATGGGAGTGGACTACCCAAGCTTTCTCAAGGAAGCACACCGTGTACTGAAATTAGGGTATTTTAATCTCTCCATCAACTTATCTTGTTACTTATGTTAATATCTCTATAAACAAGGGCAGTATAATTGGTATATTTCACATATTGGTATTGTTCATGAGTTTTTGATATGTATTAAACGAACGTTCTTTAGGACTAAAACTTGCATCTTGGGATTGGAAAAGTGGCCTCTGAGTGGACAAAGAAACACTGCCAGCTTAGTTTGACTTCCATTCCTTTGTCCTAATATGGGTATGTTTTGAGCAGGGGATTCTTGCTGATAGCAGAGGTCAAGAGTCGCTTTGATCCAGCTAATGATGGTGCTTCTCCCAGCCAGTTTGTAGATGCTCTTAAACGTCAAGGTTTTGCTCCTGTTTCTCAGGTATATTTGAAGTAACGCTTTCTCTTATGGTAACACCTCACTCTGTTATACTTAGTCATAAGCTCTTTTACAATTTCTAATGATAGATGCTTGTCAAATGTGATTGGATTTTTATTATAAATGATGTCACTGGTGCTAATTTTGTTTTTTTGAAATGGTGTCAGTAGCTGTGCGGTAATTTTGTATTTTCTGTTTGCTATCTAGTGCTTCTTGATGTGAAGTGTCTTTATTGCCTGGCAGGATGACAAGAACAAAATGTTTATTATGTTTACATTCAAGAAACAGGTAACTGGAGAGTTGTGTTAGCATCCTCTTTCTTAAATTATACAATGTTGTTTTTTGGGCTACAGTCTTAGTTTCAAATGCCTGATGCCACATGAGTAGCATTTGCAAGATGAAGTTTTTTGCTCTTTTCTGCTATTTTAGATGTTCGCTTGCTATCATTGCCCTTCCTGACAGTTATCTTTGCATCAGTGGTGTTGCTTGACATAACTCTCTTGAGTATGCTGATTCGTATTAGGGTTTATCTTTTGAGGTTGTTTTAGTTACCTTTTTCTCATCTTTCTAGCATTGCTTTGGTGATGTACAGGGGGAGAAGTCTGGAAAGAAGCCAATCAATTGGCCTGATCTCAAACCATGTGTGTACAAGAAGCGTTGATCGTATCAATCGTTACTATTCAAAGAAGCATGAGGATCATTTTGTTGATGGGGAGGAGCTGCATGTGAGAATGTGCATTTTTGTTCGGCCAGTCAAGTACTGGAGTGGACTTGTGAATGCCTATGGGAGGCTCAGGCCAATTTCAACTGGTTCCCGATGGAGAAGGCAAAACTCTTTCCACATATGCTAGAATTCTAATTGACCCATCGATTATTAGAAAGCAAGGACAAGTGCTCAGATGATTAGAGTGACACGTTGACAAGAGGTTATAGACCATGAGCATGCATCTTACAATTTTGTAGCGATTATCGATTTCAGTGAACGTCGTTATCAGTTAAACTAAGCTTGTTTTTGCATTGTACACTGGTCGTTTCTTTCACACATTGTTAGTCTTGATAACCATGTCGTGTGCAATTGATCTTAAGCAGCTTCTCCTTGGTTGGTGACTTCATTTCTCTTGTGCTGTGTAGACATCCCTTCATGAATTGTGATGTGCAATTGTCAAGCATAAAGAGCGAACAGGTGGAAGAGCATATTGAGTTCTATATTTTTTCTCGAAACCTCGTCATAAAGGATGGACTAGTTTTATTGAAATCTAGTGTGAACACTGTAAATGGATTTCTAATGGTTTTTGAAACTATCGTTCCAATTATTATACCATGGGCTTTAGCTGTTAGATTCTTTCACTAAACATGTCAACCAACGTAACTAGCACAATGTATGTAGTCAAAGATTAAGCCATGCCTGCCATTGTAAGGTCAGGAATTCATTCTAGAACATAAATGTAGCTGGACTGTAGACATCTTATCATTTTAGGTCAAAAAAATAAGCTCTTTACTATCTATTTACATTTAAAGCCTGAAGTGATTATGCTGTGTAGAGTCTGACGCCATTGGGTACAAGGACGCCATTGGGTGCTCTTACCTTATAATGGAACATACTTCTTGCATTACTCAAGTTGGAGCTAGGCTGATTAGGAGGACATTAAATCCTCCATTCAAACTGGGCCCTGCAGGATTAGATTTACCTTTGGGAAAATGCAGGAATTTTTTATTTTTTGAACATTATTTTTTTTGGAAATTCAGAATTCATATTTGCAATCAAAAGACCCCAAAATAGCATTGAGAGGTCTTGAACATACCCTAGATACAGCTCAAAATAGGAAGCATTTTTTACTTTTACCCTTGGATAACCTACAAAATTACCTTGTGGGGCCTAGTTCAATTCAAATGGAGGATTTAACGTCCTGCATCTGATTGTTCCTATGTTCCAAGGAAAGAGGAAGAATATTCCACCTTTTTCAGAGGCTAAAAACTCAACAACTAGACTTTCAAGGGTAGAGAGATTGGGTTTTGCAAGTCTGAAACTTCAAGTTGGAAAGAAATACAGAAACCAATGTAGCATGTTTTGATAGGTACATGTCAGCTCAATGAAATGATCTAATTATGCAATATATTGCTCACCAAAACCTTGGTAAGGTAGGAGGCTCTTGAATTGTTTGGGTTCTAATTGCAAATCCTATCTAGGAATGAATGACATATTGTTTGCAATATCTATTACTGTCAATGATGAGTTAGGTAGGCTTAAATGGACGCTTCAAGAGCCTCCTACCTTACTAACAAATGTAGTTTTCTTCACACATGTTGGTAAATGAATGTATGCACACAGTGACAGAGAGTTGCCAAGAGTACAGTAACTTAGTTGCCAAGACGTGGATCTTGACGACGGATGCCTGTAAGGTGTCCATCATCCATGCATCCTGACGATGATCGATTGATCACTGAAGTCATCCTTCAGGCCACCGACAGCCATCCACTGATGAATGTTATCGATGAATGTAATCTGACCCAACTTACTGAAGTCATTGGCGGTAAAGCCAACTCTACTGCGGGGTCTATTTGTCCACATTTCGATGTGACCCCCGCTGCTCGGTGTCCACTTGCACATGTCCAATTGGAATATGCGCTGATACGCCCCATTGGACATGTGCAAGTGGTTTCTAGTGTTGCATGAATGTTGCGTGAATACTCCTGTACGTACTGAAATGGACTGTACAGATGCTGGGAGTTGTGGGTGTAAAATATTGTTGGAAATCATGCGGTGGATTTGGTGGTATTTTGGTACAATGTCAGATAAACCACAATTATTACAACTTTCCAGACAATGATCGGGAAGAACCGGCGGCTAGAAAGCTAGTTCAAAAAACCGGTGAAAAAATCCGTAAAATTTCTATTTTGAGTGGAAAATAGAAAAAATAAGTGGACTCTGTACTCGAAAAAATAGTTGAATTTGGGAATTGAAGGAAACTAGCCGGTAAAACTCAAATAACTTCCCGAACGCTGTTTCCACCAAATTGGATTGCATTCTCTACTCTTCACCGCCCTTAGTATGCTTTCAGTAGCAGAGCACAAAACACAACTTAACAACAACTGGACTGCTGGAGATGGGAGAGGAATCTTTGATTATCCTAAACGTTGTCGGTGAAGAAAGCTTCAGTTGAAGGTCGGTTTGTGCAGTGTAGGATCAACACCTCGAAATTATAACCTGACATCCAGGCTCACCAAGCATATCAACAATTCGTAGAACAGGAAACTTGACGAAACCAAGTTCAGTCTAGACTAAACCCCACGACCAACGCTTCGTAACGCATCGAAGAAGCGCGCACCCTCAAAACACTGACGTCCAAACACCGACAAACCACTGAATGAGAAGATTGATCAATACAACAATCTTGTGCACATTAAACACAAATTCTATTGAAATATTGACGAAGTTTCTAAGAGAAAGTGCTCCACCAATGCAAGCAAGTTCCCCTATTCTGTGGCTTTCTATACTTAGCGAAACCAAAGTCTTTAATTTCGTGCAACAACCTCTACCACGCCTTGATCCAGATCCTAACTACTAGACCTGAAAGTATTCAAAAACTTCCAGAACTTGGAACCCCCTGCCCTCGTGGGACCTGCAGCGTTGCTGGAATAGCTGGGTGCGGACGAGAGTCCCGCAGTTCTGCTGGTGGAGGAGTTCCGGGACTTCTTCTCAGTGTAGAAGTTGCCGTCGTTGTCTTCCCGCACCGTGATGGACTTGTTGTCGGCGCAGTCGTCGGAACTGATGATCAAGGGTCGTCCGTTGCGGTCCTTGCCCATCAGATACTCCTGGTAGGTCGCATTGGGGTCGACGTACACTCTGTACGAGCAGTCTTTCTGCACGACAGTTAAGTCTGTGAACACCAGGTTGTTGCCCACCTTCAGTTTCAGCGCCTTCCCGGTCTTATTTACAATCTCCGTGTGGCTCATGACTGTAAACTAGTCGTCCCGCAGGGTGCCCTGCGAAGTATTGTTCCAGAAAACCCGTTGATCAGCACTCATCTCGACTTTTACCTTGCTCAAAATCAGAAGAAAGTGGATGATGCAGTTCTATAGATTGTCAAATCTACAACGAGCGTAAGTATTGATTGATACCGAGTACTTGTGACCTATAATCTCCGTGTGTCTCGTGACTCTTAACCAGTCGCCCGGAAGGACCCTGAGAAGCACTGTTGCAGAAAATTCGTTGATCAGCACGCAATCTAGACTTCGAAAATGAGAAGATGGTGGATGATGCAGTCCTACAGGTAGTCAAATCCACGACATGCGTACTTATTGATTAATAGCTACAAGTGGACTAGACAGTGGCTTGGGGGTGCATCGACAGAGGGCGGAACTCACGTTGATTGCGGGGATCAAGACAGAGCCGAATCTTTGTTCGTTGAAACAGGGCTCGGGTCAATTTTAATTGCCGGGTACGCAGATGATTCTCCAGGTGGAAACGAGGAATAGGGTAGAGAAGCCGAGGAGTACTGAAATTACTGTAAATCTGTATAGCTTCACTGCGAATCGAGGCACGATCAAGTCCTTGCACTTACCGTCTTTGGCGTTCTTCTTGAAGTCGAAAAATTTGGGTCCCACGTTCAGTTTCACTTCGTTGATCCTGGTTTGCAAAACCTGTACACTCGAGGAAAGAACTTAGATTCTGAGGTGAGCACCTTGGCGGTAGTGGAACATTCACAGCACCAATTATCAAGAAAACCCCTCACCGATTTACTAATCCTAGATATTGGGGCATGTGATAGAGTAAGTTGTGGATGCTTCAACCCTGTCTACAGACCATTCTTCGTTTCACGAATTGGCTCGAACTCCTCACTTTGATAGATGTGATCCCCGCAAAACCTCTTTGATGTGATGGCTATGGAAGATTAGACACTGATTGTTTTTTAACCAAGATGAAGTTCGTAGTAAAAAGAAAATCTTAGTGGGAAAGTCCATTGCGATGACTCTAAACCCTCATCGCTCCATGTTCGGAAGCCCGTTCGGTTAGAACGTAAAATCGGGAACCCCCCACCCCCCCTGCAGTATACAGACACCCCTAGATGTCTCCTGATCAAGATGTCTCTAATACGGACATCTTGCAGAGGAGATTCCCGATTCTACATCTGGCCCCACCATTTCTGAAACCTAGTACCGAAAACGAGATTTTGAACGGTTCTCTCTCTACTTGTGCAGCCGATCGCTTCCACTTCAAGAACTCAAGCTCGCACAGGCCTGAGACGTTCAAGAGGACATCCGAAACGAAACCATTCCTTAAACTCCACCACTGAAACCCCCGATTCCACAAAGGAAGGGGTTCAATAGCAACAACTAAAAAAAAGAAAAACAACGGTACCTTGGCGGAGCTTTTCACGCTCGCAATGGTGGTCTCCAACGCCCAGAACTCCGATAATTTCTGCAGGACGACCCCAATGGTCACCAGCGACATGAGCAGTGACAATAGAAACGCCGTCCACCAGTTATTACAATGCAACGAGGACGCCTGCGCCACGGCCGTGAAAATCACCCCCTGGAACACGACGTAAAACCCAATGACCTGGTATATCTCGTTCCGAATCGCATCCCGCTGCGCCTCCTTGTACTCCCTCCGCTTCTGGAACGTCTCGAACGTCTTCTCCCAATCGTCGAACGCGAGTTTCAGCTTCTGGTAACGCCCGCTGTTGAGCTCCTCCAAGTTCGTCGCCACCACGTCGGCGGGACAAAGCTCGTCCTCTTCTTCTTCCTCCTCCTCGGAAGCGTCTCTGTTGCAATCCAAACCCCCACGAGCTCTCACACTCCCCCCAACGTCCACCTGCACGTGCTGCCCATTCACGGGTGGCGGTGGTGCCCCTCCTCCGGATCCTGTCGGGCTCGCAGGCCCTCCGCGGTACCTAGCGCCCGATCGAACGCTGGGTCCACTGTTCTCAGAGCCCGCGGGCAACAAGCGGCTGGTGCCTGTGCCGACGCTGGCTTCGCTGCTGTTACTGTTGTTGCGGGGCAAATACAAGTTGGATCCCGTGTCGACGCCGGAGCACGTGCAAGACGGGCAGCAGTGGGCAGTGACGTTGCGAGTGAGGGGGACGGTCGGCGCATCGGCCATCTAAGGAGGAGATGTTGGGGTGCGAGTGGACGAGAGAAGAGCAAGAGAGGGGTGATGGGAAGGGGATGGTTGGCTTGCTTTTAGGCTACCGATGGTCTTCGCGCACACGGCGTCGGGCGTCGGGCGTCGGGGCCGGGGCCTGGGGGCAGGCGCCCCTCCCGCGGTGGTAACGTACCGTCCCCCGTTACGCGGATTGCGCATATTTTGTTTTCCTTGACTATTGCGGCTCTCCGAGGACGCTTTCTGCCAAATGGCTGTGCAGGACAGACATGCAGGTTAGCATCGTCACAGAAGGCGGGCAAACCCCCAACCCCCACATTTGCTACTGTGTTTTGTTACTATTATTAGACTGGTCAAATTTTCTTATTGGTAAGTGACAGGAGGTTTGAATGCAACAAAGAATGCAACATTTGGATACGGTGTGCAAAAGTTACAAAGGGTCGAAGTGTTTTTGGTAGACATTCTAAAATCATTTCCTCCACATAGGTGCATATTGATTTTGGAGATATGTATAATCAGGTCTAATTCATTTAGAAATTGTCAATTAGAGCCATTCCAATTTTTATTGCATAGTATACAAAAAATTTAGAATTTTTTGTCTTGCATAATTAACACCCAATTTTTACTCAATCCCAATCAAGCATACCAAATTTCAGTTTCAAAAAGCAAGAATCCATTTTTTGGTGAATTTTTGAAGTTGATTTTCAAGGTTTTATATAATATTTTTGTTGAAAACAATTGGTGATGAATTATTTTAATTCAATTGCATAGATACATAGGGAACATCCATACTCACATCTTTCATACTTTGTATTAAAAAACACCCCATTACGTAAGAAAATTATAATCTAGGAAGAGTTTAATGTGAGGCATCATATGACCAAACTTTATGTTTTAACAAAGGGATTTATGGCATTATAACTAACAAAGGCTATAAAAAAAATAGGGGGTGGGTGGGGGGTTAGGGGGTATTGATTATTGAAAGTAATGTAAGATATGTGTGTATTCCATAGTGAAGCCAAGAAATATCTTATAGCCAAAATTTCTAACTTCAAAAGTGTACACCCTTAAGCAAAAATACTCACCAATTTTGGCCTTTTCCAAATCAATTAAGGTAATCTTTATTTTTTGGCTATGCCAATAAATGGAAAATTGCACCCTCAATTGTGACCTTCAAAATGAAGGGGTTTTACCAACAAAGATTTATTTAGAGATTGCATCAAACAATTCCCTATCTACAATCAATTTCTTCATCATAAGTCCATTTTTTTCTCACAACACACTTTCTTACATTAAGTTCGAGGCTTAGGGTAAGTCTTTTCCCATCAAGCTTATACTTTTGTACCTAACTTTGTCTTTCCTAAATGTGTGATATATTCTTGAATACTTATATCTTGTCAATGCTTGTACTCTTTTAGTGCAAATCTCTTGTATTGTTTACTTGCCTAATTTCAATGCATGTGTTTTTTGATTGCCAAAGTGTAAATCTCTTCCTACCCAAGTTATGATGTTTATCTACTTTCAGTATAGGAGTCTGAAATGACAAGCATATGTATAGTATGTAATATAGAATTGTATGCTCTTTGATACCAAATGCATTTATAAATGCAAGGTTTAGTCAATGTTTTTTTTCATGCAAAAACTAGAAATAAAAATTCTATACCTAACATATTGTATATTTGAAGAATATGAAAATAAACAAAGGCCCATTTTAATGAGCAATGTGAGAATATTAGGTAATAATATGACATCCTAAATTACCTTAAGGAAAAGTACTACTCCCCACGTCTTTAAAATACCTAGATTGAGTCCCCCAAGGTCCCTAGATCCTCACAAATAAAGTCTACACATTTTAGGCAAGAATTTGTAGGTCTTAGTTTTAAAAAGGGATCACATTTAGGAGCATTACCTTGAGAGCATCTACACATATGTGCTACTATTAAACATCGATTTTTTCTTTAATCTAATTGGCTAATGAAAGAGAATTCCAATGCACTATGGGATGCATTATTTGGAAACTATATGAATAAGTTGATGAAATTCCAAAGCATGTTTTGTTGTTGTATCCAAAAAGACAAGAGACTCTCCTAGGCTCTCATGTTTTGATTGTGGACATCTTGTGCATCAATATCTAGAATTCTTTTCATGATTTCTTTTAAATTCCACTACCTATTACTTTACATACTATTCCTCCAAGCATGAAAACTTGATACATTTTGAGAGCATTTGCACCCTTATCCTTAAAAAGATTTGACATTCCCCAAATATGAATGATGAGTATTCAATGTGTACTCCTCAAAATATTTTTTCTACACCCACCGAGAATATTGCTTAGAATATCAAGCAATGGTCAACTTCGTCCTATATTTTACTTGACAATTGATCAATTGGTTACTTATAGGATAAATTTGGTGAGTAAAGATGGAAGACCAAAAATTTGACATCCCTTCAAAAATAAATGTAAAGTTTGAGAGTGTCAAGTTTTCCAAACAAGGGTGAGGATGCTTTGAAGGGGTCAGTGGCTTTCCTTACTAACATGTTTTTAATTGCAAGTATAAAAGTTCTCTATAGAATTTTCAATTGGCTAAATTTAGCCCCATCTGCGAACACTTTGCCCCTTTGCAAAGCCAAAATCTAGTGTAGAAACATCTATTACCTTTCATTTTAAGCCGGTGTGTATAGATGGAGTGAAAATCACAATGAGGTGTTATTTTTGCTTTGAAGACAAATGGATATTAGTAATATTCAAAGTAATAAATAATTTGGAGAAATTTTTGTATTTTTTGTGAATTTTCAAAGTCAAGACTAGAAGAAAACTCAAAGTGTTTCATAGGTCATATTAGTGACACTTCAATAGATACCTATTTGAAAAACAAGGAGGGGGATTGAATGGTGAAGTGTATAAGAGCATCTCCAATCCATGAGTAGAAATAAGGACAATACTAGAATTTTCAAGTGGAGTTGTGGACCTTATTCTTTTTTGGTTATTTGAAAAAAATTAACCAAATGCAAAGCTAACAATCCAAACCTCAAATGGACTTTTTTGCAATATAGAAAAAGGAGAGGAAAAGACTTTGTATTAGAATAGATTTTAGGCCTAGGGAGTGTTGTGAGTTCTTAGATTGCAGGGAATGTAGGAACTGCACTGGAGTAAAACTAGAGTAGGAATTTGATGTGGTTGAAGTTTAGCCATGTCATTTTTTTTCAGTTTTTTTTTCAGTTTTAGAACATTTTTTTAAAATGTTTTAAATTTTTTTGATATCGGCTAGTCATTCCCTCACTGCATTGGGAACAACAAGGGGAACATACTTGAAACAACCCTCCCCGAGCGTGAAATCTCCTCTAATGCATTCAAACAAGGTTTTCCATGCAAGAAAGGGAAGGTCTTGATTTATTGGCACCAATAACAATGCTTGAAAAAGTGTAACAATTATGAATCTTCCTATTGTGAGCCAAGCTACGAATTCTTCATATTTTACCAACTAAATGGGTTTAGAAAGGAGAATGGTAGACTTGAGATTAAAGAGAGACCAATATTGCTTGCATTGGGGGAGTGTTTTTTTAGCATTAGAGGAGTTTTGGGGGGTCTGGAGGGCCATTTCAGGCCTGTTCCTGCTGTTGTTCCCCCAGTAGTTCGGGAATGGGCGTTGTCAGATTTTTAAAAAATTTTTAAGAAAAGTTTCAAAAAAAAGAAGAAAGTGACGTGGTAATCGCTATGCCACATCAGACAATTGTTGTAGGGTAGATCTTAGGGTTTGGGAACCCAAGGGAACACACAACTTTCTAAACCCCCCCAACACTTCTCTAATGGGTTGCTCCATAATTATGATATTGGTATGGTGTTTTGGGGTTGGATTGGGCCTAAGGTAGAATAACCCATTATGGACAAAAGATCCATTCTGAGCATCTAGAGAATAAACCATTATAAGGTGTGTTTTTCAAGGAATGAGATTTGGACTGCAATCTACAATGTCTTAAGTGATAGTAATGGAGTGATTAGTCACTACAATAAGAACTTCACCTTTTGAGTATAAATTCATTGCATGAAGTGACTTTTTTAGGCCTTCATGTTGTATTTGTGTTAGGAAATATTGTAACTGCTTTAGGTGAGGAAGATGACCATTATAGATACACTTTTTATTGGTTTTGGGGTAGTCTAGAGACTATTTTGGGCCATGATGGGCAGCATGCTTCCAAAATTCATAACAAATTCATACTTTATTAGTTATGGAGAACTTTAACGTCCGAAAAGTGAATGATGAATAGATTGAAACTAATGTTTCTTCTCATTATTGCTTGGATGAAAGTTATCCCAATTTTTGGAGATACTATATGAAGTTGTTGTCCTATCTCGTGGTTGGATTTAGTGTTTCTAAAGTACATATTTTTCTAAAATTACAAATGTGCAAGGATGTCGAAGTGGTTGACCAAGCCAAAATTGCATTGACTCTAGTTTAAAACAGGATTTGCAAAAATAAGGTCATAGACTTTAAGAACACAAAGATTTCAAAAAATCACCATGTGAAGAGATCCTCATTTCAAATCCATTCCAACAAATTTTGCTCAACAAATGATAATATTCTTCTTGTAATTGAACTTAGAAGGAATTTTGAAAATTTATAAAAAAATATTGGTTATAGCATTGGTGAATATAACCATACTAATGGAATCTAACACTCACAATCTACAACTTTTGTTTGTATGTTAAATTCCAAAATATTCTTCCAAATAGCCCTTTATATTGATTTTTCTCAAATCATCAATCCTGGAGATGAGTTTGGACATTCCAGGGTTTAAAAAAAAAAGAATTTCAATTGCTCTCACCGTTTCCAACACTTGTCTTCATGTGGGAAATTTTTTTTAAAAATTATAGCAATGGCATGAGGGCAAACTCATAATTCTACTCTGCCCATGATGGGCTGTTCTACCTTACCTTATACCCCTGTTGGCCTGTTGTGTTCGATCATCCCTTCCTGTTGTGCAATGTTCCCAGATCTCGGACTTCCTCGTCGATTGCGTTTTGTCATTCGCGAATTTCAAGGACAGATTGTCAGTCGGTTCGTCTCCGTTCACGTGCGCATCCATCGAGGTACGCAACTTGGTTACTCCGAATCTACAATTTTCCTCTTCGCTCAGCTAGGGTTTCAATTTCCTAGTCGTTGACAGAATCCTCACCTGGCTAGTATTCCTCGCATCTTCTTTCCTGATGCTTTGAGAGAATGTTGTAAGCCACTGGTACACTAGGAGATCTCACCGTGATCTCCTCCTCTATTGCGGACAGAGCTAGTTTGGAAGGGAGTGTAATGTTTTTGGAGCTCATGTTCGCTTGTTTCGATGAATGCACATATGCCGAATCAAAGATTCATGTGTCTAATGCAGCTGATTCCCAGACTTGTTGATGCAGACAATACTGGCTGTCAAGATGCTTCGGCTTTGATTATTTATGCACCTTTGAAAGAATGATTCTGCACAAGCTAGGTTCCCGTGGATCGAGTACTGCTTGTTTCCATTGACGCTCAAGCTGTGCACATGGACGTGATTGGCTTTTGAGGATGAACGAATTCATCTGATATGGTATGGTTGTACGTGAATCCTCTCTACTGCGCTTCCATGTTTGGGTCATGCTCTTGTGCTACCAACAAACCGAATAACCAACAATGATTCACAGGTAGATGATGCACATTCCAGTGTTATGTGGCTGTAGATTGGTTGGTATGCGTCACTGAATGGTCTGTGAACGTGCAGTAGGTTTGTCATGATCACCCCTTCCACAGGGCTACTGAATCATCATCTGTTGAAGTAAATTGAAGAAAGGTATCAGTCACGTCTATGCCATTGATGGTGAGAGATTGTTAGGTCAAGCGTTTACTTTCTTTGTGGAAGATTCTGTTGACATTCCAAGTGTAGATTGCTCACGCAGTCTATTGCTTTCCCTTGGTCTACAGTTCGTGGATCTGGTATAGAAGCGGCGATGGCGATGGAAATAGCAGTGTATTGGCACAACGGGCATCCTCGTTGCAAACTGAACTGATCTCGCGGAGGGAGTATTGCGCCCTCAAGAGCTGCACGGGCATCAAGGGGATCCTTGCACCCTAACCTAATCAGCCTTCCACCATTGTCCATCATCGACTTCATGGAGTCGTCGGCCTTGCCCCTCAGCCGCAGTGTCTTCCTGGTATTGCTTGTTAGTTTCCTGTGCCTCCTCACGCTCCCCCGTGCTGCTGTTGCTTGTGCTTCACCGCGCCTGTACTCTCACCGCTCCGCCACTGCCCTCGCGTGGCTTGCTCCACGTCTCCGTCACAAAAATGTCGCTTCCTTGTCGTCTTCCCGCTGGTCCCTGCTCGGTCGCCTCCCTTCCGCTTCTCCACTCTCCCCTCCCTCTGTGGCCTCCGTTCAGGTATGCTTCCATACTCTTTCTCTTCTCTTGTTCTTTCTTCTGCTAAACCCTAAACCCTAAACCGCTCGTGTTCTCTCCGGTCGCTAGCCTCATTCTTGTCCCTTCCTTTCTTTCCAGTTTTCCAACTGGCTTCACCAGCACACTCCCCCTTCTCGTCCTCGACATCTATCCATTACTCCCATCGACAGGCCGGGTTTCAAGTCCCAAGGTACTCCTCCCTTCTTCCCCTTCCCTCCCTTCCACATTTTTTCGTTTAGGATTTGCATCACTGCTTTTACTCCATTTATTGCCTCTTACCTCGTTCCTCTCTTGTGACGAATTTGTAATTGGCAGAAAGCCCCCTGGGTTTGGCATCCTTTGCGACAACGCCTTTGAAGCAAGGAGACTCTCTTCTCGATCTTCCTGTACGTTGGATTGCCTATGTCTTCCTGTCGAAGAGTGTGCAACAATCTGATAATTGTCCGCGCTAGCATGATCCTGACCTTGACGATATCATGATCATGGTCGACGCGATCATGGTTTCTTTGTTGGTTCTCTTAATTTCAATCAATTTGATGAAGCTGCCTCATGGACGAGGATTAGTGATACATTCCTTAAAAATTAGTAGTAGTTTGCGTGTTAGACTTTACTAGGAGTGGTTGAGAGGAGTATCATTTCGGGAATTATTCCGTGAATTGAAGGATAGTCCCTGTCTGCGCAATTTTAATTTATCTGGGACGTTCTTGGGCTATGGCAGTTGGATTCATGCTTCTCTGATGCGATGGTCTCTGAAGGAGTGTTGGATTCACTTCGAGAGGCTCCGTGGGAGGTGCGCCTTGCTTCCAAACTTCTACATGAAAGGCATGCTTCTGATCTTTGGACTAGCTAAGGAGTGCTAATACTGTCCGTTTACTCTTGATTATCTTGTCAGCGCTTTCAATCTCTTGTTTAATTTGACACTTTGGGTTTTAGGGATTAGGACTTAGGGTTTCGACACCTTCAATATTAATAGCATCAAAATCTTCTATCTTGTGGACTTATTATGGTGGGTTGATATTGTGATAGAGCTAAGGGCAATGGATCCAATTGGGCTCCCTACATTAAGGCGCTACCGGAATTCGTATTTTTGCCTCTGTTCTTCTCGGATCTGGTATGTCACACCTCCAGTGCCGATGACAAATCTTTATCAACATCTTTCACCATGTAAGTATCTTTCTGTGGTAATTCTTGCCGAAACCGTTTTCCCCTCTTCTGAAGTTCTACACGTTTCATATCTTTTTAATACAGGAACTGAATAACATTCAAGATACTTCGGTGCAAGAGGATGTTCATCGTTTGAGGAGATTCATAGAATCATCATTTCAATCTTTAACTTCGGAAGAAGTGTCTGGATCGAAGTTCACCGAATATGGTATAGAATTCTGAAGCCTACTTTCCGATCTAGATGCTAATGCGTAGCAATGGGGCTCTAGGATTGAGGCTTGAGTACATGAGGGTCCGTGTTTGGAAAGATTGTTATGCACCGTCTTGGACGAGGGTATTTGTAAGTAGCAGAAGGAGTTGTCCATGTGCGGTTCAAGGCGATCAATATCTCTGAGTCTTGGGATTGCATCGTATTTTTGAGGGATCATCAGCTTGTTAATTTGGAATCCTCCTGTGTGCTGATTTTGTGCAACAGCTTGGGCTATGGCTGTAGTTTACAGTTCAGCATGCGAAATAGCTGTTCAATCGTCTGTGCGCCACGTATTGGTTCCATTTGTTACCACTTCCTTCGAGCAAAACTCAAAAGGTAAATGCTGTTCACTACGTGCTTTCTAGTCTCCACGCTATCGGTTGATGCATGAACCTGTGAGTTTGTTAGTAGTTATCAGTGAAGAACCTTGTTGCATAATAATCAGATTGCCATGTTAGCCTTCTAACTTTATATGCGTGGAACAGTATCCGCTGTCTATGTTGATGGAAATATACGTCTGAAAGCATTTGAAGATATTCCCGAATACACCTTCCTAGCCATGGCATTTGACCATAGCAACTCAAGTGACCTTTTCATCTTTCGTGGTACGTTTACAACTTATCTCGTCGGTACTATGAAGCAGATCAGTTGCAGAATAATCCTTAGAGGATCAAAGGGTCCAAAACGGGTCTTGTGTTCTTTTGGACATGTGTTTTCACTATCTTGCATGTTGTGCTAGAGAAAATAAAAAATCCAAATAATTTAAGTTCATCTTCGTATGGCAAGAGAATGGTTGGGTACATGTCTGAAGGTTCTCCCCTCATTCTTCAGGAATCATCTTAGTCAGAGATTGAGTATTCTTGACTCTTCAAAACCCTTCAGTCATCATCTCTGAAATATTTTATTTTCTTGCCCTTGGCAGGTATAATAGACAACAATCAGAGCACTGTACTTCTTTTCAGTGGCATTTTAGTAAGTATCGTCTCTGGAAATTCTCTTTGTTAAGATGGACACACGTACTCTATTGTCTTGTTGGTTTCATCTTTTTTGCGATCACCATCTGTCTGGTTTTCGACTAACAACTTTTCACTCGCTTCAGGACATGGTGGACTGGTACGTGGCTACTTATGGAGCCCTCAATAGTAATAAGTACTTGACTTTGAGGGTTGCTCAAGATTCGAACGATGCTTTTACCAACCAACTTGAGCCTTCAATGGCAACCACTGAACAGAGTAGTGACATAATGTTCTATTCAGGTGTTGATGGTGTCGTTAACCCTCGCATACTCTCCATCCTTGGAAGTCTTTTCTATGCTAAGGAGGTTCTTGCCAGAGAAGTAGGGAATGAGACTTTCTACATCGCGGAGATGAACAACGTGATAGGTACGGAGTGGGAAGAGGTAGTGAATGCTATGGCTAATGGCTTTACGCAATTTAGTTCACTTAATTGCGAAGTGAACAAGAAGATGGATGTAAAATATAGTAACGCTGTTATCTCTGCATTAAATGCTACCAAGGAGCGTATGGATGGCTTGTTATCTACCTCATCTACAGTGGAGGAGGACAAAGCCTTTTTAGCAGCAGCTCGCTGGGATGGATTTGGAGGTGTGGGATTGAGTGAATCTGGTTGTTCCACCTGCCGGTGGCAAATCGAGGAGATGAGTTTCAACGATTACCTTGCTGTCCTATATCGACTGTCACGCAAGAATGTTCTTCAGAGATCAATATCTCAGCTGTCTTGTCTGGATGCTGAGAAACGCATAACCGTTTCCAGTAGCATCAGTCAGACCGTGCACGATCCGACAAATCAGGTAATCCTTGCCGACATATTTGCAGGAATAATCTTAAATTTGTTTACGGTACACTTGTGAGAGCCTCACATTCACTTGATCGGAACACTTCATTAACTTCATATTCACAATTAATCGATGGTTGCCATGGTAGTTTCCTATACGGCATATAATGTTTTTTGGTTTGCTCTGTTCAACTTCAATCAACTTTTCCTCGAGCCTCTTATTCTTGCGCTAATAGAAAATGTTTGAAATGTGCTTTTTAATTAGTTATGGATTGCTAAAGAAATTTAGAAACGTCCCCATTAGAAGCGTAGTGCTAATAGCTTTTTTTGTAGATTTGAGAATCCCATTTTTAATGGTTCGAAGTGGATGGTTTGTGATGCTGATACTTGTTTTCAGTTTGTTATGTGGATGGAGAGAAGTGGATTTTCAATTTCAGAGAAGCTGGCAATTACGCATCTCAAAGCTGGAGATGGAAAACTTGTGCGCGGTGTGGTAGTTTTGAAGGACATTAGGCGCGGGGAAACTTTATGCAATCTACCGGTAAATATATATCTTTCACGCATCGAAATTTGAAGCATGGCCAGACTGGACTATTGAGCGTTCCTATTCCTTCTGCCACCAGTGGATTCATTGGCTGAATTACTGACTTAATTTTCTCATTTACTGTGCCATGGGGTTAGTTGAATATGGGTCTATATGACAATGAGACCGTTGTCGCCGGTGAAGTCGATAGCTGGGATCGCGCAGCTGCTCGACTACTACGAGAGAAGTAAGTGATTGTTTTCACAAATTCAACGCCTTGAAGACATTTGCTTATTAATTTATGATATCATGTTTAAAGTTGGAATGCAATGTTTTTTTGGACTTATGTGCTTGTTTATAACAGAGCTAAAGGGAATTCGTCGGCATGGGCGTCCTATATCAATGTTCTTCCGCAGAATGTTACTGTTCCGATTCTTCTGGAGGACCATGTAAGACTTGCGTAGTCACACTGTCTTTGGGGTGGAGGAATGGAGTAGTAAATGAATAATGCAGTAGAAATCTTGAAGAGCTTTTGTAGTTGCATAGTTACAAAATTATTATGCGACTATGGCGTCCTTGAGGTAACTAGCATGTGTGAACTCTGATTTAGGACATTCCTCTAGCTAAGCACTGAGTAATATCGAGTCCAGAAATGCAGGAAGTCATTAGTCATATTCTGGTCTTTATGAAAAAAGATGTAACATTTTTCTGAGTGAACTAGCCCCACTTATTTGCGAGAAGAAGTATGTAAGCTGCACTCGATGCACTAGTTTAATTACTGCTACCTACCCTATTCAGTACTGTCGAGAGTGCCACAATTTGAATAGCGAAGACACAATCTGTGTCTTAAGAGAGTTTAATTGTGGATTTCTGTCGTGCAGGAGTTGCACGAAGTGCAATGGTGGCCAGTTCTGCGAGAGCTTGTACAAGTGAGAAAATCCATCAGAGAAAGTTTCTCCTTGTTAAGTGCTGATGATCTTGCAGGAGCTGATTTCCAGCAGTACAGTAAGTGATATCATGCGGCATCATTTTGTCCGTCTGTCGTTTCTTTGCACGTGATTCTTGTTTCTAGCTTGTTTTCCCTTCGAGTAGTATACGGTAGGGCAGGAATTTCTGTGGATTTTTGTGACCTGACTGTCACGCCGTCGATTTCTGTTGTTGCTTCGTGACAGGGTGGGCTGCATTGATGGTGCACAGTCGAGCATTCACACTTCCTGTCATTGCTGATGAGCATTTTGCTCCGTATGTGATGATGCCGTACATGGATATGATCAATCACCACTACCACTATCAGGTTGAGTTTCTTTGTCTATTAAGAACCCCAGTATCCTCAACTCGAGATTCTTTTGTTCTGACAGGACCTTGGGGTGCCAGTAGTCTGACAACTAGCAGTGGTCTTTTAGGCTGATTGGATCTCGCAACCAATTTGGGGAGGCAAGCTTGAGATAATTGCAAGACGAGACATTAAGAAAGATGAAGAATTGTTTGCATCCTTTGGTCCTAGAGCCAACGATAATCTGTTTCTTTACTATGGTAAGAACGCTCTCTATTTTGTAGATGACACCTTTTCAGCTGCCACATACCTCCTGTGCTCTCAACGCTGTCATGAGAATTTGCTGATGTTCCTCGATTGACATGAATCTTATATCAGTTCGTCATGTTTCTCAGGTTTTGTCCTGGAGGGCAACCCTTTTGATGTAGCCGGAATTTTCAATTCGTATGAGGTGAGTCTCTTTCCAAAATTCTTTTGATGTCTTTAGTGTGAGCATTCTACTAAACCTTTGGAAGTGTAAATGTTTGACTGTGTTGAAATGTTATACGTGGGTGTTTCCAGCTAAGATTGTAAACTTGAAGGGCTTGATAATTAGTTCATTTGTGAAAACAGTTTTAGATGCGGAATCTGTGAATTCTTAGTTCTCTCTCCAAGAAGTCCTGTTTTGAGCTCATCTTACATCATCCATTTCTGAATTTTTTATTTGCTTTGATTCTTCATTTCATATTCCGAATGCTCTCGCAGTTTGCTTATTGTATTATTCTCGCGTGCAATGCAGGATGCCGTTCGATGGTTTCTGAATACATGGACCACAAGCTGTAAGAGTCTGGTGAATCCGGGAGCCTTAGCCTCTTGCAAAAGGCTGCAATGGGAGCAACAATGGGAGCTTGTCAAAGATGCATTAGAAAATGTTTCAGGTAGAGGCCCAAGTTTGAATCGAGAGTGGTGGCATCTTGTCAACTTATGGGCGGACTTGGGGTACCAATTCATTCCTTTCCAGCCTGGCCCGACGGTTTATTTTTCAGGTGTAACAGATCCGAGTCTTATTGCATTGTTTGAATCAGTGGCCAACAACACGCTCCAGTTGAATGAGACCCTCAGATTCAACGAGAGTAGATCTTCCCCAGCAACAGGTTTGAGCAGTAATCAGAGCTCAAATGTACACATGGGGAGCTTCTTCACATGCATGAAGAGCCACATTGGAGAGCTGTCCACACAGCCACTAGCTAGTGGGCACCCGTGTTGGAATGATTTTCTGAAGGTTACTATGGCTGCAGATGACTCATGGGCTTTGCTTGTTGGCAAGATTTCTGCAGGTCTTCGGTGTCTTGAAGTACTATCCCTTTTTCCGACCACAATTGAAGAAGACAGGGTTTTGATTAGTGGTAGTAGTAGCAGCCGTACATGTGCCAGCGGCATGTCTTGCTCGGGTAAACAGACTGTTAGCGATCAACTGCAACTAACTCGCCAGTATCGGTACTTAAAGAAACTGATGCTTCAAGAGGTTGTTAATAATTTGACTTCATGATCTTAATGACTCATTTTTTTGCGTACTGTTATTTTGTGTAAATCTAGGTTATGAGGTCGTTTTGTTTGAGCCCGTGTCAGTTTACAATAGTACGTTGTCCTAAGAATCTTATTCGTGAATGATTTTGAAGGATCTCGTTCCAGGACAAGATTTGTGTGGACAACCGACGATTGGTAATGGTCAATTTGTAATTGTAGTTGCAAATTTTAATTCTCAATTGTTGTGGATCGGGAAGGAATTCGACGCCTTATTGATGCTGACTAATGTCATTCAGCGTAAGTAGGGTTCAGTCAGCATGATGAAGCCCTCATTGCAGTGACTGACCTTCGCAAACCAGGGAATTCTGGAGGAAAAATGTTGGATTATGCAGCCCTTGTTAGCTTATTGGCTCTGGACAGAAAGGGAGAAGGCTTTGCATTGATAAAAGCTAAATGTGAGGAAGCTTGAATAGGATCTTGAAAAGCTACCCAACGCATTTTGGATAGAACCTCTCATAGCATAGTTGCTTGTTACAGCTTCTAGAACTAAGGCCTACTGTAATGTGGGAAGATATTTTGGTAGGAATACTTTCTTACAATGGAATAATGATGGAAGAATGTTGGATGATGAGAAATAAACATTTCTAATGTCCAACATTTTCCTCTAGAAGGTGTTCGGGTGAATGCACAAGTCAATCGTTTTAGCAATTCAACAAACAAACAACAATTCAACAAGGTGACCTCAACAGGCAACTAACCTAATGACATGCTACATTTGGCCATAATGACTCCTAATCCTGATTTATATCACAAAAAATGAGGCGATCAATCCATTTACAACACTGAAATCCTCTATGGTTAAAAACTTCAAGGCCAGCTTGACAGATTTAACATTCAGTATCAACATTGGAATTCTGAAAAAGCACAAGTCAATGCTTGACTGGGCTGTACAATGTACAAATTGATCTCCTACAACCAATTCCGTCACCACCGAGAGAAGGATTCTGCATAACGAGATACAGTTCCAATCACAGGTGGGAGCAAGTGCTTATTACGACACGGACTCCACGACATCCTATGCCGTTTGAAGTGCCATTTTCGAAGATTTTTCTCACTCTCCGCTACAGATGCTTGGCAGACCCATCTGGAATTTAATATTAACCTTGACTAGCACGCTGAGAGATTCTAAATGAATATAGGTGATGTCCATTGAGTATCTACATGAACCCCACAATTATTCAGTCTCTTGATCCATCTCACAAGATATGAAGCAGTCAAGTCATTTACAGTACACCGAATTCGTCTGACAAGCTCCACGAGGGGCCTGAAAGGATAGAAAATGCAATCCCATGGCTGGAAGTCGACGTGCCTTCTCCTGATTCATCTGGCCATCCAAATTCCAATCAAATTCATTTCTTGAAAAACTCAAGAATGCCGGAACTGAATGCTTCCACAATTCCTCTTCACACTTCTCCTCATTGGATTAACATTGTTGCAAACCACTGGATAAAGTACAGCCGCTGTTACAGATACTAGGGGTTTCCCTTCTTCGCGCTCTCTTTGATCTGCAAGCTTGCGCAAGATATAAACATGCAGGGTATCTCAAGCGTCACTGGAGTTTCAACTGAGTATTCTCATCCGCAAAGGAATGCACGAACGCCATATATGATGGTTGAGTTCAACCAAGCGTTTCATTCAGAACGCAGCAGCCTGAGGTTAGGTGCTTGTCAAAATGGCTTCAAAGGAGTGCATAGAATGCATATGGGCTGTCTAGGATTCCCCTTTTCCTGTAATACTGCAGGCCACTTTTCCTGCGATCATATTACATTCCATACCTTCAGCCCAAGTCATTACATAGTAGTACTTCGCCTCAGGAGTCTTACACCAGGAATGATACTGATGTATCTCGTTCCAGGCCGAGACTTGTGTAGGCAACGGAAGATAGGACTGTTAAACAATCAGTTGGTATTCGTTGCTGATGAATCCACTGGTATTATAGCCTCTCCCTCAGTATAGTTTGAAGTGGATTCACGCCTTTGCAATTGGTCGCCTAAGTCAGTTTCTTCGATTCTCAACTTCAAATCCAACTTCAAGAACACGGGCCCATTTATAGTGAGATTCCACCGAGGCAAACTGAAACCCCGTTCAATACCCCAACCTGAAAAGAAGTCGGTGAAAGGGACGCATAATCCTGCAGCCGCCAAATAAACCGACCCGCTGGCTTTTGTGTCGTAGTTCTGGGAATAATCCCTTTTCATAGCTATCGTGTAATCCACAAACTTGATCCCTTGGTTGTCTTCATGGGAGCTTGGCTCACCACGCGGCGGCAGTATGAGGTTCACATAGCAAGTCAACTGCTGATTGTAGCTTGTTTTTACTGGACCGTGGCGTGCTTCAAGGTAGAACGCGTACTTGTCATAGAGATAAAATGTACGAGACTGGAAGCTCTGACCTGTGCATATGACTAGCTCGAGTGGGAATTCGAACAAGACTTGGCAGCTCCCATCCGGTTGCTTCACTTGGAAAGTCTTGGAATTCCCCCAGAAGTTCTCCAATATGGTGTTGTTCCGAGGTCTGTATCGATTGTGGTTAGTCTTCTTCCAAAGCATCTGTTGTTGTCGCGCGTGAGTAAAACTCTTAAATCGCAATGCTTCCATTAACAAAGCCTGGCATGCAAAATCAATGAAGACGTCATATCATGTTCAGATTCTGAAACACAGGTACGTAAAGATCCTGCACTGTAGGGTTTCGTCTTCCAATGACTTCAGCACAATAACAGCGCAGCTACATTCGAAATTGTGAGGCTGTAACAAATTAACGAGCTCCACCAGGCAGGGTCTGCAAGATGCTAAACACACACACACACACACACGACCCATCTACATCGCAGACAAGCTAACGAATGCAGGAAAAATAAATCAATTGCATTTGATCTCAACCTGGCATCTTGCACTGTGCATTTGAGGATTTGTCGACACAACATCGATAAGATAGTCACCAATCATCCACGGGAATCGGATCACACCAGCAACTTCCTCAACTGCGAATTGTTTCTCGTTCGCAGTTCGACAATTGGCATCAATCCAGTCCAGGAAGATTTGAAATACCTCTTCTTCATAGACAACCATCAGGGCGTCACTGTCGAGAATTACTTTCACCCCCTCAATTGACAATGATAGAAAGTCTCCTTTCTTTGATGATATATCCTGAAATGCAAAGCAAGAAACTTAGAAGCACAAAAAAAGCTAATGTCGCAGGGTTACAATTCAAGTACGCTCATAATTCAGTTTATGATGCTTAGATATACTGTCATGTGAATCCGAAAACGAAGAACTGAACCTAGGTCGGAAACTTGAGGGATTTTCGAGAAGTTTGCCAACAGATTCATGCCTGAAACTGCGAAGCAAGATAGCTGCGGCAATGTTCAACCACAGGTTGAACCGATCGCTCAGCTTTCAAGGACTCTGGCAGGCCCAAAACAAGTAGACAATCGCTCGACGTGCTTGGGAACCGCTTCAAAACCTTCGCTAAAGGCTCCATGCATGACGAGATGGCAAACCGATCTGCTAAGCAGAGGAGCGTAATTGTGCCTTCCACATTAAGAGGTTCCGGCAGCCGCCCTGTGTACATGTATTGGATGAGCTGCTTGAGGACAAATTTCTCTGCGAAGTTGATTTCAACAGGGATGCAACGTTAGGGTTCATGTTCAATCTGCATGATACGGTGGGGAACTAATTCCTCACACCAGTGAGTGTAGAAGTAAGAGGTCCTCCACACTTCAGGAACAACCTAATAAGATACAGAACACTAAAACTGCTAAGCACCTGATCCCACCTCCTGTACTAACCAACAGCAACTCATACGTTCATATACTTGTTTGGACATATTAGCAAGTGGTGTAAGCATGACTTGGCTAACTGTCAGTGGCCTCTGATATGGAAATAGGGTTGTCTACTTTCACTTATAGCGGTCTACAACCTCCCACTTGGATATTGCATAAGAATTCATACATAGTGATACCAAAATCCAGTCTCAACAGATTTGGCTCTGGTACCCAAAGCTCTCTCCACAGCTCTATATGTCTCTCAAAAATCACACTTCTAAATATGATAAAAAAGATTAAAAGTGACGCGAATAGTACCGTCTACCTTACCTCTTACAATAGAATTGATTTTCGTCAAGGACATACCTTCTTCATTAACGTGCACAATGGCAACTCCAGAGCTCGACTCACTCATGCCATTAGAGAACATTCTCATAAAGTAGTCAGAGTGAGCAGCCAAGATGGCAGAGTTGACATGGAGCTTCTCCTTTCCAGTTGTGATTGAAGCGCCAGGTCCGACTTCTATACTCTCAGCGTGGAGCTCCTCGCTCTTCTCCACAACCTAGTCCAAATCACCACGCAGTGACTAACTCAATCATTAGGGTTTTCATTCTTCTCCCGGACAGAAAACGATATGCGAAAACAATTGCTGAATGTGTCATGACGGGAAGCCGAAATTAAGGGCAATTCACAACCGCATCTCTTGATGTCGCTCGCAGAGCTCAAAATCAAACAAAAAGTTCAACACCTAAAGTAATTGAAAAACGCATTACCATTAAATGGAGAATTTTAAGTCATGAGTAGTACCTCAAAAGTTTGATCTACGAAAGGAGCCACCTCCATTTGAAGAATCCGGTCAGAGAAGAGAGGATTATTATATGCAAATTCGAAGCTCACCATCTTGGGAGCTCCCCAGATCTTATCAAATCCCATCACAAAGACGTAAATACGTTTATGCCAAGGGGTATCATGAACATCTCGACGTTAACCTGTGCAAACTCCAGACAACCTTCGTTAAATTGCAGAGCCCCAAACCCTAGAATTCAGAGAGGGAAATAACGTTTCACATAGCTCAATTTTAAGAAATTTATCATCAATGGCAATTTCTCACTCTAGGAAATAGGCCATTTCCTCAGAAGTCGACTGCTGCAGTAAAATCGAGTCGCATTAATCAACTCATCTACCAGGAGTAAAAACAACATCAAAACATTCACATTTGTTGCTAATGGTAGAAAACACTGAAGAGCTGTTACAAATTGTCGATTGAGCTAAAATTTGGACAGTTAGCAAATAGAAAAAAAAAGGATTTAGAAAACAACCTCGATTCTCTTCTAGCGATCCAAATTTCTCTTTCAATACCTATTTAGATGCGTATGATTATCGCAGTAAGCACAGAAAATCTATAAAAAAAATAGCTGATTGACCTCAAATTTGCACAATTCGCAAAACGCAAATGAAGGATTAAAAATAACAACCTCAATTCTCTTCTAGTGATCCGAATTTCTCTTTCAATACCTATTTGGATGCGTATGATTATCGCAGTAAGCACAGAAAATCTATAAAAAAAATGGCTGACTGACCTCAAATTTGCACAATTCGCAAAACGCTAATGAAGGATTAAAAATAACAATCTCAATTCTCTTCTAGTGATCCAAATTTCTCTTTCAATACCTCAGATGCTTATGATTATCGCAAGAAACACTGAAACTCTTATACGAAGTGTTGATTGACCTAAAATTTGCACACTTAACTAGCAAAAAGCAACACGAAGGATTATTTTAGAAAACAATCCCAATTCTCTTCTAGAGATCCAAACCTCAATGTCAATACCTCAAAAAGATACCTGCCGAAGTTCCTTTTCCAACGTCACCAAATTCCTCAAATCGCTAGTCGGAAACCTCGGGAGGAGATCACAAACTTCCATCCGATTACTGACAATTGAAGGTGTAAGTCAACAGTACAATGCACTCCTTTCAATCAAAGGAATCAGACCACAATGTCTGATATGTTAGCCTGATGAACAGTTTTGGTGGTAGATTTGGACAGACAAATCTTAAATCCAACTCATTTGGGATGACGGTGATGGACGAAGATTTCGGATGAATTTTGATTTTGGATGATATCAGTTATCGGCCTGGAAGGTTGGGTCAGTGTTGCTCAAACTATTGTGGGGCTTGGAGACATTCAATTTTGTATATCAATTTCAAAATATGCTTTCAAATTGAACTTTATAATGATTTTTCTCAAATCATCAATTCTGGAGTTAACCCGTAAATGGTGTTGAGGACATTTATTGTGTGATGGATAACAAAGAAATTTCCTATGTGGGATAGGAGTGTTATTGTTGATCTTCAGAATTTTATTCAAAAAGGAGAGATTTTGAACAATAGTTTGACCTCCAATGAGTATTTTTGTTTTTTTAAAGTAGATGTTGTCACATGGTTCCAAAAGGGATGATTTCCACTGCCACTAGTCCATCCTTTAAGGGTTAAATAAAGAAATAGAAAAAATAAAATGAAAGAGTTTTTGGACAATTTACAAAGTGCTATATCCATAGCATTAAGTAGCATTGGTAGAATTCACCCCCTTGGTGAATGATAGTGTATTTATGTTCATTGGATATTTTTTTTTAATTGCTATTTTTTGGATTTTGTACTTGGATTATATGTTTGTCATTGTAAGGAAAAGTTCACTAAATTGAATAGGGGTCTATGAATGTTTTTATTTTAGAATTGTAAAAAAATCATTCATCACAAAAAAAAAAATTCAATTTAAATTCAACTTATTGAAAATAATACCTATCTATAATATGTTGAATTTGTTGAAATACTTTTCTACAAATAGTTCTACCTTAGTAGACCTTCTGTCTAGTAGAAATGTACAAAATATTAGTTCTACTAACACTTTCAATAATTTAATACTCATTCTTCAATGCATGGACTTTATTAGGATGGTAAAATAAATCAATACATGAAGTAGTATCATCTAGAACCAAGTTTTTTCTAAAAACCTTTATTGTGTAGAGGGTCTCTCAATTTTTCATCACATAAAGATAAATTGCATCTAAAGTTTCAACAAAATGCGCAAACAACATAGAAGAGGTAAAAATTGAATTGATAAACTTTCAAAAATCATATTCTATTTTCAATGTCTCATGTTGGACATTGTGCAACATCTACTTTTTCTCTAAATGTTTTAGGACATGCTTTGGGAAACACACTTGGTTAGGAGTCCAACTTTAAACATAGAAAAATCAGCTCTATAGACGTTCAATAGCATGCTTCCTAGCTCTCATAGTACACTCTAATTATAAAGTAAAAGGTGGAAGCTGAAATCAGGAATCAGATCTGACTCCATTCAAATCACACCTTCCATAAACCAAATTTCTGCATAGAAAACTGCATCACCCCCCTTATAATAATTGGATCCCCAAACCAAAAAAACTTATAAACTCCTTGATAGAAGGGCCAAAGGAAAGAAGACATGGAACTCCGTCCATCAATATCATGCAATCTTCAAACTAGATGCCACTTCATCAACAAGGTTCACAAAAAATGTAAACTTAGAACCTTGGATCATCTCTTTTCAATTCTGAAAGCATATCTTTGCAACCAAGTAGCATGGAATCAGTGTGCCCATCACAAGCGAAAAGCAATTTCTGCTCCAGCCTCAGAGTTCCGGCGACCAATTTCAGCCCAGTTTAATGGAATTCATCTCATATGTGAAGAGATAGAAGACATGTTGAGTTTCCAAATGAGTTGACCAGAATTTTAATATGCAAAACATGACATACGAGGCAATTAAATCCACATATGATCGGCAATTTGTACACAATGACCCTGTCATGATTCTAGCCATTTAGCCTGCTATACATGGGCTAGTGGTCACCTCCATCTTGGAAATCCTTGTACTTCGCAGCATCCATCAAGTGGTCACCAACACCCTTATCTAACTTCACCTTGAAGAACCAACCATCTTCATAGGGACTAGAGTTAATCTGCGAAGGAGAAAAAAACATGCAAGCATTAGAAGAAAAATTTGCAGATTTGGTTTTGAGACGCAGTCAGCTCTCAAGAAGGGACCATCTATGAGTCAAAATATCATACACTTCATCAAGAAAGATTCAGAGTCTGTGCCAGCAAGGTATTTTGTATCACGTACGACATCTTTCTCCTGGAGTTGTGCAACCTTGAATACAGAGAAGTAGCGCTTGCAGGTCAAACGACTTTGGAAAGACTATTGGAGACAATTCTCAAAAGACTCAGATTCACAAGAGTATCAACTACGGTATGCACAAGGAAAGAGGCCAATTGTAAATACTTACTGTTTCAGGGCTGCCACTAAGCACCGTGTTGATCTCCACAACGGTGCCACTGACAGGACTGTAGATATCACTCACAGCTTTCACACTCTCCACGCTGCTCACTTTGCTCTGGGCCTCCACATGCAATCCTTCCTCCGGCAACTCCACGAATACAATATCCCCCAACGCTTGCTGCAGGAACCAGGAATCGATAAATAATCACGGCCATGGTCAAAAACTAAATAAATAAAATCTTAGAAAGTACGGCAATGTAACACTAAAACACAATATGAATTCCGAAGAGCCATACCTGAGCGTGATCCGAGATGCCGACGGTACCAATTTCGCCATCCACTTTCACCCACTCATGCGAGTTGGCGTAATGTAGCCCATCCCGCACCTCTGCAATCAGTCACCAACACATCATTCTCACATAATCTCTTCCATGCAATTGCAACCAACACAAAGCATCTGGGAAATGAACATAAACTTCAAGCCATAGCCAACTCTAGCAACAACCTAGACAATCTAACAAAAACAAATTCTTGCTAACTGATACATTCCGATGAGTGTCGAAAAGGCGAAACAAAATGCACCAGATGTAAAGAATGCGCAAAATGCAAAGAAATGTGCCCACGAGCATTTGGGTAACGAACACAAACTTCAAGCCATGGCCATCTCTAGCAACAACCAAGACAACCGTACAGATACAAAATTCTTGCTAACTGATACAATCCGGTAAGTGTCAACGGCGAACGAAACACACCAAATGTAAAAGAATGCGCGAAATGTGCCTCCGAGCATTTGGGTAACGAACACAAACGTCGAGCCATAATGAACACTGCCAACAATTGTATTGAAACCACCCCATTCTTACTCAACAACAAATCGCAATGGGTTTCAAAAGCAATGCACAGGAAATGCAATGGCCAAGTACCCTCTGAGGCCGCGAAGTGGGTTGTGGAGATTCCACGCCTGGAGAGCGACACCCAGAGACTCTCCGTGACGGCAGGCCTTGTGCTCAACCTGAGTAAGGTGGCTGCCTGTGCCGCTGCCTGTCGAAGCGCCATGACTTCGTCTTCTTCCTCTTGTTATCTCTGCGCTGGTGCTGCTGCTGCTGCTGCGGCTCACTCCACGTTGTAGCAAGAGAAGCACGAGATGAGCCTGTTTCTGGTGGAGATAAACAAGAGGGAGTAGTGTTGGAATAGTGGCGCCCTGGGCCTGGGTCCCAGAGGACCATCCGCCTTAAGCCCCTTATCTTCCGCTCACTGGGGACGGCATCATCGCCACACAGGCCTCTCCCTTTTCATCCTCTCCTTGGGCTTCCTAATTTCTTTCTACCTGAGTGGCTCTACCTTCAAGTTCCCCGCTGCCAAAGGGCTTGTGTATCTGGAGGATGCAATCAATCGCAAGGGTGCTGTTCCCCACATTCTCTGCACTGGGAGGCTTTCCCACCTCCAGAACAAGATGTTTCTTTTCATTTATTTTGGAGGGGTCCCCGTTGGGTTGATGAAGCTCATTTCCTCCATGAATAGGAGGAAATACCCTAAGTATGGATGGAACCTTGTGTATTCATTATAACTAGTGTGCCCTGTGTTGTTGTCACAATCATTGGGATGTCAAAAGTGATGACTAAGCCCTCTTTAATCTCCTAAAATAAAAATAAAAGATTTTTAAAAAAAATTTTGTTCATAAAAACTTCGAAATTCAATAATTTTCACATCATAGGTTCAAATGCCACGAAACAAAGCCCGTGCACCCCTCCTCGTCGAGGGCTTTCCGAAGGTACCAAGCATGCGGCTGGGGGACACATGGTCCGGGAGATCTCAACATAACAAACAAGCAAATAAAACAAAACAAAACAAAACAATCTATTTAAAGGTATGGAAGTATGTTCATTCATCCAAAAACAATCTCTAGCATCCCAAAGTTTTGATGTGATTCAACAATTTCAACTACTCAATAAGATGGAATATATCACTCCATGTAACATTGTTCATAACATTGTTAACCAATGCTAGGGTGGGCTCTTTTGTAATTCTTCCAATGTAGGATGGGCCCCAATAAACTCAAGGCTTGACAATCAATACTCAATCCAAGTGCACTACTTGTCATTGACAACAATAGTGAATCAAGTTTCAACCTAGATATTGGCAAGGTAAACTTAAGTGACTCCTAGGTATCCCATGAAAGTATCCTTGGAATTTAGGAGAGAGAATTTGCAAAGTTTGCAATGTTATGTTATTTCAAATTCTATGAAATTTGTTGGGTAGTTCTAAATTCACAAGCTTTCAGTATCCAAGAAATCTAAGCTTTTTGAATAGTTTGTTGTGGAGAATTATACAAGAGTTTGCATTATGACAATTTGGTTTTGAATTATGGTTGAAAATGTTTAAATTGAGTTTTGAATTCATAATTTTGTGAATTCAATGAATACCACTATGTAGCTTCTATTCAAGTACTCATTGCATAAGGTCCATTCATTATTCCACAAATTTGAAGGAAGACTTTGGATTACCATTGCAACCATACTCTTACAAAAGTAAAAGAGCCACTTTAGCATCCAAAAGGACAAGCATAGTTCCTTAGAGACAAGAATGGGAAGCTCAATATGTTTTTTGTTTGACCATCAATAATCTATTTTTGTTTTCTCACTAGTGAATTGATTGAAATTCATGTGAAAAATTCTTTGATTTCTTGTTCTATTTTAAAAAAAATTGTAAATCCAATCAGGGCTTGTTTACACCCAAGAACTTTGGGTTGTAGCCCAAAGAAATGGTGTGTTTTGATTGGAAGATAGCTATTGTACCTAGCTTTGGGGTTTACACCAAATAGAACTTGGGTTGTAGCTCATCATTTTTTCAATGGATGAAAATCCTTGTTGGAATCCTACGTGGCCAAAGTGGATGGTGACTTCCTGATCCTAAAGGTAGTATTTTTTGGGAAGGTCTTGGAGGAAACCAAACCCCCAAAGCCAAGAGGAAATTGGGGGAGCATTTATTCAACCAATCTAATATATTTGTTTACTACTTGTTTTGGGGTTGTTTTGGGCCTACAATCATCAAAAACAACCCAAACAACCAATAATGCTACAAGGTAGTACATATCAACATACAAAGTTGTAGGACAATGTTGATTACAAGAGGTTCTATGACTATGGGGTATATCTAAAAGAAGCTTCTGTGGATAGTCCTACTTGAAAAATTCAACCTAAGTGCAAAATAAGTTGTAATTCAACTCTTTCAGTTTACACCAAATGTTTGGGTCACTACCTACTTATAAGGCCCTTGATTCAAGCATGGTCCCCCACTTACAATGGTCTCATCCAAATTGAACAAGGTACCAATTGGGTGTTCATAGGTTGGAGCCCAAATTTTTTGGTGTAAACAAGCCCTCAGTCTCAATACGTGCAACTACGAAACGGGCAACGATGGGTCATCCTACCTTACCTCACATGTATTGAATGCAAGCTTACTCACAATTTGTTAAAGAAGCAAGGCCCCCCAATTGAGTCCTTGCCTAGATTGGTTTTCAATCTTTCAAGAAATTCTCCTCATGTTTGCTAAGTTAGCTTTTCTTTCCAATCCACGAAGAATTCGAAGTTCATTTTATTAGGTTCATGTTTTGTATAACTTATTCCCAACCAGTCTCTCCCACTAATCCTTGAAAGGCCCTTGGGATCCCTCTATACGACCCGTATTTAGCTTTATAACTCTTCAATTGTGGTTTAATAGATGAGTTTTCATACATTTTTATTTATGAACTATCATGATCATCAATTTATTTTGGATTGAAAAATATTTGGTCAATGTTTTCCTGATCAAATACCACCAAATACGTAATATACTATACGGCTGCAAAGGGCTTTCAGGCCGTTCTGGGGCTAACTTATGGAAAAAAGTAATGTGGGGACACATGCACTTTCAATCCCATCTGTACAGTACAATCTTACCCCTGGTCTGTACCTTTGTAGCTTGAATGTGTGGAGCTGTTGTAGATGAGAAACTGCCAACCACAACTTCCACAAAAGACTATCCACCTGCGTGGCCTGATCCACCCTTTGCTAGCATGAATTGAATTGCAGTTTATTAAAGATGGGATGAATGATACCTTTCATACCAATTCCCTAATGTATATATTTAACCCCCCAATGCTCAAGGAGTCTTTTCTTTTTACATCTCAAAGTTATAACTTCATATTTCTACATTCTAAGAAGTATATCTAAACGAATTTCATATTATGATGTTCATATTGAACGGGGAAGCTCAAAAGTACAATTGACATTATGTAATAAGCTTGATGTACAATGAACATTGCAATCAAAGGTTCAAACTTGTGAAAAAGTATGCAAATTGCTTGGGCCTTGAGTGCATCAATTGGAGAGAAGATGGATAGGACTAGCTATGATGTAAAAGATCCTTGTATGAACAAGGTAAAACAACACATTGTTGAAATTTGCCCTCATGTCATTGTTGAATTATTTTTTAGTTTTTTTAACTTCTCACACAAAGACAAGTGTGAGAAAAGGCAAAAACAATTGGAATTATATTTTTTTGACCACACTTGAATTTTTTTATGATTTTTTGGAGTATGATGTCCATCATGGTCCAAAAAAGTCTCGAGATTACCCCCAAACCAACAAAAAAAAGTGTATTCATAATACTCATCTTCCTTACATAAAACAATTATAGTATTTCCTAATGTGAAAGGCCTAAAAAACTAAGTCACTTCAAACTACAATGAATTTATACTAAAAGTTGGAAGTTCCTATTGAAGTCACTAATCACTCCATTATTGTCACCTAAGACATTGATTATGGTTCAACTCTCATTTATTGAAAAGAACTAGTAATGGGGTCATCCCCAAGGTGTCCATCATGGGGCTTTTGTTCTTAACCCCTAAATGCCCAAGGCCTGTTTGGAGCTCCTTGAAATTTGATCTAAATTGAACAAAAAGTCAACATTTTCATAAGTTGTACCAATTTCTTTTGAATTGTAACTATACAAATTCAAACTAGACATGTTAGAGATCACATAGGAAAAGAAAACATAACAATATCACTTACAGATTGAAAGATTATAATGTTTGATCATGAGGGTGTAAAAATTGTGAAAATTTTTCAATTCACTTTTTGCATGTCAACTCTAAAAAGTTGGTCACTAAAAAAATATGAGGTTATAGGGCCCAGCATGTACAACCCCAATCAATTTACGATTTTTCAAAATCTATTCCACAATTTTTTTAAATGAATTTCTAATGTGATTTTGCCTCCAAGATCTAGTGTATTTGAGGGTCATTTTCAAGAGCCCTCAACACTACGGGAAGTCAAGATTGCAATGGGCATCCTTGCACTAAATCTTCTATAGAAAAATCATAATCCTTTATTTTTCAGATCGGCTTTTTGATCCTAAAACTAGACTTCAAAAAGAATTCTCCAAAAATACAAACTAATAATAATAGCAATTTGGTTGGGTTTTACTTAACTTCAAAGTTTTCAAAACACCAAAATCTGGTGCCTTGGGCATTTAGGGGTTAATGGGTTGTTTTACCTTATACAAATTGAAGCTTTTAGTTTTGAAGCCATCTATTCAATCAACATATATGTGTTGACCTATTGTAAGCTATGTACTTGTACATTTGTGTTGACTAAATCAATAACTTAAGGTGGGCACCCCCAAAACTTCCATTTTTTGCTATTGTGCCTAGTTGCTTTTATTAGACTAGTCAAATATTCATATTTTATTATTGGAAAGTGAAAGGAGGTTCCAACACACTAAAGAATGTAGCATGTGCATATCGTATGCAAACATTATAAAGGGTCAAAGTTTTGTTGATAGAGGCTCTAAAGTCATTTGTTCTACATAGGTACATATTCATTTTGGAGATGTATCCCAGAGTAATGATGGTAGTTTTGGATCAATGGTGCATTTCAAAGGGCCTACCTTACAATTTGCAAGGGTAGGCAAAAAAATTGACTACCCGTGGACGAGTCCAAGATAAACATTGTCACATTAGTCTTTTTACAAGGACAATGTATATATTGTCTACATAATTCTATGGTAAAATCTTAGGAAGGCACCTAATATTCTAGGTTTATACTATGATAATTCAAAATTGGAATCAAATAGTAATTCCTAAAAGATTGGAGGTGTTTCTCAAGAAAAATAATAAACTATTATCAACTTTGGGTGCATTGATCAAATTGTAAAAAAACAACATTTTAATGAAACTCAAGTGTAAAAAATTGCTGAATACTGCCATCATGGCAACTCATGGAAAATTTTCAGCATATTTGCCCATATGAATTGCACAACTAGGAAGTTTGAAATGAGGAAAAAGGTTTTTTGGGAGCAAGTTTCCGAGTCCCTCCAAACAAGATCAATAGACTTTGGCCCCTCTTGGAGGAAGTTTTTTGTTGTAGTTACACTTGATCCTCTATACCATGGAATGACTACCATTGTTGTGTGGCATGTTTGATGGAAAATAATTCAAATAAGAGATCCCAAACTTTAGATAAGATTTTTCAAAAAAACTTTTAACAAAAGAATCTTACATTTTTTTTTCCTTTAGCATATGTAGTAAAAATTCAAGTTTTTTGACTAGATGGATTGCAAGATTATAGCATTTGATGTTAGAAGAATACAAGCTTTGTCATCACTATATACATCAATTTATGCACCTTCTATATCAAAATACAAAGAAAAGCCCACCTTATTGCATCTAGGATTGGACTTTTCAAACATTTAAGTATTACCCCAACCCATGCTTGGGGAATGTTTGATATTATAGTTGTAGGGTAGGTTTGGCAGAGAATAATTCTAAAAATAAATTCCAAAATTTCAGGACAATTATTTTTTCAAAAAAGAACATGTTTATATGGTGAAAGAATAATATTGCAATTCGTTTTTTTGTTTTTTTTACTTTTAGCATTTGCCAAAACTCATGTTTTTGGAAAAGATTAAATATTCACCAAAGAGGTGCCTCCCTTCATTTTGCTTTCTCATTCCAACTACAATGTACAAATGGTGTACATTTCAAGAGGTGAATGCTTTTAGTAACCACTCTATTTCTTGTGCTACATTTCAACTTCAAAAATTCATAACTAATTCAAGAAAAATCCAAAAAATATGAAACTACTTGTGTGTTAGACACCAATTCCATTTGTCTTTCTTTGAAAAAATTTAATGAAAAATATTTCTAGAAGTCTAACCTCCCCAAATTAATTCTCAGCTTTTAAATGGGCGGTTTAAGGACCTCCTACCTTAGGAGGTGAGGGATCAGTGAAGCAGCACCCGCCACCACACCCAGTTTGAATTGGACGAGACCATCCATTGGCTCTCTTCGTCCGCCCTGTCCCAATCCGTCACTCTCACGGCGCCTTCAGCACTTTACTTACAGCCGCGTTTTGCGTCCAACTTTTTGCGTTCTCTCCAATTCCACTTGTCGCGCTCCTCCCCGACCTTCTTCACGCGAATCTCCGGCTGCCTGCGTGCATTCTCTCTTCTTCTCTGCCCATTCGTCCTCTCTTCGAATCCGTCCCTCAGAATTGATCAATTAGTATCTATGGCTTGGACTTGTACTTCCCCTGTGATGTTCGCCTCCTCTCTCTCCCCTCGCCCTCCGACTCGCTGCTCATCAGTCTCGTCTTCCCCGACCGCCATCCCCGCCGACTCCCTCGTGCGCTTGGGCAATTCGCCGCTTCTCGTCTCCCCACTGGGCATTGGTGCCTGGTCCTGGGGCGATCGCTTCCTCTGGAACGCCTCCTGGGATGGTAGGGGATTCCGTGCTTGATTGGAATTGGTTCGCAGAGCTTTTTGTACATTTGCTGATAATGTGCTGTTGCCTCTGGGAATTAAGAGTTCTTCTTGGCGCGAGATTCTAGACTGATTGAATATAGTGGTCCCTGGACGGTTTCTATTCGAAATCTTACTTCATTGGTGATCCACAGATAGAAATATTAAGGATTCGCGGGACGCATTCAATGTCGCTATGGACAACGGGATCTCCTTCTTCGACACCGCGGGTAATGCATGCATGCTCTAGTTTCCGTGTGTTTCTGGATGATGACTCTTAGTCATTGCTTCTGATATTCTTTTCAATTGGAAATTGAAAAATTGCCACAATGAGGTTCACGAATGGTTCTTCCTTTAAGAACTAGGATAGGTCTAGATTTTATGTTGTGCATAGCTGCACAAAGTTTTGCTGTTTGAACTGGCATTGCCTTGAAAATTTACATAATAGAGCTGAACTCTTTCGTGGCATTCACTTTGGCATTAGTGGAAGTGTGAGGTCTTTGTTTACGCTACCTCTTTGCCTCTAATATATTGTCATGAGTAGTCAAATCCTGATGAAATCGATGAATCGTACTGCTGTTGTTTTGGCTGGTGCAGAGGTTTATGGGAGTCCGCAGGTAGCCAGGCTGTAATTCACTCTTGATTCTTTGTTTCGTGGTTGTCGCATATGTCCCTCTATTACTGCCTTGTTAGATTGATAGGGGAGCCTGAAATTCGTGAGTGTGCAGGGGATGGAAGGTAGATTACATGGTCAGAATGGGATTGTTTATCAGTAGGGAGAGTGGAAGTTAAATATGGCATGCGTGCAAATTGTAGCCGGCGATGATGATTTGTTCTTTAAAATTATTTTACTTATGCGCCGATGAACGACAGTGGGCGGGGGGTGACGATTCCGAGTCGCTACTAGGAAGGTACGCACGTTATCCTACAGTTGGTCTCTATTTTTCTAAATGCTCGTACTCAATTTATTTTAAGGTATTTTGTGGAGCTCTGGTTCTTCCTTGGGCTTCATAGGCGAGCAAAGGTTTCATATACTCATGCTGAATCAATGCAACACATAATTGACCGACGAGGTGCCTCTTGGGTTTGTTTTGTGCAGGGCGATCAAGGATCGGGAGCAGAAGGGCGGTTCGGGGAGAGCAATTGTGGCGACTAAGTTTGCGGCATACCCATGGTAATTCAACCACTCAAGACTTCTATCTATACCGCCCACGTGCAGTATAATTACTTTCCTCGTCCTGCTTTAACTGTGGATGCGGAGGAATTCCTGGGTTTCATCACAGATGCGTGCTGAGCTTGTCATTTTTGAAGCTTCCGCATGCTTAGTTTGTAGTGTACATAGACGAGATATTGCTTTGCTGCCAAGCGTGAGCTGATCGTAATACTGTTGACTATTCCGGATCCTATTACCCGCGCACAAGATTTTATAATCAATCCTAATTTCAGCAGCCAGGTTCCACCTTGGCTAAGCTTTACCTGATCACCACGATCAAGGCAGCAAGAAGATATGCTCGAGGAAGATAGCAAACAGAGGCGGTAATCGGATTATTCAGATAATTTCTCCAATGCTCTCAGCATTAGTTCTACACGTAATGGGCTCACCACATCTGAAGAAAACCAATTTATTTCACGGAATCTTGATTTCCTCCATTGAGGTCGTCTACTTCTGCCAAATGATGTACACGAGCATTCCTGAGTAGCTTACTGTACCTACTTTTTTTGAGGCCTTGTTTCTGATGACATCCTCGATTCCCTATATAATAGTTCTTGTAGACTTCTAGTAACACTGTTTTTCGAGAGAAACTGTCTTTTGCAGGCGATTTTCACGAAGTAGCGTTGTTGTTGCTGTTCGGCAATCCTTGGCTCGCCTTGGCCTTTCTTCTATTGATCTTTATCAACTTCACTGGTATTCCATTCTTTTCTTTCCTACATACGGAGCAGTTGTTCATATTAATAGTGATGCACAGACCTAAGACCTAGCATCTTCCAGCGGCTGGGTCCCCATCGGAGCAGCTGCGGAAGCATTGTGACGGCTTGACTGGATTAATTGCAATGGCTGTAACATTTTGATGAGGATAACAAATTAATTCTTTTCTTTATGCTACTGAGAGATAGTGGAAGACCGCGGCTTATTTTGAAGAGCCTTCTTTTGATTGTATTCCTTCTGGTCAGAATTTTGGCATCATATCTATCCATGCACTTTTCGAGCCGTGAAAGTTCTAGAATTTATTGAGGTTAACATCGTCCCTGTTTTGTATTTCTGCAGGCCTGGGTTGTGGGGAAATGAAGGTTAGCTCTTGTATTCAACTACTTCTTTTCAGTCATGTGGCTGTTCTATTGAGATTTGCATGAAACCTAAATTTTGCGAACACAGAATTCGACAATATATGCTGAAGAATCTCACCCCGGGTTTAGGCTTGAAGATACATAGCAATGGAGTTGAGATTATGGCCAAAGCACCTGATAGACTTAGCTTGCAACGAGGATGGGTCAAACTGCATGTGCTTATAGCCTTATTGGTAGACTTTTTGTGCTGTCTAAGAATCTACCACCAAGGTGCTGTCCTCATTCTATATTGTGGTATCGGTGTAGTATTTCACTCCAAAGGCATTGAAGATTTAGACGAGTGGAAGAGATTGAATGACATCAACAGCATACCGGCATACAGTAAATGTTGTGAATGGCAGCATTTGCTTGCTTCTTGGCCGTTATCGAAACAGAGATATCTAGAAGTAAGGCATAGTTTATTTGAACCAGTAGCCAGTAGAAGACCTGAATCACTGCGAGACAAGCGCATTTTTTGAGTCATGATACCGTCCTTGCTCGTTACCGACGTTGCATTTCAATCGTCCGCATGAGTGTCTGTGAATGTTTTGTGCAGGCTTCATTGATGGCTTGGGTGATGCTGTGGAGCAAGGCCTTGTGAAGGCGGTTGGTGTTTCTAACTACAATGGTTCGCGCTCTTTCAATTTTTTCATTGTCTTTCGAGACTATTTTGGACAATGTTGTGAGGAATACACAGGAAAAGGCTATAAAAGTTCATGGAGTGGGTTTCTGAGAGAGTGCGGTCTCACTGGACGCACCATCCAGCGAGCATCCTCCATCAAAATCTTATTCCTTTGTGCATCAGAGAATAATTGCAAAGCCCTAAGCTTTTCTTTCCTATGACCTCTAGCGTGCTGTGAGATCCTGTCTGGAAGCCAAGTCTACGAATTTCTACATAATCAAATGAAAAGTGCGGTGCATCACGCCCTAGTGCGCATGTGGAGATGAAGATGCGTATTCTATTTCAGTGATATCGCCAGTGCTGTTTTAACTGATAGAAATCTCTACAACCATCTAAAAGTATTGAGTGACTGCATGTGTAGAGAAGCGGTTACGAGCAGCTCATGAGCAACTTGCGAAGAGAGGCATTCCATTGGCATCTAATCAGGTGTATTTCCCTTCCTTCTTTGGCAAAAATTAGTGCAGGTCAATGTGTGCCAGTTTGGGCTGATGAATTGTTGATTGTTTTCGTATAATCTTGTCGGTAGTTTCTTTCTGACAAGTATTTAGGTTCATTATGCTTCAAGTGCATTCCTACAATAATTCTCACACAAAGAAGCTGGCTTGGTTCATGACTCGAGCAGGTCCATTACAGCTTAATCTATCGCCTTCCTGAGGAGAATAATGTGAAGAAGACGTGTGATGAACTCGGTGTTACTCTGATTGCATACTCTCCACTAGCCCAAGGTCCGTCCGTCTTGAGATATGTTTGGGCTATTGCCTATGTCCTTTTTCATAGTTTTAAAGCTATCTAGCTTTAAAAGAACATTTCCACACCTACCTAGATAATTGCCATGTCAGACTGATTTTTGATTCTCAAAAAGTCGTGAGAGGGTACTCAACAAGGGTGTAAACTTTTTGTTGTTGTCAAGTGGTTGAGAATATTGCAAATTGTGTTTTATGTGGATGACATTAATATCAAGCTTGAAACTGTAGACTTTGAGTTTCATTTCTGTTCTTCAATTTGTTGTACACAGGTGTTTTAAGTGGCAAGTATACTGCGAACAATCCTCCTCCCGGTGGTCGAGGACGAACATATAATGCTGATTTTCTTCTCCAGGTACGTGTCTGGCTCACCTCACCCAGATTTATGAAACATCATTGTGTATTTTGACAGGATAACCGAGTTATTAAGTAGTGAACTTGCAGTTTGTTTAATTTCTCATCTTGCAGAACCTACCTGCATTCCCTTACATACTTTATGTTCAATCGGAACTCTTTCTATGCACCACACTTGTAGTGAAATGACCGCTCGATGTCTGTTGATCTAAAAGTACATGGTGCGTACACGGATGCGAAATTGATTGTTTCGAGAGTACGTTTGTAGTCGTCAGTATTGATGATCCGTGGTGTTAACTTCAAATAGAGTGCAGAGTGATAATGCTGAGTGGAATTTGCTTTTCACCTTTTCTACTTTTTTAAGCAAGTCTGTTTCTGTCTACTAAGCTTGGTGTACATCTGTTGATATCCCGGAAATGCAAGAGTGTCTTTTCATGTTTATCAATGTCTACTAGTAATTTGTGAATTATCTATTGTGCACAATTATAATTGAGATTGAGGATTTGCATTGAGTATGATTCTGTGTATTGAAATTGGAAACTTGTTGTCCTCGCTGTTTTTCCATAAACTGATGCACCTATCTCTCCATCTTAGGCCGCACCCCTACTTAGCAAAATGAGGGAGGTTGGAAATCAATACGGGAAATCAAATACTCAGGTATTGTGAATGTCAGCGATTTTTTCAGTTCCAACTTTATCATGCATTGGCCATTTCATTATATGAATCTGGGAATTTGTAGGTTACGGCATCAATTCGGAATATTACATGGCAGAAACGGCATAGTTAGATAAATCGCCATTATATAGTTTGTTTACCAGTTCTCGCGGAGTAGTATCCTTGATAGTATTGCAAATGCATTAAAAAGGAACCGGTCATAAAAAGGTTGAAACAGGTGAGTTGAGAATGTTAAATCATTATCTCTTGCTGCTTACCAATATCCAAGCATGAAATAGTTTTGAATGGTAGTTGATCTTATTGAATGATTTAGAGCATAAAAGTTGTGTGGTTGTTGAGCAACGGTCTTAAGCAATACTAACTTGATTGGCGTGGCTTCTGATTCCTACTGGCAGGTTGCATTGAATTGGTTGTTGTGTCAAGGCAATGTTGTTCCAATCCCAGGAGCTAAATCAGCTGCCCAGGTAGTAATTTGAAGTTAACAGTCTGAGAACCACTAAGCTTGTCCCTAGGTTCTTACTTTGTTGATCTGTAGAATTTTTCCAGGTTAGCAATAGATAACTAATGATTGAGATATACCGGTAAGCTTTATGAGCAGATTTATTAGAATCTCTTTTGCCTCACTTCCTGGTAGACATATATGTAGGGTACCATCGGTCTAGCGAAACGAATTTACTTGTGAGTATTGTTACCACTAGTTAAGTTGGCGGTGATCTTATATTGAAGAAAGGTGCTCATGATATCATAGGATGTAAGCATCACTGCTATTGATTTTCAATGGCACGTACAATCCTTTTTCTTGATGTGCAGGCCGAGGAGTTTGCTGGAGCTCTTGGTTGGAGTTTGAGTGAGGATGACAAGCGAGAGCTGCACAACTTGGCAAGAAAAGTGAAGCCAGTTATAGGATTCCCGGCCGAATCTTTCTAGGGAATGAATGTGCTCTCAGAATATCGCACATTCTCTCACGTGGCCTTGTAGGAATAAGACAAGCATATAAGTCGACATTCCATTTGTCTCCTGTCCATCAGATTTGAAATTGAACCAAAAGGATTTCAAGAGAACTTTGGTGATAACAGTGCGGGGGAAGCAAATACTTGCCTCGTCGCAGTAATTTGCAGTAATCTGAAGGTTCCTGGGGTTAGTTGTCGTCTTTAACCATTTTCTTTGGAGCTGCATGTTCACGGGAGTAATCCATATCTACTGTGACCTCTAGGTGTTCAAGCCTACAGAATATCAATGTTTGATCCGAAATCCCTTACGCCATGTCCTCTAAATTCTCTGTTTTGTAGGAAATGTATCTGTATTACATATTTACCTTCACTATGAGTTTACAGTCTTCTCTTTCAGCACTATAAAATATTGGATCGGAAGTAAAGCTAGGCAGTCCATGCTCGCGCTTCATTCTTTCGTTTTTAAGTTATCCTCAAACTTCAGATTTTTATTGCCTTGTTAATTGTTTAGCAACACTGGAAACATCTGAAGGTTGCATCAAATCCTACTGGAATTTTTGACAACAAAATTCAAGATCAGAATTTCTTACAAGATCTGAATAGCAGGATCTGGCGGATTGGGGAAGAGCCGAAGTAGCAGGAATATCAAAAGCCTAAGGATCAAGGCCCTTCTTTTTGTACAAAACACTCAAATCTGCCATTTCAATTGTAAAGTGTAAATCTTTTAAAAAGTTTTAATTCTTTGCATATCTAATTGTAGGATCTTGCACTTAACTAGTACGAAATTGTGTGGAAAATTTTTCAACAACTTTGATAAAAAATTTCGAACATAGAGATTGCAAGCTATTTGCTTTTAAAATTTTAGAATTTTAGAATTTTTTTTTTCTTGCACCTTCAATTGGTGGGCTTTATTTTTTGGCTGAGAATCTTCTTAGCTTAAAATTTTTGCTCTATGGATTTTGAATTGAAATTTTTTTATATTGAAGAATCAAGTTGAGATTCTGGAACAAAAAATTAAAAAACAACAATTTGGTTTTCATTCATAGTAGAATTTTTATCCACTAAAGGATCCGGGGGGGGGGGAGCATTACTCTTGCAACAAATATATTCCTCATTCGTGTGAAATAATTTTGGTGATTGCCACCATTGAAATGAAAGAAGTCTTGTGTAGCTTTCCTATGGAAAAAAATATCAACGAAATTACACAATTTTTGAGAAAATACCACTATTGACAAGATTGATGAAAGATGTTTGGTTAGGTGGTATTTTGAACATACGTTAAAATTGGAATGTTGAAATTAGAATGCTCAAAAGTACTCTACAAACTTTTGTTTTTTTTCCACATGTATATATCTTTAAATGGATAATTGTTTATGGTCCCTTAGATTTTGTGGCAAGACTACCTCAAAAGTTTATCTCATTAATTTTTTCAGTTACTAAGTCATTACAATGAAGAAAATTGTGTTTCTCCTGTCCTTCAATCTTTAATATTTTTTATTGATGGAAATGTAATTTGACTACTCAATGACCAAAGATTTTACTAGTGGAAAATGTTATTTTATTGCTTTCTAGTACTATGGATGAAATTTTACTCATAGAGTGCAATTTCATTGCAAGGCTCTAGGGTGATTGCTAGAAACACTTGCCCTATTTCTTGTCTTCTTGCCCTTGGATAAGTGGTTTTGTACTCATAACTTCGGCATCCTTAGTCTGTTTCGCGTGAAATTGGAAGGAAGGTAGATGTAGAAGTTTCAAGAATTTTGTAATTTTTTTTTAAAATTTTAAAAATTTAAACTTGCCCTTAGTTGGATGTCTATATTGGCCATTTTTGGGGGGTGGGGTGGGGGGTAGTACTATTTTCGACCCAAAAATGCAAATTGGAAGCCACAAGTTGGATATGTTGGAGGTGTACTACCTCTTCAAGGCCTAACAAAGAGTTTTTGTGAAAATAGCATGTCAGTTGCACATATGGGGTCAAAGTGATCTTCTTTTGCACAAAGGCTATGAAGAGGGAAAATAAATTTATACATGATTTTTTGGGTGCAATGTGAGCACAATCTTCTCTAGCAAAATTTCTTTTTTTATTGAATTTTTTTGAATTTTTTTTGAATTACTAAAAATGAAAAAATTAACACACCCTTTTTTTGCTATTTTTTGCTGCCAATGACTTTTGTAGTACTCCGTAGTAGTCTATACACTACAAGAGAAGGGGGTGTTTTAAGTGAGTTTTTAAGTGTATTCCTAGACACAAGATTATAAATAATGTCCTTTTAAGAGATTTTCAATAAAATTTCACTAAAAACACTAGTATTTCTAGTAAATTTTCACTAAAAATCTCCTTAAAGGTCATTACTTATAATCTTATGTCTAGGACTATACTTAAAAACTCACTTAACCCCTAAAGTTACTTGACTACCTTATCACCAAAAACCCCTCAAAAACTGCCATTTCTAATACAAGTACCAAATTTTTGAAAAATATCATTTTTGGACACATGTAACTGTAGGATCTTGTAGTAATCTACATTGAGAAGATGTGGAAAAAATATTCTGAAATTTCCACCATGTAGATTGCAAGATATTAACATTTGAAGTGACAAAAATCCTTTTTTTGGCCTTGCAAAAAATCGGGCAGCTGCACTTCACAAAATCCTATTTGTATGAAAAAATGTCCAAAATGGTGGTGCTTCTTTAGATTCATTCTTGAGGTCAAGTTGTCTATATTCTTGAAAATTTTCAGATCATTTGGAATTGTGCAACATATAGGAAAAAGATAGTAAGTACAAAGATGTAGAGAATGATTCAAAATACTAAATTGTTAATAGTTTATTATTGGAATTGGAAAATGCCAATCCCAATGGTGGAAATGTTGTAATAAAGAATCTATACACTACGATTTTATTTTTTTCCAAAAATATTAAAAATTGAGTTAAATAAAGGACTTCAAAGTTTATTTTAGAGTAGAAAATCCATAAGTGCCCGTAAACTAAAACATCTCATAACTTTAGACTCATTGATCAAAATGGAATGATTCAAAGCTTTTTATGTATATATCAATCTAAAAAACCAATTTCAAATTTTTATTTTTGAAAAAAGTGATTTTTTCAGATCTGCCCGGACTGCCCAAGCTGAGAAACAAACAACATATTAGGCCATAACTTTTGACTCATATTTCCAAATGTCCTGAAATTTAGTGCATATGAAAGATATTCCTCGTCCACACCTTCTATTAAATTTTGGGCCAAAAACATGGAAATCTGTAGTCACACGTACCTACCCAAAATTTCTATGTTGCCAAAAAAGGCACCTTGGTCCTTTAGGGGTTAAAACACACCTTTCTTTTGTAGTGATAGTACTATATAATACTAAATACTAACAATCAATGTTTTCGATTTGCAGGTGCCCCAAATTGACAATTCAGATTCACAAGTGTACTTTTGATGCACAAAATTGATAGTTCTTGATAGTACTACCAATCCTATATTCAAAAACTGTGTTTTGATTTTTAAAAAAACATGAAGTGTTTATTGCAATCACCCTGTAATTGATTTTTTGCAATATTTGTACTTTTACTTCTTTAGAAAATAATTCTATTTTTTGAAAATTTTAGTATTTTATTATAAGAAATAAATTTTCTATTTAACATCTTTTCTTCTTGATGATTTGAGTTTAAAAATTAATTAAAATAATGACATGGTCATTTTCCACTTATTACTTGTAAAGTTGAATAAAGTTTATAAAAGAAATTTAATGAGTTTTTTCTTCCCATTTGTCCTCTATTCCATTGTACCACTCATTTCTGAAATTTACCTAAGAGATTTGGAGAGAAATGAAAGGGTAGATGAGACCAAACGCAATGAAAGAAGAAAAGATGAAAGACTAGAAGAAGGGTTGATCATCAAATTTGTCTTTTGTAAAAAGTGAAGAAAACAACACCCTCCTTCAATTAAATGATTTATATGATTGGAAGTGATTAAATGGTGGGGAAATTAGTTTATAGTTATACTCCTTGATTAAGAGCCAAGACCAAGAAGAGTATTAGTGGACTACTGGTTACTATTTACTAATGAAAAGATTGTTTAAGGTGGTTAGCTAATGGACTTTGCAAGGGCATGAAAGTGAAAATTTAGGAGTTGATAACTAACAAGTTTAGGGGTGACTAACTTATTAATGTGGGTTGAATTCAATCTTAAAGTATGTTTGTACTTGATATTAAGAGCTCAGCTAGGAGGAGGATTTGCAATATGAATCCAACAGAGAGGTATGTTTAAATTCATTTATAAGTTCCTTCACACCCTTAACAAATAACAACAAGGGAGAATATGCCGAATTATGGATATGTTTGGATATTGAACCATTTACAAAAACCCACTTTGGGGTTTGATTGCAAATTGGAGGGGTATAAAAAACCAATAACATTGTAACATTTTCGAGTGGTTAATAGTTTAGCCCATAAATGTTGACATGGACGTTTAGTATCTGATGGATGACAAAGAATCTCTCTATCTAGGACAATTGCAACTATTCATCCTTGGATTTTTGTACAGAAAGGGAAGATCTTCTATAGCACTTTGACCTCCAATGTGTATTTTTTATTTTTTTTAAAGTAGATGATGTCACACGGTTCCAAAAGGCTTGATTTCTACAGTCGCCAGTACGTCCTTTAAGGGTTAGGATCTAAGAGGTGAAAATTGAGTTTATATTTTCAAAAGAAAAACATAAACATTTTAGAACACAACCATTTGAAGGCCTTGATGTTGTGGCCATTGCAGTGTATAATTATCCGGAAAAGTCAGAATCAGTGCAGTGCATGGCATTCCCCCAAATGCCTATGAGTAGCACATTGGGCTTCGAAGACTTCATAAGTGAAGTATCTTTAACCCTTAAACGTCAACACGGACATTTTGTGTCCGATGGATGACAAAAATGGTTGTATTGGATGTAAAGAAGTGGTTTTTCATCCAATTTTTTTTGATAAATGTGAAGATGGAGACATCCTCCATCATGGACAACCAAAAATAGCATCATTGAGTGCAACTGTCTTTCTGGTGTTACAAATCGGAGCAAAAAGTCATGGAGATTGAGATACATGATCTTAGAGCCCATATTGCCCTTCTTGTAAATTTCATGAGGGCAGCTAATATTCATTTGCATGAACAATACTTTTCTGCGCGGTCAGCACCTAATCTTGAACAATTTGCAGCCCGCCTTTTTCCCACGGTGACCAGTCCGACGTTTAAGGGTTAAGAGTTCGTATACATTTGTTCACAAAAAACTGTTCATATTTGACGTGACGTGGGCAAAAGCTTGCACAAGAACTGAATATATTCACCTACCATGTCTAGAAGTCATGAATCTTTAACTGGGCCATCTTCAATCGTGGCATGAACCAATAGAGATAAAATCCGTGTGACAGAAGCCTCTGGTAAACTTTTTATTAAGCTTGTATCAGGATGCCAACTTTCAATAAAACCACAGAAAGTTTGCCCTTTCATTCAAGCAGCCCATTCAAGCAGCCTGGAGTCAAATTGCAAGAATTCTATTTTGTACTCTGGATCAAAACCCAGAGAGAGAGAGGTTATTAATTGACCATCGAAGGCAAATAGAACCCTACCCACGTACATGCACACGTGCAGAAGGGGATCATTTCTCTATTTAAATTTCTATGTCTGCACTCTGCAGAATTGGGATAGCAAGATAGTCAGAATGCGTCTCTTCTACTTCCACCTCATCTTCCTGTTTGTGTTTCTTCACTCGGCTGCCAATGAAGACACGCGAATCGCCTTCCATTCTTTCTCCGTGAAGAAGACAATATCATGGCATTCAGAGATGCACATGCAGCACACTGGCGCCAATCAATCCTACACCATCAACGGGTGGGAGACACACTTGCGAGGGTCTTGTGGAGAATTGCTGTATGGGAGAAGGTGCGCATTCAGGATGTCGAAACTGGGAGAGTTGCTTCGCTCAACACCTCCTTCTCATTCACCTTCAACATTCAAGGCTTGCCTCGACAATAATAGCACTCTACCCAGGAGCAGCGAAGGGTATGCAATGGCCTTCGTTTTCGTCTGCACCACGGGGTTTGCGAAGGTGCATGATTACATCTCCGAAGCAGGATGGTCTGACCGTGCATGCAAAGCTTATACCCCTATCAAACCGATCAATACCATCTATTCTCGCCTTCAACCTTCACTATCGTTTACGGCATGGATTACATCATGTTAGGAAAATACATGGACAATGACTACGTCGTCCCAGCATGCACGTACAACCTCTGCAACAACGACACCTGCTGCTTGTATTTCTCCAATGGCAGAATTTTCACAGCCTGGATTGATTTCAACAGCTCATCCCGGGTACTCGAAGTGCAACTAGGGAATGGGTTCCAATCCCAGCGTGAAGAAACCCGAGCAACCTCTGCTGCGTGTCCCCAACTACAAATTCGCCGAGCTTGTTAAAGACGAAGTGACCCTCTCATTTGGGGGAACCTCTGAAGTCCACCGCATCGAAGCTCATGAGATCTTGACCTGGAGCTTCTTCAGTAGTGCGATTTCAGAGTCGAATGTCTCCTCCCAAGCCCTAATTCCTGTTTGGGCTGGAATCGATCATCACTGGAGTGGTGGGAATGGTTGCTGCAGCTGCCGTGGCGATTCTCTGGTCCATCTCTTGAATTGGTTTGCAAGTTCATCGAGAAGCTTCCGCTATACAGCTTTGGGCGAAAGCGCAGGACCACATGTGTTCTCATATGGAGAGCTCCAGAAGGCCACTGACAACTTCGATGAAAGAAATTTGCTCCGCAGAGGATCTGTGTACAAAGGATCCTTCGAAGTTCCGGGGTGGGGATGCGCATTTGGTGGCCCTGAAGCAGATCAGTTTCCAGGAACCCCAAGCAGGCGGGGTCGCTCTTTCCTGCGGAAGTGGCCAGTCTGGGCCAAATTCGGCACCGGAACGTGGTGCAGTTGCAGGGTTGGTGCGAAGAGAAAGGACGCCAGTTGTTGGTTTGCGACTACATGCCCAATGAAAACCTCAATGAATGACCAAGACGATGTACTCTCTTTCAAGCTGCGAGTGCAGTTCAGGAATATTTCATCAGGACTGTTTGAGTTGCATTTTGCATCGAGACATCAAGTGGACTAATGTGTTGTTGGGTGTGGATTTCAAAGTTCATTTGGGAGACTTTGGATTTCCTTGCTTGATGGATCACCACAAAGTGAATAAAACAACTTTAGTTGTAGAGACTCTTGACTACATGCTCCTGAGATGCCCTACACTTGCAAAGCAACCAAGGAATGGGATGTTTATAGTTTTGGCATCTTGGTGCTTGAAGTGGTGTGCGGAAGGTGTCCCTTGGAATTGCGAGCAATAGAGCCTAAGGATCTTATTTTGTTGCACATGGTTTGGCAAGTTCAAGAAGGTGGATCTCTTTTCTATATGGTAGATCCAAGATTGCTTCAAACTCTTCAATTTTTAAGGTTAGTACCATGTAAGGTACCATGTGCAATAGGACCTCCTCCCTTACCTTTAAATCTAACAATTTAGGTAACAACAACAATGTATTCGTAGCAATAGCTAGGTGAGTGGATGTTGATGTGGAAGTTTATAATAGCATGGTTGTCAATTTCTTTTGTTTAGGACTATTGTGTAGCCTTCCCAATACTAAAACTCAACCATTGATGGGACAAGGGAACAAAATATTTCAACATATTTGGGATGTACATGGAGAATGTATTTACCATTAGTAATATAGCAATGCATTTTCTCCCATCCATCAAGCCTTTAAGACTCTACCATTCATTGAAATTCTCAAAAAGTTCTCTTAGTTTGAGATCAAGTTCTCTTCCTAATAATATTTCAAGAGCTCAAACCGAGGTGCTTGTGTATGGTTCAACATTTGCACCATATTTTTAGGCAATTTTTTTAAAGACGATGAATAATTGTGGTCACTATCATTGGTATTTCTACCCCCTATTTTGGACTATCAATTTTGTATTTCATTGTCAAGGATGTAAAAATCTGCCCCCAGTTTGGACTTTCAATTTCAAATTCTTATTTTGAATCCTAAACCTTGAGGTCATTATTAATTAGTAGAGGTTACAAAATCCAAAATTGATGGCCTGAAATAGAGGACAGACTTTTACATCCATGACAAGCGTGTGAACAAATAATTCCTCACCCTTCCTTGAAAAGGCTTGTAGCACTACCTTCAACAAATCCTATTTTTCCCCTTTGGAAGTGAATGAACCCAACCCACAGTGGATGTTTTCTCCGCAAGCCCTGCACCAACGGAAAGCACCCAAAGGGCCAGCCACGCCATCAGAGAGCGGGACGGCGATAGGCCAGCAATCTAAGGGGGCCAGATCTTCTGGATAAGATTGTGCCTCACACAAGCCCAAGTAAGCTCCGTCCGCGCTTCTCTTCGCTCAGTCCCCATCCTATTCTTTTTCCTCTCCTCTCTCCCCAGGTTCTGTTTCCCGAGGGTCCTCGCTCTCCCTTCGCAGCTTTTCTGTAGCTATGGCGTCCACGGTCTCCATGGCCGCTCTCGCCCCCGCGGGTCTCATCGCGCCGCTCGACTTGAGCTCCCGCTCGGCCATCTCTGGCGCTCGCACCTCCGTGTTCGTGAAGAACACCCGGGCCAGGACTACCTGCTCCGCCTCATCCGTCGACACCACTGAGACCACCGTTGCCCAATCTGCAGGGAAGTTCGCCACCGCATTGGCGCTGGCTGCCGTCGTTGGGACCAGCGACTTCGTGGTGCCGGAAGCCCGCGCCGACGTCGCAGGGTTGACGCCTTGCAATGAGAGCAAGGGCTTCGCCAAGCGGGAGAAGCAGGAGATCAAGAAGCTGGAGACGAGGTTGAAGCTGTACGCGCCTGAAAGCGCCCCGGCGTTGGCCATCAATGCGACCATCGAGAAGACCAAGAGACGGTTTGCGTTCTACGGGAGCGAGGGCTTGTTGTGCGGAACCGACGGGCTGCCTCATTTGATCGTGGACGGGGACCAGAAGCATTTGGGCGAGTTCGTGTACCCGGGACTCGTGTTCTTGTACATCACGGGGTGGATTGGGTGGGTCGGACGTGCATATTTGATCGACATCAAAAAAAACTCCAGCAAGCCCACCGAGAAGGAGATCATCATCGACGTGCCGCTGGCGCTCCGGATCATGGCCACGGGCCTTACGTGGCCCGTGGCAGCTCTGGGAGAGCTTAAGAACGGAGAGCTGTTGGAGAAGAGCTCCAACATCACCGTCTCCCCCAGATAAAGAACTACTCATCCTAGTGTATGATTATCAACTACTGTAACTGTGCTTAATTGGTGTAATAAACACGACATTGTAGCTTTACTTCATCACTATGGCTTCTCTGTATGTGCATGGTCTGTATATGCATGGCAACAGTAGTACTTTACCGGAAGTGTTTCTTGGAGAGTCTACGTTCACATGTAGACTGAAGCTGTGCTCAACGATCCTCTTCGCAATCTATGAAGCTTTGTTTTTGAAATGGATTTTGATGGGAGTTAGGCGTGGTGATTGCCAAGGTAGTGTAATTCAAACACGTTAATTCGAATGCCGCATGGTTGTTCTTTACTGTTTGCGTTCCTTCTGAATCTTCTCTTTCAAGTGTCGCTTTTGGATGCGTTTGCATTTATAACCTTTGCTCAGAACTTTTGCTGAACCTCTCCTGGCTAGTTCCACCCACCTTTTGAGAGGAGCATAGTTTGAGCTGCAATTGTGATATCGGATTCGCGCCAATTTGAGCTGTAGCTAACCAAGTAGGGACTTCCGCGGACTGGAATTAGTTAATGGTTGCCAGATTGATGTTTATTCATGCTACGTCATTCACTTCAACACAACTGAACTCTCCGATTTTGGACTAATTGTATCCATCCCAATGGTTTGGTTGAAATGGTTAATCCTTCCACCAAATCTCAAACCGAAGACTAATGTCCTGTCTGTTGTCTTAGTGCAGATCACAAGAGATAGTTAACCTCCAAATAGCAGTCCTTAATGCGCCACCTACCTAACTAGCGCTACGTGTTTGGCACGGGCGTGGTCTAATTGGGATATCCTTTTCGTACCAGTGTCAATTGCACTCAATGGGATATCAGATCATGCCGATTTCTTCATTTTCCGACCTGTGGAGTATATGTGCACTGTATCCGCTTCTCAATCTACAGTATGTGTTGTCTTTATCTTTGAATCCCATTTTGTCTCGAGGGTTGGTGATGTTGCCCGGTTTTGAACATACAGATATTTTGATCACCATAGTCATACTTGGCTTGAAATATTGAATCCCATTCCGTCATCTCCATGTCTTTTCAGGTAAATTATTTGGAAGAAACTGGAGTTGCAATTCCTTCCAAATACCTGAAAAGACAAGGAGAAGAGGGAGTGGGATCCTGCATGCTCCATTGAGGAACTGGATGTGTGATTATCCGATGTAATATACACTTGTTGAACATATCTGTTGACCTAAACTTACAACTTGTCATTGCACCTGCAATATGTTTTCTTTGTATGCCCACTCGTGAGAGATGAAGAATTTCGTCACAATTCTTTACGTAAGACAAGTTGCTTTACTGAATGCTATTAAATGTGGTAGCTCAATTTGTAGATACTTGGTCCCTCTATAGACCATGGCCTTGTTACTGATCATGAATATTTTCTTAGAGAATTTGTATAGAAATATAAGGTAAATCAGCCCATTGTGGTCAGATGACCCATAGTGGTCACCTAGCAAGTCACCCCATTGTGGTATTTTTCAGACCCCATCATGGGTTTTATTAGTAAATGAGATTTGGACCACAATCAATGTCTTAACTGACAGTAATGGAGTGATTAGTGACTGTATTAGGAACTTCTAACTTTTTAGTGTAATTTCATTGTAGGAAGTGACTTTTTTAGGCCTTTCACATTAGAAATTATTGTGACTGCTTTAGGTGTGTAAGATGAGCATGATGGATACAGATTTTGTTGGTTCTGGGGTAGTCTACAGACTCTTATGGGCCATGATGGGCTGAACACTTCAAAAATTCATAGAAAATTCATACTTTGCCAAAAAAATATAATTTCAAATGCTCTCACTGTTTCTCAAACTTGTGTTTATGTGGGAAAAAAATGAAAAAATTTCAGCCATGGCATGAGTATGAACTCCTAATTCTGACCACAATGGGTTGTTTTACCTTATCTTACATAAGAAGATTTTGGAGGATCATAAGGGTTGTCTTCATATAGAATAGGGATGTGTGATTCTAAATTAGCAAATTTACTTGAATTTTTTGTGCAAAAATGTACATTTCTTCTTTCACTTCCTTTACAAAATGTCTTAAAAGATGAAGCCATGAGGGATTTTATAGGTTTTTACAACAAGATGAGATAAAGATTGCAAGAATAGACAATGATATGAAGGATATTTTGATGTATTTTCCATCATATAGGGAATTTGCTTGTGTTTTTCTGTCATATTAGACTTGGAATTTATATAGATTCTCCTTGCCATAGATGGGAAAATTTATACAAGTCTTTGTAAATTAATGATATGAATGTATTACAATGCTATCAAAAATACTATGCATCTTGTGAAGGCAATGTGTGGACCAATTTTATATTCACAATCTATATCAACTTGCAAATTTGGTTCATTATAAGACTTTACTTTCCATGCTTATTATTTAGATACAACAAATTGGAGAGTCATAGTAGAAGGAGTTCAATTTATGATGAGATTTGACAACCTCTTGAAACTTTCTTTTCTACTCAAAATGGTGACTTCAAATATTTAGTAAATTTATTATATTCTTGACTTCCTATTGTGATTTCCCCTAATAAGGTATAAGTTTTGCAAGGCCATAATTTTCAAGAACTTTCCCTAATGTGAAGATTCATGCAAGGCATGTAGTAGTGCTTATCAAGTATAATACCAATACTAGTGTACATAGTCTGTATTTTATTTTCAATTTTTTAACCAATAATGTTCACATATGGGATTCCCGTGTAAGAAAATCTTAGATTGTAGTTTATTAAATTATCCAATTGATATCCATCATCTTAAATTATGTCTCTAATTTAGAGATGCTGGTAATACCATGGACATACCCGTACAACACAGTCTCAACCTTGAAAGGTTTGGACGAACGGAGGTCCCGTCGAGTGCATGTGAATCGACGGACAGAGTATTCGTTCATTTTTCGACGAAAATATTGCGGCGTGTATTTGTCGTTCGTCGAATTCTCCTCCTCGGAAGTAGCCGGAGGCCATGTAGGGCTGCCGCTTCCAGATTCTTCCCTGCCTCCAGTCCCGTGAAACAGAAGTCTGGAGATTGATGCGGGTTCATGGCATTTACAGTGAGAGAGTCAAGAGGTGGATGATCAGGGTTGAATCAGCGGAAGCTTGTCTCGCTCACAGTTAGTTGCAGCAGTTGATTTATTCAGTAGCGCTTACGGGGAATTTTGCAGTTTCAATTTCGAGTGATCGGGTGGCTGTTGCGCCGAATTTGTCCTATTGCTCAAAATGTATTCGTTATCCCGGCGCACGCTTGCAAAGCGTGCATTGAGATCTGTTGCGGTGTGTCCAGGGGCCACGTTTGATGTTTGTCGTTGTCTTTCCTCGGCGGCCACTTCAAGTGGTTCGTTTCCATTGGAAGAGGTTGGCTGGCTCTCCTTCCTGGTCGATCGCCACTTTTGCCTCCTCCTCTTGTTTTTGATCATTTTTGGTTCTGAGCTTGGCCTTCAGAAAGTCGTAACATTTCTCTTACGAAAGTTCTGATGATGATCGTGATTTAAGAAATAATAATACTGCAATGTGTATGCACTTGGAATCGGAAAGGCCTCTACTTCGAACTGAAAAATCATTTGCGTCGTTTTATTCGCCCTAAGGTTTAAGTAGGGTTTAAGGTTTAAACCTAGTGTTTCATCGCAATTAGTCTTTTGAAATTTGTCTATGCTGGTGTGATCGCTGTTCTGTACATTGAATGGTCTTTGGTCTCCGCAGTTTGAGAACTCTTTGCGGGTGAACCAAATCTCACCTCAACTCGTAACTTGGTTAAGGTTTTACTGTTTTAATTGCACAAAATTTCATCAAAGAAACATTGCATAGGATTGCACCTATCTCACTAGTCACTACCAGAATATTCGCCAATGAGATTTCTATTCATACTTCAGAACGGCGGGATTGCCTTCTAGTCAATTCATTTGCTGGAGCGGGCACATTCAGCCTTGACGACGAAGGTTTAATATGCATTTTGTTTATATTTGACCTTTTGTTTTCGTTATTACAGGTCTCAAGCTACGGAGGCAGTTGCAATGCCCAATCAAGAGATCTCTCGAAACATGCGTTCACGAACTCTAGATTTTCCTTCAATCCTGTACGAAACATTTCCGGGGCTTATACTGGACGAACCGCTTTTTCCAATCCTATTTATGATAAGTTGAGGCACGCCAGCACTCGGTATGAGTCAAACGCGGCGGCGGAGAATGCACCAGTGGAAAAGTATGAATATCAAGCTGAGGTACTGATATCCTCTGTAAACATTCATGTATTTGTGTTCCCTGTTTGTCATCCGATGTGAGTGGTGGCTAACAGTGACGAGCTTGGTGTGAAAACAGGTGAGCAGGCTTTTGGATCTCATTGTGAACAGTCTCTACAGCAATAAGGAAGTGTTCCTGCGAGAACTTGTCAGGTAAGATTTGACTTATGTCTTCGGAAGGATATGCTTTCTTATGCATAGTTCGTAATGTCCTTGCAACAAAAGGTTGGGGTATACCGTTATTAAATCTGGAGTTAAATGGGTGTATTTTTGCAGCAATGCGAGTGATGCTTTGGACAAACTGCGGTTCTTAAGCGTTACTGACACGAGTATGTTGGAGGCCAATCCCAATCTAGAAATTCGCATTAAGGCTGATCATGATGCTGGGACTCTTACTATTACGTAAGTTCTTTGTCCAATTCAATTTGTCATTTACAGTGACGGCTTGGATGGGCTGTTCTAGAGAAGATGAAGGCAACGTTTACGTAGGACTGGAATTCAAATGCTTTTGAAAGTTTTGCATTTGCAGCTTGACTTGGATATCGTAGAAGATTTCTCCTAGTCGTGTGGGGTTGTGACGTTGAGTTTCATTTAATGTTGCGAATGACAGGGACTCAGGTGTTGGAATGACTCGCGAAGAATTGATTGAGAGCCTGGGAACTATCGCACATAGTGGGACCGCCAAATTTTTAAAAGCGCTTAAGGTGATTATCTCACCACACAGTTGTTAAGACACTCATTTAGGCAATCTGTAATACTATGGGAATAGACAAGTCATTAGAAATGCTGTCTATCCTATTTATTTTTACATCTTTACACTGTCATGTTGTATATCCAACAGAGCTATTTTGAATATTCTTTATCTCAAGCATGATCACATCCTCGTTGAGGTTGAGACTTAGTCCGACGCATGAGTATGTGCCGGTATTGTTAATTGCATGGATTCTTATTTACTCTATGGAATTGGAAGCGACCTAGATTTTCCTATGGAAACATTAGTGCCTAAGAACGCGAAATCCCGAATTACGAAAACAGATTCTCTTTGACCAGTGGTCGTGAATATCATCTGGCAAAGCCCTGGTGGTTTCTCTTGGGTTTACAACGCAAGACCACATTTAAATATTTTCATGACTTTGATTATCAATGTGACTGTAATTCGTTCTATTGACCATGACAACAGGAAAACCAGGGGAGTAACCGGGATAACAATTTGATTGGTCAATTCGGTGTTGGCTTCTATTCTGCTTTCCTTGTGGCAGATAAGGTAAAGAGCACATGAATCTAGCTGCTTCTCCATAGTGATAATTGCTTTTAATGACTATAATCAAGCACATCCTCTGGACTTGTTTTTCCTCCACAGTTTATCGTACGTGGTTGAGTTGCAAGGTAGGATCTGCTTTCTACTTGTTGTTCTGCCATGTATACATAATTTACACGTTTTTTGCTTACACTTCGTGTTCTAAACGAAATGAATCCTGATGAATCGGCTCCTGCATCTTGAAATGCCCAGAATTATTGAATTCGTACCTTTTTTATCATTTGTTTGGAGAAGATATGTTGGTTTGATTATTGCCCATTAATTCTTTCAATGGATGCTTGATTGTGGTGGAATTAGTTGTGTTCTAATAGAATGGTTCTCAGGGAGGATTCTATTTTCTTTTGACCTGCAGGTATCTGTTTCAACGAAAAGTGCAAAATCCGACAAGCAATTTGTCTGGGAAGGAGAGGCAGACACAAGTTCTTATACAATTAGGGAGGAGACAGAATCTGACAAACTTATACCTCGAGGCACCTGTATCACTCTGCATCTCAAGGTATTTTTTCATTGTATAACATATTGTACTGTAATAATTCGGATATCTGCTGAGCCCTTTCTTTATTTGGGATTGAGATTTCATGGATGTTGGTCAAACCGTTTTTCTAAGTTGTCGTTGCCATGCAGGATGCTCATAGGTATGAATTTGCAGATCCGACCAAGATAAATAATCTGGTGAAGAATTACTCTCAGTTCATATCTTTTCCAATATACTTATGGCAGGAGAAGACACGCAGCAAGGTACCATTTTTCTTGTATGTTCTTGAATCCAAAGGATGCATGGTTTTGAGGACAAGTTTTAATGGTGGGATGTAATGAATTTCTTTTGCGCTACGGAGCTATCGCTGTTTTTGTAAGTGTTCAAGTTCTGTTTGGTGCTGAAGCTGCGTTGTGATCATTTCCAGGCTGAGAAGTCGGAAAGTGATGACGAAGATGCGAAGCTTTTAGAGGCAGGTTCCTCCTGTACATTACTTTCCAATTCGCCTTAATAGTTGATTGCTTAGTGGTTCAAGTACATTTCTTTCAACTTCATCTTACTAGGGACTTCATTGGCAGTTGAACGTTCATTACTACCGATCTGGTATATGGCTTGACTTGCATTCGGAACAAGTCTGTTGATTCCTACTTAGTTAAGCTAAATGTTAGTGTTTATGTTCATCAGTTCTGCAGCACGTGAGTTGATTCTTGAGAGGATAATGGCATTGACATATTTCTTTTGCTATTTTTCAGGGTATTGAGACCAAATCTACGGAGAAGTTCTGGGATTGGGAATTGACAAATGACACTAAGCCTATTTGGGTAGGCAGTGCACAAATCTACTAATTTATCAGTCATCTGCAAATTTGGCAATGCATTTGAGAGTTACATTATACTCCTGCATCCTGATTTCCTTCATTATGCTGACTGAAGAAGTTTCTCGTTTGCAGATGCGGAGTCCAAAAGAGGTGACAGAGGAAGAGTACCACGCATTTTACAAAAGTACTTTCAAGGAATACATGGACCCTCAGGCTTATACACATTTTACCGCTGAGGTTTGTTTGCAATCTTAATTGTTCATCTTTTACGTGAAGTAAAGCAGAGAATACTACATGTAAACCTTGCTCTCTTACGCACAATATAATTCAGACTCGCTGACCGTGTCTTATATTGACGGTCTGCCGGAGTAATTGCAGGGTGAGATTGAATTTAAGAGTCTTCTGTTCATACCGCCCATGGCGTCATTAAACACAGAGGAGATGTGGCATTCCAGAAGAGGAGATGTTAGGCTGTACGTCAAGCGTGTCTTTATCTCTGATCAGTTCAATGGGGAGCTGGTTCGTTTCTCACTCTCTGACCATTGCTATACCACACTGTTGCCGAAGATTTTTTGTCCTGATTCTCTTATTACTTCTTGGTTGTCACTGTATCGTATCAGATGAGATCCGAAGGCAAGAGTCTTTTCTCATCAGGTTTCTGCAACTTTAGGCTGGAGATTAGCTGCTTTCCCATACCGCAATTTTGATGGCATTGGCTGTTGGTGCTCTTCACATGGTGACTTGGTTGTTTGCTGTAGTATATATTGACTGGATTTGAGTTGATATTCACCGTATCGGAGCTTTATTAGAGCACAGCATTTGGGGATGGCAGAATCGGCATCAAATTGTAGACTTGTTGACTGACCGAGTCTCATTGTGCCGCAGTTTCCTCGGTATTTAAGCTTCATGAAGGGGATAGTGGATTCCAATGATCTTCCATTGAATGTTTCAAGGGAAATACTGCAACAGAGTCGCATTGTAAGTTGTGACACAATCGTATCGATAATCACATCTTCCTGTGTTCAAAATGCATCTTGTTATTGGAAAGAGATGGTTTTATATTTTCAAATTTGACGTAAATTTTTGATGCAGGTGAAGATGATGAGTCATCGTCTGGTTCGCAAAACTTTTGAAATGATTGAAAAGATTGCTAAAGATGAAGATAAACAGGTAATCCTTCCTCCATATCATATATAATGGGTGGATAAGTATTGCTACGTGAGAAAGCCTAATAGTTCATGCGGACCTGAGTGATGTCATTTAAATTGTTGCTAGCTAAAGGCCTTCCAATTACGCTGACGAGCATGTGTTATTGGCAGGCTTATGAGAAATTTTGGGATGCATTTGGGAAGAATTTGAAGTTGGGCTGTACCGAGGATACTTCCAATCACAAGCGAATTGCTCCTCTGCTTCGATTCTACTCCAGCAAGAGTGAAGACAAACTCATGTCATTAGATCAGTATGTGGAGCGCATGCAAGAAAATCAGAAGGAAATATACTTTTTGGCTGCAGAAAATATCATGAGTGCAAAGAATGCGCCTTTCGTGGAGGACCTTTTGAACAGAGACCTTGAGGTAACCTAATGGAACCCTTGACATTACTTGACCAATTTTTATTGCGATTAAGTATGGATGGATGAGTAGTGCCTTTTATGGGTGTTTATTTGAACTGTTCTCACAAAGCTCTTTGACAGGTTCTGTACTTGGTGGATCCAATAGATGAAGTCGCACTTTCTAGTTTATCCAGATACAAGGAGAAGAAGTTTGTGGACATCAGCAAAGAGGATTTGGACCTCGGTAATTTGCCTATCCATAATATCGTTTAACTCTCACCGTTTTGGCCATCTGAAAACAGTTGTCATGTCCGTACCGTTAAATTATTGTTAAGAAATGTCAGTTCAAACGTTTGTCATTTCTTTTGAAAATGTATTCAGATTTGTAACATCTTGTGGTTCTCTGCTGACAGGGGGCGAAGACAAGGTAAAGGAGGAAGAGGTGGAGAAGGAGTATCAAGGTTTGTGTGATTGGCTGTCCAAGAGTCTCGGTGAGAAAGTGTCGAAGGTTCAGGTTTCCAAACGAAGGACCTCGTCGCCCTGTGTGCTTGTGTCTGCGAAGTTTGGCTGGTCAGCAAACATGGAGAAGTGAGTATGGTTCGGAGACGTTTGGGGGCTAGGGGTATTCATGTTCAAGTTATTTTGGTCCTTGTTTGAGAAGATGAGCCCGGTTGTCAGAAAATGAATTCTCAGATTTTTGGTTGCTTTTTGCTAAGTGCGAAGTAGATAGAAGTCCAATTCAGTCATTGAAGGAATTTCTTTGAATATTTTCCACGTGACCTGCAAGAATTAGGTTCCAATAACTGAATCTTATCTCTTGGATTGCACATTTAGCGTACTTATTCAATAGTATTTTTTTAATTTGTGTTGTTTCAGGATCATGAAGGCGCAAACATTTGGAGATGAATCTAAGGCGTTCCACAGTCTGCTGAGGCGACGCACGCTTGAGATCAATCCTCATCATCAAATTATCAAGGATTTGAATGTGAGTTTTGTTGTCTCACTTCAAATTTTACTCTTGAAAATTCTTTAAAGCCTTAGTTTCTATACGAGATCTGAACTATTTTATGATCACTTATAGACCTGTTCATCGAATGGTGCTTGCAGTCAATGTTCAATGACGACACATCAAGCATTGAAGTAGAGAAGCTGGCCGAGCTTCTGTTCGAAACTGCAAATCTATCTAGTGGTTTCACTGTAAGTTTTCGCTAATTTCTTTTTGTAGCATTCTCACTCTGCTTAGTTTGTCCATATGCTTTTTCATATTAAATTCAAGTGGCTGCTTGGTTTGCTCATTTTGAGTCTGGTTGTTGTAGCCCGAGAACCCGGCTGGTTTTGGAGGAAGAGTGTTTGAAATGATGGGGCTGGCCTTGGAAGCCAAACGGAAGACTGCAGCAGCTCCGGTGTCCAGCGGTTCGGATGACAACTCTCCTGCATCAGAGCAGAAAGTTACTGCCGAGGTTTCTGCCTAATTGAGGTTTTCCGGGACTCGTTGATCTCAATACGATTTTTGATCCATTCCAATCATTATTGGAACGACATGGCCCAACAGTTTTTACTTGATGGCATTTTTTGCTGTCTCAGGCGTATTTTCTGGGAGCTTGTAGTTACAGCACTTTGGCGAGCTTGCAGTTTGAGTGTTCTCTAATATACATCAGCGCCTTCCCTAAACTTCAATTGGCAAGAGCTTTAAGGAAAATTTTCCAGATTGCTAGTCTAGTACTGGATTTGGCAGACCAGATGAGGATGATTTCTGATACTCAAGTCCATTGGATGTCTTGAGCGTGACAATCTTGAGAGGATTACAATCACATTTTTTTAAGTTTTAAACGTGTATGGCAAGAGGTCATGGGGCTGATCTACAGGTTCATGTTTTGGTTTCGTGGGCACAGCAGCTCAACGAGTTTTCAGTGCATCTTCACCACAACCCCTTTAACCCCTAAATGCCCAAGGCCTGTTTGGAACTTCTTGAAATTTGCTCTAAATTGAACAAAAAGTCAACATTTTCATAAGTTGTACCAATTTCTTTTGAATTGTAACCGTACAAATTCAAATTAGACATGTTAGAGATCACATAGGAAAAGAAAACATAACAATATCACTTATAGATTGAAAGATTATAATGTTTGATCATGAGAGTGTAAAAACTATGAAAAAATTTCAATTCACTTTTTGCATGTCAACTCTAAAAAGTTGGTCACTAAAAAAATATGAGGTTATAGGGCCTAGCATGCACAACCCCAATCAATTTACGGTTTTCAAAATCTATTCTACAATTTTTTTACATGAATTTCTAATGTGATTTTGCCTCCAAGATTTAGTGTATTTGAAGCTCATTTCCAAGAGCCCACAACACTACAGGAAGTCAAGATTGCACTGGGTATCCATTACAAAAAATCTGGACCCTCCAGAAGGCCGTAAGTTTTGGCCCCCTCTGGTGCAATTAGAGAGGAAATGTGCAGAAAATAATGATTTTCTCTGACATGCTGATGTGGCACTACTGGTGCCAAGTCAGCGCCACATCAGACTTCTGAATTTTTAAATTTTTTTTTTTAAATTTAAAAATTTTAAATAAAATAAAATAAAATTTAATACTGCTGTATTTGCACTGCGGGGTGCCGAAAATCTATTCCTTTACGGCCCTCTGCAGGGTCCAGATTTCTTGTAAGGCTTGCACAAAATCTTCAATAGAAAAATCATAATCCTTTATTTTTAAGATTAGCTTTTTGATCCTAAAACTAGACTTCAAAAAGAATTCTCCAAAAATAAAAACTAATAATAATAGCAATTTGGTTGGGTTTTACTTAACTTCAAAGTTTTCCAAACACCACATTTGGGTGCCTCGGACATTTAGGGGTTAAAATCGTTGAAGGAATACTTTTTTTGGCTCTGGATCATAGGGGAGGAGCCTATTCTTTTGACAACAGTAGTTGAAAGTAGTAGTTGAAGGTAGTTACATCCTTCACCGTTTGCCCCCATTTCTAGCAAATAGATGTATTGAAGTGTCACCAATATGACCTCAAACCCTTTGCTTTGGGGTCTTTTTCAAGGCACTTCAAACATGCACCTACCAACCAAACACTTTGAATATTTATAGAAGATACCAAAAAATTCTAAATTTTAATTTTAATCCTTAATGGACAAATTGGTGACCATGGAGATCATGGCTTTGGGAACCGTGTGACATCATCTACTTTAAAAAAACCAAAAATATTTATTGGAGGTCAAACTACTGTAGAAGATCTTCCCTTTCCACCCCTAATTTTGAGGATGAATAGTTGCATTCCCGTCCTACACATGAGAATTCCTTATCATCCATCAGACACACAATGTCCATGTCGATGTTTAAGGGTTAATTTTTGAATATTATAGTTTTTCCAATTTGTCTATATGCAAAAATAACACCTAATTGTGATTTATACTCCATCTATACACAACCGTTTAAATGAATGGAATGGATATTTCTACTTCATAGGGATAAAGTCATATGTGGGTTAGTTGCTTGTTTAGATCAATTTAGAACTTGTCACATGTGACTAAAAAGATGAAAGTAGACACAATTTAGATATCTTATCAAACAACCAAACACCCTAAAATACCTCAAGTGCAAGGAAAAGAAAATATAGTGGTTGCTCTATAGTTTTCCAAAAAATTGTTGTGGAATGTGGATTCAAAAGTTGTATTGTATGAATGCATTAAGCTTTGTTGTGATTTAGAGATGTGGAATTGAAGCTTTAGTCCTTCATCTCCTGAAGAACAAATTTTGAGCTAATTTTATTCATATTTTGAGTAAAAAATGAATGCAAACAATTCTTATGGATATAGTAATTGGTTTGGGGCTTTTTGCATCTAATTGGTTGTAGATTCTAAACCTCATAAGGTTCAAACATTCAAACTTTGAGCAACAAATGAATGCAAGTAAGTTCAATGAACATATGATCTTGTTTCTTGCATCCATCTAAATTGTTTGTAGATTCTTGTGTAAGTCTCTAACATTTATTATGGCACATGTTTTCAAAGTTTTTCTTTACAAATATTTGACAATTCAAAGACAATGTATTTTTCACTTCAATCACCAAATACTACAATAAACACTAATAATATGTCAAAAATACAGTAATATTCCATAATGTATGCTAGTATATCATAAGTTACCATTGCATATTAAAAACCTTTGCAAATGTAAATTGAATTTTTTTCTAAAATCATAAAATTGACATTTAGAATTAAATTACCAAATTTCTAATAATTATATGAATTAATGAATTAGGGGCATTTATAAGTCTACATACATACATACATACATACGGATAGCATTTGTTAACTTTGAAATTTGACACAAATTTAAGAAACAATTTATATACATACTTCTAATGTGTCCTAAGTTTAGATTGTTTAGTTCCATGTCTAAATTTGCTTCACTAGGAAAAAATTACCTTTCATATTTTTGTGGTTGTGAATGTGAAGAAGAGTCATTGAGGAATTTGCAAACATTCCAACCTATATGCCTTGCAATACATAAAATCTTTTGTACATGTTACCATTGGATGGGAACCATATTTAATGTATCATAATACTACCAAGTGCACTTTGACTTTCTATGGTTGAAATTGATATATATATATATATACTTCCATGTTTCTATAAAGAACAATGTTTTGAAAGCTTGAACTATAAAATTGAATTTTTTAGAATAATTATCTAGGATCTATAGAATGAGGAGGGGGGAGACACAAATATTTATTTGAAAATGTTAGGGACTTCACCCAATTGATGTCCATGCAACCAAAACTAGAGTCCAATAGCAAATCTTAGCTAATTTCCAATTGTCAAGCATTTCCTTCACATCATTTCCTTCAATTAAATTCTGAATTTTCAACCAAGAAATCAATTATGTCATGTAGATGATTTGATGAGCTAACAAGTCTAATATATAAATAAATACATTGGAGCTTTGATGTCTTTTGACTCTTGTTGCTTGTATAATTGCTTGTGATATTCTAGCCAATTTTCTGCATAACCGCTCTCTATAAGTGTCTTTACTCATTGATAGTTGAAAGGTTTTGTTGGAAATTATCATTATTCGATGATTATAGACTAATGAAAGATTTGTTGGAAAAAATTTCATCATGAAAGGAATGCCATATAAATTACAATCCAATAAAGTGCATAGGACAATAAAAAAAATATTTGAAAGTCTTTTTCAAAAGATAAAGTGTTATTAATAACAATTTCTAGAGGTTTCATCACTTAAATGAGCAAATTTTTAAAAATTTCTATGAATTTTTTAATTTATCTTCATTTTACCAGACTATACTTTCAACATCTTTCAAATTAGTAATGGATACAAATTACACTAGAATAGAGAGAGAGAGAGAGAGAGAGAGAGAGAGAGAGAGAGAGATGGCAATTATACACGTTATGTAAATAAAATTAATGATTTGAGTTTGAGCGAAAGGCCAATAAAACAAATCAAGAGTTTTAGTCTCGTGGGGAAAGATTGAAAAGTTTGAGTTTAGTATTTTTTATTTTTGAAAATGTTTCACATATCTAACTACTTTCTAAAATAGAGTGAAAAATTTCCAAAGAATCTTTCTTTCCCTATTTTTTTAATTCTGCAAATATTTGATGGCAAAAATTCATGTAGTAAATTTTTTAAACTTTTTTTTTCAAACATCTACATCCTCTCTAACCTTCATTATCTATTTTGAAAGGATGAGAAATTGAGAATTCATTATTGTAAGTGAAGTATAGGTGTCATGACCCTTGTCACAACTCTTTGATGGATGAATGCATTGATGGATGAGATAATTTTGATGATTGTGTCATGACCTTCATATCATGACCTTTGATGGATCAATGCATTGATGGATAAACTAATCCATGATGAAATGTGCACTAGTGGACAAGCAAAGATTGCCTAGAGATAGATTTCTCCAAATGGTGGATTTGTATGCTAGAGTCAAACAACTCCAATTGGATGACAAGGACACCGGATTGCTTGGAGATAGATATCTCCAAATGATGGATTTGTGCAGTGGAGTTAGACAACTCCACTTGGATGACTAGTGCACTGGATTTAGACAATTCCCCAAAGATGATAAGGTGATGGAACTTGCATTAGAAAAAATTTGGACCCTGAAAGAGGCCGTTTCGCGGCGCAGCGCGGTACTAGTACAGAAAATATTTTTCAAAAAAAAAATTAAAAAAAACACTGCAAAAAAAAAAAAAGAATTTTTTTTTGAAAATCGCCATAACCGACGTGGTTGCACTCGTGCCACGTCATTTCAGAAAAAAAAATTATTTTTTTAATTATTATTTTTTTTTTGAAAAAATTATTTTTTCCCTAATTGCACCACTGCGGCAACAAAGTCGCGGCCTCTTCCAAGGTCCAAATTTTGTGTAATGGAGTTAGATAACTCCAAGTAGAAGATCAAGATGTGGATAAGAAATAGATTACATGAGATATGATCTAGAGAAGTACAACTAAGACCTTTACTTTAATGGATGGTTCTAGATGGAACCAAGAATAGAAAGCTAAAGATAGAAAAGAAGTCTTAGTCTATTTTAAAGACTAATAGTCTTTATTGATAGTCTCTAGTATATAAGAAAAGCTCGGGGGTGAGGAGACTATCTTTTGGAGATTGATCTCTCTCTATGGTCGGGTGGTTTGAGCTCTTGTAAAAACATTTGTGTTAATGAGTATGTTTTGTGTCATTAATTGGAGTCTATTGTGAGAGGTACGTAACAATAGGGTGGCACATCCTTGACAAATATTTCTTTTCTCTAAGAAGTAAAGTTTGGCATATTCTAAAAAAAATTGAAATTCTTTTCCCCTGTACATGAATTCTACTTAGAAAAAACAATCTTTCTAAAATTTCAACATCTCTTTTTTGAATTACTTTTGATCAAACAAAACCTACTATTCCACCATCTAAGTTGGAATGGTGTGAAACTTGTTCAATACAAAATTCTTCTCCAAGGGCTTGCTAGAAGGTTCTAAAGAAGGTATAAAGGCCTTTGTTGGCTTGGTGGTTGTACAGATTTAGGGTGCTACTTGCAAAACAAAACAAGTTCAAGTATACCAAACTTAATAGTATGAATTGATAGTATTGATGAATGGATGTTCAATGATAAAGAACATGTGAGGAGGTTTTTTTAGTGTATTGCATATAATGAAAATATTGAAATATTTGTAAAGTCTTTTTATTACTACCTTAGAAAGAGTAATCTTAAGAACTTTTCAACAATTATAAAAGAAGACAAAGTGTAATGAAAAATGATCAAAGGTTCTTCATTCAATTTCATGCCACTAGAATAAAAGATTCTTTGAAAACTTTTCAACCTTTTTTCAAATGGAAATTTTTTAAGAACTTTTAACAACCATTAAAAGTAGTAATGTCCTATTCAAGATGCTCAAAGGTTTTAAAAATATCCCATTTAAAAACAACACAATAGTTCTTGTAGATTTTCCATTTCCACCTTGAAGAATTTTCATCACTATTTTGAAATAAAGATTTTGAACAACTTTCCAACAATCGTACAAAGAAGTAAAGTATACAATTTGTATGGGGGTGAAGATTCTTCTAGCATGGAAAATTAACACATAGTGAAGAAAAGAGCAAATATAAAATTCAACCTTTGGGATTGAACAAGAGTTTAAAATACAACTCAAGTGATGATAAATATTCCTACCAAGATTGAGAATAAGTCCACATAAAGGGGGAAACATAACCTTAAAAGGTCAAACAAGAAACAAAAATACTTCATCTTCTTGGTGAGGTTCAAGCACCCTTACTATTCTTGTTCAATATTATAATGTTTTTGACAATTATAATCCTATAGGTATAAATGATACCTGTGAAAAATTTAGACAACATATACTACCATGTCATGCCCCATTCTAGAATAGGATAACTATTTGACCCCAATACCTTAGCTTGAAGTCACCTTTGGTACATTTGGGTTGAATAATTATTTAAAATTGGAAGGGCTAGCTTGGCAGTTCATTTTTAAGGAATAAGTTATTGGCAATTATGAAATAGTTTTTTTTTAACTTTCAAGAACCCTTCAATAGTAATCTTGGAAGTTGAAGGGTTTACTTTATTGCATAGGAAAGTGATAGTCATGGCTTTCAATGAACTTGTTACTTTCCATTGTATCCCTTCTTTGTTGTGAAGTTAGAGGAATGAATTTGTATGTGATGTGATCAAATTTTGAACATTTTGACTTTCTTTATGTTTAATTTGCCTTGGATTTGGCAAAATGACTTATTAATTCCTTAAACCATTCGGATTCAAAAAATTTAATTATTTTTTGCCAAAAGTGACCTATGAGGCTAGGCTACAATAGTTGAGTTGATTTTGAAAACTTAACTTCATGCATTCTATATTTTCCCTTATGTTTGAATATATGTTCAAGGTGTCTTCTTTATGCTCTCAATCTAAGATTAGTTCCAATAAGATTGCACTCTTTATACTTCAATCTCAAGTTTGGATTCCATTGAGGTACCTTCCTTATGGTATCAATGGAACACCCCACTACGAGGGCCTCCTATCATGTGAGGGCCTTGATTTAAAGTTGAGGGTTGGAGCCTAAGTATGAGGGGCAAGACCCTCACATGATGGGAGGTCTTGGTGGTGGGGAGTCCCACTACATTAAGCACATAGTCTTGCCCAAAATTATCATGCGTGGTACTATTACAAGTGCCTCACACTATCACATGTGCATTATGCCATATAATTAGGGAGTTTTTATATAAGAACCTGACCTCATAGTGCTTAACACATCACCACCAGGTTTGGTGGCTCAATTTGAAAACATGATGAACTACCCTTCAAAGTCTTTGTTAGGAAAGAAGACACCAATTAGGTGAAGCATCGAGGCAAGCAATTTTCAAACCAAGTGTTGACTTGCAAAATGAGCTTGTTTTCAAGCCCAAATGCCAACTCACCTTTCAAATTGGATGACCTCTTAAGAGGTTAATCCGCTTTTCAAGCCTGGTGGACATGCTCCTATGCTTCAATCTCAAGACTAGTTTCTAATTAGGGTATCGTCTAGCAGCCACTACCATTATTGCTGGAATTGAAGACCATTCTTGAAGCAAAAAATCCTCAAGCTTAAGTTACATCAACTTATTATTGTTCAAAAAGATAAAACTTCCACAACCAGCAAACCAACTGAAAACCTTACCTTCACACAGACGCCAATTTCCTCCATTTGGATCTATTATCCAGTTGACGTGTTAGCGGCATGGGACTTGAATTTGCGGACCTGGATAAGGACTTGGATTGAATGCTCGGGACCTCACTCAGCAAGAGCGTACAAGAGCCAGTGCGCGCCCCAGGGAAACTCTGCATTTGCGTTGCCGAAGTGAACAGAGCATTGTCTGTGCTGTGCCGGCACATCGACGATCATGGTCGCTATGGCGGACCTGCGTTTTGTTGCCGTTCTGTTGCTCGGAGTCCTGGTGCTCAATCTCGTGGAAGGACGTTTCGAGGAGGGGATGCAGCTCCGTGGCCCCCTGCGGGAATTTCAGAGGTCGTTGCCGCATCGTCGCCACCATCGACTGAAGCTGAATAACGGATTGGGCGCTACTCCGCCCATGGGGTGTGATGACTCGTTTCCATTCGATTTTCGATTCTAGTTTTGCTTTGGATGTATGCTCATGAATTTCTTGCAAGTGGATTTTGAGCTCTCTTTTGGCTTTGGTTGCTGATTTCTTGTCTTGTGAAGTGAAATTTTGCCTTTCTTCTTATTGTTGCTGCAATGGAGTCTTGTAATCGGACTGTATGAGTTGAGGAATGCATTCTCGGACCTCTGGTTTCTCTGAATTTTGATACTTTCATTGGCTTTTGATTTCTGTCAGGAAGTGATTTTAGCATTATGTTCTCGTTTGGTCAATTGTCTGTATTTTCGATTTCGATTCTAGGTTCTGAGATTTATATTCGCTTTGGATGATCTTTCTGAATTCCTTGCACCGCTGATTTGTCTTTGGTTGCTGATTACTTGTGGAATGGAATTTTATCTTTTTCTTCTTTCTGGTGCTGAAAGCGTTTTCGGCGGAGGTCTTGTTATCGGACTGTATGAACTGGCGAATGCATTATCGGAGCTCTGATTTCTCTGAATTGTGCTACTTTCTTTAGATCATGCCTCTGTCATGAAATAATCGTAGCATTGACTTCTTGTTTAGTCATTTATGGATATAGAAGACGTCTCTGTATATAGATGAAGAAAGTAAGTTGAGGATCCAATGCCTGGCGAGTATAGGATATGGTGTATGTTTTGTGATCGTCGCGTTCTGTATTGGTCTGACATTTCTGTCTATCACATTCTTCATTCTTGGAATTTATGTAGCTGGCTCACAGTTCCAACTCTTTATTTTTCGAGGATGTTTTATTTGCAAATATACCTATCATGTAAGGAGTTGTCGTGGTTGTGCAGAAATAGGTATGTCTTATCAATGCCGTCAATCCTTTGAGAAACCTTCTGCTGGTAAAATAAATGCATGTTGCTAGATTCTCTTAAGATAATCTCAGGTCAAAAATCGCGCATCTGAAAAGCCGAATGCGTTACCCATTGAAGCAATAGTGTCCTTGCCCGCGTGGTTGCAGTCTGAATGAATAGAGTAACATTTGATTATTTGATTCTAATAGTCCTTTTTCTCGGGTCGATGTTTTGATTTGCTGGTTTACAGATGGAATAGCTGGAATCATTTTGCGTGTAATGTGAACGAGACTGTCATTTTTGAAACAGGTAATATACATCTTCGGTTTAAACTTAGTACATATTTCTTATCAGCTGTTGGTCGAAGGATGCCCTTAGTCAATAGTCCCATCCAGATACAGGAAAAAATGCTTGAATCAAATGCTGTATGGATGGGAGGGTTGGTTTTCGAGGCTTTGATTCAAAATTTGAAAGTGCAGCTGACGCGCTTGTATCAACGGGGCTAGCTGCGAAGGGTTACAATTACGTCAACTTAGGTATGAGTCTTTCATTTGAGTGCAGCTTGCGATATGTGTTTTTTTATTGCTGGTGAAGAATGCTAAGTTCCAGAAGTCTCGAGAGAGGTATTCTTTGAAGGTGAGTATCACGCATTCTGTATACGCATCTGCCTCTCGGAATAAATGTAACTCGTCGATGGTTTCTTTCAAATGTGGCAGATGACTGTTGGGCTGCTTTGCAACGTGATAAGCATGTCAGTAAGCATTCACCAGGTTGCTTGAACGTGTAATTGCGTGCCGCTTTTTTGCTTTCGTACCGTAACGCGGCTCCTAAGGACTTATCTGTCAGCTATTTGAGACTGCTTCAGTTTACTTCATTCTGACTAGGTCATGATGGAAACCGCGATATGAAAGTAAGATGTGCACTTGTAGACAGGATTGCGTCTGATGTATTTGTTTCTGGATTCTGCTTTTCGTGTCAGGGTAACCTCCAGGCACGCCCCACAACCTTTCCTTCGGGAATCAAGGCACTGGCAGATCATGTGCATAGCAAAGGTCTCAAGCTTGGGATATATTCAGATGCTGGGTGAGTAGGTCATGTAGTAGATAACTTTGTGGTTTCAAAAGTTTTAACTGATGCCATTGCCTAGGTCTGCTAATTATGTATGTCGCCATTTGCTATGGTTAGTCTCCCAGTCGTTTGCCTACTCTTGGCTTCAGAGAAAAGTAGCTGAAGAAGAGTTCCTCTTTATTGGTTTTGCAACTTATTTTCTCACCTCACAACGCACTAGACAATTAATTGTGCTTATCCTAATATTACTCTTAAAACAACCGTATAATTGCAGGTATTACACTTGTGCATCCCAGCCTGGTTCACTTGGGCACGAGAGTCAAGATGCTCAGACGTTTGCTTCATGGGTAAGATTTCTCTGACTACTGGAGGTATTATTAGCAGTCAGAAGCTGAGAAAGGTCGACTCTTTGGTGTCTGTTTGTTGTGAACTTAGCAGCCTTAGGGCGTCCTTGATTGAAGTGCCATGCATTTGATTCAGGGAATTGACTATCTCAAGTACGATAACTGCTTCAGTGATGGAAGCAAACCAGAGCAGAGGTAAATAAGTGATTAATTTTCAATTTTGTCCAAAAATGATCTTTCTTCAACTTGAGCTCTTAGTTGTGAAATTGGGCTAGCACTTAGAACTCGACCATATTTCCATGTTAAGGGAAAATCGTACTATTGTCTGAAGGTACACTTGGAGTATTTAGTGTTGCATTCTGAATTAATTCATTAGTAGCAGGGCTCCCACGTTACTTGGATGGGCGTATCAATCAAAAAAGAAAAATAATTATGTAGCGAAATTTGGAAATGTCTAGTGTCACCAATTTGTGATTGATCTTAGCGTATGAAGACGGCTTAGTCTTCTTACATGCTTAGTTTTTTCTTAGGTACCCTGCCATGCGGGATGCCTTGAACAAGACAGGGCGCCCTATTTTCTTCTCCATGTGTGAATGGTGAGTATATACCTGATCGGCCACTAGTCGCATCACCTTGTGATATTAGTGGTAGCCCGAAGCATCTTTGTGGAGGGATGCAAAGCGTTCGCTATTGTCATGGCTTTGTGGGCGATCAATGTGAACTAGGACCGAAAAAACGTTTGATATTTATGGATTTGTTGGCGCAGGGGTATTGACAATCCAGCAATATGGGGGAAGGACGCTGGAAACAGTTGGCGTACCACCGGGGACATTTTTGATAATTGGAATAGGTGGGAAGGACTCTGGATGTTACATGTGGATTAATGTTGTGGACATTTTCTTTGCACGGTTTTAGCACTCGGTGGAGATAGTTCTCCTCTGCTGAAAATCTGATGTGGATGATCGCCTTGCTGAGAGGATTATGTGCTCTATGTTCTTGTGAACTTCGTACTCACATTAGAAATTTCTACAGCATGGTTGGTATTGCTGATTTGAATAACCAATGGGCAGACTACGCCGCACCAGGTGGTTGGAATGGTAACACTCATTCCTTGCAATGCCTGTGCTCCTCTGATGTAGTCCTTTCTCATTGCTTTACTACTTAGCAGTCAGTTTTCACATCTTTATCATTTAATTGTGACTTTGTCATGCAGATCCTGATATGTTGGAAGTTGGTAATGGAGGAATGACGGTAGAAGAATATCGCTGTCACTTCAGTTTGTGGGCGCTTATGAAAGTAAGATTTTACACCTCATGTATTGCTTTTGATGTAGACACTTCTCTTTGTTTATGGGCTCGTTTATGGGTTTTAATCTACTATTTGTAGCAATGATAACCATCAGCTCTAGAGCGTTTCTGACAACTCGCATGCTTGATGGCATAAACACTTCTGTGAGGCCAAATATGCTCAAGAGGTCATGTGATGCATTGTAAGATGTTATATTCCTTCAGGCACCACTTCTTATTGGATGTGATGTACGCAACATCTCAGCAGACATTCTTGAGATCCTTTCAAATGGGGAAGTTATAGCTGTGAATCAAGGTGAGTTTTTTGACAAGCTGTAAACTTGACACGGGTGGTGAAGACCTATTGAAATAATCAAACGACATTCTCAATAAGAAAAGGTGGTGAATACATCTAAGCTGGTTATCAACACTCCTACATTTGGCAAGAGGAGAACGTCCATGAACACCATGCTTTCTGATTCCTGAGGTTGCCTCCGTTCTATCATTGTTTACGTTGTGCAGATCCGCTTGGTGTTCAGGGAAAACGAGTAAGACAGCAAGGACTTACTGGGCTGGAGGTGAGCAATATTAACTCATTTTAATCTCATTGTCATAGAATTGACCCCTCTGATTCTGTAAAGTTTTGCATAACTTCCCGTGCCACATGTAACTGAATGTGATAAGTAATCATTATAAACCTGATACCTTTCAATCTGTCTACTGAGCTAAAACATAAACATGGTTTGCAGGTGTGGTCGGGACCGTTGTCTTCAGGACGTGTTGCATTGCTATTGTGGAATCGAAGTAGCAAAAACGCCTCCATCACCGCAACGTATTCTGACATTGGGATAGAGCATGGCACTAGTGTCGCAATAAGAGACGTTTGGAAGGTAGGACCGTCATCTTCCTATCCTTTTACCACTAATGTTTTCAGTAAGATTCTTTGCTTACGAAATGATGAGGGTTCTCATTGTGGACGGTGTTGACGTGCAGCATGAAACCATAAAGAAGGCTGTAAAATTGCAACAGATCACCCAAACGGTGCCTTCTCATGGGGTCAAGATGTTCGTTATTACTCCTACAAAACTCTGCGATTCAACGGAAGCTGAGAAACAAGATAATACACAAAGAACAGCTAATTTGTGAAGCCTCTGGAGACAATACATGAGCAGTCCATACATATGGCATATCTAGCTTTCCGGTATACTGTACAGTTCATAGGCAGAGCTTATACTCGCAAGAAGGGGTATGACACTCCCAATTGAATGTGTTGAATTTGTACGAGTAGAAATAAACTTTGAAGATCTGGGTCCCTGAAGTCCCTTCAAATCCCAAGGAATTTACGATCCGTATTTCAAAAGTCACATTTATCAAGATTCCGAATCTGCCAATAATATATTTGTCTCAATTATTCCTTTGTCATCATGCAAATCCAAAACTCTCCAGGAATCGTGCGATAGTGTATTCAGGGAATTAAGAATGCTAGGGTCCAAATGACGATGGAATTTCTCCATTGATGTTTAAAAATCGATGTCTCCATTGATATCTTGAGACTTAGGCCAATTGGACCTGATCAACAGCATCCTGAAATTAACCCAGGCTTTCCAAACTCACTCAACTCTCACACTCAAAAAAAAATTGATCATTAATTCTCCTTGAGAAGAAAGCTTGAAGTTTATTCTGCAATACGAGAAGTAGGGTACCTTTGAATCTAAGAATCTAGCCCTTCATCGTCTGGAATGCTCCAGTGTGACCAATCAATTTCATTGTCTTGAATCCAAAGGAACTACCTAAAATCCCAGATTCAAACAACCTTCAACATAGCCTAAAACACAAACTCAAGAATGTTCAAGAATGGTATGTCAAAAGAATGATCAAGAATGTTCAAGAATGGTATGTCAAAAGATCACAAAGCTAACCAAAAACTAAACAACTTTGAGAAAACTCAGCTATTCAAGAAAGCAATATCACTAGATAGTAATACCAACACCTAGTTAAAACAATCAACTAACCCCTTAGAGAAAACTAAGTTGCTCTAGAATGTCATGCCACTAGATAGCAAAACTAACAAAAAACTAGCACATGTAAAAAATCAACAAACACCTTCAAGAATGTAGCAAAATCAACCAAAACCAAGAGAATTACCTCAGCCCCTTTGAGAACAACCAGCTATTCAAGAATGTACAAGTCCCTAACTAGATAGCAATACTACCAAGTGAACCAAAACCTAATAAAGCCAATTAACAAACCCATAAGAGGTCTGTGACAGTGCCAAGACACCCAAAGCCACGACAGCTGCAACAGTCCCGGAAGGTCGAGACCCAGCGGCATCGTTTCCTTTGGGCGAAGGCGGCGTGGCAAGCGAAGGCGGCGTGGCAGGCGAAGGCGGCGAGGCAAGCACAGGCGGGGGAGGTGGGAATCCGAGAGGACCTGGCGGGGCAGCGATGGAGGAGCCGGGCGGGACAGCGGGGCAGGAGGCCGTGTCGACGGTGACGCCGCAGGCTGCGGGGAGGGCGTACACTTTGGTGACGTTCACGGCGGAGGAGGCGCCCAGCTGGGCTACCACTTGGCACAAGCAGCCGGGGTTGTTGGTGTTGAGGATGGCGATGGCGGAGCAGCAAAGCAGGCCGGGGGAGGCGGCCGTGCCCGTGACGTACGTGAGGCAGGGAGTCAACGTGCTGGCCGCCGTGGTGCAATTGCTGGTGGTCTGTGCACTCGCTCCCGATACCAGCAGCAGCAATATCGTCGACATCATCAGCCCACAGTCGAAGCGCAACACCGCCATGTCGATCGATCCCTTCAATCCACCCACTCTGTCACTGCACACGAAGATTGTAAAATTCCTTGTTTCCCGCACGGAGATATCGATCACAAGTTTCCGAGATGATTCAATTCTGCTCGGGGGATGAGGGAAAAAGAATGCCAAGCTGGGAAATTCAATGACACAAATTATTCCTGTTAGCAACACTACTGTATAATACTGTGAAGTGGGAATGACAATCCGGGAGTCAGAGAAAATGGCCCAGCCTGTGCTGAGCAATGGCTTAGCTAGCTAGAGAAATTGGAGATCTAGCTAGCTCGAGAGGTGCAAAAGATTCAAGTGCGTCGGGGTGGATCGATGAATCTAGTTGGAAGTAAAGTGCGCCCGTCCCATCCTGCCGCCCACTGATCGAGCTTCCTGGATGCTCAGGAGTCCGGGTTTATGGTATTTTTAAAAATGTTCCGATCGACGCGGCCGTGAACTTAGGTGGAACATTTATATTTATTAATTCCTCGTGCTGTATGCTGTCAGTTCATCACCGGTACTCAATAGCAGCCCTTTTTTCTTACTTTTTGAGAAAGTGCCAGGGTGGCGATCACTTAAAATTTGGTGAAGTATTGTGTTTCTACATTCATCCATCTTCCGGACCAAACAATACTTTTCAATCACATTCATACACTTTTTCATCCAAATTTGGCAAATTCCTCCACATTTTAAATAGAAATGAAAAAATTCTGGCAAAAAAAAGATTACTTTTTTCTAGCGAAAAGTAGACATTTATTTTGGAATGGTGCAATTTGGCTCTGTGGTGCCAAAAAAAAAGGGTTGCTCAATATTGTGTTGATTAACCCTTGTAGGATGGATTGGTGACCATCGAAACTATGGCTTTTGGAACCATGTGACATCATCTATTTTAAAACAACCAAAAATATCCATTGGAAATCAAACTACTCTAGAAGTTCTCCCCTTTCCACGCCTAATTCCAAGAATGAATAGTTGTACTTCTGTCCTACACAAGAGAATTCCTTGTTATCCATTGGATATAAAACGTCCTTGTCGATGTTTCATAGTTAAAGTCAAAACTAATAGAAAAATGCACCTATATAGCATTGTTTACCAGTATAGTAGGGGTGGGCATCCTTGAGAACTGAGGACCTGTAAAGCGAAACAAAAATCATAGTTTACGTTGTGCTAGTTCAACAAGAGGTTTACACTAAATAGGGATATTAAGGGGACCCATACTAATTAATTGACATTCCACACTGTTGAATGAGGATTTTTTGTGGGATTTTCCATTGTTTTTGCTATTAGCTATTTTGAAGCACCAATGTTAGTAGTTTAGCCTATTGGTTGCATTACGGTGTGCTTAAAGGATGTTATTGGTTACCAAATCATAAATTAGTGATGTTTTGGAGTGACCGGTTACCATGTTGGAATGTCACGTGAAGGTGATCTCATGAGTTGGATCCGTGGTAGTTGTTGAAGATTCAAAGTGGTGTCTAAGTGAGTATTTAGTTTCCTTCGTTGGAATTTTTCGAGACCCACTGTTGAGCAAAGCCAGTGTAAGTCCGTTTGGAGTGACTGATTTGGTTCTTTTTATGTAATTTGTTATCACAAATTCGCAATTAATATAAGCAGAATTAAGTTGCCGAATGGGATGCGTGCAATGTTGTATTGTGTTGAATGTTGTGGAGATATGTGTATCGTAGTTGAAGTGAAATTGATTAGGAATGTAATTATGTGTTAAATCCAATGGGGAATTATTTTGTATTGTGTGTGTGTCATATTGGGAAGCAATGTTTAACATAATTGATGTGTATGTGTGATTATTGCCTAATCGGGTGTGTAGAAGGTTAAGTGAGTCTTGTGTGGTGTCGTTGTAGAGTGTGTTAGAGAAGTTCTAACTAAGTGTGGAAATGTATGCCAAGTTGGAAGTGATTTAATACAAATCTTTTTGAATTGTGCAACCTAGCTAGGATTAAAATCCACTAGCTATTGAATCCTACTTAAAATTCTCCTTGGAACGAACTTATTATACCAATAGAGTAATTTCCAAATAGGTTATTATTCTTCTTCTACACACACTATATAAATATCTACATTTATTGTACATCAATAGTTATTGAAGTGTCTAAGGGATGTACATCATGTTTCAAGCGTCTATAGTTTTCTACAATCAATCTTTTTAATCTTTTGGCCCCCTTAATACCCCTATTTAGTGTAGTTGTATAGGCAGCCATGTTTCAGGAATTCTAAGCCTAAAACCCTTTATAGGTAAATCCCTCCTTAGGTAACCTAGAAAAGAATGACAACTTCTTTGAAGAATTGAGTGAGGGGTGACCAAATACCAATTACAAAATATTATGTAATTGTAACATGTTTGCAATACTATCCCTTCTAAACTAATGCTTACTTAAAATGAACAATCTCCAAACATGAGAGACTAGAGTAGATTTTGGATACATCTATTTCAAGCACTTTGAAAATTCACTTATATGAAGTCCACTAAATGCATCCTAAGAAGCTCTATACTTCCTTTTGAATGCAAGCAAGATCCAAGAGAAGCTTTTATAGTTCAATTATAGAAAACATGCTCAAAAACTTATTCAAATGATTTTAGATGTTGCTATTTTAATAGTACCTTATTTTGTAATATTGATAAAAAAAAATACAAGAAGATAATAAAATCCAAAGAGTCCTCGGTAGTGTCATTAATGGGTAGATTATGAATGTCTCAGAGATCACATTTTAGGAGTTACAAGAAATGGACAATGAGGTAGATCTTGGTAATTCATAAAAAAAAAATTTCTACTCTTTAACTAACAAGGGCATTTGGTGTTTCATGATTTTGGGACAAAGTTCTAAATAACTTCATGTTTTGATGTGAAGAAAAAGAGACTCTCAAACAAGAAGTTCTTACATCTAGATTCTTGTTAGACCATAAATTTTTTCACCTAAAGACCTCCAAATGTACATCTCTTTTCTATTAGGGACTCTAGGGGATTCAATCACTATAGATTATCTTTTTCTACTTCCTCTAATGATACTTATATTTGGATGAAGGAAAATTTTTACTTTTTGGTTTGATCAATTAGTTTTCAAATTTGGGTGAACAACTAGACTAGTGACATGTAAGTTAACCCCTAGAGTCTCAAGGCTTTTTGCTCTCAAATTGTTTAAAACTATCATTTCTAAATTAAAGATATTTTTTTAATATTTATATTTTTTGAGAATATTTAATTTTTTGGTCTTTTAAAATACTAGTATGAGAATAGGTTGAATTTTTTTCCAAAAACTAATGATATAGATTGTAAAATATTTGCATTTTGAAAGTGAAGAAAACATGGTTTTATGGCACCATGACAAATTAGTTTATAAGACTTTGAATCCTCGTAACTTAAAAGTTCTACATTTTTTTGTTTTGGATTAAATTTACTTTTGTTATGGAAAATTGAATTGAGAACAAAAGGAAATATATTTACATCATATGATTTTATTCTTTAAAAAATTGTTGAGTAAGTAGGTAGAAGTAGAGGATGAAATTTATTTGTTAATAGATCTAAGATGGAATCAAAACACACTAACTCCAACACTAAGATTTTTCTAACAATCAAAATTACCCCCCATAGAACTTTTATATGGTGAAATGTGTGAAAATTGAACTCAAAAATGAATTTAATACATTATTTGTCATAAACTTAAGATGTTGTGATTGTCCGCAAAACAAGATGCTCCCTAACTTTTTCATTACAAATCTAAATGGAATGAATCAAATATTTCCTTATAGAAAAATACAACCTATCAAATAAAAACATTGAAAATTTTATTTTCAATTTTGGTGGATTTCTTTCTATGCCTACTTTAAACTATATATTTTAAACTTTGTGAGGTATGATTTTTTCTATTGGGTACCAATTGAAATAAAAATTCTAAATTTCTACAAAGCTTATCTATTTTTCTATTTGGGAGTAGAGAACAAAAATGAAAATCATGTAAACTTGCCCAATTTTTCTATTTTGGAGTAGAGAACAATTGAGTTCTAATATATAAATCTATGCATGTCCTAGATTTTAGACCTTCATGTACATATATATTAAAAATTTGGCACTACCGTACATTGGAGCTAGATTCATTATGCCCCAATCAAAATCAATTCTTTTTGGTTTGAATTTCCATTTGATAACTCAATTTAGAATTTTTGGAAGTTCATTTTATAAGCTTCAGAATATTTCATGACCTTTAGAAGTATTGACTGCTTTTCCAATACTTAGAGCTTCAACAATACTCTTGGCTTTGGCTTCATGCTTTTTTTGAAGATTAAGATTATTTTCATTGATATTTTCTACACTATTTAATTACCACACATTGTAATTTCTGAAGATTTCATTAGATGCCATTTTTCATAATTTTTTTCATTATGTTTTAACAAATCTAACCCTAGCATAGAATAGAATTGCGCCACTTTAATGAAATGGATGATGACTATATTACCTACAATCCAATAATATAGAAGGAAGTTATTCACTAAAGGAATTACATTTGATGTTGAAGGGACTTTCTTCGCCATTCCATATAACTTCTATAATCCTAGAAAATATCAAGGTGTACTTAGACTACCAACATAATAGTACTAGTGCTTTGAATAGTAAGTTTGATGTAATTGAGAAAGATATTTCAAGTCATTATTGTCAGTCTAGTTCCCTTCAATCCATAATGACTCCTTATTTTTATCAAATTTTACTATCTTCATTCAATTACATAGAAAGTCTTTACAATGACCTTGCTTAGATAATAGTTATTTATTTTCATTTCAATAGTCATTGGAATGCCCTTTGAATGCCCTAGAATAAGACCCAACAAAATTTGATTCAATCCAATACTAGAAACCATGCAGTTTGAAAATTTATAATTAAATATTCACATAGCTTTCAAATTTATATTCTAAAGTCCTTTTAAATGCTCTTTAAATGTCCAAAAAGACCCCAACAAGGATTGAATCAAACCAATAATAGAAACAATGCACTTTCGTAAATTCATAGTTTATTCATATGGGTTCCAAATCTTACATGCTGAAATGTCTTCAAATGCACATTGAAATATCCACCAACACCTGAAAATAACTAAACCAGTCCAACAATAGAAACCATGATCAAAGTATGTGTACTTGGATGCCACTATGTACACACCCAAGCTCTGTAAAGTCACTCCTGTTAAACTGGCAATTATCTAGGACTTCTCATATCTTAACATTGCATTAATATCTTGCTTTGCCCATGATATGCAAATTACATTTCATCCACAAACATTGTGCACCACTAAGCTCCAATCTCCAACTCCATCAACTTACCCTCCAAACTCCAAATATCCAATGACATTTGAATTTCCATCTTCGTCCACTGCGCCATATGAATACTGGAATTGCGGCAATCTAATGACGTTTCGTGTCATGACGCTCAAGACTCCCATCAGGTCCATACAAATGCGTTGCCAGTCGCGGCGTCGCGACGGCCACGAGCTTACACCGCCGCGAGTTCGAGAATCCTGGTGCTTCCTCCATATCCACTTTCTCCCCATCCACGCCCTCCGGAAACGCCCAGTCAAATCCATGAAAAAGCCGCGCCAGCGACAACATCACCAGCGTCGTCCCCAAAACGTACCCAGGACACGCGCGCCGCCCGTTTCCAAACACATACAACATATCATCGGCCAACAACGTCGACCCGGCCGTCGACGACACCCATCGTTCCGGATCGAAGTCCAGGGGACGTTTCCAGACGCTTCCGTCGCGACCCAGCGAGAACAAGTTGATGAGAATGGTGCTGCCCTTGGGGATGTGGTACCCTGCGAGCTCGGCGTCTGCCATGGACAGACGGGGGAGCGTGAAGCAGTTCGCGGGGTGTAAGCGGAGCGTTTCTTTGACGATGGAAGTGAGGTAAGGGAAGTGGGGGAGGTCGGACTCTTCCACGATGCGGTGGAGGCCCACGACGGAGTCGAGCTCGGTGTGGAGCTTGCGCTGTATGTGAGGGTGGCGGAGGATTTCGGTCATCGCCCATTCGTTGGTGGTTGTGGAGGTGTCTGTGGCTCCCAACATGTCCTGCAATTCGATCTTGTGGCGGTGTTGGTGAGTGAGTAAATTAAAGCAGAGGCTCCAGTAATCATACTCTACATTAGATGTTCCATTGAACATACCTGTAGGAGAACTTTGATTTGTGTTTAAGTGTGTATCTATTGAAAATTAGTTTCTTAATTTGCAATTGTTTTATAGCTTAGTATAGAATAAATGTGCCAAATTTTAGATGACACAAGTTTCTAGATTAATTGTCGTAGAGAAACGGTTTAAAGGTTTGGTGAAAGGAAACTCGATCTCCCTTTAGTATGGTGAATGGAGAATTCTCATTAGCGTACACAGGAGAATTCCAAATGTCTGTCTATTGAATATATGAAAAATTTCAAAGTCAATGTCCAGGGATGATACAATTGGATATATACTAGGATACACTAGGAATGTGGACACCAAAGGACATTTGTCCAATTTCTATTGACACTAAATGACCTTAGTCGAATTTCTATATTGAATTTCGCCTGTGATAAATTTGGAGTGTACAGTACAGAAGCAAAGGTTTTGCTTTTGAATAGTGACGAATAACGTTGAGTTCTGGTTTCCAGACTGAAAGGTCTAATCGTAAATTCATTACTTTGTCGAATTTCAGTCTGAATTTCAAGCGGTGAGAATTCATTAGGACCCGAAATCGGAAATTACTCCAGTTCCTACTTGCAAGTCTTTTCGATGAAGACGAAGAATAACTCTGGTTCAAGTATAGGGAATTTTCGAATTCGAATAATCATATGTCAAAATTGGCAAATTTCAGTTACAATGGTAAAGTTTCAAAATAAAAATCTTTGATGTGATTCATTCAAAATAAAATAAAGTTCATGTTTAGTCCATGAACGGCTTGTCCATCTCAATTTTGGCAATCGGGAGTATGTGCCGAGGTACGAGCCAATTGAATTGACATTTCCACAGGCCACGTAATGTGAATGAAGAGTCTGTTGGGGTTGTTCTACGTACTGTCAGTGGCACTCTTAAGCTTGCCAGTATAACAAAATGAATCACATCACGCACAAAAAGAGATTCTGCAAGGCTCGATCCATGCATAATCGGTGGACTTACACTGATACAAGCCTTGATGGCGCTCTGATCAAGCTGGGGCTCCCCGTTGGTACCAGGAGTGTCTAGCATCGTGCTTATGATATCGTCCGGCTTTCCTCCTGGAAGTTTTCCTGATGCAAGGTCCCTGTGCTCTTGGATGATGGAATCCAGCACGCGGTCTTGGTGAGCTCGCACCTGAAAGTAATGAATCAAATAACCAATGACCAATATGAGTAGTCCAGTCGTCAATCTTATTTGAGTCCAGTTTTAAGGCTTTGTGAAAATGTAAGACTGATCCTTAATTCTAATTTGGCGCCAAAATTTACCATCTTGACATTTGAACCTAGTTTTTATCATAGAAATGGAATGCGTCACCTTGTGCATGTCTCGGATAGCACCATTTGGGTCAAACCAGTAGCCCAGAAACGGAAGATAATCCTGAATCGGCATGTAGCCCATGACGCGCAGCGCTTCATGAACAACGTGCTTCAGGTCGTGCATTCGTGAGCTCAGCTCCCCCACCAGCATTCGGCACATCACATTCAGCGAAAGGTCGGTGAACTGCTCCCGCATATCAATCACCTTGTACCAGAATTTCAAGTAAACTGGCAAGTAAATATTCCACTTAAAATAATGTAATAACTGTATTTGTGAAGCTGTGCAAAACTCGAGTGTAGACCCTTCAGTCCTAGTTTTGAAACAAGAACCACTTGTGCATCTCATTCTTGAGCAGTTGCCTTGAACACCTTTTGCAAAGGGATCTACACGTACTCTTTATAAGCGTCACCACACTCTACGCAATAAAAGACTGTAAACCCTCCCTAAGCATCATCATGCACACCACACATTTAAGACACATGAAGTAATATATGGGGACCCTTCTTAAGAAACGTCATTGCTAGAGACATTCCGGGAGATATTTAATTTTCCACGGGTTCCCCGTGTATTCTGCAAGCTAAGAACGGTCGCTCCTGCTAATTAAGTTCTTCAGTACATACTCATCTTTTTCAATCTGCGGTGGAGAAGGGATAAGGTTTTAATTAAAAATTGCAGTCTGAGTTAAGTTCTTGTCAAATTGAAGAGGTGTTAACTAACTAATTATTCTTATAGGTAAAGTTGTTACCTTCCCTGTCCTGGCGGCTTCTGCAATAACCCCCTTGATCACCCCCAAATTCTCCTCATTTCGATCCGCCCTGGTGTGCACCATCCGCTTGGGCGCCAAGATCTCATTCACACATAATCGCCTCATCTGTCTCCAGTGCGGTCCGTAGGGCGCCATGATGAAATCCATCTGGTCGTAGGCGATGAGTTTGGTGAACGTGGAGGGGGGGCGGGAGCAGAAGACATTGTCGAGCTCCTTGGTGACTTGGGAGATGAGGTCGATGGAGTCGATCACCACGGTGGGGCGCTGACCTAGGCGCAGGAACACAATGTGGCCGTAACGCTGCGCCAGAGCGGCCATGGCGCGGTGCGGGTGACGGCCCATCTGGAGAAGGTTGCCCACGATCGGAAGACCGCGTGGACCTGGGGGCAGGCGCCTTTTGGAATTGGGTGCCCTGAACAATGATATCGAGCTCACAAGTGCTAGTCCGAGGATGCATAATCCAGTCACGAAATAAAATGGATCCTGCAGAGAGAATTCCATTCTTGCTAGCTAACCCTTTTTTGCTCAACTGTAAGTTACTTGCTTGCGGCAGATTACAGTCTACAAACGAGCAGTTCGGTGTCGGTAACTGTAAGTAGTTGAGTAATTAAGTTGCTTCAGAGATCGACGTTCAACGGATATTTTGCAGTCTAGAAACTGTCAATGCAGGGAAGTAACTCAGTGCCTAGAGCTAGTACTTCACTTCAAGCTAGTTAGAGCGTGCATGCTAGCGCTGGGTTACCAATCAAATCACTAATTTGGATTGCTACAGAGAAGTAGCTGCGCGGCGCCAGCTTGATGCGTGACCATTGGTCAGTTATGGTGATCGATAACGAGCGCTTAGCTAGCTGGGGGGACTGGTGAAGCAATTTATTCATTTGGCAGTAACTGCAAAGCTGATACGTACCCAATGCTATGCACTGAGCGCACTTTGGGCATGAGTCCAATTAATTTTGCGTGGTTGTAAACGTGCCAAGTTGTTCGGGGAATCCGGTCCGAGTTCGAGTTGAATTTTTATTCACACAATGGTCACTGACCATGGGGATCACGAAGTTTACGCTGGTGAGAATGGTGAACCAACAACGTAACTGAAGGACAGTATTTATGCAAGGGTGCGCTGTGAACATGCGAGATTACGTGGGAAGATTTTCGGCATCTGGTGAAGGGGGCAAACCCAGCTGTTGATTGTGAAGGTCAATTATCATTTTTTTCCTGCCTGGGTACCGGTGACCCCATAGAGAGTCTGGTGCAGGGCCTGGTGGGAGGGAGAATGTAGATTAGTAGCTTTTGATGCTAATGAATATTGCCTGAAGTTACAAGACTCCACAGGAATTCAATCAGAATCTTTCATTTTCGCGAGGCTTTCCATTTCTTCCCATCTTGACTGGAACTGATTCAGAACCTTCGCACAATTGCAAAATCATGAAGTACCAAGGCACCAAGAAATTCACAATCCTGAGGAATTATCAAAAGTGAGTGTACTTGGATGTATTTCATCCGTTTCATATAGCTCCCCTGAGTCTAAAAATGTTCATTATCCACGCGTTAGATGCTGACTCTGTTGCCGAGCTCTATGAGGGGTACGTTGATCGAACAGATAACGGGGTCTTCTCTTTGTCATGATTGGCCTAAGATCTGAATTATTTATGTTCCAATTTTCAAAGTAAAGGGTGCATGATTAGCTAGGAGAGCAAGTCTTCTCCAGATCTTCTCATGTACTACATCCACGCATTCAGGCTTGCAAGCGGGTCACAGCTCAAGTCAATTATCATACAAGAAGACCGACGTGAGACGACCAACAAGACCAACGCATTCACACTATCTTGAGGTAATGCGGCTCATTCAATCTTTGGACCTAGGCAAAGTCTGAATACTTTCTAAGTATAAAGAAAACTCCCAGGAGAAAATATCACCTGAGCATTTTTTGTATGTTTCTAACATCCAATCAGGGAGAACCGGAGAATTCATTATTGAAATGACACAAGAATATCTTCTCCTTCAATAACTGTATACTGTTGCGATTCAAAGCACCAAAAATTGTGACATTCAACCGACACTCAACTGCACAGTCAAAGATTTTAGAATTGGGATTTGTATATAGACTTAGCCACTTAGGTTAATTTCAAAGCCTACGGATTCGTGAAGTCCATGTTGAGGCGAAGTTAGACAAAATCTTACCCCAATTTTGTGCTTGTTGACTAGCATTTGGTATACTGACTACTGTCCAATTTGCAATTGTTGAATGCTAAACGACTACCGAATTGTTTGTTCAGCATTCATCTTGCAAGGACTTCAGCTTGGAATTATGGAGTGCAAAAGGAACCTAATAGGTAACTTGTTGAGAATGTGATTATGCTGGAGTGTGAAGTGAAGGAGCTGGGAAACAAGTGAAACTCTTAAGCCTTGGCTGGTACAAAAATGTGTGAGGGTTTAAGCAGATCCACTGTTTACATGATCCCAAGTGCTTCATTTTAGATATTTATAATAAACTCTTGGTGAGAAGTACCTACTTTTCCATCAGCAGTGTTTTTTGAAAGCAAAAACATCAGGAATCCAAAGATCACCAACTCCAAAATTATTCAGTAATGTCAAGGATGACTTGGACTCTTTTGAGTGTTCTTAACCCCGAAATGCCCAAGGCACCATATTCTGGTGTTTCAAAAACTTTGAAGTTAAGTAAAACCCAACCAAATTGCTATTATTATTAGTTTACATTTTTGGAGAATTCTTTTTGAAGTCTAGTTTTAGGATCAAAAATTTGATTTAAAAAATAAAGGATTATAATTTTTCTATTGAAGATTTTGTGCAAGGATGCCCATTGCAATCTTGACTTCCCATAGTGTTGAGGGCTCATGGAAATGAGCCTCAAATACACTAGATCTTGGAGGCAAAATCACATTAGAAATTCATTTAAAAAAATTGTAGAATAGATTTTGCACAACCATAAATTGATTGGGGTTGTGCATGCTAAGCCCTATAACCTTGTATTTTTTTAGTGACCAACTTTTTAGAGTTGACATGCAAAAAGTGAATTGAAAAATTTTCATAGTTTTTACACCCTCATGATCAAACATTATAATCTTTCAATTTGTAAGTGATATTGTTATGTTTTTTTTTCCTATGTGATCTCTAACATGTTTAGTTTGAATTTGTACGGTTACAATTCAAAAGAAATTGGTACAAATTATGAAAATGTTGACTTTTTGTTCAATTTAGAGCAAATTTCAAGAAGCTCTAAATAGGCCTTGGGCATTTAGGGGTTAATCCCCAAAAGACAGGCCTATGACCACTATTAGGGAATTGAGACTTCTCTCCATAAACTCCCATTTTGCAACTATGTATGAATGACATTTTTATACTTATTTTCCAAAATGCAATCACATGTTTTTTATAATTCATAAAACTTTCAGATTTTCTAATGAAAATCTGAAATTAAGGTCAATTTTTTTATAAAAAGTGGCAAAAAAATCCTGTCAAATACCAAATTTGCTCAAAAAATCTGAATTTTTTTAAAGGTGTAGATTATATTGAAGAACATCATGTGCAAATAGATATACCATGTCATTCTAAAATTATCCCCTAGTATCCCATTGTTCCCTTAGGGGACAATATGGATTTGCGACATGCTCCTATAGTCTCAATATTTGTCTTAATTTTTTAATTCAAAATTTTTGGGGAACATCAATAAACACATTAGTTTTCTAGGAATAGAATTTTTATCTCAATTTGGACCCAAGAGCAAAAATGCAAAACTTATGGCACGAGAAGCCCAAATTATTAATTTGGGAGGCAAGAAAACAAACACAAAACTAAACTTTGAATTATAAGTTTTAATAATTTGTTTCTCATTGATTGTATTTTTAGCTACATGGAAAGATTGGATTCATTCCATTTGGATTAGTAATGTGAAAGTTATGGACAATCTTGTCTTGTGGACAATCAAAGCATTTTTTTGAAAAGAACTTGTAGGATTCATTTATTTTTAGAACTTTTAAGAATTGAGTTGTACATAATTAAAATTCATTCTAATACAAAAAAAAAATAGATCTAGCTTATACACCGTAACCCTTAAAGTCCCAATCCCCTATGGAGACTCTTGGGATTTTGCATAGGCTTGTGTGACATCAACTTTTGACATAAATTTCTAAAACTTCTTCTAAAGATAGGAAATCACATTAGCTTTTTAGGACTATGATTTTTATTCAATCAGTGCCTCAGAGCAAAAGTTGTGCCACCTTAAGTTCCAAAAGCAGTTCACTAGGCAATTATACAAAATAAATAACAAATAAATTCATTTTTTTTATTTTTCATTTTTTTTCTAAAAGGCTTATTTTTGTCTATATGTGAAGCTTTGGTTCATTCCATTTGCCATTAATGATGTGAAATTTATGAAACTTTTTGTTTTAAGGACAATCCTCACATCATTTTGAAAAAATAACTTGTTGGATTCATTTTGAACTCAACTTTTACAATTTGAGAAAAAAATTCCACATAGTTGACTTTGTTTGTTAGAACAATTTTGTTGTTGGAGTTAGTGTATTTCAATTCCATCTTAGAACTATTAATGATTTAGTTTTTCCTTTTATCTACTTTTGCTTCACAACTTTTTTAGGAATGAAAATCAATTATTTAAGAAAAAGTTTCCTACTCTCAATTCAATTCCTCAATATAAAAAATTTAAAATTCAAATCTATACCACAAAAATTTTAGAATAAGAAGATTCAAAGCCAAATTATGTAATCAAACAAGGTGCCAAAAAACTTGTTTTTTTACTTTAAATGCAAATATCTTGCAATCTACATAGTCAAAGTTTTTGAAATTTCTTCCACACATTCTTCCACACTTACATTAGTCTAGTGCAAGATCCCACATTTAAATACGAAGAAAAAAAACAATCTGTATAATTTTTTTCCTCTTTGCAATAAAAATGGCTCTTTTGAGCATTAAAGGAAATATGGACCCTTCACAAGGTTGTTTGATTGCATGAGAATGTGCAATTATAAAAAATAATAATAATTCATTCATTAAAATTAAGTGTAAAAAATATTTTTTGACCTACTTGATGTATCACATAGGACTTAGGACTAATTTTTTAATTAAAAAAAAAAAATCTTTTTTTATCCTGTAGATTTGCACATTTGCCAAAAAGTCAAACGACCCTCTCTAGGGGGCCAGATTTTCTCTAATGGTGTTTTTTCACGAAAAAAAGTCCTTTAGACTTTAGGGGTTAATCACTCACTGCAGCTACAGTACTGTAGTGAAGGTCACTTTTGCACTGCCCAAAGTGAACTAAGTTGGGGAAAACCCCTGATTGCAGATGGACATGCAGTGCACTGCAGAGTTTCTCTCCGACTACTTCAATTACACCCATGATCTAAACCACTTGAAATGAACGCATGTTGTACACTTTACAGTAGTTACCAGCCCTTTTTTTTTTACTTTTTGAGAAAGTGCCAAGGTGGAGATCACTTAAAATTTGGTGAAGTATTGTATTTTTACATTCATCCACCTTTTGGACCAAAAAATACTTTTCAATCATATTTATACACTTTTTCATCCAAATTTGGCAAATTCATCCACATTTTAAATAGAAATGGAAAATTTATGGCAAAAAAAAAAACACTTTTTTCTAGCAAAAAGTAGACATTTATTTTGGGATGGTGCAATCTGGCCCCGTGGTGCCAAAAAAAAGGGGCTGGTAGTTACAGATTATGGGTGCACGTGCCTTCTACTAGTTGTTTTTTGCAGTCATTGAAGAAGAACACAATAGTGAAATTAGGTTGCTTCTTGACATTTGGCACTATATAAATATTTCTTGTTACTATACGAGGATGCACTACTTTTGAATTAGGTATGATTATAATTGGGACTCATGAACCTTTATGTATAACAAATGGAAATATTTGTAGACATTTTTGTTGACTTGGATGACTTGGAAAGCAACTTCTTGAGGGTAAGGCAACCTAATTGTTCAGGCAACCTACCTTCTCTATTTTACGTAGGTTGATCTTAAAAGGACAAATTGGTAATGATGGAAATCATCCTTTTTCAAATTGTCTGACATCATCCACTTCATAAAAAATAAAAAATAAAAATATTCATAGTAGGTCATTCAATCTACTCTGGAAGATCTCACCTATTTGTACAACATTCCAAGAATGAACATTTGCACTTTTTTCCTACATAGGAAAATTCTTTGTCACCCATTGGACAAAAAACATCCTCAATATCGTTTTCGTTTTAGGGTTTTAGGGTTAAGCGTTGATCTATAATTTGGTATCTTCCTTCAGTTACGTTACCGGTAAGTATAGTTATTGTTCAACTGCAGCGTTCACTAACCACCAATGCTACAGCAGTCAAATTCTGAAACCCGGACTTGTTGTGTTTTTAGAATAGAATTTTTAAGTTGAGATACACCCTGCCAGTTTTGACCACGGAAGTTGGGCACCAAGACCGGGGCTCATCTCGCCGCCACTGCTTACGGTCGAGCTTATAGTTGTGTAACGAGCCTCTTGCGGAGGTCCAGGCAAGGGTGAATGTAAAAAAAAGCCCCCTATTTTTGTGCCGTAACAACTTTAAAATTAGCAGCTTCCCAAGCTAATTCGGGGCCTCTGATTGCAAATATGAACTCAAAATTTGCAAAAAAAAATTTGCACATCAAATAAAAGGTTCCTGCATTTTCACCAGGGGTAAAATACGGGGCCAAAAATGCCTCCACAAGAGGCTCGTTACACAACTATAAGCTTGACCCCTGCTTACTGATAATGCCTCACTGATGCCGGATAAAAGTATGTTTACACTTGGTGTAAAAGAGTGTTTTTACTAAAGGTTTTAGGAATGAATTTAGACCTATTTTTGTACTAGATTCACATTGCAAACATCACTCATAATACTAAGGGTAAACATACTTTAATTAAGGTAGAAGCACCAATAGTCAATTATTTAAGCAATTTTGGAGCAGATCATGCAAAGTATGAGGTGGTGGAAATTTTTCCCATGTAGGAAGATAGGAAATATGGGGACAGCAAAATTTTCAGAATTTTATTCCCAAAATTGAAATTACTGTGAATTTTGGGAGCCAAAAAAGTGCATTTCACTAGTAGCTAATGTCTAGAGTCTTTCAATTCCAATCATTCAATATTGCTCACTACTTTGAGACATGTGTCATAAGCTTACTAACCTTGAAAAGGACAAAAAAACACATTCCAATCTTGAATTTCAGCCTAAGGTTGGAAATAGCACACCCTATAGGTTGGACACTAGGCGTGGTTGACAATTGGTGCTTCTATCGCAATGATAATTTGAAGCAAAGGGCACTATGTTGTTTTTTGTGGACAAGTTTTCACTAGTTGGATACAAACAAAAGATCATGGTGGTTGTTTTCATGAAGAAAATTTTTCATTTTCTTTGGCCAATATTGCTAGATTACTGGGGGGGGTTTAAACCAATAGTCAAATTTTATCTACATATCACTGAATTTTGATATGGATATCACCAAGTACCACAAGAATATTGAAGAAATAAACAAGCTATTCTTCTCTAAACTGATACAAAAAATCAATGAAAGGGTACTAGTGTTCAAATTTTTTTGAAGCTCCCTTGGTTCATTTCTCCATTCTATGGAAATTGACTTGTTTTTCTTAAATGATCATTGGTAGCATCCTCTCAACTAGGAAATTCTATCTCAATGATTGAAGGGAAAAACTAAATTGTGAATAGTTATGAGATGGAATTGAAATATACTAATTTCAATAGTGAGATTATTTTAGCAAAAGATCTTAACCTTGTGGAACTTTTTCTTTTGAAAAAAATGTCAAAAATGGATTAGAAAATGAATCCTTGAAGTTATTTTTTTGAGAAAATGCTTTGATTACTCGAAAAACAAGATTGTCCATACCTTTCACATCACTCATCCAAATAGAATGAATCGAATCTTTCTATCAAGATATAAATAGAAACTATGAGGACAAAAATAAAAATACTTTATTTCAAGTTTTGTTTTTGTTTTTGTTTTTCTTGCCTATTGAACTAAAATTTGGGCTAATCGTGTTATAACTCTTGCTCTCAAGTACCAATCGAAATAGAAAATACATCTCCAAAAATCTAATATGTTTCAATTTATCTTCATAAAAGTTTCAAAAAATCACAAAAAATATGAAGATTATAAGAGCTTGGCTAAAATCCATTTTGTCCTCCAAGGGGACATTAGGATTGTAGGGATTAATCTGAGTCCAATAGTCAGGTCTAGGCCAATATCCATCCTAGCAAATTTGATACCCTATCACCTTATTCAGACCTCTTGTTCCACCTAAGTAGATATTTGTTAGTCATTCCTATCTTATAGCAATTGAAATCCGCCAACTATAGGAAGGAAGTGGTTAAAATATTTAGTTTTTTCCTATAAACCAGTTGATTATTAGCCTACCAAATTTCTCTTTGTTTTTACATCTTTTGTTTTTAAAATGCAACTAGGTTTTTTCCCCAATTCCATTGGCCAACTTTGTACTAGCTCTTGTTTTTTCCCGACCATTGAAGGGCACCTAATATTTTTTTTTAATTTAAATTTGATTATTTAGCCTTGAAATGTTGCAAAGTCCAATTAGCGGTCAATGGATGACTTCAAGATTATTGTAGAAATGAAGATCAAACCTATTGGTCTAGTAATCGGATAATTTTTGGCAAAATACCTTGGTGGTAGGTCTATCTTTTTAAGGTTAAGTCTTTGGATAATCATTGAAGTCTATTTACTTTTTCAATGGTTAGAAAAACAAGAAGCTATGCTACAATTTGAAGCTTTGTTCTCATACAGTGGACTAACAAAGTTTGAGATCTACCTACTTTGACTCTCATACAAATACCCTATCTTCAAATACTATTCTTATGCCATTTCATTCTTCTACAATTTCAATCCAGCATACCAAATTTCATTATAAAAAAATAAAACTCTGTTTTTGATAGATTTAGAAAATTAAACTACATGTTGATGCATAGAATACTATCATTGATGAACTTCAAAATTCAATTGTACGCATCTATTGGAGGCATTTATAAACACATCACTCCTTTAAGAAAAATTCCCAAATTCCCACTTTAGAAAGTTCAATACCACGGGAATGTCGCTCACCTATATGTCAAATGTACTCCATTTGTTCAAGTGTTGATTTCAACAACAAGTTCATTAATTATTACCTTATGAGTTGAATCAAAACTTAGTCCAAAACTTACACCCCCATTGAAGGTGCAAAAGATTTCATTTCAATAGACAAGTGTAATAAAACCCTAAACTAATAAAACTTCAGACTTTCTTAACCCTTGACCCCTAAACGTCCAGATTCATCTACAAAATTGACGATTTGAGAAAAATCATTATAAAGTGCTATTTGGAAGCATATTTTGGAATTGATACACAAATGAAAGTTGTAGATTGTGATTTTTATATTCTATCTGTATAGTTAGATTCACCAATTCTATCACCAATATATTTTTATAAATTTTGAGAGAAAAATTCCAAAATTCCTTCAAAATTTGATTACAAGCAAAATATTATTATTTTTTGAGTAAAATTTGTTGGAATGGATTTGAAATGAGGTTCTCTTCACATGGTGATTTTTTGAAATTTTTGTATTCTTCCTATCTATGACCTCATTTTCACTAATCCAGTTTAGAACTAAAGTCAATGTAGTTTGACCACTTGACATACTTGCACATTTGTAATTTTAGAAAAATAGGAACTCTAGTAATACCAAATTCAACCCTTAGATAGGACAAAAACTTGATAATGTATCTTCATAAATTAAAATAACTTTCATCCAAGTAGTTAGGAGGATGAAACTAGTGTTTCAAATTGTTCATTGTCTAGAAAATGGACGTTGACACATGTAGGAGTTAAACGACGTTGAGGACATTTTTTGTCTGATGGATGACAAAGAATTTTCCTATATAGTGCAATTGTTCATCCTTGGAATTTTGTGCAAAAAGGAGAGATCTTGCATAGTTGTTTGACCTCTGATGAGAGTTTTTTTTTTCTTTTTAAAGTAGATGATGACACATTGTTCCAAATGGGATGATTTCCATGGTCACCAGTTTGTCCTTCAAGAGTTAATGATTACTACCAGTGTCCAAATTACGCCTTCGTTGGGGACTTCAAAGTTCAAGTAGAAATTGGGGGTTTGAAAACTTGAGTTTACCCTTCTTTCAAGGTGAGGAAGCCACCTCACTAAACAAATTCCCCAAAGTTCCAGTCATTGATTTTTGGGAATTATTGAACCATTTGGGAATCTACTATTTGAGGTGGCCTCCTGTCCTTGAAATTAGGGCTGAAACTCGGGTTATCAAAATTCCAGACCAACTTCCAAGTTCCAACTCCAGGTGCCCAAGTTAATCCCCCATACAATCCGAAGCCCACAGTGGAATCTCGGCAACGATCCCCCAAAGTCTGTCCGCGAATCTGCAATACCCCCGATTTCCTTCAGTCAAACCTGCGGCACAACCACCTTCAACTTGTCGTCACACATGACTGCTTCACCATCGCCATTCCTGACTGTCTAATTACCTACTTGTCTTTGTCGATTCGCCAGTTCAAGGACAGTCGTATATCGACCAATTCAAAGTCGATCAATCTAGTGCACAGACGACTGATCGATCGCTGTGCATTCGTGCTCCCAGTGGAGCTCGCATTTTGTGACATTTTGTGGCATTGTGCGGAGGGAGAGTTTGCCGGCTCTGGAGCGAACGGGAGGAGGCTTTGCATCGACTGAAGCATCCCTGAGTAGCATCCCTGAATTAGATTGAGTAGCTCCTTGTTTTCTAGAGAAACGAGCCAGTTCAGTTTTACAGGAAGAGAGCCTCTCTCGTAGTGTAGCTCCTTGTTTTGTTTCCGTAGCTATGACAGTGGAAGGGATGGATCCCCAGAGTGGATACTGCGCCAGGACCAGCGTGTATCACAGCAAGTTAGCACCTGCCGAGGTACCTTTGCATTCCACAGACTTGGTGACCTCCTTGTTCCCTCCGAAGCTGAATCGCAGGACTGTGGCGGTGGTGGATATTCGAACGGGGAAGAAGCTCACATATGGCGAGCTCGAGGAAACTGTGGGAGTGGTGGCCGCGGGGCTGTGGCAGCACCTCGGCATCCGAAAATCCGACGTCGTGGCCGTGCTGTCGCCGAATTCCATCGAGTTCGAAGTGCTGTTCCTCGCGATCGCGTCGCTGGGCGCCGTCACCACCGCTGTCAATCCCTTGAATACCAACGTCGACATTAAGAAGCTCATCCGTGGGACAGGTGGGGATCCTTCTCTCCTCTACCTTCTCTATTTCCTTTCAATTCGCGCACAAGCTAGTTCCAGAGATTGGTGGGCTAGCATTTGCGGGTAATCCCATACTAGTAGTACAACCGTTGCAGCATTTGCAACAACACACTGTTGCGTGAGAAATCGTAGTGTTTTCTTTACTTAGCTCGTAGTGTAGGTCCTTGTTTTCTTTAGCTAGAACTGGATCGTAAACACTATCGTACTTCCAAAATTTGAATCAAATTTTGTAAGGATGACAACGTGACCATCCATTTGAATGAGCATGTGAAATTGGGTCATGATACTGTGCATCTAATTTGGTAGATTCATATAATAGATATGTTAGAATGCCATAATTTCCCGAAATTGTCGGGGTGCGTTTTGAGGAATCAAGGCAGTTTTGAGTCGCGCAACTGAAAAACAAGAGCCTTGCTGAACCTCGTATCTATAAGTATTTCTAGATTTCGAACTGGACTCTAAAATTCAAGGTTTGAGTTCATCACCCGAAAACCCATACGAGCCCTCGAGAGTGCTAGTTTTCAATGTTCCGGACACTTGAATACACTAGTCTTCAGAGTTTTGAGCTTTTGCATGTCACATTTTCGGCACTATGATATCATTCCGCCATGGCAACCAGTTTGACCATTGTTGTGGAAAGTACTAATTTGGAGAGTTTCGAGCTCTCGAATATCACATTTGGTCGCCATTTTAACGAATTCGCCCATTGTTGGTGGCATGCAGGTGCGAAGTACATTTTCACGGTGCCCGAATTGTTGACCAAGGCGGAAGCCACCGGTCTTCCCGTGGTTCTGATCGAAGACGCCACACCACCAAACGCCACTACCAAGCCTGTGCTTCTTCGTTACTCGGATCTCCTCTCCACAGATGCGAAACTCCCCCCTCGCGCACCCCTCTCAAAATCAGACCCCGCGGCCATTCTCTTCTCCTCCGGCACGACCGGCGAGAGCAAAGGCGTGGTGCTCACGCACGGCAACTTCATCGCCATGTGCGCCGTGGTGACTTCCGCCCAAGTGGACGGCGGCTTGAACCTCGTGGTCCTGCACCTCATCCCCATGTTCCACATCTTCGGCCTCATGATCAGCGTGAGCAGCATTGCACGGGGCGTCACGGTAGTGGTGCTGCCGCGCTTCGACTTCCTGGAGATGCTGGGTGCTATTCAGAGGTACAAGGTGACAGCGTTTCCGCTGGTGCCGCCCATTCTGATGTTAATGATCAATCAGGACGTGGTGGAGAAGTATGATATGACGTCGCTGAGGAGTATTGGATGTGGAGCTGCGCCGCTGGGGAAGGAGCAGCTGGACCAGTGTGCCCAGCGCTTTCCCAATGCTAAGCTCATCCAGGTACGGCCCCCCTGGCTTTTTGTCTCTCAGCCCGTTGATTTTTTTCTAAAATTGTTACAGGGGGACTCGGTTTTTTGTGGATCTTCTTCTCATTTTTGAGGGGATTACAATGCACTGAGAGACGGACTGTTTGGATACGGTCTGAATTAGTTATGAAGTTGGGGATTCCTTTGCTGTAAGAAACGTACTGTTTGGATAGGGTTTGAATTAGTTACGAAGTTTTGAAGTTTTGCTCATTGGGTGATAAAAAAACGGTCGGTAGGTTATCATTGTTTGCTTACTACACATGATCTGAATTATGGAGTTTTTGATTTGTCTAAATTTTTGGTGGATCTTCTCCCCATTTCTGAGTGGTTCCGATGCACTAGGAAACGTTTGGTTTGAGTGTTGTATGAATTAGTTATAAAATTTTGAAGTTTTGCTCATTGGGTAATAAAAAGTTGTAGGTAGGTTTTCATTCTTCTAGCTACTAATCGTTTTCTTACTTCTTTTGTTTTCTTAGATGACTAAATAAATTTGTTGCGAATCTCCCTCCCATTTTCAAGGGGATTTCAATACACTAAGAATGTACTATTTGAATCCCAGGGGTACGGTTTGACAGAATCGTGCGCCATGGGGTCAGTGACGCCGGCAGATGGAGCCGAGTTTGCTGACCATTTTGGCTCGGCTGGAACCCTGTCTCCCACTTTGGAAGCTATGGTGGTGGATCCTCTTACAAACAAAGCAGTGCCTCCGACCAAGCAAGGGGAGCTTTGGTTGCGGGGACCCACAATCATGAAAGGTATTAACGAAAACACAGAAAAGTCTTCGCACTAAATGGAGTATGTAGGACCTAAAATGAACCGACTCTTAACTTACGTTAGTTTCAAAAAGTGTCAGACATATTTCTCTCTCTAAGAGAAAATCGAATTGGTCTTGTAGTGTCAATAGCTGTGACTTTGTAGAATAGAGTTCACCCTTTACCGTCACAACATTGACATCTAAAATGCACTTGATTACATGGAGATCTAAATCGTTGAGCTGAAAGAAAGAACTAAGTTGCTCATTGTGCAGAGTATCTTGGAAATCCGAAGGCCACAGCTGAGACAATCGATAAGGAGGGTTGGCTGCACACAGGCGACCTTGTTTACTTCGACGCTGATGGTTATTTGTACATTGTTGACCGTCTTAAGGAGCTCATTAAGTATAAAGCCAATCAGGTGTGTGGGGATCCATACTCTTGATAACTCATGTTCTTTCTGGTGGCACAGAAAATATTTCTGTTACATTTTAAAGTCCATCTGATGCCACCCCTCAAAAAAGTTGTGTCTGATTGTGTCTGATTCTGATTTATTTTGATTCTGTTTAGTATCTTCTTATCGTAAACATATCACCCAAGGATCCCAGTTGACTCCCCTTCAAAGTTTGATAGCTTAAGCGAAAGAAAGATATGCGACTCGCTTAGGTTGCTTCGTTGCTACTAAGAATGCTTGTTATGAGAAATGCACATTGGTTTCTCTTTATTTTAGAGTTGTGGGTTGCACGGATGCTAAACCCTAAGCCCTTCTGCATTCAATCTTTGATGCACTTTCCAAATGTTTTTGTAACTGATTGTTTCCGGAATCGTTGGCTGAGCTACAGGTAGCCCCTGCAGAATTGGAGTCCTTGTTATTAGGTCATCCTGGAGTGTTGGATTGCGCAGTCATACCGTGAGTATCTTCTTCGCCTCGTACTGGAACCTTCCCATGGTCAATTTTAAAATCATTCCAGGAACAAATTAAGTGCAAGTCTTGTGCATATTATCGACCTTCAAGAGATGGCAAGCTCACGTAAGTCATGGGATATAAAGTTAAATTGTAATATCGAATCAACGTCCAAGTGTAATTTTTTGGTTGATTAGGTGGCCTACATTTAATTGACTGTAAAGGATTATAATGAATCTCGCCTCTCCACCGAATTTTTTTGTGACACAAATGCATTAAGTTAAATGGTCGACTTTGCATTAAGAAAGCAGCACCTTAACCTGACTATGTATCCAATCCAACAAAAATGTGCCTAAAGTATACTTTCTGGGGCAAGAATGCAACTTTGCGGTACAGATGTTAACTTCTTTTCAATTAGACGTTTGCACACGTCCCCAGGGATACATTCTTGTCCTAGGATATACGCCCTAGGTACATTATATTCGAATTGGCTTCGCTGTTTTGCTTACGGTGCAGCTACCTTATGTGTAAGTTATGTGCACATCTTATGCAAATTATGCGCTAATTCCAGGCGTTTTCCAGAGTCTGCACAAGCTATTAATCATCTACTTCCAATTGTATCGTAGTTCTGAAATCGTTCTGCTGGCTCTCATCAGGGCAGTGTTTGGGATTTCTAATTGTAATTAGAACAAACTGGTATTAGTAGGTTTCAATTATGGAGCAGAAACTTAAATTGTCATTTCCTTTGCTGAACCTACAGATTCCCAGATGAAGCCGCTGGAGAAATCCCCATGGCGTACATTGTCAAGAAGCCAGGAAGCGCCCTCACTGCTGAGGAGGCCATGCAGTTTGTTGCTGAGCAGGTGGCCTCCTACAAGAAAATCCGGAAAGTGGCCTTCATTGACACGATTCCCAAGTCGGCGGCAGGCAAGGTGGAACGACGCAAACTCGTGGAGCTTTCACGCCTTCAATCAAAATTGTAGATCACCCATATTTGCATACTGAATTTTTTCTCAAAGGTACTCTAAGTTTTAGTTGGTTCTTTTTACAAACTCAAAGGTTGAATATTGAAAAAATTTCTTTACTGCATAACTTTCAGAAGCCGGATATGCCATGAAGCACTGAGATTCATGAACTGTATCATCACAAAGTGTAAATTTATGAGCTAACGGAAATTTCAAAGTGATTGTTCATCAATTAAGTAAGGCACCTTAAATCGTCAATGTAGGTGTTTCGGTGACTCCCGTGTAAGAGTAAACTTGCCAATCACAGGCAAAATTCAAAAACTTCTCTACAATAAAATAGAGAATTGAATGCTCTGAAATTTAGTATGATTATTAAATGACATGTTGAGATTCACATTCAAAAAACAAAATGCAAAAAGATTTCTTCCTACAAATTTTATTGCAATTTAAAAGCAATGAGACTGAAATCTAATTAAAACTTTCTTACAACCATTTACTGCACAGTTGAGTTTTTTGAGGTCCGAGGTCTAGGGGAAGGTGGTGACCAAGAGTTTCTTTACAGAAACTTCAGTCATCGTGTTGTCCGGATACTGTCCAGTTACTAGGACATTGGATGTCCAGTTTTTAGATCTGTCCAATAAAATTTTCTTCAACCAGATTAGCAAATTGTAGTGAAAGATCTCGCAACTAGAATTTGAATTTTTTTCTATTTAGAGAATATATTATATAAATTTTTTAACACAACACTTTGTGGCTCCTACAATGGGTCATAGACTTGGCAAAAAACAATATATTGGGAACCTTGAACCATTAGAGAGTGATGCATGAATACTTTGTAGTGGCACCCTTGAATAACCACTTTGAAAAAAAAAATACTCAAGTTCTAAATTAGAGATTGGCAATTTCACATGAAATTTGATTTTCTATTTGATATGTAATATGAGTTTGTTTTAAGTAGTTTTAAGGTGCCACTTCTTTATGTGGAGATTGATCACTACCTTGTAAATATTATGATCATTCCTTTGTTTTGAGCTATGTATCCAAACTTAAGGCTCTTGTTGGTTAAGTCATAATTGTTTGATTACAAAGTGCATAGGACAATCTAGAATAGTTTTGAGGCAATGTCTCAATAACTTTGGTAAGAGAATCTAGATTTTTTTTGTACAATCTTAAACTTGATCATGCATGTTGAGTGGGAGGAGTTACCAATAATTTACCCTTGTGAAGAAGACATACAAATGTTGACTACTTACTAAGCATGCATGTTTTCAACAATGAATGTCAAGCTCAAGTCTATTTTTTGGGTTGTCATCTATAGTCAAGAACAATTGGTTCTCATTTAGTATAGAATGTTAGGATAACATATACATCAATTATAAAAAATTTCAACATATCCCTAACATTCTTCAATAAGATTCTTGAAGTAACATAGAAGGGAAAGAAATTTGGAAGGACAAAGAGTAAGATAGGAAAACCCATACCCGTTTGTTTAAGCAAATTGGGTACTTTGAGCAATCTATGAAATTGAAGAAAACACTCATGGGATTAGTCTTTTAATGGACAGTGCAAAGATGCCATAAAAGTCTAAAACAACAATATAGAAAGTACACTATTGTAGTTCAAAGATAGGACTCATATTAGGCTCCTATAATTGTTTGTAGGCCAATACTATAGTTGCTTGATTTCATTCCTATAGCAAAGACTTTCTTGACACTTGATTGAGTGCTACTATAGTTAAATAAGTGAGAAAATGGACCCTATATCAACCCCTACAAGACGTTGATGTCAACCCTATTGTCATTGCTAAACTTCCAACCAATGTTGAAAATACACTTGTCGAGCCCCAAATTACAAGCCTCGGAAATCATATTCCATCCAAGAGCTAAACAAATTGTCTTCTCTTCATTGGTAATTTGGATGTACAACATCCCATGTCCAGCACAGTCACCTTCCTACCAAAAAACCATTTGTATCACTGACTTCATTAGTTTGGAAAACCGCTCTATAAATGATTTAATCCATCATATAATCTCCTAAATTAGAGCTCAACAACTATCGGTGACGTTGATAGCATTAACCAAGCATCTTTGAAATCTGTAGTGAACAGTCAAAGGACATTTTGTAGGGTGCAATTAGGGACTACTTGGAAATGGGTTCTCCTACCTTATGACCATGCTCTCAAACTTCAAAGTTATTCGTACTTCAAAATTATCCTAAAAATCACTCGAAAGTCACTCTCTTTTTGGTTTTTAGTTTGTTTCTAAATATAAATTGCATTTGAATTTTTAACTTGTATTTTTTTTGGAATGATAACAAAGCATGATTGCATGCAATCTAATCACATTGGAGTGTCTTCTTCCTAAGTAGAGTTTTAGCTTCCAATCTTACAAAAAGAGATTTGATTGTACTTAGGCTACAAATACAAGTAGGAACCAAATTGTAGACCTCATGGGCCCAATGACTCCAATAGGCACAACCATGGCTATCCCTTGGAGGTAGTTTAAGGATGTCTTTGTCCAACAATTTTTAGTTTTCACCCAATGAATTTATGCCTTTGAATTTGGTGCCATGAATTAAAATGGTTGGATGCTTCTTAATTTTTGTCCTTCATTCTTTGTGTTTTAGAAAATATAGTATGTATGTACCTAAAATTAACCTTGATCGTCTTCAATTGCATTCACATTATTAATTTCGTTAGCTTGGTGTGGTTATAGTGCCACAAATTATGTCAACATGTATACAAGGCTCTATAGCTTATATAGATTAATGTTTGAACCTTTAAATGTCTATACGGAACTATATACATGATTCAATAATAATAGAAAAATTGTCTTGAATAGATCATGAAAACCATAGTTTTTCAAAACTTGGACTTAAAACTATGACTATTGTAACACTCCAAAAAATTAAAGAATTATGCTTCAAGAAGTTTTGATTGTTATAGCAACATAGCGCATTTTAAAATTAGCTTGCTTTCAAGTATAGGCATTAAACTACTTCTTTGTATTTATTATAGATGTCAATTTCTTCTATTGATGCAAATACATTATTAATTTTTAAACAATGGTATTAGATGTCTTTGACACTTGTGTAGAAAAACAGTAATCTATCTTCTAAATTCTTTAGAATCATATTATGGTTGTTAATTCTTTTATTAAGAAATTTTATTTTACTTTTTGTCAACTTGTTTATGCTTATAAGTTGGGTTTTTGATGTAGATTTTCATTATATATCAAGGAGTATGATTTTGCCAAATGAGTTTAAATGCATTTTTTAATAATAATTTTTTGAGTGTTTTGGCCTCCAAAAATTCTATAATTATAAAATTTGAAGGATTTAATAGGAACAACCAATCAACAATTTCTTGCCACTTGAAGACTATGACAAAAAAACTCTCATATTGTTCGTAATGAAATTGCAATATTTATTATCTTATTTTTTAATTATTTTTATTTTCAATTTCATTTCCTTTTTTTTAGATTGTAGGAAAAGCCATATTTGAAATTTTGGTGAACTTCTTGCCATATTTCTCATTGTTTCAGTATATTTTTTCAAAAGTTCATGAAAATACTAGTTGTATAAGTCTTTTGTTAAATGAATTTCACTTCTTTTCTTTGGTGTGTTAGTTCTTAATCCAAATGTATACATGATCCAAATTTTTTTAGATTTTTATAGACTTTTGATGTTGAATACCATTATGATTTACTTGTGTAAAGAAGAAAAACTTAAAACTTAAATTACAAAAATAATTGAATAGTAAGATCTCACTTGTAATAAAGAATTTGGAATTTTTCAAATGTTTCAAATATGAAGATGATATTTTGTTCTTATCAAAAAAATTTCATAAATTTTCTATAAAATCATTTTCACCCCAAAGTGAATGTTTTTATGGTTTTGGGGCTCCAAAATGCAAAGAAATTTGATAAATTCTTTGTGAAAATGGAGAAAATAACCACACAAAGATAATTCAATTATTGCGTGAGTTTCAATTATAGGATATTAGTGTTAGAGTCTCTCAAATTAATATTAATGAATGTTGAATGAAAGTTGGATGACAATGATACCATTTGAAAATAGTGTAGACTTCGTTACATTTGCAATAATTATCTAATATTTATTTATTTTAAATAATAAGTAAAAATAAATTAGAAAAACAAAACAAAACAATCCAATTAATTTGAAGTTTTTCCAAGTGAGTAAAAGTAGCTTTGAAGAATAGCGTGAAAACTTTTTGAATAATGGTTATCTTTGTTACACTTGAATACTCCCTAGGTGTTGATCATTAAGTCAAACCACCACCATCAAACTAAATACAACCTACATATAATAGATCGATAAATATTTTCTAATGTTTGAATGTTTGAATAAACTCTTTTTATATACAGAATTTTTTTAAAGTTTAATATTTACATTAAATTATGCTAATTAGAATAGATATTATTATAATTTTGAATTTTAATGAAAAAAGAAGGCTATAATGAGAAGTACTCTTTTATAATTTAAATCAAAAAATATTATTTAAAGAAATAAAACACAAATGAAATACATACAATATTGTTTTCTTAGGATTTTAGCACATGAACCTTCCGACTTGAATAAATTATTGAATTTTTGCATATTTTCAAAGTTTTGATTTGGAAAACAAAATCCTAAAATTTTAGCATCTATTTTTTGAAATATTTTTTTGTTGGTCCTAACCACTAGGTATGTACAGTACTTTAATAGTTATAATCAAGTTGATCTAGGCACATTCATTTTTTGAATGTGGATATCTATAGGGATTTAGAATGAAGGGCCCTAATATGCTACTATTGGTTTTATCGCATCTCATTTTCATTTTGCCTTGTGACTATGGTAGAACTATCCATTACCAACCACTTAAGCATTTTGTCCATGATTTGGAATAGTAGAAGGTAATGTTAATTTTTTTGCCTTGTACAAAGATAGAAATGACGGACATTGTCAAATTTTCATAAAATTTTTTCCTTAAATTCAAATTATTATGAATTTTGGAAGCCCAAAGTTGGCTTGCACCTATCCCCAAGATGTAGAGACTTCCATAACTATTCATCCTAACACTAATTTGGCTCTTGAAACCAAGCACATGTGTCATGACTATAATGACTAGAAGATGGTCGGAAACCAAGAAACTAATGGTTAGAAATCAATCATATTTCTGTTGAATTTTCCAATACCTATAGATTGGCCATAGGGCCACATTGGTATTCGGTGGTTCTACCATAATTATTGACTTTTATATTGCTACAACAATCTTATAACCTTATCATTATTAGTATTTAAGATATAAGAAATAGTAGTGATCCATAGGGCCAAGCATGTTAATATGGCTTTTAACACATGTCTCATTCTCATTGGGCTTCACAACATTTGAAATTTCCAATCATTACCATAATCTAACCCAATAAAGATTATAAAAATAAAAAGTTTTGAAAAGTAAAAGTACCAATGAAGGACAACTAACCAATTGTTGGAATTAGGGTTTGTTTCGGGAGGCCTGGTTTTTACTTCGCAGGGTGCAGGGCCCGAATTGTGGTCGACTCCGTGACGATGCCGGTGTTACTTCGGGCGGATTATTGAGAGGGCAAGTGCGTTGATATTTTCCGGACTGTGAGAGGCGATCATGGTTTGCGATTGAAGGTGATTTTTTTCGGTGTTGCGTACCCGTGAATTGGACTATTGGTGCTCGGGAGCGGACATGGCGACTGCTGAGGCTCCCAAGTCGCACTCCGCTTGCCGCAACTCCGGAAATCCTTATCACGAGTGTAGCGAGTTTTGCTTTCGGGTTATTGCGGAAGGGCGGACAGCTGGAGGCGTTGTCGCTGATGGTAAGTTTGAGGAGATTTGGAATTCGATTTCGCCTCTGTTGTCCGCGATTAGGGTTTGAGGGCTAAGCATCGTGCTCTCTAGTTTTTGATTTTATATTTAAGCATGGATTGCACTGGCGTAGCAATAAACCTTGTTATTCCGAGTTTCCGTCTTTTCATTTTAGGTGGAAAACTTACACGGTTTGTTTGCCTATTTAGTGCGTGATGGACTATTTAATTGGAACACCATTTATTAGAGTATCTCTTGATGGATAAGCTTTGAAGACCATGTTAATGAGCTTTGGATCTCGATTGAGTGATTATTCGTTTGAAATGTTCTCGTTCCTCATTTTCACAGGTCCCAAGGTTTAAACTAAGTGCACTGTTTAACTAGAAAAAGTTCATTTTTGATTATATTAAATCATGGATGGCACCGAATAGAATGAATGGTGTAAGTTCTGGCGTTTGTCACTTTTAGGTTGCGTACTGCGTGGTGCTGAAGGTGTGTGGATTTGCTGTTGCAGTGAGGCAGCCGGATGCCGAATTACCAACAGCATTTGGCAAGGAAGCTGAACCTAGGATAATTTTAAGACCTCGAGATGAATCGAAGGACGCGGCCGCTGTTGAGCCAACAGACGCGGAACAGGATGCGTCGACTCCAGCTAAAGAAACAGAGGAAGTGGCAATCGACCCCGCAGCCTATGACGCAATGACTCCTACTCAGAAGAAGCTCTTTGATTTGCGTTTGAAGCTGGTAAGCTGGGTATTATATTTGGAAGGTTCTAATTCTCTCACTTACATGATTTTACTTGAAAAGTTTACAGCGAGATCGATTGTTGTGTCATAAATTATGACGTGTGTGCTTCACACTCTCTGTTTGATTTTAGATTCTGGAATGTGGTACCTTAAGATGAGATTCTGAAACCATTTCCAGGTTTTTGTTCCTCTTCGTATCGCATCATGATTTAGCTACCGTTATGTTTATTTGTATCCTGAAAACGTGCTGACATAGTTTTTCTGCACAGAATATGGCTCGAAAGGCGAACCAGCTTGCGATAGTAGCTGAGAAGAAACGTGAGGATGCTCCTGAAGAGCCTCGGGGCGTTTCAAAGCAGAAGTGGTTTGAAGAGAAGAAGAGGAAAGTGGGGAAGCAGCTGGAAGCCAATGGTCTTGACATGTCCAAGGCTTATATGCTGGACACCCAGGAAGATGCGGAGACAAAGTACAAGAAATGGGAAAAGAAACCTGCACCATTTGGATGGGATGGTAAGCTTTTTGCAGTCTGATTTTATTGCCGCTAGTTTGATCTTCAGCATCTTGCATGACTTCGGGGAACGACGTAGTGAATATTCTTTATCAAATTGATTTTATTTTTTGGCAGTGTTCAATCAAAAATCCTTGTATAATGGGTATAAGAAGCGGGCTAAGAACGTCGAAGTAAATCATGAGGAGTACGCCCAGGCACGTGCAACAGATCCTGACTTCCTCCGTGACGGGGCTAGTCTTCAGTACGGAAAGGTATTGAATTACTACTGTATGATCGATCTGTTTTACGGCATTCATGTCATGGTTGAAACTCTTTTACCTATTTTGTGTAGCTCTTTCTGTATCCCTGTTAAATGAGTCTCATATGCCATTTTTTTTCTCAAATGAAAGAGTACTCATGCTTTTACTTCTGAAGTTGTTCTTGGCACTTAAAGTGAGATGGCAGATTGAATGTTGGTATTTGTGGAGAGGGTGTACTTTTGCTCAATTTCCGCTTCTAATTATGTGCAGCAAGTTGAGATACCGGAAGCGAACATTGATAGGATGGTGAAAGAGCTGGAAGATAGAGGGAAAAATCGGAAGGAGTTCAGTCGGCGTCGCAAATTTCATGATGAACGAGACATCGATTCCATCAATGATCGGAATGAGCACTTCAATCGCAAGATCGAAAGAGCATTTGGAAAATACACTGTGGAAATCAAGAACAACTTGGAGCGTGGAACTGCTCTGCCCGACTGATTAAGTAGTGCATAGAAATCCGTTTTCTTATTATCCTTCTCTGCTATGTGACGGTGCTGTACTGCTCTCATGGTCGGAGTTAATGTGAAACATGATAAGTCATGCTCAACATTTCTGTAAAATGCTTGGCACTTCTGCTTTTTAAAAATTCCACATGTGTATGCACATGTCCTTTTCGAAACTCACATAATTATTGACACTTTCCTGGTTGTAGTTATGTGCCCGTAATTCTATCGGGTAATTTTCATTGTTCAAGTTCTGAATTTTATTCTGATACAATTCTGTGACGCTGCCTTGCTTCACTCTTGATTTTTCCTATTTGCAAATTATTATTTTTGCAGTCTTTTTTTCAGCTATACCTCTTTGACGATTCTGTTCTGTGGTACTCGTCGCCACTACTGAAAACCAAAAAGACCAGGTCAGTAAATGTTTATCATGGGCATTCTTGAATTGTTGCCACATACTAATCCCATTATTTGTACTTCATTATTCACAAGGGCTCAGCTATCTGCTTGTTGGATCGCCAGTGGATTTGTTGTCCCCTGTGATTGGCAGTTGTCAACAACCTACGCAGGCAAAGCTATTGTGTCATCCTCATCTGGACTGTAGGAGTCATGTTCTGACTCGTCCTCCCAGTTTGGAGATGACCTTTCGGCGCTTCTCGGTTCATTGCCTTCGACATTGGGTTTGCTTCTGGATGACGATCGTTCATTTGTTTCCAGGCTTAGAGCTTGGTCACTGGACTTCCCCATTGCTGCATTTGTACAGCTTTCTTCTGAGTAAGCGGGTCCCTGATCACCTTCATCTTCTTCTTCTTCATCTTCCTCGAAGCTGTCACCTTGGTAGATCGATTCTTCACTACTTGAATGAGTCTCTCCGCATGGACGTGGAGTACGAGTGGTTTCTGAAGCTTGTTGAATGTTTGAACTATTGTCGACCAAGCGGGAAGTTTCTTTGCTGAATTGCTTTTCATTTTGAGTCGAACTTGTGTTCATTGTGGCCTCTACGTGCTTTAGATTGAGGAACGAGGAACAGGGAATTTTCTCTAACTCATCTTGCTTTTCAAGTTTCACCAATCGATTGTTCCTTATGGCCAGTGCAAGAGTTGGGTGATTCTTGGGGGTACCCATCCAATCCACGAGTCTGGGACTTTCTTTCGCAGTCTCTGACAGTTCTTGTTTTCTCATTACAATGGAACTTCGTAATGTTTCGAGTGCATGCCTGTCATGACCGGGTGGCTTAGAGGCTTGTGGGTAGTCGAGATTGGCATTCTTGTTACCTTCAACTTCCACTTTTTCAGGTTGATCTTGAACAGAATCTTGCAACAAGGAGCCTGGCAGGTTCTTATGGTCCTTCTCCCTCGCTTGCTTCTCTTGCTTGTACAGTAGCTCACCTATCTCTGGTAGGCCACTCATTTTTCCACTTGCCGGGACAGCATTTTCATGCATCAAACTTCCCAAATCTTCGTTTTCAGAATTCAGACTGAGGGCCTCCTGGGACAACTGCTCGTCTTCCTTCTTGTTTGAGCAGCTCTGTTGTCCGTCTTTGCTAAGGCCCAGACATCTCATAAGTTTGTTAAAATCTTTGTCAGGATCTTGTGCAGAATCACCGTCACTGATGGAAATTGTTGGACTACGCCTCGAATCTGTTTCTTCACTCTGGATTGAGATAGGGACCAGAGAAGTTAAGTCCATAGCAACTTGGTTAACTTCATTTGTCAGATTCACAGGTTCATGAGCTGCGCATGGCACAAGATCACTTGGGACCAACAGATCTGCATACATTTCTTTTGTTTCATCTTCATGAGTTTCCTGTTTTGTCTTACCCTCCTCAACAGCTTTACTGGTAATTTCACTGCTGCTGGCATGTTCATTATCTTCGCATTTTAAAGGCTTACTGTCAACACTCTGAACTGACAGGTATATGATATCCGTCTCAGGCTTCATTTCCAGTTTATGAAGTTCCTCTGTGGCAGATTCGTGCTCCTCACTTTCAGATTGTGAATCCATTCGAGGACCACAACTACTGCTCATCAGCAGTTCATCTCCACTTTGTGTGGTCTCTTCCAGCAATTCCAGGTCACGTTTCAAACTCGCTAAGCATTTACAGGAAGGTGTAGTATCTTGGCTCAAACTTTCCTCTGCTTCAGAATTCTCTCTTGTATCTAACTCCTCTTCTCCCAAATATAGACTCCAAGAATTTTCTGCTCCTTCCTGCACATCCGCATTGTCTTCTTTGGTGTCGCTGTCAATTTCATGCACCGTCAACGATTCTTTATGATTTACGGTTGCTTCCAGACCCGTTCTCAACTCCGAAGTCATTTCATTGAGCTGACTATTAGCGTTGCTCTCTTCTGGATCCAATGGGCTTCTTGAATACTCTTTGAAGTCTGTGTTTCCCATGCTTGATTGGATATTAGTGGTCATGCTAAGCTCATGCACATTGGTTTGAGTTTCCTCGTTCTCATCATTGCTTGTGGCATAATCCTGCTCTTTTGAGACCTCATGCCCATGAATATCATAACCCTCTCTTGTTGCTTCCATCATCACATGATGTCTTGCGATTGGAGAGGATGAGCGTCCAGAGTCATAACCCCCATGCTTCCCCATACTCTCAGAGACCTGTAGAGTTTCAAGATCTAAGTGTCCGGATTCAGTCTCAAGGAGAGGGTTGAGTTCAATATCGGTCTCGGGTCTTCCAACGCTCAATTGGTTATCGACTTCAGAAATGTTTGTTGTACAGAGATTTGGTACTCCTCCCTTGCACTTGATTTCACTCGTACTTAGTGCAGTGTCTCTTTGAGCTGTTACAGTCGTTTGAACGCCCTAGCATGATTCCATGCGGTGAGCTTCAGGTGCTTTCATCTCCTCTAGTGAATTCTCCATACCCCGAATACTAGATGCTGAGGGGCTGTGAATTTGTCGCATGCGATTTTCAGCGGTAATTTCCAAGCTCTGCAAACTGCTGATTAATTCTTCGCAGTCATCATCTTTTGCCATCTTCACTTCCCCTTGGAAAAGTACCACGCCTTGACTGTGCATTCCATCTCTGTGGTTCTGATCACCAGAGTGCCCCAGGTTCCACACGTCTTCTGCATCTCTGATAATGCTTGAAACACTGCTAACAAACTCATTCCGATGGCTGGTGACAATGCTCTGCACACAAGGTATGAACGGCCAGTTCAGTCACTTGAATCCGTTCTTAGTACATGAAAGGGAATTCCTCAGAAAAGTGTGGAACAGTTCTTACAAAATTACAGAACCCTTCCAGTTCCTAAAATTTAGTCCCCAATTGTCCTCCTGACTCATGGTGAAGCTAAGCGTAGTTTGTCCATTGGATCCTTGCTACCGGTAAAATTTGTCATGGAATTAAAGAAAACTAAAGAATGTAGGAAGAATTACCGATAAACCTAGGGAGGGACCTTACAATGTTGATAAAAAATATATTGGATGCGAAATTGTCATTTGCAAAGGGTCTGCAAAAGTAGGTGATTATCTAGGGTTCAATTAAATACAAAAATAGCCTCTCTAGATGACAAAAATAGGCACTCCCATAGTTTCACTTTATAAATTCATAGCAATGAAGCTCTGCAACAAAAAAATTAGCAAAACTTCATCTTTTCAAATAACATTCCCCACACATTTCCCTCCTAATATGCTTAAAGCAACAAAAGTGGGTGTTCCTATAGTACCTTATTCTTCGATTCTTCATGGTCATTATTCCAGTTGCTTGGTCTTGTCTCTATTGGCAGGGGTGTCCTCTTCCAACTAGGAATTTCATCCTCATTGTTCTGTTCACCATCCCAAGAGCTTGTATAAATGTCCTCAATGGAACTGGTAACCATGGCTCCTATTAGCGCTTCAGTTTTGGTGATGGATGTGATATCTCCTTTCACCGTGCTTGTGCTGAATTTCTCCCCTGTCATGGCTTTCCAACCATTCAAATCACAGCTCTTGGCATCACCGTTGGTTTTCCAATTAGGCTTCCCATGTGACTCCATAATTGAGCCACCATCATGCATCTCCAAGAGTTGGTAACCAAAGTCTGAAATGCATATGTATTGGTATAAAATGGAATGTATGATTGATGTTTAGTTGAATGCATAGAACACTATTTGCAGAAAAAATTTAGCCCTTGTTAGCATAAATCCTTGACTTGGAGAAAAAGAATCAACAATGCATTCTGAGTCTATTTTAAGATTGGATTATTTTTTAGCCTCTTAATGCCCATGGGGTACAGGACAAACTAAGATGTGTTATAAAGTATAGTTTCTTTAACCTTTTTGATGTTTGCATCATGACTTCCTCCTAACAAACATCAAAAAGATTGAAGAAGACAAAACTTTATTTTCTTATTATTTAGTAATCTGATTTGTGTGATATCTTAATATAGTTCTATTATAAGAAATTTTATATTTGCCCTGAGTTTTTCATGTATGATTTCATGGTGGTCGGCTATCTTGCCATTAGTAACATAGCAAAGAGCCAAACAAGAGAGTTGTATCATATTACTAGGCGGCAGTAGTGGGCTTCTAATAATGAATGTTATGGAAACTAACCCAATAAGAAAAACATGTCAGATTAGAGGACGTGATTTTAACCAAGACCTTATTTACTCAAATAGCTAAATGCATTTAATGAAGTGAAATTTACCCTTTATTTTTCAAAGAACCACATAGAGGAGTGTCACCTGAAGAGAGAGGCTTTGAAATTGTGGAAGTCGGAAAATCATTGACTGGAATGCGTGCAAGGTCCTGATTCTGAGATAGTTTCTTTGCTGCATTATCCGACAGTACATGTGTCCATAAATCATGTGATTCTCGCCTTGGCTTCTGTTTGAGACAAGAGGTAAGATGAAAAAAAGCTTGGTCAGAATTCAGAATATCAGTGATTGAAATATTATATGTCTAGACCTACACAGCTGGTGAGCGATAAAAGGATAGTTGCGAACTACCCCTTCAAGTTCAAGTAGCAGAAGGGAAATTTTCAAGTAGCCATATTGAGCAACTTACCTTTCGAAAGGATTCCCATTTCTTTCTAATGATCTCATCGGCACTTGGTCTAGGCTCGAATAAACTGTTGATTTTCTCATGCTTGTCTTGAGAGACGCAAATTCTTGGAGGGTCCGCACTGTTAACGTCAATTTTGCCAAAAAGTCAAACCAACGAATAGCAACAAATCTGATCGACAAGAAACAACAGTGAATAAATTAAGATACAACTGGACTTCATGGATGCTTCTGCATAGAGGTCTTGAATATTTCTCTACAGAAAGAAGGTCTGGCTTTTTGATAGAATAGCTGAAACAACGATACAAAAGCTCATAAAGATCTTGAACAACCTAGAATGGGTCCCATAGTGAAGCAAGAATGCAGAACCTCTAGGCCCCTCCTTTGCAAGCCACTGGAGCAATCAATCATTACTTAATCTAGAATTCAAGTAGTTTCCAATTGTATAAGAAATATATACTCCTTCAGTGAGTGAGGCGGCCAAGTAAAAATAAAAAAATAAACCTTCAAGAATGTTAACAGAATATGGTAACATAATTTTGAAACCTTTGCTTGCTTGCTTGAGGTTGCATGCACATTGGACGATGAATTCAAGCATACTATCTTTTGTAAATAGGCATAAGCTTTGGGTAAGTGGAATCCGCTAGAGAGATGCCAAGAGTATAAAATTTACGATGAAGGCACGCTTTTTCCTTCCGCTTGTAATTGAACTATTTTCAGGGATCAAATATTGAACACACCTGATTGAAGGGACTAATGTCTTCTTGAGGGACTGCAGTGCACAATGATCCAATCGCTCAGTCTCCAGAGCTGGGAATATTCAAAGCGAGCCACCTCGTCAGTTAAAAACCAATACGACGAAGGAATGTTTTCAATAGAGCATACTACGCATATATGATAGTTACTTGGAGAATTTAAGCTCATAATGGCGTAATACCTTGAGGTAATTATCATCTTGACCAAAACCCAGGACCAGGACTATGGTCAACAATCATAGAAATGTGCAATACAATTTAGTTCAAAACATAACCCTTTGCTGTCATCATTAGCGCATGTGAGAGGGTACGCACAAAGGCTTCCAAATTCATAACCGTCTTCAGCATGGTCACTCTCGACAGGTTATCTAATACAAAATTTGAAGCACCTGAGAATAGCATACTACTATTTTCTTGTACCTTGTTTAGCCTTTCTTAAGAGCGTGACGGTTTCAAGCAGCTCCCCCTCAGTGGTATTGTGCTGGTCTTGAAGTATCTCCAAATCATGTATTACGCGGTCCCTCTCCTCTTGCTACATTCACCACCAATACCAGCTAAAGTGGAAGGGAAATTGAGTACCAATTACACTCTTTTTGAAGACTGATTGTACTCTTGACCATGTAGAAACCAACCAGAATGCGGAATGTTTCGAGTAAGAATTATGAAAAAGGAGTGTGCGGCAGTAGAAAATACAGCTTCCTTCACGAGTTTGTCAAGATGGTCAATCTTCAGAAGGAGCTTCTTGTGCCTAGTTGTCAACTTTTCTGTTTCAACTTCCATGAGTTGTAGCTTCGTTTCCTGTTACCAGTAAAGTTGAACACGAAGTAATCGGAAGCATCCCAAGATTAATTCAGAAAAAAATTACAATCTTTTAAGTATTCACAGCTGGTACTAACATACATGTTCAGCTGGTAGAGAAAATTTTCTGTGCAGGAAATCTAACAAGATCAGTAATAGCTATTTGTCAGTCATGTCTAGATTAATGAGAGAAGAATTGTGCTTGACATGGCCCCAACAAGACATTCCCATTATTTTATGAACGTTCGGACTATTCCTCTCAACCACTGTTTTCCCTCATAGCATCACTATTTCCTAAATAAACTCATTCTTGTTCTCAATAGTGACACCTTTTCACCTTTGCTACTAGTATTACGAGAAATAAACTATAAACAATTTGACACTGATGTTCACATGAGCTTGACTTAAGAAATCTACGAAGGTCCAAAATATCTCATACTCTTTCGAATACAATCTCAGTGAAAGAGGAGAGCAGAAGAGAGAAGCCGGAACCTTCTTCTGAAGCTCTACATCTTGCTGGTGAATGGTGGCGATCAGGTTTTTGTGCTCTGTGATCCATTCTCCTTGCGGGGTCCGTGCTGCTGCCAGCTCCACCTTCTGCATGAATTACTGGATCATTTGCGTGAGATTTGCACAACACTTTAAGAAATGTGTTCAGCAGAGAAGAGCCGATTCATCCTAACTTTCGGAGCAAATAATGATGATGGTACTCGTGACTAAACTATGGATAAACTATGGATGATAAATAAATGTTATCGAAGTCACTATACTCGACTGCTTACTTCTAAAGTGGAATTTCTATTTAGTTTGGTCACTTAGGCGTTAAGAATGACACATCTATTTGATATGATGAATAAAATGTCACAATGGTATGTGCAATTTGAGTTTCTTATCGTTTGATGAACGATATATATGAGTCAGGTTGACCTTCTGCTGTAATTTACGTTCAAGTGTCTTTCTTTCTTTCTCGCTTGCTTGTCGTTGTAATCGTTCTTGCTCAAGCTCAGACTGCATTTCCCGCAACCGCTCTTCCAAACTGAAATTTACCCCCAGCAAACGAAATTAGAATTATTATGTAACCTGTGAACTCACATAAGTAAATTTGCTATCTTATAAATTTTGAGAATTACAACTCTAAGAATTAGGGGATGAGATTGACACCTGCTGTTCAGGTATCGTCAATAAATATTAAAATATGATGAGCAAAGGAATAACAGGGTTGTCAGTCAAATTGAACTTTTCTGTGATTTTGGACATCAATCATGGGGATTTGTAGAGCGTGGAGGTGACAATTAAGTAAGTCAATCATGGGGAGACATCTCTCTATTCACTTCATTGGCATTGAAGAAAGTTGTGAATTAATATTTTTCATAGTGACAGCAAAATCTTGCAAGTAGACCATAGGGAGTTCATTGCATAAACGATTGAAGCATGCTCATCATGATCAATCTCCCTATGACGTAGTTTTAAAATGCTTGACACAATAAAGTTTATTAGAAACAACGATGAAGCTGAAATTTGCCTTCAAAAGGCAAGGAAAAACAAACCGTTGGTCTGAAACATTAACCGGTGTCGGAGCTGATGACATTCGCTGCTTCAATTTCTCCTCCAACGTCGCCTCCAGCTGCAAGTGGTGTAGGGACATGAATTTTTTTATACAAATGAACACTCAAATCACTTTTCTGACATTATAGAATATCTTGCACACAAAAATACACTGTAGAAATCTTGTCACACATTCAAACATGTCAGAGTGAAAAGCTCGAACCCCAGGTGGTAAGATTAAAGTGGTTTGATTGTATTGCAGACATTCCTGTTTATGCAAGGGTCAAGCAAAAAGCTGAATAAACAGATTTGAGACTAACCTCTCTGGTCGTCTTGACGAGATTGAAGCGCTGGTCTTCCTCCACTCTCAGACGATGGTGAAGCGCTTTTATCAGCTCTTTGTCACTCCTTGATGCAGCGAGCTCAATAGCCATGGCTACTTTTTCCTCTTTCATCTGCTCTCGTTCAGCTGGCCATGAGTCAGACATTGGTTTACGTGAACACCGCTTACTATAATCCAGAGTCCACAACAATCTGATTCAGTACATAAAGAATGATGCCAGCAGACTGGTAATATTTGTTGAAATGGCAGATATCGAGTGCTAAAAATGCAACATTCAAGTGCTCAAAAAGCTGAAATCAGTACTTTCAAGAGTCTAGTGCTTCGAGAACTAGGATTTTCAAGTGCGTAGATGGTTTTGAGCTGGCCAACTGAAAAATTGAGCTCTAAAACCTACGATACATAGAGATATAACGTTCCTCTGGGCTCAAATTTTCAGTCGAACAACTCAAAACACAGCCTTAACTATGCCTGCGAATTTTCTGAAATTAGGCCGATCTAACGAACATGGAGTTCTGAAATCGTGGACCATTTCCGTCCAATTCGCAAACAGAAATAGAAACAATTCTAAGAAACACTAGACACATCGCCCTCAAGTAATAATAGGAACATAATTCATATAGGACTGAAGGTCAACTTACCTTCGAGCAGAGTTCGATCATGTTGGAGGCGTTCACAAAGTTCCTTGTACTGCTCCTCTAGCTCTTTCCTCCTCCTAAAATACAATTGCAATTCAAGACATCTTTGGCGTCTATTTCGAAAAAGCTGTAGCACCTCCTCAATCAAGTAATCTATCTATCACTTCAAGTTTGTGCATCTGTGAGTCTGTAAATCATATTCAGTGCAAAGTTTAAATGAAAGTGGTCAAAATACGAGAATTGTTTGGCTAGAGATTGCCTGATTAGGGAAAGGTGCTCGGATAATTAAAACAATGTCAAACCAATTTTAGTAAAATTTTGAATTCAATCTCAAGGAAAGTTACGCCATAAGTGTTATATCCTGATACTGATACTCCCTATTAAGATTGACGGATATCACCGCCCACTTCAAGCACAACACAAAGCATCATAGACAAAGAATCAAACATAGAGAAGCGGGAAAGGGAACAAACAAGGCTGTGATTTCATCAGCTTGGGCATAGAGAGTTTTGCGCACGCGCACCACCTCCTCTTCGTTTGCCCTTAGCGACAGCTCTCTCGCGTCCAACTTCTCCTCTCGACGCTCCTGCTTATAACATCAAACAAACAATGGCATAGGCAGCATTTGTAAACATCCTACTGAATATCATGCATATCATGCATGCTTGAAAATGAAAAGATTGCAGGAAATATTTGCATCGACTTACAACGTTTCATTCTTGTAAACATGGTGGTCTAACCTGTGATTCTTTGAATTGTCTGAGCTTGTTCTCACGTTCCCGGAGACTGGTAATCTCAGTTAGTATCTTTTGACGTTGCTCATATGCTGATGCTTCAATTGCCTGAAGAGTCAACGTTCGTTGACACGAATAAGTCATATAATAATATAACAGGGATGAGGTCGAGCACGTAGCCAAACATGTATCAAGGGGCAGTTACACTGAAGAAGTGAGTGTATCTAGCATTTTCTGGAGAAATACAGGACTCCTGAATTTGCTCCTACAAATGCAGTCAGTGACTTGCAGACCTCGCAGACCTCACAAGTCACCACAATGAGGCTATAGAAATATGTCTACAGACAACCACCGATCTGCAGATTCTTGAGTTCGGAATAACCCTCAAGATCTCAGTGAAAACGGAAATCATGTCACTTGTGTAAATGACTTCGATCTGGACTTGAGAAAGAAAGTGAGTGTAAATGAACCTTCAGGGAGTTCAGGGTGAACTAGAAAGCCGAACCTTTTCTTTGGACATCATACGCTCCAGAAGAGACTCTTCCCGGGCCTTGATGCGGTCCATACGGGACTTATGAATATCTTCCAACTCTTCTCGATCTCGAGACAACTGCCTGCGCTCAAATAGTACAAAACACGTGTGAACACAACGAATTCCCCTTCCCTTCAATGAGAGTCTCAGAAATAGATTCACAATGTGAGAAAAAAATGTAATGGAAATAATGTACATGCAATCGGCTCTGCCATTGTTATCAGTTTACAGATTTCAATGGGCACAGTCAGACCTCGCAATTCCTGCTCCACAATTTGGAGGTTTGTTACTAAATTGGGCACAACACAATCCTTCTTGTACCAACTAACCCCATTGTAGAGTTTTGAAACACAATTTTCAATCACCTCCTTAAGTGAGTCCCTTACAGAGAAGTTAAAATTCAAGACTTTTGCACTAGAATGGAGTCAACTTGGAAAAAGTCATTCGAGATTTCAACACGGGGGCTTGTACATTGAATCAACATTAAGGGGATCAAAAACATTCGGATCTGGATTTGGAAACGTTCCACAGAATCACACGCCTGAAATTACACACTCTGACAACCTCTAATACAGAGTTTACATTTGGTCGGCTCTACAGCTCGGGTAGAAAATATTCACTTAGGCCATGAACGCTGAACCAGTGCAATACTAATCAAATTGATGAAACGTGTACCTGCGGTAACGTGCGGCCTCATCCATTCTAGCAGCATTTATTTCGTAATCTCGAAGACGATTAACCTGATGACCATCTGAGAGCTATCAGGAAAGTAGTTTCATATTCCAAACACTTTAGGATAAGATCTGTCTTGTGGTTGTAAGTTGCAATTGCCAATTCAACAAGATGGGTTCACGATCAATACCAGGGTCCATAGCCATAATAGGAGCTACAAAAGAGGATCGCGAACCTGCAATGCCACCTCTGCATTCACTCTGGCATCAAACTCCTGGTGTAGGATGGTAATCTTGTCCTCGAGAGAGCGGTAGGGTAACGCTCTCTGTGCTTCTTGCTTTCGAATGTATGCATCTTCGACCTCCTTCATTGACCTCTCTGTGCCAGGCAGACGACGAATGAGGTTGTCAATCTAGATGAAGGGTACAAGTTCAGTATGATGTCCTGGAGTTGAATACTGGAACTAAGACTGCTTCGAACAGGAGTCCATTGGGAAGTACGAATAGCAGACGTTATATTGTTAACAGGTTCTTCAGTAAAATTAGACAAATCTTAAGAACTTTTAGACAACATCATAATGAGTATCTTCTTCATGATTCATGGAGAGGTCCTCATGGTCATAGTGATCATATTAAAGAATCTCTATGTATCATGAGGAGGCCTCTATATGCTCATTGTTCCCGTTCCGAAGAAATACCAAGATCTTTAGGACTCGTGCAGGAGGTTCGTGTGGCAAGCTTGCACACATCGGCTGCTGGAGAAGTCTGCGTCGAAACCTCCGTGATGCAATTGCGATGCGCCATCCGCTGCAACACAGTTACCAATTGGTGGGCTAGACATTCTCTCTCCTCTCCACCCTGCTCATCCAACATCACCTGTTCCGTCAATAACTTGAAAATAGTCCACTGATTGAGAACAAATGGAAAAAGCATGGAACCCCAAGCTCTCAAAAGGTTCCTGAAACAGCTACCTGAGATTTAGGTAAAATGAGCCATACTGTGCCATCAATACATAATGACAGCAATCACAAAGGTGCACTGACTATTTTTTCTCCTGGGGGACCAATGTTGAACGCATGGATTGTAATTTAGGATGATGCGAACAAAGGAAATGAAACACCAGAGGGCCCATTCCACTGCCAGATTCCTTCAAATGATCCTCGGATGTTTATTTTCATAATACTGAACCCAGGGTTGCAATTCATCATCCCCAATTGGATAAGAACCAAACAGCAATAACCGAAACCATGATTCCGAGGATAGAAACGGAGAAAACGAAGATAGCATGTTACAATCTTGAGTTGAATATGCAAATCAGAGGAAGGATCCAAGTGCAGGAGCTCCAGCATCTCTTCATACGCAAAGGGCCGCCATGAAGTCATTTGACTTTCCGGCATAAAGACGGAAATTGTGAAGGTGAATCCATTGCACTCCAAATAATCCAGAAACAAGCTATTCAGCAGTCTCTCCTTCAAGGAAGGCTGCCCCTGCTTCCGTTTCACCTCTATCGACTCTCCGTTGTGATGCCTCAAATGCTCCAGCAGTCGAGCTCTCAGCTGACTCTGCAAGAACCAGAACACATGAGCATGAAGAGCATGGAAAACGAAACTCAACAACACGCCACAGTCTTCAACTTGATCAAATCACCCTCAAAGTAAGTGCCTTCGTTTGTCTTCTAGGATTGCTTGCATTGACATTGAGGGTGATTGGAGCAAGTGCAGAATCAGACATAATAATCTTATGAGGTTCATCTAACAGCATTAAAAAATAAAGGATAAGATTTCAATTCAATCAATATAGATGAGGATGCTGTGCAACAAGATACTACTCTGCTTCATCACAAGTGTCAATCCGGGAGCTGTTGTCAGGAAGTTAGTCAATTGACTGTTTTGAGTCCTTTCTACAAAAAATTTCAACTCAAGATGCAAGGGGATGTGCTTCACAGAAAGCAGATGTCATAGTACTGCAACACCTTGGATACCCTGATTCTTCCTCAAATTGGCAAATCGCCCCAAGGTTAAAGGAGCTTCTCTCAGGAACATTATGCATAAGCAAAGTATTGCGCATCAGACATTGATAGAAACCCTTGATTGCCATGATTTTCACTTGCAAGAACATGCCTTGATTTCGTCTCAGTCTTTCAGCTCATTCCGATGCTTTATCGTCTCATGAAGATGAATCAGCTCCATAGTCACGAAATTGAAAAACAGAGCTGAAAAAGACATCGGCTGCCCTAATTCGAGCCGAAACATATCTCATGTATGGCTCTTCTTTACAGCCATTGCTGCTCATATAGATCCCCTCACATCTTGACATAGACCCTCTCACAATTTAAGTTCAAGAATGAAAGCATTCGAACCCAGACAACCACTATAGAAAACTGTAATTACTAACAACTACAATGCAGCTCCAGTGAAAAAGAGTGGGGGCTAACATTGCTCTAAAATGTTACGAATCAGAAAAACACGAACATGAAAAATTAAACTTGACAGCATGCCAATCACTCTTCCACATTTTCACAAGGAAATTTGGGAAAACAAGATACCTTCATGGAGTCGAGGACGCCAGTGGAGCGCAGGGAAGAGTAAAGCTGTCTGCGCAGATCTTCTTTCGAGAATTCTTCGGCAGGCTTCTCCACCTCCATTTCTAAAACCACCTTCTCTCTCTCCAAACAAAAACCACATGCACATTATAAAGAAAACTCAATCAGTCACGAATCTCAACAGTCCCAACAATTCCTGCCGTGATCTCAGTAAAACTCAATGCCAATGAACAAATTCTGAACCCCACACAAGCATTGAACAAAACCCTACAGTATCACATCTTGACCTGTCTGAAATCCCATAGAAACAGGTCAATGTGAAAAGAGACATGTTGTTGTATCCCAACGGATTCATAGATTCGTATTCGTAGGGGTACGTTGAAGATACTTGCATCTGGGCGGGAATGGTAGTAAGTTAGAACCAGTGCTGCTTTCTCTCATTTTGCAGTTTGAGCTTCGGTGCCATCTCTCTCTTGCGCTCAGTGCAATTGATTTTCTGCCCAAATTGTGCCCGAATTGTTGTAACGTTGTGTTGTTTGTAGCGAATTCGCAAAGATGGCGGACATGGAGGAGGAGGAGGAGATTTGTGAGGAGAGCACTTTGGCGGAGTATATGGAGCGAGTGGAGGAAGAGGAGCTGGTGCGTTCTTCTGCTTCCCCCTCCTTACACATGATTACAATCGCTCAACGGTTTCATCATTTTCTTTCGTTTTCGTTTTTGATGGGTTTTGTGGTTGTGATAGCCGTGGTGAGTGAGCTTTGGTGCAACTTCGTTTGCTAGTAATGTAGTGGTGATGTTGTCGAAGTATAGTTGTCCGAGGTGAAGGATCGAGTAGTGTTCTTTCGTATGCCGAGACTCGTTGGAAGGTAGGGTTTCAGGTTCTTCGACAATAATGGGTATCAGACTTTCAATGCTGAATGCGGATGTCCCCATGTCGATCTGTGTTTAATATTAAAATTGTTTTCCATCTCTCTCTCTCTCTCTCTCTGTATTGTAGCCAGTATCACTTTGCTTGAAGTGGAAGTCCTCTGATAATCACTGTTTAACATTGTTACCACCACTTGCTGTCCTCAAAGTTTCTTCGTAAGTGAATGTGGTGACCGGTCATTAGTTCATCCTAATTCTCTTTCATTGTCCGTTTTAATGTCTGAAACCCGCTAATGTGCAAGGATATTGCTGTGGGACATACCCGGGGCTATCGATTCTTCTTTTCCTTTCTTTGGCTTGGTTAGGGATGTGCACAAATTGCTGCATTGTGAGTTAGTCATGAGGAAATTTCGCATATCTTTTCATGTTTGATCAATCTGTCTGAGTTATCGCCATGACGAGCGTGTTTAGTGTGAGAGGTAGGGTATACGTGCCATTGACCTCATGCCATTAACTGCTTTTTTATGTAAATCACATTGTAAGAAAGTCGACTCCCTTCTTGTGCACTGTATTCATATAATAAGTCTTTGTAGAATTGCATGAAACTTTCTTGTATGGAAAACGTTACCCTTTAGGCAAGGGAGAATAAGTATGTGTGGTGGATGTGTTGTGAAGAGGAGCCACTTGTTTCTAATGAAAGTTTGGAGATACATCAGGAATGCATGATTCTTGAACCGTTTTTCTTGAGGAAGGTTTAAGACTCAATCATCAATTGTCGTTGGAAATTTCAAATCATTTCAAATAATTCTGAATTCGTTGAGGCACTAAACACTTATGTGTGCAATTAATAGCATGTTACTATAATAGGCCATTGAAGACTTTAGTAGAAGCGTTGCTCTTAAGTGGAGGGTAAATACTTCAAAACGTTCGGACTCTTAGTGAAATTGGACTTGAAATTCAGGGTACATATCTGGCATAATCAAGAATCCTCTTGCAATTTGCCACTGCTGTATGCACGTTTCTTATCACGAAATTTGAGGACCAGTGCTGTTTTTTTCTTTGCAGGAAGCAGACCTGGTTCTAGGAGGAGACGAAGGCAAAGAGTGCACTTATAAACAGGGTTACATGAAGCGTCAGGCTGTGTTTTCGTGCCTCACTTGTGTACCCAGCGGCGGTGCAGGTTTCTGCACGGCGTGCTCCTTAACTTGCCATGACGGACACGATGTACGTATCTTTTCAAATTAGTTGCATATGCAACGCAATCTTTAGACTAATTTGAAGGAATTTCCTACACGTGAGTAACACTGATGAAACTGTCTTGGTGAATATCATAATGACATTGATCTTCGTCACCAAGTAGCGTCAATTAGGTAACAGAAATTAGTAACTATTTGCCCTCACTTCACAAGTTGTGTTGATCAGCAAATTGCTGCTAACTTCTGCAATGAATTTAGATTCGTTTCCAGATTAACTTTATCCCCCAATTAATTGTGCTAATACCAATAGCTCGAAGTGCTAAATCTGTCCGCACCATCCAAATAGCAACAATTAGCTAGCTTGAAAGTCTAAATCCCATTAGTTACTTTGCAAGTTTGGGGATGCATTAGTGTTGGGATGCAATGTACTAAGTTAATTTCCTACTAGCTATTCGGCGAAGTTAGCTGAATGGCGCTAGTTGGTTGGTGCAGGTGGGGCCTTATCCACAATTAAGTCTGATGTGGTAACATGTGGGTTGATGCTAGTTTGTGGAGTGACAGGTCTGTATGAACCCTAATCGCTTAAATTTTACTTCTTCTCTGCAGGTAGTGGAGCTTTGGACCAGAAGGCATTTCCGCTGTGATTGTGGAAATTCCAAGTTTGGCCAAAGCATCTGCAAGCTGCAGGCGGACAAAGAGATTCAAAATGCTGAGAATATGTACAACCAGAATTACAAGGGTTTGTATTGTACATGTCACCGAGTCTATCCAGATCCGGAAGGGGAAGCCTTTGGCGAGATGCTGCAATGTTGCATTTGCGAGGATTGGTTTCATGAGCTTCATCTTGGACTCCCGTCTTCTCTTCAGGTCCGCTTGCCGATGCTTCTTTCTTTGGGGTATTTTTGAGCCAGCTCAGGTTGAAGCAACAAAAAATAATTCACTTTTATTCGTGAGAATATGAGTTTTCTGTTGCTTTACCTTTGTTTTGTTATATTTAAATCTTACTTTTAGTCCTATTTAAAAGTAATGAACATGAAGAGATGGTACTTACAAGGGTCCCATTTGGCATGCTAAAAATAATTGAGATGACAAGGATTGAAGCTATCTCTTTGAGGGGAATTGGACGCTCATTACTTCAAATGTGTAATCATATGTCCTAAATGCAATGGGTTGTTTTAACCTTGTCGTGCCATCCCTAGTTGCACGTGATGTTCGCTCCAATTTTCAGCATGTCATGTGAAACTTGTTGCTTCGAATCGTGCAATGTGAAGTGACCTTAATTTTGTGGATATTAACTGAGGATGTGAACCGAGATTATTAGTAGAAGATACTTTGTGAAATGGTTAATACATATTCAAACAACTGAAGATTTTTTACGCAAAATCACGTCATCTGCTAGTTACCTGGCCCAGTTTTCATCTTTGTTGCAGTTCCCAAGAGATGAAGACGGTGAACCTATCTTTGATGAGCTCATATGCAAGTCCTGTGTGCCCCTATGCTCGTTTCTGTCGAAGTACCCAGATATTGTGATATCAGCAGTACCGGATGAATCGGCAGATCCTGAGGAGAATGTTGAACCAGCAGGTATTATTGTTCCCATCTTCTTTATTGGCAGCTGTCTAGTGTTTAGATCAAAAACCAGCCTAGACTACAGTGGGTTTCAGAACTAGATGAAACAAAACTTGGTTTAGATCATTACTCGAAACCATGAAAACTCAGTAATTCCCCTTAACCTGTTAGGCAAATAACTTTTTACGAATAGCTCACGCCCTCTGGAATTTTCTCGTGGATGCATCCATTTGGAAATGCACTAGACTACTCTGTCTTATCTAGGTTGGGCAAACACAGTGATGTAAAAGTTTTTTCTCCATTATCTCTAGTCAATCCACCACACGTATTTCACCAGATTTACATTCATGAGTTCATCCAGTCATTACACCCGCTCACAGTAATTTCCTTTCCCCAACTCATCTTCTGCACATCTTGAAAGTGATCTCTGATCCACCACCATCATCTGCGCTTTGATTACAGGTATCGAGAATAGAAAGCATGACCCTTCGGAATCTACCACAGTATCAAAAGCGGATGGTGCACAGGGGAATGGGATTGCGAGTGCTCACCAAGGAGACTCTGCTGTGTGTGAGCAATTAAATGAAGCAAAAGATGATTGCCTGGCTAAATTGCAAGAGAATGGGTCAGTAAATGATGTAAATATTACTCATAAAGTTGCAAACGAAGATGCCGCCAATGGTCATCCTTGTGAACTGAAAAAAGGGAATTCAACCGCAATTATACGTCCGGGAGAGCCAGTTTTTCTGGTGAAGAGTTGGCGTTCCCAACTTTGCCGTTGTCTTAGCTGCTTGAGGATGTATGAGGAAAGGGGGCTTGGCTTCCTATTGGACTCAGATGATACGTTGCAGGTATTGCCTCGTACATTTCTCCGATGGCTATATGGGTCGCTCAGTCTAATTCTTTTTGTTTGGGTTGAAGTCACCACCGGTAATCTTGGAATGATCTTCTTCTTACCCCCGAAGTGTCCAAACTAATAGTACGAAGTCCAATGGGAAGTTGATAGTCCATCGTAGTAACTTCCAAAACATATTACAGTACTGCTGTTCATAACTGAAGGGCATGATTTTTTCTTTCCATCGGTTCCTTCATGATTCCTCCCTTGCAGCTTCCTAAACGATTTATTTCAACTCCTGGAGATATGGAAGTGACCACTTCTGGCCATTTGGGCACTTACATGTAAATATGAGTGGCTCATTACATGCCAGATCCAAATTTCGTCACCTTGCAAAATTTGACTTTGGTGTCAAATTTTTACCTGCTAATTTGCAGGCGTACGAAGCCTCAGCAAAACGGAAAAGAGAAGAATCCCGTGCAGAAGTTGATGGAGCAGATTTGATGAAGGGTTTGGGCCATGTGCAACAAATAGAACTACTGCATGGTTTTAACGACATGACATCTCAATTAAAGACCTTTTTGGTAATTTTCTCTTCCCACCCTTTTTGCGAAGATCATATGGTTAATTATCAATTGTCTTCTGTGCATACCGGCAATAGTTTGTTTATCTAGCTGACCCCGAGTCTGTCAACTAATTATGAAGATCTCTTACCGCACAGGCACCTTTCGGTGAAAGTGGAACAACTGTTACCAGTGCGGATATTCACGGCTTCTTTGCGACTCTCAATCAGAAGAAGAGACGCCTGAGCTGAGACTTGTAGGTTTCTGATATGCCTTCAACTGCACTTTTCACCCTCGGACCAGTCAAACAGACCATTCAATGCAAGAGGCCTCCTTTACAAGTTCTATGGCTCCTTTACATGATCGTTTAAGAATACTCGAAGGTGAGAACTCCCGGTGTTAACTCCCGATGAAGGGAGCAACCATTAAGGGCATGGAGTTTAGTTTTATCGTCTCGTTGTGACTTGCAAGTCACGTGTCGGACCTTATAATTGCTTGCCTAGCCAGCAATTCTGCTTTTTCTTGTACATGATAATGGACCAAACTTAACTGTACTGTCTATATTCTGAAAATTAGCTACAAACAGGAACTAAACAGAGTGAGAAGCACTTCCTGTACATGCTGCTGATTTTACAAGATGCTCGTGCCTGGCACTCAAGATGTAGGTCATCAGCATGAACCCTAAACCTTTGTTTGCGGATTAAATCTATATCTGAATGATGGATGACGCTCTTTGTAGATATTTGTGCATTAAATGGCTATAAAAATATGTGGGTGTGAGCCTGTCCTTGCTCAAGTTGGTGCTTGTGGACTGGATTTTAGCTTTACTTTTAAGACTCTCATTTCTGGGTACAGTATAAATCAAACAAAAGGCTGTGTACACCTAACACTAGTAACGCGTGGTTGCAAGCAGGCTCAGTTTACATGAATCAACAATAGGGGTTAGTCACACCTTCTCCGAGAATGAGAAGTTGTTGAGTGATAACTGGAGCCCTTTTCCATGAAAGTGTTACACCCATTTTGTATCTTGTGGAGAATGCAGAGTGAAAAAGTGTTTCAGTAACTTAGTCCCCATTCCGCCACTGACTGTTGCCTGTTGCACACGTTGCGAAGCCAAAGTTATCTCGTGAACCACCTGGAGAGGATTGACTGGCCGAGGAGACCCCAGCCCTCTTCTTCAGAGTAAAACTTTGCCTTATTTGGATGCGACCTTGTCAAGGAGGCACTGAATGTCAGAGCATTTGCATAAACTTTATTTAACCCCTGTATGCCCAAGGCCTGTTTGGAGCTTCTTGAAATTTGCTCTAAATTGAGCAAAAAGTCAACATTTTCATAAGTTGTCCCAATTTATTTTGAATTGTGATTGGACAAATTCAAAGTTGACATCTTAGAGAGCACATAAGAAAAGAAAACACAACAATATCACTTACAAATTGAAAGATTATAATATTTGATCATGAGGGTGTTAAAACTTAGAAAAATTTTCAATTCTCTTTTTGCATGTCAACTCTAAAAAGTTGGTCACTAAAAAAATATGAGGTTATAGGGCCTAGCATGCTCAACATCAAGCAATTTACAATTTTTCAAAATCCATTCTACAATTTCTTTGAATGACTTTCTAAAGTGATTTTTCCTCCAAGATCTAGTGTATTTGAGGCTTATTTTCAAGAACCCTCAACACTACGGGAAGTCAAGATTGCAATGGGCATCCTTGCACAGAATCTTGAATAGAAAAATCATGATCCTTCATTTTTAAGATTAGCATTCTGATCCTAAAACTAGACTTCAAAAAGAGTTCTTAAAAAATATAAACTAATTTGGTTGGATTTTACTTAACTTCAAAGTTTTCCAAACACCAAAATCTAGTGCCTCAAGCATTTAGGGATCAGTGGGGGCAATCCTACGAAATCCTTCGGTTCCTATGAAATCCTTCAATGCTGCCTATCAAATGTAAACTTTGCATGCGTGACTTCTTCATCTCCAAAGGAGAAGAAAAAAGTTCTCAATCTTCATGGAATGAATCCTCTACAATTTAACCCCTAAATGATTAAGGCCTTAAGCTTCTTGGAATTTGCTTTAAATTGAATGAAAAGCCAATCTTTTGACAAGTTTTATCAATTTTTTGGAATTGTAACCATACAAATTCAAACTAGATACGTGAATGATCACATGGGAAAAGAAAACACAACAAATTCACTTGTGGATTGGAAGAGTATAATGTTTGATTATGATAGTGTTAAAATTGTGAAAGTAATTTGGAGTCTTTTGACCTCTTTTCACATTTCAAACCTAAAAAGTTGGTCACCTAAAAATTATAAGCTAAAAGGGCATAACATGCATAATCCCAATCAATTTATGGCTTCTCAATATCTACAATATAATTTTCTAAAATGAATTTCAAATGTGATTTTTTCTCCAAGATCTAGTGTATTTGAAGCTCATTTCTAAGAGCCCTCAACACTATAAAATCAAGAACTACAATGGACATTCATGCACAAAATCTTGTATAGCAGAGTCGTAATCATTCATTTCCAAAATTAGACATTTGATGCTAAAATTAGACTTCAAAAAGAATTTCTCAGAAATATAAACTACTCAAAATAGTAACTTGGTGAGGTTTTATTTAACTTCAAAGTTTTGTCGACAACAAAATTTGGTACCTTGGGCATTTAAGGGTAGAGAAGAGAGTGCCACCTCCTCATTCTCTAAAGATTGAGAATGGGGAGAAAATAAGGTAGAAAACCTTAGTATCTGACCTCTATCCAGAACTAGTGCAACACAATGCGATGAATTCCCTTGCTTAGTTTGCATCTCAATTTGTTGCCATTTTTGCACCTCCTGATGCCTTGAACATAATGAACAAGAATAATGGTTGAATAATGCCTAAATATTTGTGTCAAATAAGCTTCATGGCCTCTAAATTAGTTGTCACTACAGTAGAATTCATATCCCTATATACTTAAGTTGTTGTTTAAAAAAACTAGATTATTAGAAGAAAAATATGTCCACCATAACCAGTTGACATGTAACTAAGTGTCCTATACAATTGTCTTGCAACTATAATCCTCTCTATTTGCACCAAATTGGAAGGATACGTAGTTGTAGTTGCGAAGTAGTCATAGAATGAAGTGTAGGAATACGGGATTGTAACAAAGTAGTCATTTAAAATTAATGTGAGGTATTCATCATCTAGTATTCATCACAATTGTCGATGTAGACAACTCTACGTTTTGTGAAGTCCACTATGTCATCACCTTAGTCGTATAGTATCTAATTTCGACTACAATTTGACTAGAAAACAACTAGAGTTCCTCTACAGAACAACTACAATGCAACTAGAAATGAATTGGAAGACAACTAGAAAACAACTAAAAAACAAGTAGAATTCGACTAGACTACAGCTAGAAGACGACTAGAAAAGATTACAATGTGACTAGAAAACAACTACACTCTGACTAATAGACAACTACAAAATGACTAGAAAATTGTTAGAAACAAGTCATTTTCTAGTTGTTTTGTAGTCATTTCTTAGTTGTTCCTAAAGTCATTTTCCAATTGTCTCATATCAATAATTCCATATCAATTGTCAAGATTATTATTAGGTTGGGCATATAAGACTTGTAAGTTGTTATACTCTTATGTAATGAATTTTATTATTAGAATTCTAAGATTTCTATAGTTTGTAGACTTCAAAATCTAAAAATTCTACAAGTCACAAACAAGTTGCAATGAAGTCACAAATGAGTTGCAAATGAGTCATAGACAAGTTGCAATGAAGTCACAGATGAGTTGCAAACGAGTCATATATTAGTTGGAAATGAGTCACTAACAAATCCCTCATAAGCAAACACCACGTAAGCAACCATGTCAAAAGAATTCATTGACAATGTTCCAAGTAAGCTACCAAATGAGAATTGACCCCTTTTCGCTTGTGCAACTACAATTTGACATGTGACTTCTCCACAACGTTTGTAAGGCTCCAAGTTATCACGAGTTACAAATTTATGATGGAACCCCAAAACTAGTTGCTCTTTATAGTTGCAAAACCCTTCATTTTCTTCTAATTGATGTTTTTCAAGTCTCTAGAAGACCATTTCAGGAAAATTCCCTGTTTTGTGAATCAACCAATGTTGTATAGAATAAATAATAAAAAAATAAAATTTTAACATTTTTAAAAAACATTTAAAAATAAAAATATTATCTGATGTGGCTGTCTCCTAACCATGTCAAATAACTAATGTGGTAGAGTTCCCATGTTCCCCACAATCTGGGAACTCACGGTCTTCTAGAGGCTCAAAAATCATCTAATGAAGAGAAATTCAAAGGGTGAGAGTCCATCATTATCTCAAAAGTTGAATGGACTTTATTTGAATTGGATTATGAACATGTTGGTTTGGGGTCCAGAAGTAGGAATGGGGAAGGGGCCCGGGAATGGAAAGGTGGTTAGAAGCAAGAAGGGAGAAGGAGGGTGTTCTACCTTAATTACAAAACTTAAAGTTGGATATGCAATTGCTTCAATTGTCTTCCAAACTTTGCTATGGGATAATTGGACCTTGAACATAATAGACTCTTCATCAACAACAATCTCAAAAAGTGAAAATATGAAATATCCTTAAGAAAAAAATTCCATTTTTGCTCTAGGATTTGCATGGTTTATTTGGGGGGATATTTACCTTGTTAAGTTTTCTTTTTATCCTTTCCTTGGTATCACTCAATGCTTGAATATTACCTTGAATATTTATCATCTATTTTGATACTCCAAGAAACATTTGCTTAAGAAAATCCCCAACGCACTCAGCGGAGGTCAACCTATAGTGCATGAGGCCTCCCCTTTTCGCTCAAAATTCCAAGGATGAACATCTACACTTCACTGTTTTAAATAGAAGGATTCTGTGTCATCCAACAGCCGCTTTTGGGCCTCCTCCGCGTCGTTCCAGGGTTAACGAAAAATGGTGTTGCACTGAGTGATGAAGTTCAGTTGGTTCTGCCGTTCTTCTGGTCCAAATTCACTGAATGGATAAAGGCCCCACATCCTGGATATTGCGAGCAGCCACGGCAGCCAAGTGCAGGCAGTCTGAGTTGGAATTTTCATCCAAAGGCAACGACTGACCAGTGGAGCCCCATCTCTCACTCAGCAGGACGGACTGCTCGCCACCCCACATTCGCAACCTGCGCTGCTCGCCTCATAAACTGGCAACCTCCACCGCTGCTGCAGCTGCTGTCGATTAGCTGCAGCGAGCTTGCTTTCATCTCCTCGTAGCCTGCTGCTTGCAAGTCCTGACTTGCTGAATCGCAGAAGTTCTGATTGAATTGCAAGGCAGTTAGCTATGGAGTACTATCCTGGTCCAGGGCGCAACCACTTATTTGTTCCAGGTCCGACCAATGTGCCGGAGCCCGTCTTGCGGGCTATGAACCGCAACAACGAGGATCACCGCTCGCCTGCGTTTCCCAAGCTCTCCAAATCCGTCATCGACGACGTCAAGCAGATCTTCCGTACCACCACGGCCACCTCCTTCATCTTCCCCACCACAGGTACGACTCACTCAATTTATGAATTCCTTGCTTGGTAGCTTCACTGCTGGAGGCTTGGCTTGTCCTCACAAATTGGGTTGATTCAGTGTGCAAATTGTGATTTGCGGCTACAATTTGAGGAAAGGCAGAGTCTTTGGTCTTTAATTCCAGTGTGGTGTCGTACCGAATTCTGGGTTGGTTGGAGCGTGGGCTGCGTGCTGCTGGTTTGTTTTCGATTCTGGGCTCTGTTGCTGGGATTGAGTTTTGGGCGGAGCTCTGTGAGAGGGTCATTGAAATTTGTGTTGTAGAGGCAATTTTGTTTCGTTAGTATGAGTGATTAGTACTTGAAGTGGGGAAAAGGAAGGCTCGCGAGGAAGAACGTTAAGGGTGTCCATGCATTGGGGTGTTCATACTCTCTTGGGGGGGGGTGCTTTGATTCAGTGCACATTTAGTGATTCATGTCTGGAATTCGAGAGTGTGAGCTGCACTCGGGTTTGAATTCACGCTTGGTTTCGTAGATCGATTGATCCTTGATTTGTTTGGGATTCAGGCTTCTACTACTAGAATTGAGGCCAATTATTCTTTGCGACTGTCCACTCGCAGAATTTTGCAATGATTCTCTATCGGTAATCTGCAATTGCTTTGTAGTGGTTCCGCAATACTCATGTTTTCTATTGTTTTGCGATGGTTTTCTGGGTTATGTTGCTCTCCTACTATCGGCTCTGTTGCCGTGATTGACTTCTGGGCGGAATTCTGTCGATGTTTCATACCCGAAATCGCGCAATTTAGTTCATTAGCCCCGAAAGGACCAAAAGGCTCAAGGCGGGTCACATATTTGTGGTACCAGTTCTGAGTAGGTCATGTGGGAACTTTGTTAGGTTCAATATCCGTTCTTTTTTGACGAAGTGCGTGTAATGTTATCCACTGATACCGGTGATATAAAGAATTGCCGCGTCTGAATTATATCTTATATGATATGATATGTCTAATTTTGAATTGACACTTCCCAAATCACGAATCCTTGGTTCTTCAAGGGTTAGTGCTCCTGATTGGTAGGTGAAGCTGGGAAAGCGAAGCCGCCATACAAACCATTTCTGAGGGTGTGCGTCGATCAGAGTGTGATTAGTTTGACAGTGAGGCTAGTAAAGTAGAGACTCTATTAATCTTACAATATACATCTGAGACTCCATTGACTATACATGTGAACTTCGATTTTTGCTAAATGCAAAAATACTTGATCTATTGACATTCAAGTTTTTGCAATTGATTTTTAGCTAAACACAGAACTAATGTGCGAAATTTTAGATTGCGCAAATTCCTAGATTGCTGGAGGGAAAGGCTTGGTGACGCTATGTCTTTGTTTGTTGCATTTCAGGCACTGGAGCATGGGAGAGTGCTTTGACGAACACCTTGTCTCCCGGGGACAAGATCATCTCCTTCCGGCTGGGCCAATTCAGTCTCCTCTGGATCGACCAGATGCAGCGCTACAACTTCGACGTGGACGTGATCGAGTGTGAGTGGGGTGATGGAGCTGATTTGGAGCTTCTGAAGAAGAAACTGCAGGCGGATGGATCTCACTCTGTGAAAGCCATCTGTGTGGTGCACAACGAAACCTCCACGGGCGTCACCAACGACATCGGCGCTGTACGCCGTGTTCTCGGTAAAAAAATATCTTTAACTAGAGTTACAGAGGAAACTTTACCTAATATCATTGAATATCACCTATTATTCTGAATTTATTTCAAATTATTTTGACAGTCGTTAACCCTAATTCTTAGAAAATGCTCAGTAAGCGTTAATTCTGATCAAGCAAAATTTGCAAGAGGTCATCATCAAAAGATACTGAGAACGGGAATGGACAGTCGTCTATTCTCTCTAAAATTTAATTTGCAAGTAAGAAGCACAATGCATGTAATAGTGAAGGTTTTAAAGGTGAAATGAGATAATCAGGTAGAAGAATGCACTTGGCTTTGCGCACATTTAACGAATTTCGCCGCTCTCTTTCGCTGCCCTTCATCATTTAAAGTGGACATCGATGCAATTCTTCACACAGGTTATGCAGTGGTGGAACTAGAAATTTCGAACTTTCGAATTTTCAAGCTTGCCTCTATCTCACACACTGCATTAGGATTGGTTTAACCTTGTCGAAGGACTGAAGTCAAATTTTGGGGCTCATAATTTTTCAGCAATTTTGAGTAGGTCATATGCGGACTTCTCTCTGTCCAATCTTTTAATTTTTTTAACAAAGACGTACAGTTTTCTTCACTTGTCTCTTGGGTACATAATTCGGCCCCATTTGGATTATCCAATTTATGAACAACCAAATAGATCATTTGAAAACCATGAATCGTGGTTCTTAACTTCATGAGAGGTGATGGGGCTCATATTTGTTTTTAGCACTTTTGAGTAGCTCGTAAGGGGACTTTCTTTTGTCCAATTTTTTAAAAATTTTGACAAAAAGGTACAACGTTCTTCACTTCTTCCTTAAATACATAATTTTTACCCTTCTTAATTATATATTTCACAGTATGATCAAATCAAACTGGTCCTTTGAAAACTATGGATCTTAATTTCTTTAGAGGTGATTGTGATTGTTCCCAGATGACGCGAAGCACCCGGCCTTGCTCCTCGTGGACGGCGTGTCCTCCATCGGCGCCATCGATTTCCGGATGGACGACTGGAAGGTGGACGTGGCTCTCACGGGGTCCCAGAAAGCGCTGTCCCTCCCCACTGGTCTTGGCATTGTGTGCGCCAGTCCTAAAGCGCTGGAAGCTGCCAAGCATTCCAAGTCCACCCGCGTCTTCTTCGACTGGGGAGACTACATCAAGTTCTACAAGGCTGGGACGTACTGGCCTTATACTCCGTCCAGCCAGATGCTGTATGGACTGCGCGCTGCTCTGGATATGATCCTCGTGGAGGAGGGGCTGGATAATGTCATTGCCAGGCACTGTCGTCTAGCCGAAGCCACTAGGTAACAAACGGTCTCAATTCAACACTGCATAATTGACCTCTAAAGAATATCGATGGTACAGAACTTCTGTCATAAAGCTGACGGAGAATGTCCTTCATTGATTTGCTTGACAGGGCAAGTGTAACTTTGAGGGTTGCATTGAGGATGCTCTGATTGGTTGCTTCAAGGATTGTTGATTTTGGTTAACTTACAATCTGGGAGAAACTTTTCCATAGTGGATGTCAGAACTCACTTAACTTGACACAGTGATCTCCTGAAACGGACTGACTGCTTGGTGTCCGCCGAATCAATAATTATAACTTAGTTTGAATGTGTGAAGTGTGCTACTATTGATGATAGTGTGCAAATGTGGACGATATTGTACAATGTCATTTTTTTAGGGTCATGTTTAAGCGAATTAATTTTACTATGAATCGTATCCACCTCGGCTCCATGCTCCATGCACTGGTGAATGGGGATGTTTGGGTGAAGTAAGTTAGTTTGAATTTTGAATCACTAAAGAATATTTTAACTTCTGTTCGTTAATTTTATCTTTGGAGTAGCTGTTCCAAGAGTATATAATAAGAGCGCCCTTTATTTCCAACCTCCACATTTCCTTGTGATTTCAAAGCACCTTTTGTGTTTACAATCGCTCTAATGTTTCATTGGCCACTTTATATGAATGGGAAGTCCATAGGCTTCTAGTGAGATCTGACACCCTCTACTAGCTAGTTACCTTTTGTAATTTGTGGCTATGGGTGCTCGAAAGCAACTGCATTTTCACAGATCAGACTTGCTCATTTGTGGCTTTTGGCAGGCAAGCTGTGAGAGCCTGGGGTCTGTCGTTATGTACAAAGCAGCCTCAGTGGAAAAGTGACACCGTCACTGCAGTGGTAGTGCCTTCGTGGATCGACAGCGGTGACGTTGTGAAGATTGCTTACAAGAAGTACAACCTGAGCCTTGGAGTCGGACTTAACAAAATTGCAGGGAAAGTCTTCCGTATAGGACACCTCGGAAATGTGAACGAGGTTTGGCTCATCTCCTCTCTGAATCTCTTCCTTCATTGCCTGCACAGATGTTGGCTTATCTCGCCCTTCCTAGTGCTTGCTATTTGAATGGAGGCTTTCATTCTTTTAGTTATCATGGAACATGGTTCTTAGTAAATTAGATTGTTGCAGAAACTTGTAGACAACATCACACAGCAGGTCTTCCCATGATTTATGAGGGGGTCTGCTTATGTTCATGGTAATCATACGAAATCCCCCCTCATAGTGAGGCTTCCAGAAGATTAGTGGGATTATTGGAAGACCTCATGAATCATAGAGAATTATTCTACTTTCGATGCTGCCTAAACAGTCTACACTCAAACCTCTTAAATCTTACCACCTGGGATCCCGACTTTTTCACTGTTAAATTACATAGTTTAAATGAGACATGTGCGACAGTTTGAATGCGTGACATAGTGTGAATGCTGGTGTAGCAAGTGTGCAGGATATTCTTTACTAATATTTTAGAAAGCCTCATAATGAAGTTTGATTTTAATTGTAAGCTTATATTGTTTGTTTTGCGAAATTTACTAATGAACATGACGTGGGTCCATCTGCAGCTGCAATTGCTGGGCGCTTTGGCAGGCGTGGAGTTATGCTTGATGGAGGTCGGGTACCCAGTCACCCTCGGAAGTGGTGTGGCTGCGGCTCAAGCTCACCTTGCAAAGCAGACCCCGTTAATCAAGTCTCGCATCTAAGCATCAGCAATAGCAGCAATAGCAGCTCCTCTCACAGTGTAGAAGCCCCCAGACTCCAGACTCCAGACTCCAGATTCCTGTTTTAGGGTTTGGCTTTAGGGTTTAGGGTGGCCATATTTGGGAAACCCTGCAAGGGTCTTCGGAGGTTGGGTTGCGACGTGTAAAGTGTACGAATAGTTGTTGCCACTAGACTACTGATGTTATGCTTATCGTCTTGGTGCGTCCCATTTGTATAAAAGACCTAGTCTACTCCGTGAAGACGTAGCTCCCAAGCTTGTTGCAACTTTCAGTTAGTATATTAACTGAATCCTCCACATCTGAGGAAATGCAAAGCCTGGTAAATATAAGGTTCCTTCTTTGAATTTCTTCCTGATGAGATATAGCGGAGCATAATGTTCGTAACCAGCAAAATCCCAGGAAGGAAGGGATATCCCTCTTCCGCAATGCGTTTGGGTTATCCCCTTCGGATCTGACTGATTGAATCCTTTCTTGAATTTGTGCATATTTTTGCTTCTCTCTTTATTATATGTAATATTTACTTAAATTCCATCAAATTCGTCATTATAGAATGATTTTTCTCAAAAGTCAAGCATTGGTTTGGATGAATGAGAAATTTTGTGGTCAAAAAAGCCCCCACAATTGAACCTCTTTGTTCAACGAGGAAGTCAACGGGAACCTGAGAAGGGTTAAGATTGTTATGAGGCCTTCCTGTTATGTTAAGTACAAAAAGCTTCTCTAGAGTTTGGGTGAACCGATCCCCTCACTTGTCCTCCCAAAGTCCTCAATTTTTTTCCCTACATGTTAAATGAGAGCCCCCCTATTTTGTACTTGATTAATCTATTTTCTTACACCACTCCCAATTAATGTGGGCCTTAGATTGCAAATATGAATTCAAAATTTCCAAATTTTATTATGCATGGCAAATAAATAGTTTCTATATTTTTATTAAGGATAAAACTAAGGATGGGTGAGGGGTCAGTTCACTTTGCCCATTCTCCTATGTGCTCCTTTTTTGTTCTTTTCTTTTGAAAATGGACATGTTGAACCATATTAGAGGACTAACATGTCAAGCCACATGTTGACCTAAAATGAATCTCTATAGAATCCACAAAATAACAGTTCCTATTTGCAAAAATGGTTTATTTCTTGCAAGAATAATTTTATTTAAATTTCAAAATGGATACATTGAAAGCTACAATTTAGTGGATGCTCATCTATTTATCATTCTTTTTTGGATTCTTGTGTTTTCCTCAAAAGCAATTGACAAGCAAAAATTTCTAACAGATATTATATTAATGTGTTTTAGATTGTAAGTATCTTTCATCTTAACCTATACTCCAAGCGAGGGATCTAGGAAAAGGATATCCCATCCTAAGATCCTAGGGGGCACAAGGAATATGCAAGTTAAGAATGTTGTACAATATTTGTATGCAAAGACATTACATTTAGGAATTGATAATGAAGACTAGTTTCTTTGATTCGTTTTTTCTTTTCCAAAGAAGGGACTTGTTTGGGAGGCAGAATATATTCAAAAAATGAAAATCTTTGGGAATCATACCTATGTGGAAGAAATGGTTTTAGAACCTCTACCAAGAAAACTTTGGCCCTTCATAACTTTTGCATACCATATCCAAATGTTGCAATCTTGGGTGCATCAAAACCTCCCTTCATTTGGCAACAGGAAAATATGAAAATTTGATTAGTCTAATAATAGTAACTATGCATAGTAGCAAAAGTGTTGATTAGGGAGGTGCCCACCTTCAATTAAATTCAAAGTCATATTAATACATATTTGATATTTAACCCTAATTATTTGTAGAAATAATGTTGCAAAACCACCTACATGCATTTTACTAAAACAACAAACTTATTTTTCTTTCAAGTCTTCACAACTCTAATCTCTTGACTACCACCTCACTTCTATTTGGCAAATTTGCTCGAATGTTTTTTGTTCATGTGTTGCGAACTTTGTCTTCTTGCAAACTTGTTCTTGAGTGGGTCTTTGCAATTCTTAATATGTATAGTAGTTAGAACCATCTTCATCCCTTTTTGCAAACTTATTATAGAGTACAATTTAAGTCTACACAACCCTAAACTATTGTCTATTGCCTCACTCCTATTTGGTAGATTTGCTTAAGCATTTGGTGTGCATAAATTATGAACTTTATCTTATCGTTATGGATTTCAATAATTGATGGAGCAAAATGCATCAAGTGTCATGTATTACAAGACTTGAGAGTATTTCATTGACATAATAACAACGATTTACAATGATTATTTCATTCCTTTCAAGAGAATGAATTTCATGATATAACTATTTAGGTTATTAAACCATACTTATGCATAGGCCAAAGGCCAAATAACCTTATAGACTCTTTTGGGGAATACCCACCTTCCAATTGATTTTTTTGCTTTCATTGTAAACCAATTTGAAAAATAAAAAGCCACATTAGAACTTGTTAAAAAAAAGATATTAAAGACTAGCAAAAATTTCAACAAATTTTTTGCATATCTATCAAAAGTACCTTTGCCCAAGTATAAAACCGAGGGTATTTAATCCTAGAAAACTAGGTTGATTGCCTAAAAATTACTCCCTTTTCATACAAAATTCTAATGATGAATACCTTACACTTTGGGTTTACATAGAAGGAATCTCTAACATCCATTAGACACATTATTACATTAGTATGCCAAGAGAAATTTCAAGGTTACATTGTTGATTTAGATAGGCATAGACAAATCCACCATCCACGTTATTTGACAAAGAATTGCAACATTGTAAGGTAGAAATACTTTAAAATGTCAAAATAATTATTTTAACATAGTTGGATGTAAGTTTTTCTAGAAAAACATTTTGTAGTATTAGCAATTGAAAAATCTTGAATTTTCAATATATTTTGGATAAAACATGTAATTCTACGAATTTTCAAAGTAGAACTTTCTAAGTTACTAAAACCATTATATAGTTTGTATTTGAAATAAAAAATTTAGAAAAATTAGTAATCAACCAATGACATGTAAGTATAGGAATGGGTTAATGATACTTTGGGGGACATGATTTAATGGCCAAAGTCTACTTGTCAGGAGTGGATACAAGGATGGTTTCGTGGGACACAATTTAAACCTTAAACGATGATGATGATGTGATTTGTCCAATGGATGATAAAGAATATTCCTATATAAGATAGAAGTACAATTGTTCATCCTTGAAATTTTGTGCAAAAAGGAGAGATTTTTCTCAGTTGTTCAACCTCCAATGAATATTTTTTATTTTTTAAAAAGTAGATGATGTCACACAATACCAAAAGGGATGACTTCCATAGTGCCCAACCCGACGATTAAGGATTCATGAAAGTTTGGACTTCTACCAATCAGACATATAATACAATTTTATTTCACAGATGCTAGAGGGACTCCTACCTCATTAGTAATCAATTTTATGTACTCTAAACTATTGTATAAGTAGTTGCGAGAAAAATGAGGTGAGAAAAACTACCCATTGGGTATTTGGGTTGCAATGAATAATTTGTTCCCATCCAAATTAGTTTCCCATAACCATTAAAGGTCATCACATCTTCATTGAAGAATAAAAAAACGAGGAGCCAATGGGCCACCAAAATTCCTAAAGAAGGTGTGACCCCCCTATCTCATGAGCGAAGGATGGAAATGGAGTATGGACTTGCAAACACCGAAAGTTGTGCAAAAGCAATAGTAGTGCAATACAAGGAACCAGTGGAGGAGAAAAGCAATGGGGGATGAATATTCTTCTTCTATGAAGAGTTCTTCACATCCACTATTTACCTCTGGAGGAGAATAATAGACACAAAGAACTCTTTTCAAAAGAAGAATATTCGGCTCTGGAGAGACAACTAAAAGCCAATTTAAAGTCTCCATGTCCCCATTTGTAGGAAAACTTGCAAGCAATGAAGAAGGTGTGACAACCCCTATAATAGACCAGCCTATTACCACCTTGATTTGCAATTTGAGTATTTTGGACCAACTCCAGGAAAGGCACATATTTTTCAAAGGTGTGCACATGTTTTACGAATAAAACCCAAGTGGAATTGTAATTTTCGAATTAAAATTGTAATTTTTATGAATTTCTAAAGTGGTCTACCCTGAAATTACAAAACTGCCACTAGACTAGAGTCAGAAATGTCCTATCCTAAGTGTATAACTATCATTCCATGTACCTATTAGCACTTGAGTATTCACCAATCAAGGAATGACACGTAACCCAAGTTGGAATTAATGCACTGAAATTGTCAGAAAAATAAATGAATTTAGGTGAGTTTTACGGTGGAGATGGAGCCAAAAATAGGATGGCGGTTATAGGAAGCTGGCGGAAATGGGGGCTGGTCTACCTTATTCAAAGCCCGTCGTACGAAGACGACGATGGCAGGAACCCCGCTCACTTCTCCATAGCTACCAGTGCACATTCTTTGTCCGCGTCCTCCCACTATTGTCCGGCCGGCCGCTAACTTAATTCTTGCCATTCCGAGCTTTCACATCCTGCGCTTCCCGAGCTTCAGAAGAATTGGAGTCCGCTTGGAATTTTGGCGATGGGGGCTACGGAGCGAGTGGTGTCTGTTGCCGCTCTCCAATTCGCGTGCACTGACGATGTGTCCTCTAACGTCGCCACGGCAGAGCGTCTGGTTCGCGACGCGCACTCCCAGGGCGCCAATATTGTCTTAATTCAGGAGCTTTTCGAGGGCCACTACTTCTGTCAGGCGCAGCGTGAGTCTTTCTTCTCCCGCGCTCACCCTCGTGAGGGCCATCCCACAATTGCTCACATGCAGCGTCTCGCGAAGGAGCTTGGAGTGGTGATTCCCGTCTCTTTCTTCGAGGAGGCTAACAACGCTCACTACAATTCTGTCGTTGTGATTGACGCCGACGGGGTTGAGCTCGGGTGTTACCGCAAGTCGCACATCCCGGACGGACCAGGGTACCAGGAGAAGTTTTATTTCAACCCCGGGGACACGGGGTTCAAGGTTTGGAAGACGAGGTATGGGGTAATTGGGGTGGCGATTTGCTGGGATCAGTGGTTTCCGGAGTGTGCGCGAGCGATGGCGCTCATGGGAGCGGAGGTTTTGTTTTATCCGACGGCGATTGGGAGTGAGCCGCAGGATGGGGAGTTGGACTCGAGTGCGCACTGGAGGCGCGTGATGCAGGGCCATGCGGGGGCGAATCTGGTGCCTGTGGTGGCGTCGAATCGGGTAGGGGTGGAGGTCGTGGAAACGGAGAGGGGGCCGAGTAAAATTACTTTTTATGGGACGTCATTCATTGCGGGGCCGACGGGAGAGATTGTGGCGGAGGCGGATGGGAAGAGCGAGACCGTATTGGTTGCCAAGTTTGATTTGAACGAGATTAAGGGGAAGCGACATGGCTGGGGTGTTTTTAGAGATCGTCGCCCGGAGCTTTACAAGGTGCTCTTGACGTCAGATGGTCAAGTGTAACGGACATCCTCCAACGATTGGGAGAGCCTTGAACCGCCCGTCACTACGTATCCCTGGATTTGAATATTCCCGCATTTTTACTTTTGTGCTTCACCGAATCACTGAAAGATGCAGAAGATGCACGCTGGCTGTTGAATATTCTCGATGCAACTGCGGCTATTATTGACTCGGCGGTTACAGTTTTGTTAAACTGAGACATGAGGTAGATCTTCTCTTCTTAATTCGTAGGCATTTGTCTGCAAGGATGCAGCATGTGAAGACTTTCTAGTGGGAATGTAATTCTGGTTCTAGTATTCAAAGAGATGGATTGCATTTCAACCTAAACTGTTGGTTGTGGCTGCTTGGTTGTTTACACTGCTGGGGGCAAGTTTTAGGCTTTCCATTTGTCCGGTACAGTAACCCCTTTTAGGTGCTGCAATTGATAAGTTTGTGCAGCATAGCATTTTGAAAGGAAGAATTAAGAATCAAGGTATCCAAGATGCTCTAATCCTTCGCCATTTCTTTCTGACACGTCCTCTTTCATCTTGAGGTCAAGAATCTTAACTGTCAATGACTTAAAATAGCTCCAGAACTGACTTTAGCCGAGCAAGCAGACGTAGCATGTTGTTACTCATCATTCTTGTGAGATGAACATTTGGCGAGTGCATTCATAGAACAACTTAGAATGTCGCAATGGAGACGGGAGCAAATGTGCAACAGTACCTAGTCGCATTACTTTCTACCTCTCAGCAACTCGATTCAGTGCTTGACAAATTCGAGTTTCTGCATCTTACCAGTTAGATGCGGATCACTAGTAGGTTCAGCTTTCAGGACGATCATTAACTTGATTCTTAGCGCTTTACACACTGCGCCATCGAAAAGGAATGATTGGCAACGGAATCCCCTGTTAGTTGCTCTTAGATGCCATTATCAGAATGGTAAGGACGTCTTGGATGTCGAAGACCTGTCGATCACACAAGACTTCTCAAAGTCGGCGATGCTGGTCGAATTCTGATCCTTCAGCTCGCCAAAACGTAATACACGAGAGACTCAGATAAAACGCTATTTAAGAAACCATTCGAAACACGTCATACTCTTGTACTTCAGTAAGTTCCCCTCAGAAGCGGGGTATTTTCTAATCACAACCTGGACTGAGATGAGAGCATGAGAAAGCATTGCCACAACGTCTCAGATGTCCAAGGAAGGTCGGAAGCTGCAAGAGCTCTTGAGCCGGCAGAGCGAAACCCTGCGAATGTTTGAGAGTCAAGCCTAGAGTTCTATCATCACCGACAAGTACACGCAACGTGTTCTCCAGAAAAGAGAAAGAGCTTGGATCAATCTGTTATCTCCGCTACAGATTAAGTATATTCAAGCACGGCGCATGAATGAGTCAACATCATTGACAAGGGAACAAAGAAGCCTAAACCTAATTAAAAACTTCTCAGTTGACATGCAGGATCAGTTTTCTTGACTTGGGCTTCGAGCTAACTAGGACTTGTGGAATCAGCATCGATCATCGGGGGAAAGTACCCTCATCTCCGAACATGTCAAAGGCGCGCATCAATCTAGAAGTATACATGGAACAAATGAAGCCTGCATGAACTCTCAAGCCGAGCAGGGCGCCCACTGCAAATATTTGAGAAACAAGCCTACGGTTGCATTACCACCGGCTTGAGAAAACCATAGCTGGATCATCAGCCACAAGATCGAGCAGGGAAAAATTCGTTGACAGCATCTTAACCCTAATCAACAGGAATTCAAAATCACACAAAACGGGATAACCAGCCATGAAGTTGTGCTGTGAACCCTAAAACCGAAGTCATGCCACAAAAAAAATTAAATTAAATTAAAATTGATGAAAATTGATGAAAATTAAAGCTGATGAAATTGAAAAATTGAAATTGAAAAATTGAAATTGAAAAAATATTCATATTTATAAATTACCAAACTACAAGTCTTTTAATTAAAATTTTTAATAATTAAAAAATAAATAATAAATCTTTTAAAATCTACATATTTCAATACATATTTCAAGACTTTAAACTTTCAAACTAGTATGCAAATTTTAACTAGACATCATTGATAGTATGAAGACTTTTGATTGAAGCTTTTAATAATATAGAATCATCACTAACCCTTATACATATGCAAAACATATAGAAATTGAATTTTAAAATATTTTCATGGCCTTGCACATCTCAATATAAAACCCTTTTTTCTTTTGGTCTTCAAGATATTGCCATATCTACCTTTACAATGTCATATTTTAGCATGACAAGGTTGAGATGCTAAAATGACATTCAAATGAACAATGCTAATTATAAATCCAATGGTGTATGTCTTGCCATAATTTTAGAAGATCATTTGTATTATAGGAGTCAAATACAATAGTGTATATTTGTTCTCTTACAACACATTAAGATTAAGTTATAAGAAATAGTAACACTACAAAGACACAAAAATAACTTCAAAGTATCGAGATTATATTGAATTATGTTGATAAAGATTCAATCAATAATGACTTAGTGAGCAAGTAATAAAGTTAACCTCCTTGACATGATATACATTTTATCAATGATGGCTTTGGCCATGGTAAAATTATCAATCACATCATGATATATTTGAACTACCTCTATTATTGTAAACTTATTAGTGGCAATTAAATTTTAATATATAAAATTAGGAAATAGATACATATTAATTCCAAAATGAAGATATACAATTAGATGATTTTATGAAATTAGTTGTAGTTAGTTGTTGATAGTTGTAAAGTATGGAAGTAGATTTTCAAAATAGAGCAGCATATTGATTTTGGTCAATTGGTTAATCCATTTATTTTTTAGATTGATGAATATTTTGCCTACTTATAGGCAATAAAATTGTAAAGTAAATATTTTACTATTTTATAAAAAATTTACCTTCTTACTCTCTAAATTTGATATTATTGTATTTCTAGCCATTTTATGAGGTAGGAGGTCAATCTATGTTTGATTGAAGAAGTCTACTATTGAATTAGGTAGGTTTTAGATGAAGGATTTGTCTATAGCAAATCAATTAGTACAACATAAATGATCAACTTAGACAAATATTTCTAAGGATGAAACTTTTGTATATGAAATAATTGAAGTTATATTCTTTTTAAAATATATAATTATACACATAAGGAATTGTGAAAGATAAAGTGTATAATGACAAAATATAATATGTTAGGATTCAAATGCTATATGTAAAGATTTTGAAGCTAATGTGATGTTTATAGAATATTTTTATTAATGGTTTATAAAAATATAGAATATTTGAATAAAGATTCACTATGTAAAAATATAAGACCCTGGTGATAAGTTCCTATTATTTGGATTTGATATTGTAAAAATCAAAAGGATTTATGCATGCGAATTGTCTTTTTTTTTTTTTTTTTTATGTTTTTAGAAGTTTGAGATGAGCAAAAAAAATTCATACTTACAAATATTATTATTTTCAATCATGAAAATTTAAAGAATATCATATATATATATATATGGTTCATTATAAAATATTGAGACAACCATTAAAAAAAGACAATTAAAAAAAGACCTAAAGAGAAGCAAGTGGACCAAATATGCTGCTAGGAAAATTTGAAGTCAATCAATTTATATTTGAAATGTTAGCTAGTCTAAGAAAATGATCAAATTAGAATGTTTAGTTAGTCTTTATTTGCTTGAATAAGCATAATCATGGAAACTATAGTAAAAGATGTTTGTTTAAAAGTTATACTTGTAATAAAAAACTATACTATTAAAAAAACATCTCAATTATTAATAATTAATTGCACCTTTGAAAAAAACCTACAAATAGAAATATGAACCCTTCTTTGTTTGAGACTATAATGTAGATTTTGCTTTATTTCACCAAAACCAGGAAAACACTAGTATTGGGTTTTTTTTAAGAGGAAAGGTGTAATCAATCTATTGTAATGTGACTAATGTCACTTTTCAAATAATATTATATTTTAGAATCAAATATTAAGTTTTTTAGTATACTGTAGATAAGCTTTGGTACTAAGTTTTAAATTAAACAAACCCAAGGCTAATAGTAAAAGTTCGTTCCTAGGGAGGCTAGTTAAATAGGATTACTTCTAAATGACTCTTATTAGGTCATTGCAATTGTAGAATAATATAGGAAATATGTTCTTTAACCACATAAACAAATGTTTTTCCTCACGCGATATGACTAATTACTAGATTTGCCACTCCACTCTTAAAGGTCACAAGGGTTAAGTAAAGCTCCCAATTTGTAAATTCTTTAATTACGCTTTTTCTTTTGACTATCTTTAATCCTTTTATCTCCACTTGGAATTCTTTACTTTTTATTTCTTTAATCCTTTAAGCTTTTCCAAATCAGACTTGCTTCTTCCCGAATAGGTCTTCTCAGCTTCCAAGTACCAATTGGGTCATGTCAGACTTCCTATCTACCAGGGAATCTTCTTCCACCAACTCGGAATTCATACTCAACCACACTATTCCATCTCTAATTCAGGCCCTACTTGGAATTAACTTCCCACAGCTTCTCACTCACTGAACTCTCCAAATTGGTTTTTAATCATCTAAATAACTCATACACAACTACCAATTTGGATAAAAATAATAAACACATACATTCATTAAAATATTCCACTCAGGTTCTCCCACTTGTCAGACCATGCTCCTAACTCGACAAACACAACTTCCAAACATCAACACCAAATTGGAATTAAACTCCATACATGCAAACAGATCACATACATACAGAACTACAATTTGGCCTGAATAAAATTTATTATAATACCAAATTGGTGAGTAAATCACCATTTACACTTTTAACATCAGTTATGCAGATTGATCATCCAACACATTCTCACAACTATCACTGCAAATCATTCTTTATACTCTAATTGCCTTCCTAATTGGAATCTAATTTCCAATACTCCTGACATTCCAACTAGGCTTTAATAATTCTTCACTGTTTCAACCAAGCATGTTTCACAATTTTTGCTCTCAACATGATATTCATCTTTTCAGCACAGACGTTCTCAAATTTAACATTTAACAAATACTTCTTCAAATCAATCTCCAACTTGGATAATTCCAATTAAAACTTCCATGCTTCTGCACATTAACACACCACCGCCACACACTGGCACACATACATCCCAACTAGGACACAAACTTAGACATATCATCACTCTGATCCAACTCGGACCAACACAAACATAACACCCAACTGGGCAATCACACAAGCACACACACAACAACCACAACACAAATTAAAAAAAAAACAAATACATAGCCTGACTGACTAGGACACGCACTGGAATTCACTCAACAGCCGGTAAAAGAAAAATGCAAACAAATTGGACTTAAGAGACAATGCCAGACAGTTACCAACTCGGCTGACAACCACCTCACCACAGCCACCCATTTGGATCCCATTCGTTAGACTGCCATCATCCAATTCGGCTGACATGCCAGACACTCAACCACTAACCACCTAATTGGAATCTTAACTAGGAATTTAAACCTCAATCCTCCCATTAGACAATCAAACAACCCCAATTGGAATAAAATCAGTGACTAACATCCTATTTGGACAACACAAAACACCAAATAACACCCAAAACCGCCACATTTTACTAAAAATATCTCAAAAATTAAGACAGTGGTCATCCTACTCGGTTATCTACATATACTAACACTCTTATTCCCAAGGATAATGGTTTAGTTTTTTGTCCATTACAATATGCATGAGACACAATGTATGAAGTCCTAGTCCTACCTAGTATTCTTACAAGGTGGTCAAACATTTTGGTCAAATGTTTTAGGTTTGGTCAAATTGTCATATGCAATGAATGCTTCTATCACCTAATCATTTACAAATTAATACTTTAAAAATAGTACACATAATACTTTAATTAAATCCTTTTTATGTGTTGGCCAAATAGACTAGTCAATCTATATCTACCATGCTTGATGCAAAAGTGCCTAGCAATTCTATATTCTATATTAGCAAATTTTTGGAATTGACTATCATAAAGAAGTACTAAGTCATTTGGCCTTAATTGCTTGGGAATTAATTTACTATTGGAGTAGCATTTCCGATGATTTTGCATTGCCAAAGAATTTAAATACGCTTGTCATCTTGTTCATCCAACTTCTCCAACATGACATATCTTTCATTCATAGACTCCACATCTCCTAGTCTATGATCAATAGTGATTTGTAATGATTGAATTTCCAATTCAATTGGCAAAATGGCTTCTTGACCATAAACAAATTGAAAAAGAGTACTCTTTGTGTTTACCTTACATGTAGTTCGATAAGCTCCTAATGCATCAAATACTTGTGCATCCTAATCTACATTAGATCCTTGGACTGTTTTGGTAATTATTTTACACATGATCCCGTTAGTCTTTTATGTTTGGCCATTTGCCTGTGGATGGTAGGGGCTAATTTTTCTATTTTTAATCATATATTTGTCTATTAACTAGGCAATGACATCATTAATAAAATGTGTGCTCCTATCACTTACTAATTCTCTTGGACAACCAAAACAAGTAATGATATTTTCATACAAGAATCTAGCCACTATATTGGCATCATTTGTTCTAGTGGTAACTGCTTTTGTCCACTTAGTTACATACTCAATTGTGACCAACGTATAAATCGTTTTTGTCCATTACTACTAGGGGTTTTTATAGGCCTTGGAAAGTCAATATCCTATTTTTCGAATGAAATTTGAGCTAGAATTGGCATTAAGGGCATTGCAGTTGTAGGAGTGGGTTTCCCCATTCTTTGGCATGGGTCACATTTCTTTGAGTAATTTGTAGAATCTCAAAACATTGTAGGCCACCAATAGCCAAACTGCAATGTTTTTTGAGCTGTCACTAATCCCGCAAAATGGCCCCCACAAACATCGTTATGACAACCTTCTAAAATCACGAGGACTTCATTTGGATTCATGCATCATCTTAAAATCCCATCATTCTTTTTCTTTCTTATAGAGAACCCCCCCCAAGTATAGTACAAGGGCTAGATTGGTAAATTAATCTTTGTTTCTGTTTTTCAAAGTAATCTAAGGGAAATTGGCCAATTGACAAGTAATGGATGATATTAGCATATTTTGTTGAAATTACATCTACTTGGAATAATTATGCATTTGGAAAATTGGCAATAATGGGTTCACTACCTAATTATTGGCTAAATCGGGAAAGATGACTAGCATTTGCATGACTCTTGCCCGGCCTAACTTATATCGTAAAATTAATTTCTTGGAGTAATAAGATCCATCAAGCAATTTGACCACTAAGTTAAGGTTTGTTAATCATGTACTTCAACACATCATGATCTACATGAAAACAAACTTATAGCCAATAGGTAATGCCAAAATTTTTGTACAGAAAGAAATCATTCCTAATGCTTCTCGTTCTGTAACAGAGTAATTCTTGTAACAAGTTGTCTACTTGCAAAATAAATTGGTCTATCATGGCCTTTATCATCTTTTTGACTTAAAACACTTCCAATTGCTACATTGGATGTATCAACATATACTTTGAAATCTCGCTCCCAATTTGGTGGAATTAAAATAGGAGCAATGGTTAATTTGTGTTTCAAAAGTTTCACAAGCTTTAGTGCATGCCTTTGTCCATGTAGGGATTGTTTCATTTTTTTGGTTAATTCTGTCAAAGGAATGGCTATGTTGGCATATTTATAAATATAATGTCGATAATAACCAACATGGCCTAAGAAAACTCTAACCTTTGTGATAGTATTTGGTTGAGGTAATTTGACTATTATAGCTACCTCAACCGGATCAGTAGCTAATCCTTGTTGTGAAACAATATGTTCTACCCATTTGCCACAAGTATCGACAAATTGTGACTTGGCTGCGTTTATAGAAATACCATAATTTTCACATTGAGCAAAACACTTTTCCAAACATTCAGTATGGTTTTCTTTTGAACTAAAAACACAGAAATAATCCAAAAATATTTCCATAAACCTCCTTAAATATATATGGAGGCTATAGTCATTAGTTTTTGAAAAGTTGCCGGTGCATTACATAGACCAAAAGGCATTTTTGCAAAGGCATAAGTTCCCCAATTGGTTGTAAAAATAGTCAATAATCTATAGGCTATAAGCTTAGCAATTTGAATTTGATTATAACCAGAAAATTCATCCATCCATGAATAACATTTGTACCCCACTACATTGTTTAAAAGAATATTTGTAAATGGTAATGGAAAATGGTCCTTTTTGGTAACCCTATTCTATTTGCGATAATCTTTGCAAATTCATATTTTTCCATTCTTTTTAGGCACTATAACTATTGGCAAAACCCATTCACTATGAGGTACTTCCGAGGGTACTTCAAAGATAAATCCACAAACCAGTAGCTTGTCGATTTCTTCTTTGACCCTCAAAGAATACTTGGGGTTCATCTTGTATTGCCTTTGTTTAACATGCTTAGCATTAGGTTCCAATTCTATTTTATGCTCACAAATTTCGAGTGGTACTCCTTTTAAATCAATGTAGATCTAGGCAAATGACTTCTTATGACGTTTAAAGAACCCATACCAATATTTTAATTCTACTTTACTCATTTTTTAATAGACTTTGATAATTTTAGGTTCTTCCTTGGCCTTTTTGTAGCCTCTCCCAAGAAAGTTCACCACCCTTCCCAAAAGTTTACGTGGCCTTTTAGATGCAAAAAATGCCTAAGTTGGTCAAAAAGCAATTTTAGCCTATTGCTCTTGAGCAATTTGGATTTGATTATATCCAAAAAACCCATATATGAATGAATAATATTCGTGGCCGGCTACCATTCCCAAAATACTATTAGAAAAGGGCAATGGAATTAAAAACCTATTGTTTTTTGTGATGGCATTCAGTTTCCTAAAATCTTGACAAATACAAATATGACCATCATGTTCAGAGACAATGATAATTGGACTTACCCACTTGCTATAAAGGATTGGATAAATAATCCAATATTTATTAAATTTCTAATTTCCTCAATCTAACAGTGAATATTTAGAATTTAACCTATGGGCTAACTATCTAAAAATGATATCTACCATAACTATTATTTATAAGTAGTAATAAAAATCATTATAGATTACTATTTTATGTGATATATTAAAAATTCTTTATTTTATTGTTCAAAAGTACAAAAGAGTCATTGTAAAATGAAATGAAGATTTGGATTTTGTGATAAATTTTTTATTGTCTCAATAAATTATAAATTACATATATGCTTTTATAGTAAATTCTAACTTATGGTAAATAATTTTTTTCTAAAAATGCTCTTTAATTGGTTTAGAATCTAATTATATAATATCTATAGTCTCTTTGTAAATCTATACAAATAACACAAATAAATATCATCTTTATCTATAAAATCCTTTATAAATTGGAAATCATCATGTTTTACATATAATATAATAACAATAAGTTCGTACTACAATATAGATGATAATTTGATAGCTTATTATCTTTATCTTGTAGGATATTTTATATAGATTTTGCAAAATATTATAATTATAATATATTTCAATTGCAAAGTTTGTCTAAAATTGAAATATGTATTTAAGAATTAAAATAATGTAATTTTTTTCTAAATTAAAAAATTAATTATATTAATTAGTATAGATTATATATATATATATATAAAATTAGAAATTTTAAAGACCATAATTAAAAATCAAAATTAAAAATTTTAATCGATTATTTCATATCAACTATTAATAATAAATTGATTGAAAAAATTCCATTTTATTTGTATGTAAAGTATTAAACAAAATTAAAACTTATAGTTTTATTTATAAATGATTTTGAATTAAAAAACTTATAATAATCCTTAAAAATAATGAGATCTATTAAGAAAGCAATTATCAAATTTATGTACGATGTTTTCATCATCTAAATATGAAAAAAAATTGTTACTCTTAATTGACTTTTTTTACAAACCAATAGAAATAATACAAATAAAAAATAAAAGATATTTATACTTTTAAATTCCAATAAAACTATTAAAACTTTTAAATCATTTTTATTATTTTATTATACAATATTATAATAAAAATAATTGTATTTATTTTATAATTAATCATATTAATTTAATAAAAAAATTCTTATTCTTATTATTTCTTAATTTCAAGAATTTAATTTAGAAAAATCATTTTAATTTAAAAGTTGTATAATCTATGAGAATTTGGCATTAAAATAGCCATTTTCACAATTAGAAGTGGTATCGACTTTTGCATTTATGGTTACGAATCAATGAATTGCATTTTCACTTAAATATTGTACATTGAAGAATTGAAAAGAAGATGTCATCAATGCAGTAAATTAGAGGCTAAAAGGCCAAACTTTTGGATACTTGCACATGGAAAGGCCGATGGTGTTATAAACCTATCAGACTCAAACAAATGTATCATTAAATGATTTTTAATACATACCAATTAAAAATGATAACATTCATCTATTTGTAGTTTATCAATAAAGATATGTGTAGTCTTGGTTTTGCCTTTTTTTCACAAAACCAAGGAAAACAATAGTATAAGGTAGCCAACTCCTTTCCAACCACTTAAGCAATTATGCATATTTGGAGTAGAGGTTTTTTGAACGCAGACTTTTTCGCATGTGCAAAAATAGAGATTAGAAGGATTGCATATTTTTTCAGAATTTTATTACACAAAATGTAATTACTATGAATTTTTTAGTGGAAGATTCTTTTTGACCTATAATGGTGGTATAGAGCTTTCTATTTGTGACCATATGCTAATTGCAAAATCGACCAAGGGCTGGTTGCAATATTGAGAGCCTTGCAACCAATCATAATGCGACACAACTAATTCGGGAACTGTACCACAACTTCACGGAAAGAAAGCATCCTACATTCCTATATATTGAAAATGGGAGGGGTGATCCAAAATGGGTTGGCTACCTTAGGGGTTCTGTGTAGGAAAGGTTTATTTAGTCTATTGTTTATGTGATTGATGTCACTTTTCAAATAGAATCATATTTTATAATCAAATATATATATATATATATATATATATATATATATATATATATATATATATATATATAATTTTATTTATTTATTTATTTTATTTTATTTTTGTGTGTGTGTGTGTGTGTGTGTGTATGTTTGTATATTAACATTCTTATTCCCAAGTATATAAATTTATTTATTAGTCCATTATCAATGTATGAAATACGATGTATGACGTCCTAGTCCTATCTAGTGTTCTAGTAGGTGGTCAAATATTCATGTCAAATATTTAGTTTTGGTCAACTTTATCAAATGCCATGTATGCTTCTATGACCTAATCATATACAAGATAATACTGTGAAAATAATACAAATAGTTTTTTAATTAAACCCTTTTATATTTAGATCAAATATACTAGTCAATATATACCTATTGCATTTTGTGCAAGGATGCCTAACGTTCTATATTCTTCGTCAAATTTTTCTTAGTGTGCAAGAAGTGTGCAAGTAAGAGTTATACCTAAATCAATTGTTCTTTTTCCTTTATTGTAGGTCAAATATTCCAAGATTCACACAATTAGATTTCTACATGCGTGGAAACATGGAACCAATTTTTTATGTGCACCCAAAATATAATCCTAAGACCAGGGTCAAAAGGAAGCCAATCCACCAAGCCATTCACCACCCAAAAACATATAAAACAATAAATCTTAAATCCGTGCAATCTAGCTCCTTTAGCCGTGGTCTGGACCTAAGACCGTGGAACGTGGACCTATAGTCGTGGACCAATGCCCATAACCATGTACAATGACCCTAAGGCCGTGATCCAAAACCCATGGGCATACAAGTCATCTCGATTAACATTCATGATGCAAGCAGTGCAATTACAGTCCTTCTCAGTCAAATGGGGTCAACCCAGTGGTTGTAGGGCATCCAGACTGAATCAGATTAATACTGGTGATGATTTCTGATGTATACTACACCTTATTAAAACACAGACTTTTAACACCATCATTCAGTGACCCATAGCACAAATTTGGACTTCAGGATACGATTAAATAAGTCTAGCAACATGCCTCCTTGTACAAACTAACACTGAATTATTTCCCAAGTGGTATTTTCATCTGTGTAGAGCAAGTGATCAAGAAGGCAATCCATGATCCAAATTTAGAATCAAAACAATGCTACACCTGCAGGATAGTGCAACCAATTAGTCCAAGAAGGTTATCCATGCAACCAGATGTGTTCAGCACATGCAGCCATTGACATAAAAAGCCCTAATGTTAAATGTCTAGTAACCGAGAGTCTCAAACCCTAGACTCAATTGCAATGCACAAAATTTTAATTGGATTTAATCAATATGTAATCAATGTATTTTACAAGGTTTAACTTCATAGGGTGCCAGTTCTTTCAAACAAGAAGCTTAACCTTCTAATTTTAAACTGTCTACATGTCAGATGATCATTCAATTGATCAAATTAAGGTTTCCAATCATAATACAGACCATACAAACTCAGTAACAAGTTCAACCTTAATCTGCGACTTAATAATTTACTTAACTAGAAATCAAAATGGGTGCATCCATTGGGATATTCACACAAGATTGAGTGTATAGATGAGGCTTATCGATTATAACATCCTGATATCCTACGATCATTCACAAATAAATCCTAAGACTTGAAGAACAGATCTGTAAATCCTCCCCAATCAACAAATGTAGTTTACACCAACAAGTAGCCAAAGAGAGTTCTGAATTGGATGGAGCACAAAAGTTATCTTCAAGAATCTTATAAATCAGTCTTTCTAAATTAATCAGTCAATCAGTTTGAGCCATTTCGAGCAAAGCACAATCAACCTGAACCTTCCATCGAATTGATTCCTCATCAATTTGGACCCTGTCAGACTGGAACTTTCACTCCATTGCACTCACAGACTTATCTCATCCTCGCCAATTTGTTTGATCTTCTAGAATCAGTGATTCCCATCCCGCAAACACACTTGCAAACACTTTGAATCACAAACTAGATTCCTGCAAACCCACAATTTGAGCCTCTCAATTTAGAAATATAGAAAGCAAATTACCAGATAATCAAGCATGCGCCCCGTAGAAATTTGTGTATTGGTGCATGATGTGGTTGGAATGCATGCTCAACCCCGAGAACCTTCAATCTTGGTACGCTGCACTGCTCCAGATTGCCCAAGAATTCCACACCAAGAAATTGTTGCACGAGGAGGTTTTTTTGTCAGTCGTCAAATTCTTTATGCGCTGTTGATATCTCACAAACGTCTACTCAAATTTTCCAAAGAATCACAGTCACAATTTAAGACACAAGTCCCCACACTAACAAATTTGGACAGAATCCAATAAATCGCTCATCCCGCCTTCACAATTTCCCGATCAAACATTGATTCTCACGCTATAGTTCCTAGATCACTCTCGAAATATGCTCCTCAAACATGGTCTCCTCACACCAAAAATGGCCCAATTTCACAATAACGATTCATTCACATGCAGAAAGAACGACAACAAACCTTATCGCAATTTCAAACACTAAATGCACGAAAGCCAGATTACTGAACACAACCCTAACTTTCCCAAGCTTTGCATGAAGAAGCTTCCCAACATGCAAAAACAAGTATATAATAATAATAGATAAAAATTCAGAATATATGAGCATTACAAAAGAAAAAAATGCCATTGAAGGTTTTTGTTTTTTTGTTTTTTCTGGCCTTTAAATAGGCCTGCCCTGGGAAGGACACGACCTTTCCCAAGGGTTGTGCCTTTTTATTTTATTTTTATTTTGAACTATTTACTATGTAGTTATTTATTTATTTAAATTCTATCCCTATGGTAAAATTCTAACCCCTTATTAAATTCCTAGACTAAATTTAATATTTTAATATTTTAATTTTACATTTAAGTTCTATTAATCTCTAAATGTTCTAAGAAGAGATAAAATGGTTTTTCTATACTAAAAGTTTGTTCTACAATATGTCATTCAATTTACAAAATTGGTATTTAGATTCAAGTGCTATCTATCATAGGAGATAGGAAAAAATGGTTTACATAGTACAAAACATTTGAATTATTTTTTATTATTTATATTAGAAATGTTGGAGAGCCATTGATACATGAACAATACAAATTGAACTAAAAAATGGTGAAAAATCTAAAATCTAAATAATATTTTATATGAGTCTAATTTAGCTTAAAATCTAATACCTATTCACAAACTTATAACTCAATCTAAATATATTTGAATCTAAAGAATAATTTTGGTTGATGATTAAAGTTTAAAATTGATTAAATTAAAATAATAGCATGGCAAAGAAAAATATGATGAATGATATGGATTACTTTTATTAATCAAGAAATTTTAGACTACATATAAAAAATCTTTTTTTGGATTTCATCAAGAAGTGTGTTTCCCTTGTTTCCTGAAAAACTTCACTCTTGATGATAAGTTTATAAGTCATTTTTCTTAATAATTGAATATGACATTTTACAACAATGAAATCTTCACATATGATATCTTAATGCAAAAATGGGATAATTATAGTAGTTGAGATTATAATTTGTTTTCTTCTATCAATCCTTTAGAATTTAATGATTCTTTTAGTTCTTTTTCTTCTTTTTTTAAATAATTTTTTTTATACCCAAAATTGTTTATAAAAATCTAACATCAAAATACAAAAATAACTTGGTATCAATCCACTTTTGAATCCTTAAATACTTTTATTTCTTTTTTTCACCATATCTAATTGTACTCAATAATTAGTCTCAAAATCTAATATTAAATATTTCAATAATTATGTAGGATTTATCTTGAAGTAGTTTAGTCAAATTGTAATTACTAGCCATTGTTTCTATCACAAGTCATGTGCATAACTCATAATAACTATTCCAAAGAAATTCATCCATGAGAAATTCATCCAATATATTAGGGGTAGTCACAGTTCTTCTACCATCAAAAAATTCCGTGGAAAATGAGAAGTAATAGGGACCAATGGGAAGCATTCATGGGTGAAGGAAGTGTAACGTCCCTTATTCATTTAGAGGATGAGATGTAGAGAATCAATGGGGAGCCATAGCGTAGTCTAAAACAAAATATTCTTCTTTGGAGAAGTTTTCTCCATGCCCATTCTTCATCTCCGGAGGAGAAGAATAGGCTTGAAGAAAACTTCTCCAAAGAAGAATATTCTCTTTTTGCATGTGTAATGTAAATTTTGTCTACTCGACAAAATCCAGGGAAATATAGTATAGGGGGTCAATTCCTAAGGAAAGGTCAATAAGTCTAACGTTTGTGTGACTAAGGTCACTCATTTTCATAATTTGGATATTTATCTATGTGCTTTTAGGTTTGTTTTAAGAAAAAAAACCAAAGAAATACTTCAATGCCAATTTTCTCAGTCCAAATTTCCAATGCTATATTATAGACCCAATGAATGACGTCACAATCTTGTCTAGTGCGTGGCTCATGTCAAATCTCAAGTCAATTTGTAGGAAATTGTCAATTTGTCTTTATGCATCCTCTAGCCACTTAATAATAATATTGTGTAGATATTTATAAAATGGCATTTAACTTGCGTATAAATTTAATCTTCTTTTCTTTCTTTCATCTGTCTAAACAATATTAATTTAATTGCAATTTTTATTTCAAAGAATTTGTTCCTCTATTTCTGTGTGAAACACACTTTTCTAACTTCCTTCCAAATTATCTTTAATAATGAAATTACAATTTTCTTTCCAGTGTGTCTAAATGTTTATTGTATTCTCTTTCATGGTATTTGTCTTCTATTTGTATTTGTCTTGTTGCTAATAGTTGATCTTGCTTGAATTGCTTGAAAGTTGGTCTTTAGAAAGTTGCTTGAAAGTTGGTCTTGCTCGAACTGCTTGAAAGTTGGTCTTTAGAAAGTTGATCTTGTATATTGATAGTTGAAAAAAATGATCCCAATACAATGGGAAAAATCCCTATTTATAGTTTCCCATGGTCATAGGAGAACTAAGCAAAAACCCTAACTGTTTTACCTTTGGTAATAGGACCAAGCCTATTCCTTCTATAATATCCTAACTAACTTTTCCTAACCACTTCTAGTCCTAAAATTATCCTAGTGACTTGAACTCATTACTCACCTACTTAATTCCAACACCGTCTTGGTCTTTAAGTTGTTCCTCAATGACCCTTTTTGAAAATTAATAACTTATGTGTAAAAACTTTTTCTTTATTATTTCTTTGATAATCTTTTATATTTAATTATATTATTTAATCTTGTTTATGATTTCATCGAATTCTTTATATAACAGAAGGTGAAATTAATTCTTGAAAGTGATTCATAAATACAGGAATTAATATAATTTGTCATCTTCGTAAATTAATAATTCTTGTATATTAGTATTTTTATACATATGATTGTTTGAAGTGATTTTAGGCTAATACACTTTATCCTCTAATCTAATTATTTTGAGATTTCTATAATATTAATAATTATTTTGAGAAGTCTAAAGTAGGCTGGTTAATAATATCTTCTTGCATTTTACATAAGTGGTTAACATTTGTCAAGTAATATTGGGTTAACACCATGCAATCATAAATATTCAAAAGGAAAGATTAATTCTTTCCTGGGGCTTGACCAAATCTTCACGTCAGCCCCTTCGCTCCATTCTCCCTTTAAGGTCAATTCTTCTTTGAATTTGTATGTAGTTGAGTCAATTTGCCTTGTTATCAACCCACGACGACACAACCAAGAAATTGGACCTATCGGTATGCACAAGGTTGAATACAAAGTCCAATCGACTTTCCACCTACCCCCAACTACACTATCAACTTGACTAACTTCTTTAGCAAAACAAATCTCAACTACTGGATATGCTATATATATATGATTTGACATAATTTCAGATTTCAACTATAATAATTATAGCATGAAGCCATATAACTTAATTTAATTCACAACTTAATTTATCAATTTGCTTCACAAGCTATCTTTGTTGCAATTGGACCAGGTTTATTTAGGACTAACGACTAGAATTTACCCAATCTTCTATCAATTAGACCTTATAATGCAATCTCACAAACTAGTTGACCATTCTCCTTTGGGTATCTAGTGTTTTGCCATGTTAGAACAATCAATTTGACTTATTTCACAGACTCACAAGTATTACACACAAGTATTACACAGTGTTAGTTGTTTCCTTCAATCCTCACACTTTTGTGCAAATGGACACAGAATTTCAATCCAATAATTATCAATTCTCTTCACAGCAAGCTTACCATCTCAAATAATTATTCAATTTGAAGATGCACACAGTCAACTAGACAGTATATTCTACACACAATTCCAAGTTTTTATCACTCAATCAATTAGACTGTAATTCCAAGTACACACCCGTGTAAATATTTAACAATAATAAAAAATACACACAAAAATTACTACACATTAATTAGACCACAACACAATTACATAGTTCCTCCAATTTCGACTTGATCGAAGCTCCACAGTCCACCACTACAAGCCAAATCTCTCAACCGAATAGATAAAAGACAACTCTCAATCAAAGCAATGAGATAATTTCACAAGTTTTCAAATGCACAAAAATATATTCACAAATTTAAATCGAGGTTGCAGGTGAGTCATACTACCTACATGAACTCGAAAAAAATCAAATTGACCTTTGAACTTATAGTCCCAAAACTGGGAGGATGACTTTTCGTAGAGAACTACAGCTATTCAATTTGACTCTTTAATTTTTTTGTCAATTTGCCTTTCTTCAAATCCAAGTAAATGAACCCATTCAATTCTAATAAAAGAATTACATTTCTAATTGACTTACTAATGTAAATGAGGCAAATTGACAACCCAATTTACACTTGAAAAATCAAATTGACAGAAAACTCAAAAATCTACAGCACTACAACACACATACGGAAAGCCAACTTAGAACCAACACGTCCCCATTCTCCATGAAAATCCGAGATATTGGAGGAATTGTGACTACCCCTATTGTCTTTTATGATATTGATTCCATTTAATATCAATAAACTAAGGTCGAAATTGTGTTTTAATCAAATTGTTTAAATAATAATTTTCTAACACTACTGAATATGTAACATCTTTATAGAAAGACAATGGTTGGCTACCTTGTAATCTATCTTTTTTCTTGTTGTCTCCTTTCCTTTTATATTGATTTGGAACATTAAAAAAAGATATCATGACACACATATCTTCTTTAATGCCAAATTGTCTTAATACCTCTAATTCTGCAAATCCTTTAGATTTGAACTTGCATTAGAGTACCATGTATGGTGTTGAATTCATTTTTTTCTTGCATTTTTTTACATTTTTTTGCACTCTATGAGATTGGAATCTTTTGTAAATATTATGAAACCCTTTTAATTTATGAATCTTATAAGATGTGCATTATCATAATACCATATGTCATTAGTTCTTTACAATGAAAAAAATCATATATGTTTCCTTCTTCATACTCACTACATTTAATATACGTAGATTCCTACACATGTAATTATGTTTGCAACTTGAACAAATTTTATAACATCCATTTATGAAATATTGTTGTTTTTTACTTACTTCTATTTCATCATCATTAGAAAGTTTGTCATCAAATATGTTTTAAAAATAAGCACACTTTAAAGTCTTTGAACACTTGAGCCAAAACATATAATTTTTCACATTTGTAGTCTAGATTTTTGCTTCTTCACAAAACACCTAGGACTATAGTGTAGGGGTTCCAAAATCTAAGGGAATAGTCAAATAGTCTAACGTATTGTGACTAGAGTCACTTGTTTTCAAGATTAGAATGGGATTTACTATAATATTTCACAAACAACAAGGAATAATATATTCACTCTTATTACCACTAATATAATTTGGTGGCCAGTCCTTAAATAATGCTATGGACATGTGAGATGCAGTTCTAGTCCTGACTAGTGTGCTATGGTCATTTATAGTCAATTTGTCTAAGTATGTAGCAATTTGTCATGCATGATCTAATACTAGACAAATGCATAATATAATCATCATACAATATATATATTTTACACACATTCTTTAATTATTGTTGATTCTCTTTTACCATGGCAATTTGTCCTATCACTAATTATCTAGCCAAATTACTAGATTATCATGAGTAACAAATTAGTCCCAGTGTTGTGGCAATTTGTCTAACTAAATGCAAGGGGAATGAGTGTGCTATGCAACTCCTTTTGTTTCTTTTTTGCACAATCTCAACAACTTGTCAAACACCCAAATAGCAATAAACTAGAGTTTTCATGATGAACTACTAATGGCTTGAGACCAAAGCTATGGCCAAGGGTACAAGCCCCAAGACAACTACAACAACTTGTCTTATAACTTACTAGATGTTGGTCTTTAATTGCTAATCCAAACTCAAGTACTATCAGACTTGCTAAACACACAAAATAACAAAACAATTTGTCTACAACTAACCAGTTACTACTGGCTCCACGACTAGCACCCAATCACTTTGTCATGCTTTTGCTGTATTACTTTCAACATTTTCTATTGATATCTCAACCATTGATAACATCAGTTAATTCATCTTAATAATTTGTTATCACTAATTTTAATTTTGTAGTCTAATTTCAAACAATTTGTGAACAACAATTTCCTAGACTCGTTGCAAATACATATTCAGACTTATTATTTTAATTAAATTCCTTGAACTTCAACTGTTCAATAATTTGTCATGCACCTACATATACTTTATCAATCACATTAGTATTGACAAATTGAGCATACATAATCCACATCACTCGTTTGTGTTATCAACTACAAATCATGGGATTAAATTTATTCACTACTTCAGACAATTAACCCGTAGTGAATACAATCGGTTGCCTTTCCTGAGACAACTTGACTTCATACTAACAAGTTGATTCAAATCACTCATCTTAATTCCCAATCCTTTATTTAATTTGTTTAAGAAAGACAATTGGTCCTTCTACAATTGAATTTCTTGGTCATTCAATTTTAAACAACAATTTGTAACACTTTTCAATCTGTATTACTTAATTAATCTATACCACTAGTTCGTTTGACCGGCACTTGTTTCCGTATAGATTTTGACTCACCTGATCAACTTGTCTGACAAATTGAAATTAGGAGATAATCAATCTTACTAGCTAATCTCATTATTTGTTGTAGCTGCACTTCTCCCCTCAACTTCTGTTAATTTGTCACGCTAGCTTGTCTCCGCAGCATCAGTTCAAATTTAGGAACGCATGTCAATTTGATTTTTAGCTATTCCATTCTTGGAATGCACTTACAAACAATTTGAATCTCGCTTATACTCACACCTAGAAGCAATTAAATATCTCTCAATGGACAATTTGACTCACGTAGCTCATTGCAAGTATTCAACAAATATTTCCATGACTTATTATACAACCTTCACTCCATGACAAATAGACTTATCCATATTAGACACATATCCAGACAATTAGTCGATAAAAATTTAATACTTACTATAAACTCTGCGAGATCAATCACTGATTCTCAAAGACTACAGAGCTTCATTTATTCAATCCAATCGGTGGATCATCAGACAATTAGTTAGAAAATTTTAATCATTCAAGACACAGTTCGACACACTCACCCGTTATGTCCACTTACAAGTACTAACTCAAACCGATAGAGTCAACACCCAAACAATTCGCTTACAACAGGTTGATAACACATACACAATGGTAAGTCCAATCGCTGGAACTCACAACAATTCCAAATTCCCAAAAGGAATCCAATCCCTAGATTACGACCACGCAAAGAAAACATTCATAATCACCACAAATGTACAAAGACAATTTGTAAATATATTCAAAGTCGGAAAACATTCAACAATGACAACTTGACTACTCAAACTTGAAAAGTGAAGAGAGAGAGAGCTGAGAGAAAAAAAATTCCATCTAGAAGCCTGGAAGTCCAAAGGAAGCTTGGAACTCAAACAATACTAAGTCAAATTGTCTTCTTTACTATCTCGACTATTTGCCTCTTTTGAGATCTAATCAAAATGACAATTTGCCTCTAATATTCTTCTAATGTGAACTTAACTTTACAATCTATCTCAATTCCCACTACAAAGGCAAATTGCCAAAAATTTGAAAAATTACGAAGCTCACAACATTGTACACTGACATGACCTTTGCTTCTACATCCAACTCCTAGGCTTTCATCACATGTAAATTCAATTACATTCTTTGATGTAAAATATTGAACATTTTGACTTGTTGCCTTTGTTTCCCAGGTTTTTTTCCTTCCATTTCTATTGCCATTGTGCAAATTTTACTAATCAAATATATAGATTAGGTAGGTAATTTGCGGAATTAAAAAATATAACTAAAAAATTGAGGCAAGAATAACAAGAATATTATATATAATAAAAAAAATTTTAATATCAATGCAAAATTAGGTTTAGGATTATATATATACACATATACATGTAAAAGCAAGTTAACTTAAAGTAGAACTCAAGCTTGAGTTTAAAACAAAAGAAAATTTGTTTAAGATTCAATTAAATTTATATAAAAAATTATCTTCAAATAAAAACAAGTGAATTTAAAGTAAAATGAAGTTAGTTAGAAGATAAAATAAGCAAATTTATTACAAGTTAATTTAAAGTAAGAGAATCTTGGACTCAAACTTCATGACCTTGGGATTGAAACTTTAATAACTTTGGACCCAAACTTCATGACCTCGGGATCCACACTTCAATAACTTGGGACTTTGAATTTTTGGACCTTAGAACTTGTTTTTGCTGCAAATAGAGTTTGCAAATCATACCAATTGTGAGCACATGCCTTAATGCACGAAACTACCACCCTTTCATTAATTGTTATATATATTTATTACAAAAAACTATGCATATATTTTCATAGAAAAGGATACAAATTGTTATGCATAAGTTTTTATATTAATTTATAATGCTATTTAACTTTGATGTTACATTCTCTCCGAAATCTAATTTTGAAATGTGCATTATAGTTCAAAGACAAACTGTAATTCTACCATTCCATCATTGAATGATTCTCTAAGTTTGGATAAATGTCTCCATTCTAGTTGTAAATTTGCAAAAATATCTCCATTCTAGAAGTACTAATGAAATGTCATAATAGAGTAACTATTCATAAATGTGTGCACCCATTCATTTATGAGGTGATTGGCTATTGAGTCAACACCTATTGAATCCATTTTGACTACAAATAGAGTATGCACATCACACTAGTTGTGAACACATGCCATAATGCATGAAATTGCATATTTTTTGTCATTTATTATACTTTTATAATGGATTTTTCCCCACTTATAATATACTATCCCTTTAATAGAGCCTATTATAGTGAATTATATAGTTAGTCTTGATTTTTTCTTAGAATCTCATTTATATCCATAAAACGCTAATTCTAAACAATTTTTGTGATTTGGATTGAAATACTCTAAGTTTGGGGAGTAACTATCTCTATCATAATGGGCCTACAAACCAATGCCACTACATCAATTACTTGAATAACTCTAAGGCACACTAACTATTTATTATAAACTATAACATTTTATAGAGGGCAAATTTTACCAATGTCAAAGATATTATACTATTGATGTAGTAGAATGTCCATATACATATTTTGTAAAAATGCTCACTTTGCATATATATATATATATATATATATATATATATATATATATATATATGTGGTCATTTTTAAACATTGAAAGTGTCTCACAATAATTCAAATAATTGGTGTAGTAATGTACACGTGAGATGTATATATTGCTATAGTTAATATGAGGACTAATGTAAAGTCTTATACCAAGTGTGACTCCCAATATTGGCAATAACTGGTATAATTCACACAATAGTGTGCTCTTTTGGCGAATTGTTTGGCACTCTCATTCTTCTCTAGCTACCTCATAATCAATCTCTTGAGATTAGTTACTTTCCAATCCATACTTAGTAATTTAGCTAGTGGCCAATAGTGCAACAGAGTTGGACTATAGAATGTAGAAACCAATATTTTGATTCAAAGTACAAGGTGAAATTGGAGGGCTTAAATGTATTGGTGAGGATCCCACATAGACATTTCTCCTCCGTGCTTTAATTTGAGGAACACATTCAACTATGTTTTCTCCCTTGACTTTCATTTGTGTATATATTTAGTTTTCAATGTCACTTTGTGAACAAGTCCTGTATTTCTCCTGTTGTTTTAGTGGTTTGTTCTTGCCTTGCTGGATCCTTGTTATAGTGGCTCTGTATTTTTCCTTAGCAATTCATTCTTTCTATTTGTGTGGAATAAAGCCTAAAAATTCATATTCAAAATTTGAAAGTTAAAAATTCCAAAGTAAAGCCTAGCAAGAATCTTTGAATGAATGGGACACCACTAAATAATTCGTAGGATTATATGTTGAATGTAAATGGTGCCAAGTGTAAAGGATATCACCCATTTCCAACCAACCTCCCATTCTCACAACTTAGACTCCTGAATTTTTGATCAACTGTAGTGTAGGTGAGAGTTCATATATAGTAGGAACAATAGAAGCACCAAAAATGTTCGAGAGGTGAACATTGAAAGCATAGAATGATTGCAACATGTACATTGAAAGACACAACAATCACTTACATACATGACAACATCCCATCCATAGAATACAATTTCTCATGTCATTTTTGTGGCATATCCTTGCCTATGCTACTTAACAATGTCATAAGTTACATGAAGCCACCACTTGACACATGGTTTCTAACTCCAAAATATGTTTTTGAAAATGACATTTATTTTCTAAGTAATACTGAAACTAGAGGGAACTTCTTTAGTTTGAAAACTCACTAATGAATCTATAGTTTTTGTTTTTTTGAAACAAATGATGAGTTTCCATTTTAAAACATGACCCTTCAAAAAACATCTTAGTAAAATAAAAATCTTTAAAAATCACCTAAACAAAAAATTTCCATTTTTTAATTTGAAAATTGAAAATTACAAATATTCAATCTATAATTAATTTTAAGAGGAACACTTGATTCTTGGTTATAAATTTTATTAAAAATCATTGGTCAATATAATCGTAGTTTCAATTCTATGGACATGATCATATTTCACAACTTTGTTTAAAATTCATCATTAAATTCTTCTTCCAAATAGCATTTTTCACTTTAAAATCCATTTTTACAATTTTGAAAGTTTAAACTACTTTGTGGTTCTCTTAAGGTTTTAAGTGTTCTAGATATTTATTTTTGTAAATGATATTCTAATTCAAACATATAACTAATAGTGAAGAAAATTTACTGGAATTCCTTTGAACTTTAATAATTATTGCACATAAAAGTCGCTCTTATTTTGTAACAAAGGCTTGAAATCCCTACTATTGTATACATGGATTTGGATTGTTGTAAGAAAAACTCAAAGAATTTCCTTTCCAAAGAACAACTTTAAAATAACTTTGTAGCTTGAGATTGCTTAACAATTTTTTATATACCAAGGGTCATTCCTCACTTTTCAAGGTGAAGAAAAAACAAAGAGGATAGATAAGCCCATTGTGTGTGTGTGTGTGTGTGTGTGTGTGTGTGTGTATATATATAGGTTGCCTTGCCTAATGGAATGGATGAACATTTTAAATTTTTATCCACATGTGGACAAATGGAAAAGAAAGGCAATAGCAATTGAAATGAAAGCAAAAACATACAAATTTGCCATGAATTTTTGAATAGTGCTACTTAAGCAACTCAAAAGAGCCTCTAGGTCCTCCAAAATCCATAGTAGTCATCTTACACATCTAAAATGGTCATTATTATCTTAAAACAATTGCAACAAAAGAGTCCTAATTCCATAATAATTTTACACTTTACTTATAGGTAAAAGTTCCTATTAAAATATTAAATCATTCATAAGAGAGAAAATAAATAAATCTAACCATATGAAGGTTGGCATACTTGAAGAACCTATTCATTTAGGGTCTTATGTTGGGCTCCAAAGAGCCTATTTGAGTGACACCTAGTCTACATATCTTTTTAAGAAGGGAGATTGTATACTCACAATTTGAGTTATTTTAAAGTTATAGTGTGTTTGAACATAGTTTTGTCTTTTGACCTGATTTGAGATATAAGCACCCAATACAATGAAAATCAATGATTTCATGTTTGACCTTCGAGAAATAAAAATAAAAACCAAAGGCAAAACACTAAATACAAGATTCTCATTTAGAGTTACAATTCTTTTCTCATATCCTACATGCTTGTCAATTCTCATTGGTGGAAGCAAAACTAGGTACAAAACTCAAAAGAATTCCATTTTGGACCCATAAAGAATTTGATCCCTAGTTCAAAGGGAAAGAAACCCCAATTTCCTCCTACTTCACAATTAATCCAATTGTTCAATCAAAATTTGGTTGTGACTACTAAGCCTTCCCATTGTGGCCCAAATCCCATTTATTCAAGAATGACAACTTAAATTGAATGCACGACTATAATAGGCCCATTCCCAGCTACAACGATTTGTCCTAATCAATGCATGTCACATCCATTTACCAAAGTCCACATTATTTTGAATCAGTGCAAGTTCAAACATAACTTCATTGCACCAATTTCTACAAAATTTTGTGGTGATACTAAATTCTCTAGGTGATGCTAATTTTCCCCTCACTAATTGGACAAATCAGTGAACCTGTATTAGGCAAAATGTCTGGCATTGGCCTTTCTACGTTTTTGTTGCTTTGGTATGCATGAGGCTTCAATCTTTCCCAAAAGATGTTAAGAGCACAGCATCATTCGTGAGGGATCCATAAACCAATTCCAAAATCTTTTCGTGTCCACAGGACAAAGGCAGAACCTAAAATCATTATGATGAAGAAAAAGGGAGCCATTCAACACCAGTGTATAAGCTTAATGAAGTGGTTGTCATGCAGTCCATCTTGCAAACCATCCACGAGAATTTCCAAATTGCAAAACCGGAGATTAGAAGCATTCAGGAATATTTCATCACATTCAGCGGTTGAACCTTTCGTAAGAGTAATATACATTCGGCACAGAGTTCAGCATATGTGCACAGCTTGATCCTTTGTTCTTTCGACTCTGCATCAGTGCTGGCAAGTTCCTCTCCAAATGACGATGATGGGGTCATCAAAACTCTGACTTGAATCGAAATAGCAGTTACCTCTGCACATGGAATTTTCTCTTTCGGTCATAGGCTCCGCTGTCACTGCTTTGCAGCGAACTGGAGAGGTATGACTGGAACGAGGTAGTTGTTATGTGAAGAATCGAAAGTTTTGAAGTTCCCAGCTGATCCAGACGTCTGTGCCCGGAGCAGAGCAGCTCGCTTTGCTTGTTGCCCGTCAGCATACTTTTGAGCTTGTCCAGCTTCATGCCTTCGCAAATTGACCTGAAACATACACAAAGATTCTACAATAATCAATAACAAGGCATCACATGCCAAGACAAGATTAGATATCCTCAACGGGATATGACATAGTGATAGAAATCTGTACCTCGGGTCGTCGGCCTAGGTGACGAGGCTCCGGTGCTCCCGTGTTGGAATGCGGTGACCTACAGCATCCTCTAATTTTCATTAGGGCCTAAATCGCACCAAAAAAGATCACCAGATCGGTCTCGAGTACTAGCGTAACGCCACTTTTTAAGAATAATGCCAAATAAGAGTCATACAGGGCAAAGCAGATAAAAGCTATGCCATACTCACATGTGAAGGCAATGGCTCATTCGCTTGAGAGCTCTCACTTGTTCAAATTGAGCTCAACTTTGAAGGCTTTCTTTCATGTCAATTCAAACAGTGCTCAATATGGGTTCTCTAGAATCTTATGACGCAAGTTCCATATGGACATTGCATGTGATTAATGATTGCAATGACCATAAATTATGTGAAACCAGGAGGAACTGATTAGTACCTTCCAGGTTTGGAGGATCCACCAACGCCATGCTGATCACCAGCTAAATCTGCTGTAACACACAAAAAATACCTCTTCAAAGGATGCTCACATTTCAGAGAAAAGTCAATCGTTTGAAAGAAGCAAATGAAATTAGAATGGAAACAACAGATGCAATTGAAATATTTCATTACGGATTGTCAGAGTGTAAGATTTGACTTCTGCAAAAGGAGGCAACTCTGAAAAACGAGACCTCAAAACTCTATGTGAGGGCAAGTATTTCTGACAAGAGTTTGGGTCATAAGTTTTAGGGTTTATCATTCAATACCTTTTCCTGACGACCGGAGTGCCACCCGCTCTCTAAAACTCCCTGGAGCTCCTGGGGATGCACCGGGAGTTCCCGGGCTCGCGAGGGAGGGAGATGGGATCGCAGACGTTCCAAATCCTGGTGGTCCCCCTGAACCATCTCTCTTCGTTTCTGCTAAAGGACGACTGCTCTGTCAAGCAAAAAACAGAAGTTAGGTTCACCCTAAAACCCTAAACCCAAACAGACGGGATAAAAGACTCCGGTAGCTCTCAACGCTTGCACTTAAAACCTTCAAACTGAGATTTTCATGCTCAATTACCAACTAAATCATTTTGAGCAATCTCTATTGGAAAGCTAGTGGAAATGTGCTTCCACTGAGCTAAAATACGACACCTAACTTAAAGCGTTGAGATCGCATGAGCAATTGAAGGTGCACAGCAAATATGCCAACAGACTATATAGAGAGTCAACAACCAGTTCGTTCTGTTGAGAAGTCTTTCTCATATCTGGTTCAAGTCATGCAAGTCATAGCTTGTTGGAAAGCAGATAACGATGCGCTTCTAATATTACCAATATCTGAATTTCACAGCGAAGTTCCCTAGCTAGAGTTTGAATAGCGCCAGCAAGGATGTCCTAACCGCCGTTCCAGTATAATCTCCACTTCCATTCACCTTCTCACATGGAACCACCCAAATTGAAGCAAACCCCTAATTACCACAATTCGGTATACCAAACAATTCCTAAACCCCAGTCACGGGTTCCATAAGGTGATCTTCCCCAAATTTCATTCCACCGCCTTCAAAATCTCAAGATGCTGCCATTCCTAATCGTCTCTCGAGAATAAAGCTATCCCCTTGAAACAAAACAAGAGCGTTCGCCAATTTAGGGTTTACTGCCGTTCGATTGATTCACCAAATTCAAATACGAGACAAATCCATTGGATTCCAAAGAGCAAGATAATAAAGAAGCCGTGAACTTACGCAGTCGTTTTGCCCAGACGACGGCGATGCGGCAACACAGTGACATTATTAATCTCGGCCGTCACCCCGATCGAGTCCGCGGTACTTGCCAGCACTGCTCCACCGGCAGCGCTGTTGACCCCCACGCTCCCCGTGGACGCGCTGGAAGTCGGCGGCGAGGGTGCAGGATTCGCTTGCTGCTGCTCCATCGCACCTTCCCACACAACTTCCCTGCGATGGACCAGCCTGAGACTTCTAGGCAGCACTAATTGCGCGTCCCAAAGCAAATCTCCGACGGATTCTGCATCGCAAAATGCACCGTGATGTGTAGTAGCTCAGTCACATCGCCACATTTGAAAAGATTGCAAGCTTGTCTCGAAGTTGGGCACCAGTAGCAAATCTTTCTTTTGGAAGAAGGGGACGCTGTAGAGCAGGGGAAGGAGGAGACTGGATGAATGTGTGGATGAATGAGGTCCCTAGATCTCGTTCATGTTTGAAAGTCGGTGTTCCCACCACTCAGATTTTGATTGATACCCGCCCAAATTGGTTGTGCTGAATCGTGCTGAGGGTATCGCAACTGCAACCGGATCCGCCAACGCAGTACTCGGCGGGTCTGGCAAATTTTCTGAAATTTTACAAAATCTTGCACGTGGGAGAGGGTATTGGAAAGAACCAACATTTCATTGTGTATAAGGTAAACCTGCCTATGACAGGCAGAATGAGTGGTTTGTACTGTTGCCATTAGCAAAATGATTCAGATTTTTTTCCATACATAGACATATGTGAGAATTGAAGGAAGCAATTGAAATTTTATTTTTTGGACAAAGTAAGAAATTTTTTATAAATTTTTGAAGTGTACAGCCCAATTAGCCCAACAGAGTCTATAGACTACCCCAAATCAGCAAAAAGGATTCCCATAATGGTCATCTTACCACCTAAAGCAGTCACAACATTTTCTAAAATGGCTACAACATTTCCTAACATGGCCATGACATAAAGGAATAAAATAATAATTTCTTATGACCAATTTACACTTGAATGGTGTAAGTGCCCTATGACAGTTACTAATAACTTCATGACCATCTCCCAAGACAAGATTATGGCCACAAATCAGCCTAATGTAGTCTTAATCTCATTTATCACCAAAAATTTGCCATGGGTTAATGTAAGACTCTAATAGATGGTTTCCTAGATGACTGCATTCGGCAGTTTGCCTATCATGGGCAGGTTTACCTTATATAATGAACATTTCATTATATGAATGATTTCACAATTTCATTATGATGAATTTCACAATTCATTGTAATTCATTATTAAACTTTCATGATTGTCTTGGTTTTTTTAGCTTCTAGTTGGTGTGGTCAGATGGCAATTATTCTTGTGCCCACTTTCTATCAAATCCATAGCTCTACCGCCCTCAATTTAAGCAATTCAACATAGTTTGAGGCACCTTTTGCTAGAAAACAATATTTTTGTAGTATTTGCAATTGAAAAAAAAAATTTAATTTGGATATGGCATGTATTTTCTATGAATTTTGAAATTGATAGCTCCCAAGACCATTGAAACAGTCACATAGGTGGACCTAAAATCGAAACCTGACAAAATTAGAAGTCAACTAATCAATAGTAAGTAAGGGGACAATTTAATGTAACTATAGATGGACACTTTAGTGTGTTCTTGATTGTTGTAATTTAAAAATGTGTTCCTAATTGTTGTGATTTAAAAAACATATAAATTGCCTTGTTTGGACTCAATGAATATAATTTACACTTGATGGGGGTGAAAGAGGGTCAACTACTGAAGAATTCAAGGGCAAAGATTTTGCTTGTTCATAAAAATTTGGTTAGAAAGTATCTAATTTGAGATGTGGTATGGATATACATTATGTTGATAGACACTAAGATACCTTTAACGTTATGAAACTTTTAGTTTGGACTTTGGAGTAAGTATGCATAGTTTTAGCTTGAGTGAGTGAAAGAAGGTCACTTGTTAGAGAATATACAAGGATAGAAATTTCAATTCCTTATAAAAATTTGGTTATAAAATATCTAGTTTTGAGATTTGGTAAAGACACCTATTGAGTTTTTAGATTTCTTTAAAGTTGTAGAACTTTTATTTTGAAGTTAGTAAGTGAGTACTATGGGCTTCAAAGTAAAGAGGTGTCGAGCTTCTACTAGATATAAGAGTCTCAACTTTAGGAAGACATTTCCCCTCTAAAGTTCCATGACTATGATTTCATTGAAAATGCTCTAAAATTGCCATGATTTTTAGTACAAGTACCAAATTTTTGAAAAAATCTTTTTTTGACACATATAAATGTAGGATCTTGTAGTAAGACGACTTAAGAACATGTAGTAAAATTTCAGAAATTTCCACTTCGTGGATTGCAAGATATAAGCATTCAAATTCATTGAAATAATTTTTTTGGTCTTGCAAAAAACAGGGCAGCTGCACTTCACAAGCTCATATTTGTATGAAAAAATGTCCAAAATGGTGGTGCTTACTTGGATTCTTTTTCCTAGACAAGTTGGCCACATGCTTGGAAAATTTGAGATCATTTGGAATTGTACAACATATAGGAAAAAAATAGTAAGTAGATAGTAGTAGAGAATAATTCAAAATATTAAATTGTTAAGAATTTAATCATGGAATTGAAAAATGCCAATCCCAATAGTTGCAATGTTGTAATTATAAACAATCTACATCCTCTGATTTTATTTTTTTCCAAAAATATTGAAAGTTGAGTAAGATAAAGGACTTCGAAGTTTATTTTAGAGTAGAAAATCCATGATTGCCCGCAAACAAAAAATCCTTGTAACTTTTGACTCATTGATCAAAATGGAATGATTCAAAGCTTTCCATGTATATATAACTCTATGAAATCAATTTCGAATTTTTTTTCTCAAAAAAGAAAATTTTACTAATTTGCCCGGACTGCCCATTTATGAAAAAAAAATAACATATTAGGCCATAACTTTGTACTCATATTTCCAAATGTCATGAAATTTAGTGCATATGAAAGATATTCCTTGTCCCCACCTTTTAAAATTTGGGCCAAAAGTATGGAAATCTCTAGTCACATGTACCTGCCCAAAATTGCTATGTAGCCAAAAAATGCATGATGGTCCTTTAGGGGTTAAAATAGAATATAAAATATTTCAATTAAAAATTTTGAAATGATATGTATGGTGATCGATGTTAGCTTTTCAATAGATAGGGTATGGAGTATTTGAATATTTTTTGAGCATGATGTGTTCCAAAGTGGACTTGTCACCAAATTTAGAAAAATAAACTTCAATTGGCTATTAAGACATTTGGCTTTCAATTTTGGAGGGATAACAAACTATTGTATTAGTTTTTCAAAAAGCTAATTTATATACATTTGAATTGAAGTTTTGATGTACTTGTAGTACTCATTTGAGTGTCAAATGTATTTGCATGATGCATATACATGACTTATATATGAATATAAATATACTTTGATCTATATCTAATGTACCGAAGTATATCTATTTTGGTATGTACATATTGAACAAACACAGATACACTTTGACTTGTTTGAATATCGATATGGGGTCATTTGTACATACTTTATACAAAGTTTTTTATGCATATATATGGAGTATCATGTTTATACTCATATTCTCATATAATTAAGGGATTCTCTCATACATTTGGTTGTGATTACTTGTAAAGACAATGTTTTTTCAAAACAAATCCACTCTATCCGACAATAGAGAGGATAAAGTAGTTGTATATGAAGTCTTCACTAGAATCTAGAAAGGGAAAGAGCTAGCATATGAGCATAAAATCTATGAACCCATGAGCCTAGGAGTCTATATTATATATATTTTCTATGGTTATAGGTGTCTATGTTCTAGACTCTTTTCAAGTTATATAGTGTACCTATTTTATAGATGTATAAGTTATAAACACCTTCAAATGGTTGTAGATACCTGCAATTAAATTCAAGGCTCATAGGCTCATGTCTTTGCAGTCATATGCTAACATCATTGTCTAAAAAGTCTATCCTTATTTATGTGTGGCTCTTTCTATCTATTACAACCTCCTACTTTTTCATCTTTCTTTTATTGCAATTATTAGCCACATCCACTTGTTTTGTACTTGAAATGATGCATTGCACATTCATTATATATAGAATCATTTAATTGTAACATACATTAAAAAATTGTTACCATATCCTTAATACTTTCATCACTACAAAAATGACTAATACTATGGGACAAAGGGAGTATAAAAGATTGGATGAAAATCATGCATTTTCAAAATGAAAAACAACTCTTTGGATATTCATAAGCCATTTCTTGGCTTTTCCTACTATAGAGGTAAGACAAGATTTGAATGTGTTTTAGAATATCATTTTTTGAATTTTTTTATTAGAATAAAGATTTCAGAAGTGGTGTTTAAATAATATCTATCATGAATAAATTTTTAAAAAATATTTAAAAAATCAATTTATTGCATTTAGCTTAGAAAATTCTACTAAAAAGTATATTTGTATAAATTAAATTTTTTACTAGTTGGATAAAATAATATTTATTAATTTTAGAATAATAAAAATTAAATGTTATTTAGAAACTCATTACTTTTGGCAAATAGTCATATTTTCATATTCAATACTCTATGCTTGTTTGATTATAAAAAAAAGGAACCATTGCAATTTTTATCCCTAGTACATCCCTCAACTAACCTCTTGATTTGAAGTATTATAAAGATATATTATGAAAAAATTAGTGTGAGAAATAATGAGGTATTGATTTGTGAAGAAGAGTTGTTGATTTTGAATTATGAATTACAGTTATTACATTCCTTTGCTTGGGTAGTTGAAACAATTCCTAAGCTATTGTTGCCCTCTTTAGTATGTTGAGGTTAATAGTTCAATGGAAGAACTCATGTAGTTCAAGGCACTAATATAGACTACTCTACTATCATATGTATAAGCTAATATTCACTCAAAGATATTCAAATTATAAATTTTCAAAAGTAAAGTGCAAAAAAAAATTCTTTTAGTATTATTTTTGTGAATTTTTTAAGCCAAAACTTAATGAACACCTTAAAAGTAAATATAATAACATTTCAAATGCTAGGTGACTTAGAGCATTGCCAACAATACAACAAATAAACTCTCTCCAATGTTTTTGAAAGAGACAAGCTCAATTCATATTTAACCTTGTTCAAATTATTCTCTAGGACAAGACAAAAATTCCATTTTTGCTAAGGTTTTGGTAACCTAGCAAAACTATCTATTCTTCTACAATAATTCTTCAACTTAGTAATGATGAAGATTCTTTTTTGCTTCAACAAACTAGAAGACTTCCAATTGGATGAAAGTCAAAACATATGCCAAAGGTAAGATAATCAAGGGTTCATTGTCCCAAAAAATTATTTTGTGAATTGCCAAAATGAAATTTTTGCCAGATCACTGAGGTTGCTCTTAAAGTAAGTACACCAAAAATTGCATTGTGTCTAAAAATACTCTTCAATAGATCCTCCCTTTGTGTACATCTTGTAAATCAAGTTGTTCCTATTATTAAAAAAATAATTTTAAGACATCTACCAAAAAAATCTTCGACCCTTCAAAAACTTTTACATACAATAAGGTATGTGCACTAGAAGTGACATTCTCCTAAATGCACCACCTATCTACAATAGTCCAAGATTTCAAGCTTGTGTTAGCTTCCAAGTGCACATAGCTTATCCAGTAGTTGCATCCTTTGGTGCGTTGGAACCTCCTTTCAATTGCCACCAAGAAAATATAAAAATTTGAACCTAATAATACTAACTGTGCACAGTAGAAAAAGTGGTATCTCTACTTACTGCTTTGTTCTCACGAATAATGTGCTGTACGGAGAAATTCGTTGGACCGATTCTGCTGTTTGGAGTGGCAAGTTACATAATATCATCGTTATCAGACTTTTCAGACTTGTACACGGCCAGTGTGAACCCCTCTTCTGTATTCACATAAATATGTTGAGCTCTAAGCATCAGAACTAGATCAGACCTTGACAGAATCAGCTGCGACTACTTCTTCAGAAGAGCCAGTTCTAAGTAAAAAGTTTAGTAAAGACATACGGACGGTACAGAAGGCCTTAAGGCTACAGACTAAACTCTAGACCTTAATACATAATTCTACTGCTTACTATTAATGAAAGCAAACTGCATCATCTTCAGCAAAGAGATAAGGAAATAGATGATCAAGTATCCTCACCATCAAGACCCCAATTTTAATGTGTCCTGGGCATACTCACTAAGAGTGGCAGAGGCAGCGTCGCAAAAAAAAGTTCAGAAAAATCAACATATGAAAAAGTCTTCCAAGAGCGGAATTATTTACAAAATAAATAATCCAGAGTACAACTTCCTCGCCTAAGTTTACAGATCAACACAGGGTCGAAAAGCACATCTATATCTCGTTCATGCATTATCACGGCCACTTATATTCACACTAGAGGACGATGTCAAGCGTGCAAAAATACGGGACAAGGTACTACCCGAGGACCGAGCTTGCTGCCAATCAGTGAACACATCGTTGCCTAAAATAACCAAGAAGATAGATAGGAAGAAAATGAGAAGCAAAAGCACAGATCCCAGCCATGAGCCACTTCTGACGGGCACAACTGGCGTGATGCGTGCACTAGAATCTCCTGATACAGACAATATGGCTTCCCCCGTTGGCGAAAAATCCATGGATGTGACAAAGATCATATGTGCACGTTTCAACTTCTGACATACTGATAAGGTGACTGCATCAATAACTGCGATGTCCCCCTCGTTGCTTCCAATGGCAAGAAACCTACCAAAGTGGCAGGACGGTCACAAAGCAACATATCAGGTTAGTATTCTATATGAGTCCTTTCAAGACTTCTACATACTGCAATTTCAAACTGAAGAGACCACATTTCTAATCAAAAGGGTCAATTCATTGATAATGCAACGAATGAGAATGAACTGATCTAAACTGAAGGTATCTTACATTAGCAAGAAAAACCACACCCCATAGGCATTCTGAAAACAACTTAGATAAGTCACAATTGTTTGCCAGGATACTGTGCAGCTAAGTAATTAGAATACCTCAGGTTTTCTACTACCGGTATTGTCAGTACTCATAAGGTTCTGAACAGCGCAGGTAAGAAAATAAGTACCCACCTTCCGTCTCGAGAAATTGAAAAAGCTGAAATTGGATCTTCTTGCACCTTTCGCGAATTCACCTGCTTCCAACTGGCGGTATCAAATGCAGACACGAAGCCCATTCCTCGTTTCCGCACAGCTGCATACAGCAAGGGCTTGTTGCTATCTCGAGAGAATCTCACGAAGCCAATGCCTTCGCCTGAAAGTGAAGACACACAACTTCCCGATGCAACGTCCCAAATTCGACAAGCACTGCCATCTGATGTCGAGGCCACAAATGCACCGTCTACGCTGAAATCCAGATCCTTAATTGACTTATGAGCTTCAGGCTTATCAAGCAGCACCTGTACAGAACAACACTCAGTCAAAACGAAACCCTATATCAAGAAAGAAAACAAACAAATTCATCGTCGAAATATTGAGCTTCTCCACCTTGAACGTTCGCCATCCGAATCACACGATGTCCATGCAGCAACATAGGCCACATAGAATGCAAAAATTTAAACCCCCAAAATTTAAACCCTAATTCAGGAAAAAAAACACCTCCAATTCATCGTCAAAATTGCGTTCTGACTTGAACGTTCCCCACTCGATCAAACGACATTCAACCACAAATTCATGTCCTTACAGCAACCTAGACTACATAGAATGAAAAAAATGCAAACCCTAGTAAATGAAGAAATCTCCAATTCATCTTCAAAATCGCACTTCTCCCTTGAACGTTCCCCACTCGATCACACGACAGTCAACCATAAAATCCATGTCCATGCAGCAGCACAGACCACATAAAATGCAGGGATCAAACCCCAGAAATGCAAACCCTAATTCATGAAAAAATCCCAAATTCATCTCCAATTCATCGATCAAACTTGGTGCTTCTTTCTACCTTGAACGTCCCCCACTCGATCACCCGCAAGTGCCCATCTTCTCCCCCCGCCGCGAGCCGCGTCCCATCGGGACTGAACACCACGCAGTTCTGCTCACCCACCCCTTGCAACGCCGGAATCTGTCGCTCCGCAGACTCGACTCTCCCCTTCCCCTTCTTTTCGCCCTCCTCTCGCCGCACATGGAACAGGCGGCAATCGTTTTCCAAGCTGCACACCACGGCCTCTCCGGAGGGATGCGCAGCCAGGCGGTACGGCGGGTCGTCGCCCGTGGCGAACGTGTCCACGGCGTCCGTCAGCTCTGTGGACTGGAAATCGTACTCCGCCAGCAACAAGCTGTTGGGAACGCCATTGCGCTGGTTGCCGCCCCCGCCGGCTAACAAAACCAAACCCTTGGGAGGCTCTTCGTCTTGGCCATCGCCAGGGGAGGAGCTACCCTCCACCCACGCCCCGGCGAACAAAGGCTGGCCAAATTTTTTCGAGCACAGCAGGTAGCGCAGGGCCTTGCTCATGATCTTAATTACTCCCGCAAGTCGCACAAGCAAGCTAAAGCAGCAACAGTAAACAATCGAAGGAAAGATCGTGCAGCTGCGACACAAGCTAGACAGACAGACAGATCTGCGAAAGAGTGGAACGACAAGCTTAAGCTTATTGTCTCTCGGCTTCGTCTCCCACCTCGTCCTTCTAAACCCAAACCCAGAAAGTTACTTTTAAAGCTGCTTTTTGTTGATGGTAAAGTTTGTGCACATGGCGCACTTACCATGCGTCTGTCAGTGTTTTACTTCTGCAATTATGGTTACTTTTTGCATTTAATTTACTGGGACACACCTGGTGGCTACAGTAGAGCATCTGCAATGCGAAGACTGGGAACAGGACAGTATCGAAATTTTGAAGCTGAGGGAGGCGGACTTTTAACCCTTAACCCTGGAAGGACGCAGGGGGTCCATGTGGAAATCATCATTTCTGAAACCGTGGGAATAATTAGTATTAAAAAAATCAAAAGAGCTCATTTGAAGTCAAAGTATTGTAGAAGATCTCCACTTCCCACCACTAATTCCAAGGATGAATAGTCGAATTTCTGTCCTACATAGAAGAATGCCTTGTCATTCATCGGACACTAAATGTCCGCGGCGTCCTTTCTGGGTTAACCCCTAAACATTGAGACAGACATTTTTCGTTCAATGAATGACAAGGAATTCTCTTGTATTGGACAAAAGTACAACTATTCATCCTCAGAATTAGGGGTAGAAAGGGAAGATCTTCTACAATAGTTTGACTCCCAATGAGTATTTTTGTTTTTTCTAAGGTGGATGATGTCACACAGTTCCAAAATGGCTGATTTCCACGGGCACCAGCTCGGCGTTCAAGGGTTAAACAATACCACGGCCATTTTTCGGCCAATGAATGACAAAGAATCTCTCCATGCAAGACGAGATAGAAGTGCAACTATTCATCCTCCCAATTTTGTGTGAAAAGGGGACGTCTTCTACAAAAGTTTGACTTCCAATTAGTGTTTCTGCATTTTTTTAATCCAACAAGTCACATTGTACCAAAACAAATGATTTTCATGGTGACCAACTAGTCCTTTAAGGGTTAAAAAAAACTTTACCTACTGCAAAGCCGGCAATCCAAACCTCAAATGGACTTTTCCGCATTATCAAAAGAAGGAGAGGAAAAGATTCTACATTAAAAAAGATCTTTCATGTAAAAGAGGGGAATTACATTGGCACAAATAATAAAGTTTGATAATTATGGCTTTTCCTATTGTGAGTCAACTTGTAGGCTCTTTATATTTGCCAAATTATTGGAATGGGGATGGAAAATGGCAAGGTCAAAAATAAAGAGAGACCAATGCTAGTTGCATGAGTTGCCCCATCATTATACCACCGGTGTGCTAGTTCTAGGTTGGATTCTAACTCCTTTTAGTTGGTTACCACACTTGGTGGTCAGGTTGGACATCTCATGCCAAATATTTATTATTTTTTTGGAAAATGAGTTTCAATAAATGCTAAAAATAGTAATGTTTTTCAATTTCTTGAAATTTTTTTTTAGAAAGCCCTACATCTATTTTAAGACACATTATATACCTTTCTTGATCAAAAGATACAATAGTAGTCTTTTTATAAGTGGCAAGAAAAAAATCATGAAATCTATATTTTGAATTGATGCAATTGGACTAAAATCTTATCTCATTATTGCCAAATTTCCATCCATTTTACTATTTTTGTCCCATTTAAGTATTTCTCATCCAACTTTCATCTAGATTCAACTATAGTTTTATCTTATTTAACTACCACTCTTGCTATATTCTAAACTTTACATGAAAATCCTTGGAACTAAGTACCTTTCTCATTTGATATGCTACATAGGACATGTGAGTTTCAAAGTAGCTCAAATCTTGATATGAGTTTCAAATGACCTCTAATGGGCATTTTGACAAAGATTCTTTGATGGAACCTATTAAACAACCTAAAGATCATCCTAAAACCTTTTTGTCCTTTTAATTCACAAGACAAATTGACAATTTAGACATGTATGTCTTCCTTCTTCATTAATTCATCTTCCACTTTTTCCATAATCTTCTTATGACAAATTTATTTAAACTTCTACTCAAAATCCCGTACATTTAATTCACTCCTTACATTGGTTATGCTATCAAAAGACTTGAATCTTCCTACTCCACAATTCTTCATCAATGGATCTCAACTCAATTGCTTTATACTAAATCAAGTTTAGTTTGTCCAATAAGATTAGTTCTTCATTAACAAAAAAGTAATGAATTTTGAAAAAATTCTCTTTCCTCATGGAAAGTTTTCACAATTCATCCATTTTTTGGATGAATTCTCTTGGAGGTCTTGAAAGATTGAGTACTACTCACTCATTGGAAAAAAGCCCCCCATTGCATGAGTACTGATGCAATCATGGGGTAACAATCCAATATTGAAATTACACTGTCGCAATACTTCAAATAGCAACAATACATTTTCAATACACCTACTAAAAATGTATTGTTGCAATACTATTTGTAGTATTGCAACAATATTCTTTCAATATTGGACTATTACTCCATTGCAACAACATTGCAACAATATTGATGCAATAGGGGGTTATTTTCTTGATGAGTACTAGTAGTACTTAACCCTTAAGCGTTGAAGTGGACGTTTTGTGTCCAATGGATGATAAGGAATCTCTCCATGTAGGATAGAACTACGACTGTTCGTCTCCAGAATTTTGTGAGAAAAGGGTAGGTTCTCAAAAATAGTATTACTTCCAATGAATATTTTTCGATTTTTTTAAAGTAGATGATGTCACACGGTTCCGAGAGGGAGGATTTCCACGTCCTTTGAGGGTTAAATACAGTGGCAGTTTCCCTCAAGAATTTCATCCTATACAAAGTCACCAGTAGCATTCGTCGAAATGGTGAAGAGCTCCCTCCAGGCCATCCGATCATCCTCCGGGAGCACAGATCGTCGATCGGTATGGGAACGCAATATGTTCCCAATGTTCCCTATTCTTGCAAGCGTGCCGGGGTTGACTCACCGTTTGGTGTGCCGGTATTGAGTGGGTTTGCCTTCGAAGCTCCGAATCTGTAAGACTTTACAGCGTTTCTCCGGTTTCTTCAAGCACAAGGCTCCCAGGTGCAGTGCCGACTTTTCAAGATTTCCTCTTCGAAAATCTGCTTTCGCGGCGTACTTTGTGAAGCGCATCAGGTTAGTCCAATCGAAAGACTAAGTTATGCCATGTTTGCTTTGTTTCCTCCTTCTGAAGTTTTGCTGCGATCATTCCAGTATCCCTACTGTAGTGACCTCCTTGATGCTCGTGGACTTCAGGTTTTCCAGGTCCATTTCTACGCTTTCTGTATTTCCTGGAATCATCCTTCGATCCAATGTCCCACGCATTCTCTCTTGAGAGTAGTTTTTGTTACTCCAACCCCATCGGTTTTCGTTTTGGGTATCCTCCGTGTGCTGATGTAATTGTCCAACAAAACCTGCGTAGGCTGATTAGACACTCTAAATTGCCTCTTTTTCATTTTCTTGTTCTGGTCAAATATTTACATGTTGTTGTAAAGAAATGAAAGAAGATTTTAACGTATCCAAGAATTCGTTAGTTGAATATTGTATGCAAACGTTAGGAGTATGCAGAGTGTTTTTGGTAGATGGGTTGAAGTCGACATTTAAACAGGGTATTAGCACTTCCTCTTCTTAACCAATATGTACTCTTAGGCTCTAGTTACTGAATTCAATTGTTACTCAAAGAGCATTTACGCCTGGCACAACAAAATTATGTTAGCATTCCTGGTCGTGGACAATTTAGGATACTCCTCACTAAGGTAGGGATATCCGAAATCGCCACGACTACTGCTGAGTAGTGTTCATGGTCATATTTTTATGTGTTCTTGTTTGCAAACGAAATGTGGTTCCAACGTTCCAACTCTCTAAAAGAATGTGTCATTTGGAAGCCATTTGCAACAGTTACAAACGGTGAAAGTTTGGCTGGTAGATGTTCTTAACCGTTACTTGATCAGATGTTCCGGCGGTGTATGTCCTCTGAAATCAATATGTATCTATTGTCTAAGATTGTTGGATTGCTTCGGGGTTTTGGTTTCCCTAGATTGTTTGCAATTTGAGTTAATGTTGTGTTCCATAACGAGAATTTGGACTCATTGTTCTGAACTAGGGCATAGAACTAGATGTTAGTGCCTTCCGAGGATGCACATTCTACGTGTGGGAATTATCTATCAAATGCCGTGTTACATGAACAGGAAAGTAATGATGATCACATTGGAGAAGGTCGGTTTGGCTCGATTTAGAGATTATCTGGAAATCTAGGATTTTTGTTTGAGGTTCGGGTTCTTTATGTTGAGTGTTCACATGTAGGTTGTCTTTCTAGTGCAGGATCACTTGACTGGAATCAGTGACTTGGGATCATGTTCGTTCTTTGGTGACACAGAAAAGAGAGAAAGAAGGGGTCTGAGTAACAAAAAGAGAATCTTTGTGGTTCGGCAACTGATCAAACTGTGCTGTTGTAAACGCTTGCAGACTCTCCTTTCTGTTTTCAAGAAGTTGAGCAGGAACAGGGTGCCTGTGCAAGTTTCTCATCGCCAGGATGTGTTCTGAGGGTGCAACACAGGAGTTCTTCGAGATGTGCTCTGAGGTTCGGCAGACGGAAGAGACGGTGCGGTGTTTTGGAGTTGAAGATGGTCAAGATGTTGCAATCCGCTTGGTATCAAACGGATGTGAAATCGAGCATCACGAAAAAACGCTCCTGGTGTTGAATGTGCATTCCAGTCGTTTGAGCCGATGCAGCAAATACTTCGAGACTTGCTTGAGTGAGAGATGGAGAAAATCAAGCACGACACCCCCTTCGTTGATCGAATTCGTCCTTGAAGTTCACGGGGATGTCCAATGCTACACGGATTGTTTCTCTCGCATGTACTCCCCCTTTCTCAAGGACTTTCGGGATGTGAAACACAGTCTGGAGCTTCTCAAAGTGGCCTCTCAGATCGAGTTTCTCGAGCTTATGGACTCCATCTCCCGGTACATCAGCGCGATCCCTTGGTCATGTGAGGATGAAATCAGGATCAGAGAGTATTCCTCATCGCCGGATTTTCCCTGTGAACACGCCAAAGATCTCGTGGCTCGCTTGGGGTTGCACATGACGGAAGAGGATCGGCATAATCATATGTGTGACCTGGTCCAGCAGGGCATACGCACGGCTCTTCATCCAGATGGCAACTTCAAGAACACTCGCACCTTTTTCGAGGGTTTTTTGCAGGGCATTAAATCCGGCACATCTGCAAATGTTGCGAGAACCGTGGTTACAATAGTGAGTGACGAGACGAAGAACATGCTCAATGCCATTGGAAAAGAATGTGAAGAGAAGGGGTTTTATCACTTGGTGCCCAAGTTTACAGAGAAGCTCCTGTCGATCTGTTGGGCGCTGAACGCTCTGCTAATCGCAGGTGTGGCCGAGGAATTGGTTCAGTACATCGTGCAGTTGGATACGGTAGCTTGCATTGTTGCGAATGTGAATTGTTTCAATGGTCCGGAAGCGTGCAAGATGGCGGCCTTCGAGTTGGCGAAGCTCATCCTTCAAATGTATGGTGAGGTGCTGGATGGAAATCTGCTCTTGAACACGCCCGAACGGACTGCGCTGTTGAAGAACTGGCATGTGGTGCTGGAGAATCACGTCTCCAGGGATAGCTATTATCAAATCACAAAAAGCTTCTTCCTCACATTGCCTCTGGAGCAGCAGACGGAGCTCATCAAGCTGCGGAAAGACAAGTTCACAGGCTACATCGACACAAACTCTCTAGTGATACTCTTGAAGAAGAGTTGGCCAGCCATGGAGTCGGACTTGGAGCTCTCGAATTAAATTCCTACAAATTTCCTGTTGGAAACCTGAATGGTCTCGAGCATTCATCACCCTGTACCTCGTCACTGATGTTCCAGGCACCACAGGTACCAAAACTACACCGTTCAATCATTTTATTGAGTGTATGATACACAACTTAGCAGGTTTACTGTTCATTTAAACACCATTTATCTATGGATGGATAAGATGGGAACTCGATTAATTCACCAAAAGTTCATTTACTGTGTTGGGCACGTGTGGATTAACGCACTATTTACTCTAAAGCTTCTCTTCTCTTTCAGTGGTCGATGATGATTTCAAGTTAAACCAACAGCACTATATAACAAATCAATTTTGTTTACTGTATGGCATGCTATTTTGTTTGCACACTAAACCATAGAGACACTGCTTAGAATCAACCCAATAGTTTTAATTTCTTGCTGGTGAATCCACTTGTACGCCTGGCCATGCATCTTTGTAACCATCATGTTGACATCATGAACCTGGGAGGAGGATGTCTAGCTTACCATGAAATTTGGAGCAAGAACGAGCAAGATAAGAGAAAGCTGATCCCTGAAGATTGCAGCAGCAGGAAGGTGGCGTAGATGTTGTCAGTCGTTGCATAGATTGTACAAGATGATTACATTTATTCCTCTACTGCATATCCTGCATCAATTATGCTCCTAGAGTAAGTATCTACTTTCATTCGCCTCGTTTTTCTTTTCGACGTCTGCCGGTTTAGAATATCGATTCTGCATACCAAGTGCTGTGTTTCTTGTTTCATTACTCTGATTCATCTACCGTCTTTGTTGTCACATTGGAGTGCAGTAAGCGTGAATACTGCTCCATGCGAGTGGACGTACCAGGACAGTGTTGCAATTCTGGAGAATGGTAGGACTTGCTGCAAGACATTCGGAAGCTGAAGCGATCGGTAGTGAGTACCTCAGTGGAAGATTGAGATTGAGGACAGGTTGGACTTAGACATAAAACAGTCTGCAATCAATTTATCATGTACTACCTTTTTCTTCGATACCCTCATTTTGGGAGACTCCAGGCTTCATGCTAGTTTTCTTATCTTTCAGTTCCTGCTGTTGTCTCACGAAGAACATCGGTGATTAAAGTCCTGCAATTCTGCTTCTTGTGCAATCCCTTTTGTGCAATCCCTCCGTCTGTAATCTCCATTTGCTGTCGCAGTGGCTGTGAGGGTGCTCACAGTCTTGCTTAGGCTGCATTTGAGGCCGAGCTTGGAATGTAAACCCTTTGTTCCATCGTGCCTGCGCGAGAACCCTGAAAATGTAGGTCAGTCCTAATGGGTTGCTTACAATTGAATTTGTTGTAAGCTTGACGGTGGTCTGCGCACACTTCACTTGGTAATTGTATGAGAATTTGCTGCCATCTTAATTGGTTATAGTTCTTCACAAAATTCAATGGTCGCATTTCATGACTACATGGTGACATTTGATCACTTGGTAATATTACTTTGGTGACGCTCATGGATTTTAGCATAACTTTTGTGGATCTTGGAAGAATTGAAACTCCCCATCATCTTGTAGATAGCTGAGACTCATCAGCTTTTGGTAGCCTCTTGCTACCACCCCGTTGTTTTGTTGCTTGCCATTGAGCATTGTGTAAAGCAACACTAGAATTAATTTATGCATCTTGTCGAGCTGCATGGTAGCATTGTCAATTACTGTAAATATCTATTAGTTCTTGAGTCTTTTTTATTTCTATTTGTCTATGTTGGATTATTCTATACCAATACAAGCTCTTAGGTTTAGGTTTGTAAGAATGCATTTTTCTATTTGTGGCACTAGAGTGTTTTGTATGATTTTGGTAAGTTGATTTAGCTATGTTGTGACTATTTTCAAGTACTTAGGAAGACCAAATTGCTAATTAAACTTCCATATTTTGTCACTAACCAAGGGTCATGCAAAACCATTTTGTGCTTAAGAAGTACTATGTCTATCTTGAAATGATTGTCCACTTTAAATGTTATGTTTTCTCTAAGGATGTTTTGAGTAGGTTAGAAGTAGACTTCCTTGTGGTTAATTTTATTTAGGTTGCAATGTTCTTCATTGATTCTAGTGATATAAAACTTCAAGGAAACTTTCTTAATTTTGTTTTTCACAATATGATCAATGAAGTTGGCATAAAAAGATTTCAACAAAATTGTAGATAATCATTTGGGGACTAAAAAGTTATAGATTAGTTTAGTCCTTAGAATGAGATTTAAAGTAAACTCATATAATAAAATTCTTAGACATAACCAATATGATCATAATCAAAAGTAAATGATGTGAACAATAATAAAGTTGTGTGAGAAATGACTCACTATGTGGTGATTGATGTTCGATTTTCTAGAGACTTCAACATTGAGTTGACCCATCATTTGAAATTCTCTACAAATGCCTCTTGCTCAAGCTTAGAAAGATGGAATTTCATCAAAGTTGGTTGGAGCAACTCTAATGTCTACTATATTTCAATTCTCCTCCTTCTATTAGTACCTACTCTAAAATAATTGTCCTAAGCATCCCAAACATCCATGCACAACTTTTGATTTTCAACACCAAAAGGCTCATCGTGAACATTATTGGGGCATATGCACCACTTATTGAGGGGTTTGTCTAGGATATTATTGTCCTTACCTAACAGGGTTGATAGGACATCTAGACTTAGTGACTCATGTTCGGATGTTCAACATTTGTGGACACTACTGCTTGGGATGTCTTGTGACATTCAATTTTTAACTTTTTTTACCTTGGGATAGTTTTATAACCCCATTTGCCATGCTATCCTTGACTTTGTCTACCATTTTCGTAGCCCGTCCACGCCTCACCAAGTCCGACCACTAGCCTACCCACCATTGTCTCAACTCGTTTGTGCCTCACCAAGTCCGACTGCTAGCATGTCCACTACTCCGAAAGGTTGTCCATACCTCACCCAGTCTGTCCACCACCTTGTGAGTCTGTCTACAACTCTACATGTGTGTCCACCATCCGTTCACCAATCTATGAGTCCGTTTGCAACTCCTAGAGTGTGTTCGCAAGCCAATCTGCCAATCCGTTTGCCTGCCCGTTTGTGACTCTGCCACTCCATTCTCCTAGTGTCTAAACCCAAAATTTCAAAAGGAAATTTTCAAAAATACAAACTGGCAGTATTTAAAATAGGAAATTGATTAAGGTTTAGATAAATTCAAAGTATTGGACACACCAAAATTTTGTGATTGATACATTTAGGGCTTAATTTCATTTAGCCATTTCATGAAAATAAAACAATGAAAAATATCTTGGGGGTCCCAAATCCCAAGGCCTTCTAAGTGCCCTAAACCATGGTGAAAAATTGCTTGAATTCAATTAGTCTCTATGTTTCTCGATTTCACTTCATGAATAACAGTAGAAATTTTATTTTAATAGATTCAATCATATATTCAAGGAAAGTTTTCTTAAAAAATAGTGAATGTGAATTGAATCTGAAAATTACGTAACAGAAGGAAAGAAGAATGCTTGATTTTGAGGATTTTAGGTAAATAAGACAAAACTTCCTTTTTCAAATAAATAATTTTAGTAAATTACTTTAAAATCCTTCATTGTGATGAATTTAGGTCTCTTGATACATTATAAATGTAGATACTAAATTGACTAAAAACAACAATTGGTTTAGGGGTTCTTTATTATAATTCAAATATCAATGAAATTCTTGTAAAAACAACTTCTAAGAGGTCAAGTAATTTCATTTTGCAAATGAAACTGTCTTTTTTCAAGACTTCTTCCAAATAAAATTGGAGACGAAAAATTATTACATCCATACATCATACAATTTGTCACACAATCTTGCCAATCCAATATCCATCAAGATTCAAAAAGAAATACTTCACTTTGCATTCAAACAAAAGATAAATTTGATATGACAAAAATTTGTATTCATTCATTAGCAATTCAAATACATTGAACAATTCAAAATGTATGTCTAATTTAAGATATATTGGCGTACTTTGGAGGTCCATACATATTGTATAGTGTGCGTGCGTAATTCCAAAGCTCTATATTTATCAAATACTTCTAGAGTTCTATATAGTGTAGTATTGCACTCAACTACTAATATGAATGTCGAAAATGTTCATCTGGCATAGGCCAATTGAAATGGTTGGTAAACCGATTGATGATGTGGGCCAAACCACCCCAGTCATCATTGCCTCTTTGGTAAAGCTAATCCGAGTATTGGTGAACACAATCCCCAGTTGCTGGTGGCTAAACATAGCCATTGCATTCGTTTCCTGTTGCAATTTGTTGTAGTCCTTTGACATGCATTGCTTGTTGATCCTCTAAGTGATTTTACCAACTACATATTCCTTCGATGCATGTGTTAAATGTAGAATGGTTTCCACATCTGCATCTCTTCTATGCAAATATGCAATACTTGGATCCACCCGTCACCTCCTTGTCAAAGCTTTATTCATGTCACTTGCAAATGTGAACATATATAAGGATTTCATTGGTTTAGTATAGGGTTGTTCCGGCGGACAGTTCGACAACATGACGGACATGACGTCCAACACGTCAAGTAGATCCTCTTGTCCGTCTAATAGAGTCAAACTTAGCTTTGACTTTTAAGAAAAATTTCACCCTACCCGTGAGGCCATTTGGATGCCATGTGGCAGACACATGTCTTCCATGTGGCATCCTAAAGGGGCGCATGCGGGTGTGGGCGACCACAGGTAGGGTGACTTTGGGTTCAAGCTGGTGGGTGACCGTGGGTGGGGAGTACATGGCAAGCTGCAAAGCAAAGACACGAAGTGGAAACCTCAAGAGAAGTAATGCCCCACAAATACCCGCGGTCACCCCAAAAGATCCGTAGTTGCCTTCCAAAGGACCCGCCCACGCCCCCAAAGACCTGCAGTTGCCCCCCAAAAGACCCGCATGCACCTTTGGACCTGTAGTTGCCTCGTCTAGGACCCGCAATCGCTTCCTCAGACCTGAATGCGCCCTACCAGACCCGTAGTCGTTCCCCGAGATCTGTGTGCGCCCTATGGAGACCACGGATTCAACCGGTGGTCGCCCACCCACACGTGCCCCATGACCAACTCTCACCTGTGCTCGCCCCACCTATATATCCACTCGCCCAAGACCTTTTAAGCACCTTTCATTGAGGCTTCTTGTCTTGTATCCTTTAGTGGCTACATGCGTGAACTTTGAGTATTTACTATTTATTACATTCATCCACCCTTCTTACCTTACTAGTTGTGGACCACCTAAACTCCCAAATGAGTTTTTTGAGCCTTATACATGACAATCATTGATGGCCACTAGAGTTAACAATGCCAGGGCATTGCCTATCTCCGCTGCTGCACAGACTGCCGGGGCATTACGAAAGGCTACCAAAGACAAACAACGCAAGCGTCGGGGCACTATTCATAGGAAGCGATTTCACATGCTCAATAGTGAAACCCACCTTGCTTTTAAGGGTTGGAATGAAGAATTAGAGTCTTGGACAATACAAACCTGCGAAGACTACATCGAGTGGTGCCACATTGGCAAGTTCTTTCCTTTATGGCGTCATCATAATAATTGGCACACCAATAAGGCCAACTTGAAGTACTATGAGAATCCAATGTTCCTTCAAAGATGCATTGAATTGTGGCAAGTCCTCTACAAAACCGCCTTTGTAGATAGGAATGAGGTCCCCCTCTTCTTTGCTAGAGGAGCATATACTGAGGTCGCTCTAAACCAAGGTTGACGAAAGTGAGCGTCTTAGGCAAAATCGCATCCAAAAATTGGACGTCCGGTAGTCCGGATACATGGACTCCACGGACGTTGCGTCTTCGGTGGGTAGAAAACACCGTTCGCAAATTTACCCTAGGTAAATGCGGGCGGGCAGATGGGCGGACGGCTAGTGGCTAGTGCCTAGTGGTGGATGCGTAGAGGCCTAGAGGGAGACATGTAGCAACCCTAAAGGCCTAAACCGATCGCGGGTTGGGGCAAGGGCTTAGAATCTCCAAAAGGCTTAATAAATGTGCAACAAATCCAACCTTTAACATCCAAAAAGAAGTCATGATGACCTTTGAGTCTTCAAGGCATCTTCAAGCAATACTTAGAAGGTATTGGTTTTCTATGGAGGTCTTGAGTTCAATCCCCAATGAGATCATTTGGGTTGGTTCTAGTAGCCAACCTTAATAAGAAAAAAAAAAAAAATAGGAAAACGTCAAGTCGGTTCTCTGTTGTATGTGGGAGGGAAAGTGATTTAATTCTAAAGGCTTAGGAGATGGACCTAGAGGATTTGGAGGGTTAGTATTGAATTTAAGACGGAGATGATCGTTGAACACCAAGGTCGTAAGGTGCACAATGAAAATCTCCGTCCTAAATTCAAAATTGACCCTTCAAAAGTTCAAAACCTTCAAGTGACATCTCCGAAACCTTTAAAATGAAATGATGTTTCTTGCTCACCAATGAGAGAGACCGAACTTGACGTTTTGTATTTTTGAAGAGAGCTTATTTTTTTAATACAAAGCTTCAAGTAAATCTTGATTCCTTGAATGCTTTTTAGAACAACATATGGACTATCCTTTGTAGTGTACTCAACCAAAGAAATTGTACACTATAATTGCAATTATGAATTATCAAGGGAAAGGATTAAAAAAATAATTCAAAATTCTCTTCACCTTGAAAATGACCAAATCTATGATTCTATGACAATCATGAAGTCAAAATTGTTGCATTATATATGTATCTTGCAATGTATCATGCTTCATACAAAGAAAGAGGAACACAATCAATTTTGGGGGACCTCTTCTTAGTTTGCAATTCAAAAAAATGTAATCATATTTTCAACAATAATAAACAAACTCCAACTGCAATGAAAGCTTCCGACAATCAATTGCCATTACATGCTTCATGTATCATGAGAACCTAAACACCTAAGCCTATATCCCTTGAATCTCTAAGGCTTGTAATCACTATCTCCTTTCACTTCATCCCCGCTATTGTCACATCTAGTTCCCCATCCGTCATCTTCATCGCTAGATGTCTCTTCCATGTCGTTTGATGAAGATTGTACAATTTTCAATCCTTCTTGTACTTGCGTAGATGTCAATGATCTCATTGATCTACTGGTCTTCTTCTCCATTTTGGCTCTTAATATAGACTTACCAATGCCTTCCTTAAGGCTAGGGATTGCTTTCATTTTCTTCTTTGAAGAAACCTGATAGGTGTCAAGTGGGGTTCTATCCACGTTCAATCTCTTGGTTGGGGAGGTAGCAAAGGGTTGCATTATTCTTTTTTTTATGAGCTTTGATGGAGTCTTCAATCTTTGATATCTCTACTTTTGGCACTCCTTAAATAATTAATTGCATTGCATTCAAAGATTGCGATGTGTGGCCTAATGATTTCAAAGAATGGCATGGTGGATGGCCCCGACGTTGAATAAACATTGAAGCCAATGTCTCATCCTTATCATCATCATCGGTACATGATAAAATGATTTGACTTGGATTGCCTCCGGAACCCATTTATTTCATAGGAGACAAATGTCTTTTCCCAAGTTGTGATTTCCTTGAACCATCTAATGTCGTGGCATTGCTTTTAAATAGTGCATGTGGAGGAGCACTATGTGGTGGTTCAGGACAATCTTCCATGAGGTGCATTTTGCCAACACCGTTGTTGACAAAAATTGGGTTGCTTGACTCCATCGAACGTGCTTCAACATTGTCTTGTACTTTGTGTGGTTTGGCATTTCCAATATTTGCTTCCCCACATTTCTTGCTTGCCGATACCACTATTGACGCACCAATTGCATTGCACACGTTCATTTCAACGTTCACCTCACATCCTCCTTTGTCTTCATGTTGGTCATTTTTTTCTACCGCCATTATCATGGGTGGAGCATTGAAAATGGGAATCACTTCATCCTTTTCAAGACTCCCATCATTTGCAACCGTTGTCCTATTGGTCGCCCTTATCTCTACATACGTATCCTCTATGCTTGGTAGAAGATTTTTGCTACTTATGAATCCGGTTCCATCCATAAATCTAGCTATTGAAGGTACATCATCATCAAGCCCACAATCGTCCTCATCTGATTGAAACTCATACATGTCTCCATCCTTGACTCCGAATTCTTCATTGTTTTGATTAGGAGTCTCAAACATTTCTTCATAAGAATTGTGCATATCATGATTTACAACATCTCTATCATCAGATACATATTCATCATCCTCGTCTTCCGAAATAGGCCCTTTTGAATCTTCGGACTCCACATTGTCATGGTACCACTTCTTTTCATCCTTCTCCTTCGATGCGGCTATGACTTTGGAATTGGTGTATATATACACCAAATCAGCTATTCTCTGTGGCTTCAACTTGTTCTGGGATTTGTTGTGAACAAAAGAGTAGCTACTCCAATTTCATTCACATGAAGATGATGACACTGGTTGGGCCAAAATCCTCTTTGCAATTGGAGCAATGAGCTTGCCACATGCACCCTCAAAATCCCACCAAGCATGTGCTGACAATTTCTGCTCGACCGGATCCAACATGTCGTGGAATGGAGGATCTCGGTGTCGAAATGCTACAAACTCCTTCACTACGTGAGGATAAGTTCTTGGTTAACATATTTCCTGATAACATGCTTGCATGCGTCTGTTGCATCTTGATTGTCAGCTAGTTCTTTATTGTGAAGAAGGTAAGGGTTCAAAAGAGCTCCTACATAATGTAGATCGGTCTCTATCATTTCCCATCACTTACCAAACGACTTTTCGATAGTAATGGCTAAGTTCGAGGACAAACCAAAGGGCTCTTTTCGTAAAGAGAAGATATGCTTCTCTAAATTCCTCATAATGTGCAACACCTTGCCCATGCATGGTGTCTTTGCATCTAAATCACGTAGACCAAACACCACAAGAGCCATCAATTCTTGAAAATTAGTGGCACGGGTCCAAAAATACTCATCTAAAATTGTCTTCTTCACCTCCCGAGACTCCGTACAAGATTTTGCGTTCTTCATGTCCCGTAACTTGAGGACATATTCTACCCATTGTGGATCCACCACACTTTGTTGCAATCTAGCCTTGACCTTCAACAAATGAGAAATCATGAAGAAATTTGAGCCAAATCTTGTTTTCATCGACATCAATAAGCTATTCTTTGTTTCGTGCTTTTGAAATATAGCTAACGGCATATGTTGCAATCTGAAGAACTTCACAACGGTTTGGGCCTTTTCCACTAGGTCCTTCAATCATTCTTGCTTCCCCCAATCTTGAAGCAACAAATTCAAGGCGTGCACTACACAACCTTGAAAGAAAATGTGCGGATATTTACTCGACACCATATTCCATACTGCCAGATTTACAAGAACGTTGTCTATAGTCACTTACACAACATTTGTGGGGCCTACTTGTTCTGTAAACTTTTCCAAGACAGAGGCCAAAAAAGGAGCATTCTTTTCAATTCCACTTGTATCCACCAATCCCAGAAATTGCTCACCCGCAGAAGATACAAGCATGGCATTTATCAATGGTCGATTGGTAACCGAGCTCCATCCATCAATAGACAATGTTGCTCCAAACTTCCGAATGCTATCTTCGGTTCTATTATGAAGCTTTGTCTTGATGTCAGTCTTCGCTTGGTCAAGCAATTTATGGCGTAAATCATGATACGATGGTAGAGTATAGGGCCCACGGTACTCAACTGTTTTTTTCATTACTTCTTTAAATGACGGATTTTGAGTTGTAGCAAATGGCATGTTTGCCGTATAAAAGAAATTGGCCCACACTGCATTTAAATTGCGTTTTGTTGTGGATTCAAAGCCATCCACTAGACTACTCTGTCTTTGAGGTCTACTGCTTGATGCCCTAGGAGTCTCACGATCACTGGATGTTTTTGTAGTTCAGTTTACTTCGGATCCTACACTAAAAAATTCTTCCGGTGCTATGCATGAGTCTTCTTGAGTAGAACGTGCCATATCCTTCTCATTTGAAAAATCACTCCCGACCATACGCATGCTACCAACATCTACATTGTCAATGATCGGTCTTCATGGGAATGCTCCAGTAGATCGAAGAAATAGGACTCGAACATTTGGCGTCAATTGCGAATAAAGACTCACTCCTGTATCACGAACACTTGATGGGCCTTCATATCCTAAGTGGCTCAATATACGGCTTTTCTTCTTGGCAAACACCGAGTTGCAAGCCTTGCACTTTACCTTACCGGTTGATGGGATACCATTGTTGCGAGCCGTAATCTTGGAATTCACCGGGTTAATATTAAAGAGTCTATAATTATATAGTAGTTTTCAAATTTTCTAATAGGCAAAAAGGATTAGAACCCTCTTAGCCTAAACATCTCCCTAAGGTTGAGAGGATGCTCCAGGTATTCCGTAATGGAATCCAGGACAGAACCGGATTCCGGAAACCCGGATAGCAACAACCTACGGTCTAGACTTCCGGCCTAGGAAAATAGGGATCCGTTATGGGTAAACGGTCCGCTTTGGGAATAGTCGGTAAGATGACGGGTACTTAACCCCGCCACTCTCATTTGTTCTTCCTCTTTCTTCCACAACTATTTTATGCGTGTATAGTTGAGAGAAAGAGTGGTGAGTTAGTGAACGCTTCAGGAGCTACTGACTGTTTAGATCTCGGTCTCTGTCTTTAGTTTGCAATGGTGGAGGGGGATATTCGAAAACCATTGGTGACAAGGCGGATGGTTTGTCCAACCATTCCGGAAAGGTTGAGAGAGCGGTTACAGCTAGAGGATGATCTGAATGAGATAGGGTGTGTTGGTCTGTTTTTAAGGCCATGGACCGTGAAGAATGACAGGATGATTCAGGAGCTTATTGTAGGTGCTTCAAATTAGTATGAGTTGACAGTGAGGGGGAGACCCGCAACTTGGATTGACGAGGTCTGGGCCAAGGTTTACGGATTTCCCAAAAAGGGATTAGGTTTAGCTTCCCGGATAGACCAGTTTACAATTGGGAAGTTTAAGAATGTAGCCCATTCCAAGGAAGGGTATGCTATTAGTGAGTGCCTAGATGCAAGGCAAAGGCATGTCCTAGAGTTCTTGATTCCCATCCTCTATTTGGAAAAGCCTACTCGGGTTACGGTTACGGTAGCAAACACCATCTTTGGTGCTATGGAGGGTAGGCCAGTCAATTGGGGCAAGGTCATTGGAGTAGTAGTCTCCAAGCTTGTTGCCAACGTAGGGAAAGCTAAGACCAACCCCATTGGTCCTTATCTATTCCACCTCTACCACTATGCAGAGCTCTTGAGTGATGCAGAAATGGTAGAGTATAATACCGGATCTATCATATTGCAGTATGGTCTTACAGAAGAAGTAGAGGCGGAGCAACCGCCAATTGAGGAGGAAGAGGATCTAAAAGAGGAGGAGCAGCTCCTGGATTGAAGGCGGAGGAAGTCCACTGATCCGACTTTATGAGGGAAGCGTCCGACTCAAGAGAAGATTCCGACAGAAGAAGAAGGAGGCATATTTAGATTCTTCAAGAACAAGTTCAACTGGGTACTACAAGCGCAAGAGTACCACGAGAACTTGGTGGATCTGCTCAAGAGGATCAGCCGGGAATTAAAGACGGAGTTGAAAGACATCCTCGACGTTTTGAAGAAACTTCTGAATCCGGAAGTGCTAGAGAAGAAGGAAAAACAGATCGAAGGCCTAGAAAAGGAGAAGGCAGATCTTCAAGCTAGACTGAGCTGGGCTCAAGGAGAGATGGTCGCAGCGAAGCAAAGGGAGAAGGAAGCCCTACAGCCGATGAAGAACCTATCTGGGTTGGTGGACAAGCCAGTAGATCTAGTCATGAAGGCAACCCTCGTACAAAACCGACTTGCAGAGGAAGGGCACCTTACCGGATCTAAGGTAATCCAGATCCTAGAAGACTTCTCCTCGAGGATGGAGTCTACTTTGAAGGAGATGCGACAGCTGCTCAGACGGATTGATCCGGACCGTGTCATGGACTTCTCCAACTTTCCGGAGATCCACTTTGACACGGAAACTCTAGTGAAGCTGACAACCTCAATGCCACTGCCATCTAGACTGGAAGCCCTAAGGGAGACTCTCCAGCATTTGACGAAACCTTTCTCTACACAACTTGAGAAGACAATCCGGGGGAGTATGAAGACAGCACGAGAACCAAGTAAGCAGCCGAAAGCAACACGGGAGTTAGCACCACTGGAGATTACGGTTTCGCCACCTGTCCCAATATTCCATCTTCCAGAGAGGGAGCCACTTTAGACACCTCGCACACAAACCTATGGTGAATTGGCGGACCGGATCGGAGGATTGTTGAATCCAACCCGAACCCATCCGGAAGGATTCGAGCACATGCTGCAGCAGCATTAGCTAAGGAAGGAGATGGATCCCATCATTTTGGATGAGATGTCTCCAGGGGAGGAAGATGAGAGGGAGATCACTCAGATTGAGAAATCTGAGGAAGAGGAGTAACGCACCAGATCGGAAGATGAAGAAGAGGAAGAAGGGGAATACTCTCCTTCGGAAATCCGGAAGATCCAAACCTGGGCAGCATTGAGGATGACAACGGTGAAGGCAACTCCGAAAGCAACTCCAAGGTCATCCACGTGGGCACCAGCGAGACAATGCGGGAGCAGCTAGAAGAAGGCGCGAAAGGCGAAGTAGTTAGGATTTTAGGTAGTTAGGATTTGAGTTTTGAATCGAATCCAGATTTCCAGGCGTGGGCCCGGGTTCCGGATTTGTAGGATCTGACTTTTCCAGGTTTCTTGGGAAATCTATGAGTGGTCACCTGGATTTCCGGGTGGCTTTTTGGCCTTTTTGGCTTTGGATGATTTGAGTTTTTAAGTGAGGGGCAGGTTTGTTGCCCTCTCATTCCATCCTAGCGTTATGATTTTTATTTTGTCATCCTTTCTTTAATCTGAGCCACCAAGTGGAGTCTCTGGTATTGATTTGTCGTATATCCAACTTTTCGGTGTTGTCTTGTGAGTGTGTGGAAGTGTAAGAGAGGAGGAGGAAAGGAGGAATCCAGATTTGAAGGAACTTGGATCTAAGTTATGAAGAACATTTGTGATGTAGTCTAGATTCATGATCTTGGTCTTGAGCACGTGCCTTTAAAACATTGTAACAGGAATCCGATTAGGAGTGGTGTGGATGCGGGTTCGGAACACCAGGGAGGGTTCCGTGCGGAGATAAGCAATTGCTAGTGGAAGAAATCCCCATACCACATACCGGAAGGTCAACCAAACCCTAGGATCAGTCTAGAAAACGACTAACAATCCCTGTAGCAGTTCCGGTTCCTGTTGGTCTGTCGTTGTAGTGGTGAAGACTTGCTACGGCTCTTAGTGATTTGCCTCTCGGATTGGCCATCCGGAAAGTTGTGAGAGTGTTTTCGGTCTGATCTAGTGCAACATTTGGTCTAACGGTGTGTTGTGTAGTTTAGAGAGTGAAGAGAGAGTGAGTAATACGAGTGGTGAGTCCCTACCCTTCTACACAATCAAAGGCAAACTCTCTAAGGGTAAACCAGAGGTACCAAAAACCAATGTTGGTGTGTGAAGAGATGGATCCGGATAGGAGTGGATCCAGATTGGATTTCGGAAAGGTAGTGCTCTGGAAGAGAGAAAGGAAGAGAAAGGAGTGCTTAAGTCGGTAGAATGGATAATCGAGGCTTGCAGCAACATACTAGAGTCCCCTGGAACGATATTTCGAGTTAGTTTACATGTTTTGGTGTTGTAAATGGTATTTATCACCCGCTATGCTTATGAAAACCATACCAACCAGACCAATCCTTGCTCATAGTGACAAGTTACAAATTTTAATTCCGTATATTGGAATCAAATTCAAAATGTGAAGACCGGATGAACAATGTTCAAATATAATAAAAAATGAGTGCACAAAGCCTTCAAAATCAAGGCCCTCTCGTCCACTGAACTATACATTACCAAGCAAGGGACACAAAAATTGCAGCTCCTAGCCCTTGGAAATCTTAGCGTTTAGTTTTTCAAGAGTGCTCTCAAATGACTTCTTTACTATAGTTATAGTCTCCAAAACTGGCCTTGACCATTGGAGACCATTTTTGAATCCACAGAACATGCAATCCGATGTCAATTGATTCCGTAGCGGACGGTGCGCTCACTGCAGACGGGCGGTTGGACAATGTAGATATGAGAAGGGAGAGACAGGCGGTCAAGCGGACAGGCGATTTTGGCGGACGGGTCGACTAGTCAAGTGGATGGGTGGGGTAGATTGCGTTCAATGCTTCAAGAGAGGTGGGAAAAAATATGGATTTATGGATGGAATTAGGAGATTTCAGAAAATTATGGTTATGTCAAAGGGTCTTATAATTTAAAATTTCTAGATGAGTATGAAAAAAACATACTTCACAAAAAGGTGTCTTTTATAAATTATAATAGCATGAATTTAAAAGAAAGAAAAACAAATGATTAATTCAAAGATATATATATATATATATATATATATATATTTAGAACTTCAAAACAAATCAAAATTCATCATGAATACAATGAATTACTAGTAGTACTCAACCCTTATAACATTCAAGCCACACTCCCCGGTATACTTCTATACTATTAAACATAATAGAATAAGGAAAGCCTCTCTTACATTTAAGAACCACTACTCTCTCTTAAATTGTGAGATGGCCCCTCCTTAGCCAAAAGTCTTGCACTCATTCGTCGAGTATTTGGCCCAGGACTATAGACAACACCTCTTCTGGATCTAACCTCCATGTCAACCGTTGAAAGCTGTCATTTGGTTTCCGGAGAGTGGTCATCGTCATCGTCATCCTCTCTCTTCCGTTTTGAAGTTCGCTTTGGAGACAAATCTACTTCTTCAACCTTCAAGGCCCTCAACGCAGCATCCACTCAATCTACGAACACATTGACTTGTTCGTCATTAGCTTTGATGGATAACCCTATTGGTTGAAAACTAGCCAATAGAAACCCCCTCCAGTGAGCTATGATGTCACCTATCCTCTTATCAAATGCCCCATCTACCTCCACAAATGAATGCCCTGTAGTTGTTTCCCCATCTATTTTGACAAGAGCACGAGCTTTGGCAGCTTCTTCCAACTTTGACAAGAAAAGGGCCCTACCAATCAAAGTGTGATTATGAGCCCCATATTGCTCATTGAACTCTTGAGCATGCTCCACCTCTACCCAAGTGTTGTTTGGCCTTTTTTGCACTTCTTTGTTGGGAAACCGAAAAAACTTCTTGTGTTGCATACTCCAATGGCCCCCATGTTGTGACAAAACAATTCACGAGCCTCGTCATCTTCAATACCCCGGGCCTGCAACTCCACCTCTCTGTTGAGGGTCATCCACATGAAAGGATCCATTGGCTCTCTAGACTCCTCATACAATCCATGTCGGTATTCAATTGAATCCCATGTGAGAGGTCACCCCTAATGCAAGAAATTTTGGAATTGGTATGGCCCTTGATCAAGAGGAAGGGTCCATCGGTTGTATTCGTGGTCAGGGGGCATATCTTCCAAGATCCCAAGCATTTCGTAGAACCGAGGGCTCAGAGGAGAACGACACTCGGCACAAACCGAACGAATGAGTGATGCTTTCACAATGCATGCCACGTGAAAAGTGTGGCGACATTGGCCCATGGTTAGGGCTCCTTTAGGGCCAAAAGGACCTTGGCAAAGGCTACAATGACTCTTCAAGATTCCTAGGGCTAGATTGCAAGCATACACTACTGTCTTGTCTTTCTCCTTGATGTGCGCTGAAAGCGTGTTGTAAGGGACCCACCCTTCCTCTACTTCCAAGGCCCAATCGATGTGTGCAACATTGTCCTTCTTTGCATGGTTCAACCGCTCAAACATATCAACCATGTCCCCCCAACATGTAATTTCGGTGGAACCCCTTGGATGTTCATCAAACACTTTCTTGAACCAAACCAAAGAGGTCTCCACGGCATTGCATTCTTCATCCGACTTCATTGCCAATTTCATAAGCCCTTTCATTGCTCGAGATACTATAGAGGGTTTGTCTTGGAGTTTCTATACCCATGCCAACCATCGAGACTCTAATCCGCTCTTCGGCATGCATTCCTCCATGCCCATGATTTTTTGAAATTGGTCCAACTCCAACTCAACAAGGATTTTCTCTTGAATTGCTTCATCTAATTTCAATTGTAGCTCTTCCACCTCATTGCCTTTTGTTTGCATCGAAGCATCCTGCAATGTATGGGAAACATTAGGAATGATGGTCCGTACTGCTTCTTCACATTTCTTGTCATTCCCAACCTCATCTACATTCAAGATGATGGACGTCTCCACCGCTTTTGCCTTCTCAAAAGGAAGAGAGAGTTGATCGCTCTCTTGACTTTCTTGCACAAATGGAATGTTCACGGAGCCCGTGGTAGGCCTACCCCTCTTCAACTCTTGTACTTCGAGCTCCAATTCTTTGATGCGCTTTCTTTGAATGACCTTGTTACAACGTTCATGCTGCATGTTTTTCTGCGACAACTGCAACTTCATTTCCAAGTCCTCACACTTCATCTTTAGCTGATGAATGTCTTCCTCTAAGGCCATCAAACTTTTTAAGTTCATCACACCACCTTCAAGAATTGGTGCCACTTTCTCAGTGAAATTGCAAAAAGCCAAGGCACCAGTCAACAATTCAGGTGCCATTTTGGAAAATTCCTCTGCCATGTCCCTAACCCAAGGAGTAATTTCAGCTACCATTTGAGCTGAAGTTCTCAATCTGTATGCGGTTTGCGAAATAGTATCCCAGCCCCCTTTTCCTGCTGGCTAACTAGAGTTGCCTACCTCATTTTTGGGATTAGAATGAAGATGTTGTTCAACTAGTACTCGCCAATGACTACAACATTCTAATAGCTTTTCCAATTGATTGGCAGTGGGTATGGAACAAAGAATCTCCAATTGCACTGAGCTTAAAGTTACCAAATGTGGATGCCCTCCAGTTCTTGCGCTTAATATTTGTCTTGGGCTCAACCTTCGACTCGGGCTTATGTTTTGATGCGGACTCAACATTCGAATTGGGCTCAATGTTTGGCTTCGCCTTAGCGTCATTGGCAGTTGAGAAATCAGAATTGCATATTCTACCAAGCTCTCAAGAGCTTTACTGTCTATGCAACCCTGAATTCTAGCATTGGTCCTTGCAAGTTGTTCCTCATTGACCTCTCCATCTGGTGAAAAAGGTGACCCATGTTCTTTTACCAATGTTTCATTGTTTGCAGCCATGTCTAGACCGCCCAAGGTTGTTTCATTCGTTGTAGTTTCCTTGCTTGGAGCCATGCTTTGTTCACCCAATGTTATCACATTCAGTGTGGATGTGAAGCACGTTGGAGGAGTTACAAAAACCTCTCCGTCCACACCTCCCGAGGAGACATTGTTCACTTCTGTGCAAGGTTGTGCCACTTCTACGGGCCTTAATTGTATTGCATCACCTAAAACCTCGGAGACATTTGTTGTACGTGTTGTAGTATTTTTTAATACTTTTGGGGTCTTCATTGGTTCACTTGGTTTTGCCTAAGAATTGTACAGATCGGGAATGTCTTTTTGATTGGGTTGTAGTAAAAGTGGAGAATCCACCTTGGATGGATAAGTGCTCCAATCTACCTTGCGGTTTAAAATGAGTTCTGCATACGCCATGCACGCCACGCTGTAATTTATGCATCCCTTACTCCTTGGCTTGTCCCCAAATAGCGCCCGCCACACCTCCTCCAATCGATGCACAAAATGCTTATTGTTGCAATTACGTGGCTTACAACAAAAACCATGTGTATGCACCACGTGGCAATCCCGAGGCCACAACTTGTCAATGTGGTACATTTTAACATACTTCTTGCATGTTTTGAAGGTCCAATATTCCCCTTCCTCCTCCTCCCAACCGCTCTTTGCTTTGATGTTTGGGTCATCTAAAATCTCATAGTGAAGCCCATGAGGGCCCCCCTTCACTTTAGTCCCTTTTTTTTTTTCACCTCTTGAAGTCCTCCTGTCGTTGGTAGGAACACCTTGATCAGTCATGATGGATGATTTGAATTTTTGAGCCCTTCAAAAAATAGTATTACGGCATGTGAGTATCGTGAGATGTGTGTAAATAAGTGACTTTGTAAATTAGCAATAGTAACAAAAGCTCAAGGATCCCCACTCTCCACCCTGTAGGAGCAATTGATACTTAAAGTAGCAGTAGTACATCCAACTTGGCACTGAAAGAGAGTAGAAGTGAGAGCAAATGAGAAGCCCGTCCGCCAATATACTCGTCCACCACCAAACCTAAGAAATGTCTGCCCTGAAGTGACCCCGGACCTACGGTCCGCTACCGCAAACACCGGCCGACCGCTTTGGTGGCGGATAGGCAGTTGTTCGTTCGCTCTGGACCGCCACTGGACCTCCCGTCCACCCATCCCAACCGCGGGCAGCTCCCAGACCATCCCGTCCGGTCAAGCCGTCCGCCATTGCCGACCGACCAGACACAACATTGTTCACCTCACTGGCGGCCCCACCTGACCTAAGTTCGCCGGCAGTCCTAAAGCATTGAATTCTGAAAAGGATAGATTCATATACAAAAAACCTAGGGTTGTTCTGTTGAACGTGTTTTGGGGTTTGGGTGTCGAGTTGTTCATCTGATGTCGCATGTCGTATAAGACGAGCGTCGCATATACGAGACAAATTTGACGAGCACAAAATTAGGGTTTAGGGTTTTCGGGCAGGGCAGCCCAAAATTTTATCTTACGTGGCGGGTTGTCAACAGTGACGTGGAAAGCTTTGACCACGTCACCATAGGCGACTGCAGGTGGGGCGACTGCGGGTCCAACCCAAGAGGGTGACTTCGGGTCCAATCTAGGGCGATTGCGGGTACGGTGGGGCGACCGCGGGTCCCAAAATGAGGGCGACTGCGGGTCCAACCCAGGGCGACTGAGGGTGTAAAGGCGACCGCAGGTGTAAGGAAAAGGGCGATCTTGGCTTTATCCCATACGCAAGGAATTTCTTTTGTTCCGTGGATGATAAGAACTTCTAATATACAACATAAATGCAATTGTCCATCTTTGAAAATTGGGTCCCAAAAGAGAGATCTTATTGAGTCCTCATATCGGAAATGAGTATTTTTGTGAGGGGAAAGGCAAGTACATCACATCACATAGTTCTAGTGGAGATGATTTTGATACTCACTAGTCCATCCGTTAAAGGTTAAGAGCAACCTCGTATGCTGTTGCAATTGCAAACATGGATATAACAACCATTTCAATCTTGCTCACGATTTAGGATCCTTCAGTTTCCATGTGCCATTGCATTCTCCTAAGCCTTAAATTAAGTACTTCACATTTTGTGGTCATTCACTCATTCATAAGAGCCTCCGAGTTCTAAATGTTTTTATTACATATGGTTGGGAATTTCTAATTCAAATTTTCTACTCCTATTGAAGTGTAGAAGCCAATATCGCAATTGGATATAATAATTACACCAAAAATAGATACAAAAACAAGAAAAAAGTAAGGATAATTAGTATTATTGTAATTATAAGTTGTACACACTAGTAGAGTAGTGACCCAATCTTATAAATGAACTTCTACTTCAATTGTACTTCCATGAACTTTGGTAAGATCTCCACGTCTATACCTGTAGAAGTCTACACTAAAGACACTGAACAAAACTTTGTAATTCTAACGCTATCATGCTTTCATACTAAAGTAGATACTACACAAAACTCATCTATAGGCTATTTGCCTATGAACTTAAGCTGGAAAACTTCAACACACCAAAATTATGCAAAAGCATTACATTACCACTTCACTACCTCTAAATCTATATTTCTAAAGTTACGGTGAAAATGTGTAATCACTAGGCACCTCATCAGCGTCAGGGTTAGAATCATCATCCAACTCCTCCACCCTTTCATTATCATCACGGTTACCATTCTCATCATCCTCCCTTTGTACTCATTCATTTTGCACTTCATGTTCTACCTCTGAGTTCACGTTCCGTACTTCAATATCCACGACGCCGTTGCCGCTAGTTTGCACCAATCGTTTAGTCAACTTCAATGCATCTCTTGTTCCATCAAGGTTGGATGTAGGGTGTCGTCCGCCTCTACTGGATTGCCCAATGTTTCGATTGGAATTGGCTTCACCCATGATGAATCTTTGGACAACATGGTTCTATCGTTTGGGATTTCTTTACAGCCTCTCCTGCATCTTCCTCAATTGCTTTTTTTGTCCTCTTGTGCCTTCACGCACGAGCAAGGATGATTCTCCAAGGCCAGAAATAGAGGGGTTGAGTGGGTTGCAGAGTTGAAGCATGGACTTCATTATCAACTGCCCTAAGAGGACTATTATGCCATGGTTGTCGTAGTGGACAGACGTCCAATTCGCCTGTCCGTTAGAGGTCTCACCTGTCCGATATAGTCAACACAAAGTTGACTTTATGAAAACAGAAAAATAGGCCATGTGGATGCTACATGGATTCTGGAACATGCAAGGCGCAGACGCCATTGTCAGGGCGCGGATGGGATCATCAAGGCACGGACGGGATTTACATATGCTAAATTAATATGCTTTTACATATTTCCATTTCATATTTCATATTCCATATTCCAAGTCACTCCAACACTCCATTTTTTTTTTAATGTTACATCATATCACTATAACACCCAAATCATTTCCATATCCAAATCAATCCACCATTCCATATTTTTTGGGGGTATTAAATTACATCATTGTAACACCCAAACCACTTCCATCTCCAAATCACTCCACTGTTCCATAAATTTTTTGGGTGTTACATCATATCACACTAACACCCAAACCATTTCCATATTCGAAAGCACTCCACCATTCATATTTCTTTTAATGTTAGATTATATAACTCCTTAAAAATAATGAACAACTCTAAAATAAATTGGTATGCTTTTCAAAAGCTTGGGTCACTCCATCTCCCCTTTTGGACATTCATTTTTAAAGCACACTTCCATTCCAAGTCATTGCCCTTATTTTTTTGGTGGAATCATTCCCTTTCCTATTTTTTTGGCATCATTACCAAAAGTCTTGTATTTTAATTCAATGCCACTTGTGTAGAGTGGAATGATTTTTTTTCCTATTTTATTTTCCGTGATTAGCACAAATGTTCCATCTCTACCTGAGGCCATTTATTTATCATTGATCATTCCCATTCATTTCATTTTTTGCTTCATTAGCAAAACTCTTTCATCCCAAGTGAATTCCATTTATTTTTTGTGGTATCCCAACTCTATCCGAATTGAATGATAATTTTTGGAGGGTGTTAGTTCAAATCATTTTGACACACTATTTTTTCACTTTTTTTGGACTTATCTCTCTCACAAAATTGTTCCATCCCAACCCCAAGCCATTTTGTATTTGTTCCATCATTTCCTTTCCTATTTTTTTCCATTAATGAACAAAGCCCTTCCCATCCCAACTCTATGCCATTTTTTGGGGGTTGGATCATTCTCTCTCTTTTCGGGGGCTTCATTCCTAAAACTCTCCCATCCCAACTCATGGTTATTCTTTTCTTCTTTGTTGAAATATTCCATTTTCTATTTTGTTTTGGTTCATGAATTAGCAAGACAGTTTTATTTGAACTCATAGTTTTGCTTTATTTGTTCAATCTTTCCCTTCCCTATTTTATTTTTGCTTATTTCTAAAGTTCTTCCATCTAAACTCAAAGCCATTATTTTTATTTTTTTGTTCCATCATTCCCTTTCCTTTTATTTTTTTCTTCATTCCTAAAATTCTTCCAATCTACTTCAATGTCATTCTTTTTTTTGTTGGATCATTTTTTTTAGGGGGCTTCATGAACTCCTAAAACATAGGCATAGTGAAAACATAAAGTGTATGTATTTTTATACCAAACTACTGCATTCATTGTTTTTATTTAAGTTTTATCATCAATTCATAGAACTCATAAAAATGCAATGAGAAAGAACAATGAAATGGAATATTAATATATTATGAGATTTTGAGTATAGAACACATCTGATTTTATATATATTTTGAGGTGTTTGGCAATTTCCAAGTAGGTACACATGGTCCTCTATGAGGATGATTTACCTTCTATGCCTAAACTATATGCTAAACTACACAAAGTGAAACAACTAAATACTATGTACGATAACAACAATTTGGCATAGTCCAACAGTGGGGGGCGTTTTTCAATGTGTCTAGAACATCTGGCATTGACGCCCTTTCACTCACATCCTCTTTTATGAGGCTTTCCAATTTGATCTTGAGGTTCTGATATTGCTCTAGATTCTTCGTTGTAAAGTATTTGGGGTTCCAGTCCTCTTTCCAAATTGCAGCTGCTATCCATCCCGCCACATGTGCATCAACAGCTATGGAGTACAAATGTGTTTTCTGCATGGCCTCAATTGAATTTGTTGAACCCTACTCTCCGTATACATAAAACAATTCAGGGGCTGCAAACCTTCGCTTCTTCTTCTCCTTCGCCAGAATCTCCATGTTGGGAAAGCCATACCTTGATGGCTCCTTCTCTACAACTCGGCTAGAAAGTCCCCAATTACATATCCCTATGTATACCCTGTGTTCTTTCCAATCATCAAAATGGAGCAAAACATTGGATGGAGTTATGTCGTTGTACATGTACTGTGCATTGTGGCATTTCCCCACAATGACAAGCAAGGAGAGTGCCAAGTTCACTCGGTTCTTTCGGTAAGTTGCAACCCATGCAAGCTCCTCTTTTGTCAACCCTGTACCTTGTTCACGCTCAATGTCATCCACATCCATTGATTCGCTCACTTTCGAATTGTATTTGGATAAGAAAGAAATTAGAGATCCTCCATTCCACCACAATGTATAGCCTTCCATCGTTTTAGGGTGGAGGTACGCAATTCGAATGATGCCAGGATGTATCACTGGACACCCTCCTGCCTCATTGATGATTCCTTGGCACTTCTCCTTTTCATTTGTGGTTTTCAAGCTCTTCCCAGCAAAAAATATCCAACTAGGAATGCTCTCAAGTTTTGTAAGCATCACCTTCCTCACGGTCCCATATGAACCAACCGCACTCTGTTCCGGCATGGGGATGACTTTTACTAAACTTTCAAGCCACTTGAATGTTCCACTCACACAATGAGCCCTTATTGCGTCTTCAATTATTGCTTTCAGGGTTGCTAGCATGCGAGCTTGGAGCGTCGAGCTTGTGAGCCTGTGAGCATAGGAGCAGGAATTATTTCCTAGAAAATAATTGGGAGGGACCTATAACTGTGGATTTTGAAAACGCTATATTTCTCCGAAGGAAGGGTTATTTTTATGAAATATAACTTACTTTTAACTTTTAGTTCATTTTTTGGAGAAACAACTAGATTTAGTCCAATATGGTCTAATCTTGAAAATGATAAATGCAAGGTAAAATAACAAACATGCAAGATATAGCCATGAAACACACAAATCCAATCATAATAGAAATCAACACACAATAGTATGACTCATGAGATATGTCAATCTCGTGAGTCTAGGTCTCTGCAGACTTGGTCGCAGAATCAGAAGTCTTCGATGAGTTTGAAGACTCTATACCCTCAGATGTAGACCCATCTATAAATTGCAAGACATTCAAAGCGTAAGTGTCTTTACGGCGTTTTGGTTTAGAGCAACCAAAATCCACAAAGGCCTTAGCCATTTGTTGAGCATGAACTGGAAGGTCGAAAGGCTTCTCCGGACTCATGAGAACACTTTGTTTCTTCAGCTTTGCACTTGCTGACATCAATCCTCGATGACTGCAACCCAATATGATTCCATGTAAGAGTGTGACAATATGAAAATCACCATATAAAGACAGAATTTAGAAAGTGCCGACTTACTTACTGAATTTTCCCTTCCGAGTGAATTTCCGAGGTATGACGGGCAAATCGTCTGGATCTTGTGAAACCAAAGCAATTGCCTGTGGTTGTGTCGCCACCACGGCCGGAGTGGACTTTCTCATCGAGGTGAGGATGGCGTCGAAAATGTCCTTGTTCTCCTCCAAAGCCACAATGTGGTGGCCTATTCCATGGCAAGCGGTAATTGATGCACCTGAAAGCAAGAGGAAAAAATCATTGTTTCGAAGACTTCCACCATAAGTAACGGTTTGGAATACAACTAATGAAAGTTCAACCCTAACCTGTGGATGCACTGCAATCTAACACCAAATCGCCTTCGACGGTTGTAGCTTCCAATAGGATTTGGAAGAATCGTGGGTCTTTCTCGCGAGCACCCCGCCATGGCTTTCCACCGTTCATTGCTATGTCATTTGGATGGGTGTAGTTCATCAACATGTTGTCTTGTGCAATGTCTACACCAGCTTTCTTCATTGTTGGTGTGCGTCTGAATGAGAAATTGGACTCCCCTTTCGCGCCTAAGTCCTTCACTACAAGTGTGATTCCAAATTTTTGCGTCTGCAATCATTCCAAAGAGGTATATAATCATGAGGAATGCAAGGAACATAATGCACTGTGAAGTGGTTGTGAATGCTGCAAAGGTCCAATGGAATTTACCGTTTTGGAATTGTCTATAGCTGAGGTCAAGTGCATGTGGTTCATGCCCATCCACTCCTTTTTCTTGACCATCTGATAAGTCTAACACAATCCAACAATGTCGGACTTAGCTTTGGCACTCCACGAGTGAAACACTATGATGCATCCATGGTCTTGCAGGTGCTTCAAGGTGAAACTGAATGCGGATTGGAGAGCTTCATCTTCCAAATCTTCGTTCCATTCCAGCACCTCTTGTGGCAGAGAAGATATCCCTAGCACTGGCAAGTTTTCCGGGCAGTCAAAAAACACGACATCCACCCCCGGCCTAGCGTTTGGCACACCATAGAACATGCGAGGCTTTCCCCCTAATAGCTGCCATTATAAAGAAGATCAAGAAACAAATGATGAGCATACCCTATATTCACAATAATTCAAACATGGAAATGCATTTTCAATTTCATCTCTAAGAGCATTACCTTCTTGAGAAAGGCCAAGACCTCTTTGTAGCATGTCGGATTCTTGGACTCCATGTCATCCACAAGGTCTTCGATGGAGATGTTGAGGATTAAATCCTTAGACTTGGTTAAATCATCTTCACTAAGAACTATTGCTTGTGTGACATGAGTAATGACGTTTTCTGTGAGTTGCGATAGAGTGGCCTTCCTCTTGATTCCACTCTGAGATTTGGCTTGCATCTCAAAGCCTTGATCCACCGTGGAAGATGCTGGATTTTGGTTGTCCGCTTCGACCTTCTTCTTGCCTTTGGCCTTGGCCTTCTCTTCCTTCTCTTTTTCCTTTTCCTTCTCTTTCTCCGCCAACTTGGCCAGTGGCTTCGCTTCCCTCTTTTCCTTGGTGGTGAGAAGAACTTGGACCTGCACCTCCTTCTTTCTGTCATTTGCGTCCCTCTTCGCAATGGCCTTCCTCCTCTATCTATCCATCATGCCTGAGAACTCGTCCACGTCCAAATTGATGGCACCTTTGCCATCCAAAGATGCGCGGAGCTCCACCTCGGATGGATGAGTGAATGCCAGTGCACAATCCAAATACCACGCTCCTCCACTCAGATGAGCCGTGGTGAATGTTCTCATTTGGCTCGACGTAAACATGCAATCGGTGGAGCTTCGGTCGAGCCATGTGGACAAGAACAAAGGTAGTTCCTTTCGTTCGATTGCACCCTTTGCCTCTAGCTCATACTTGAAGTATCTATAGCGCAAGAACTTACGATCATTAAGGTCAAGTGGACAAATGTAGATGCAAGTCAGAAGAGTGGGAGCACTTGGTTATCCACCGTAATGTAGTATGAAGATCCTTCAACTATACAAATAATGAGAACATTTGAAAACCTTGGAAGAGAACCAATACGACCACAATATCTGCATGGAGCCATCTTTTACAGTATTGGAAGACATGTAATGTCCTTAAATTGTAATGAACTATAATCATACCTGAAGAGAACCCTTCTAATTGTCAAGTTTGACCCCTCGTGATTCATGAAGGAGTCCCCTTTCTTGAAGTAATTTGCCCCTTTGAAGTATGGTCCAAAACCTTGGTCCCAAATCTTCCTCCTCCATCCCTCCACGTATTCCTGTAATGTCTCTGGTTGTTGTGAGACATTCATGTCTATTTTGATGTTGTCTTGTTTGACCACCCCCTTGAAGTACTCCACTGCCGCATCTTGGATCTGGACAAATTATTCAGTGTGACTAACATAGTATAAATGAAGGAGATGAAAGAGTCATGATCAATTACAATTATGGGTATTGGACAATATACATCATTCCATGGAATTCCCTAACTTTTGATACAAATGTACTTACCCCCATATACCAAACACACTTGTTTAAGAAAGGTCCGAGGTGTGTTTCAGAGACAGGCTTGGGAGGGAACTTCCTCGCTTCTTGAGATGGAAATGAGGAGTTCCACCATTTCAGGAACTTCACTTTGTGGTTGGCCGTGGTGTTGCAGGTGGCAACCATCTGCAATTTCTCCAAGGTCATTTCTGGCACTTCGTTGGAGCTCCAATGCCTCTCCACCTGAGCCAACAGAAAGCAATGTTCTCATATGTTTAAACTCTAGTCCCAACTCCAAGAAAAAACAAATCGTGACATAATTTCTGAAATTTGTGTACTCACCTCTTGAAGAAATCCAGTCCCATGAGCAGGATTGGCCACTATCAACAACTTTATCATCTTGACATAGAGCTTCACGTTTTTGTCCTTCGCCCCTACCTTCATGGCGTGAGCGGCCCCTTCCACGGAATTCTCATCAATTGGTGTGGTCTTGTGCTATCTTCTAAGGGCTGCATCTGCTGCCAAAGCAATTTCGTGCTGCCAAAATCCAAATACATTTGAAAAACTGAATGAAACAATAAATTCCAGAACTTAGAGGACCACAAAAAAGAAGTAGAATAGTTTCCTAATTCCAATCTCACCCTGAAGACAAATGAGGTGAACACCTCTACTGGCATGGAGTACCAAGTCTTCCTTTGTGGTTGGGAGACACATCTCTTCCTCTCCGATGGTCGCAACATTTCATTGAACCTCTCCATCGGGAGAAGGCCATACTTCTGAACTCGATACAGGGTATGTACCAAGTTTGTCTTCACATGTGAATCCTCTACCGATCTGCATGATTTTGAACGGACCATGTCTTTAGAACTCCATCAAAAAATGACACGACAATACGCCCCCCCTGCAACATTCATTTCAAAATCCAAATGTGAAGCATGTACTCACTTGTTGATGTTGTGCATAACCTGCATGACAAGCTCTATCTTCCCTTTCGTGTCCAATAGTATGCAGTCCACTGCATAATGCCAATCAGGATTCGTGGAATACATCCTTGAGATGACGTTCATCCAAGCTAGGTGTCGATGGTTTCCATCGCAAACGAAGAACTTCATATTCTTGAGAAACTTCAACGTCGGCTCGGAATCCACATACTCCTCGAAGGTGTCATTCTTCTGCTTCCAAATAGGATCCCAATCGTCCATCTCTTGCGTCGTGAACACTACACTCTCGCCGGCCTCATTCGTAGTGGATACGTAGAAGACGAGTGCCCCATCTCGGTAGCCACAAGCAAATTCCCGCTCCAGCAGCTGTATGTCACACGAGAGCGTGGGACGTACCATTGGCATAGCGACAAGCCGGCAAAGAGGTATTGGGAGTCGAAATGTTTTCTCTGGCTTCATTCTTAGAGCATTGATAGTTGAAACCGAGTCTACCTTTTGGAGTTGGCATAGGTCATCTTCTAACAACTCCTTCTCGTCCTCATCAACCACGTCCTCCTCCATGAATTGTCCTTCCTCCTCCATGCCGATTTCAGGTTGCATGGTGTCATCAGTCCCTGGAGTCTCTAGTAATGTGTCCTCCTGTGTTTGATTGATAGGTGACACATCCATCTGTAAAGCGAATTCAAGAAGAGAACGAAGAACGTTTAATGCGAGAATGAAAAGAAGAACACAAAGTGTGTGTGAAAACCAAAAAAATTTCACTTTATTGAAACCAAAGGTCGAACAACACTTACAATGCAAGATATGAAACATGTTCATTACCAAAAGCACACTGTAGCCTCCACATTAGATAGAGAATGTATCTAAGTACACGAGAATGAGTTACACTCAATCATCTATGATCTCAACATCACTCTCTGAGTCAGAGCTGAGAAGAATGATCACATCACCAAACCAATCCACACCTTCACTACCATCACATTGACAGAAGTCCTCAAACTCTGGACTGACAATCGAAAGGGAAATTTGTTGTTCCGAACTATACTCGGTCTCTGAGCTCTCAGAAGAGAACTCAAGCCTTTTTCTTTTATGAGTGTAGCTTGCAATGAGGTGGCTTGGCCAATTGGTGTTCCGGCTAAGCTTTGAGAGCGCCAAGGTGTCAGAAGCTGGTCTAGTGGACTCTCTTTCACCTTCAAGTCTTACCAGGGCTTGTTCATCCTCTTCCTTGTCCTACGAGTCACTTGACACCTCCTCTTCCTCACCTATGGAACTCTTTGGTTCTGGGAGACCAGAAACCTCTTGGGCTTGTTCAGGTGAAATTAGATCATTGGATGACGGCGTAATACTTAGGAGTTTGCTTCCTTCCATTTGTACAAAGCAGAAGATGAGATCGATGTGACAAGTAGTCAAGAGGGATAAACAATAATTTAAAAACCACACTCCAATAAAAAATAATCTCCAAGAACACCAAAAGTACCAACTAGACATCTTATAACATTGTCTATGGACAAATAAACTACTAACAAATACAACCAAAACTCCGGATCCAAAAGCAGTTTCCCATCGCAGGTGACACGGCCGTCACAAGGAGGGCGCGCTAGGCATCACACACACAGGCAAATATAAAAAAAAGTCATCACTCTCTCGGTGAGGTCTCGTTTTTGGGGGTACCTTGGGCATCCAGCTGGACCCCAGTTGAGTCCGACTGGTGCCTGAAGGCTTGCTCCAACTACCCCTGAAAATGGGACACCCACCGCCACTCCCCGTGCCCGCAGCCAAGGACGACAGTCACACTCCAGGTCTTGGGGACGTCCCGCCCCATGACGCGACTAGTGAGCAGGCCTCACTGAGGATTCAAAAAACAAAAGGCCGCGCCCATGCGGCAGCCTCGACGCGCAGTTTCCCATCACAGGGGATACGGCCGTCATGAGGAGGGCGCGCTAGGCATCATGCACACGAGCAAATATAAAAAAAAATCGTGACTCTCGGTTTGGGGGTGGATTATGAAGTTGAGTGAGGGGTATGTGGAATACCTCATGGGCGAGTTTCTTCTGTGGTATCCACGATGGGTACTCCTCTTCTGTTTCTTTGTTTCCTTCACGAGCTTGACTGCGTGTCCGCCGCATCCTTCTGGCTAGCTCCTCGCGTTGGACAATGGACATTGGATTTCTAGTCAAGTGCATGAGAAATATGTGGAATCATGCGGTAGTGCACGAGAGTCCCACTGAGAGAAATGCAAGGAAGAACCATAGTCTACATTAGTATTCATTCCGATGGTGTCTCCGATGAACAGGGCTCGGCGATGCTCCTTCAGTTCACCGAATCCTGAAGGACAAGGTTGAAGAGGAGATGCTTCCCCTAGATATTGTCAGAATTCGGCACGGCGGGATTATAGAGAGGACGGAGCGTGATTTAGAAAGTTTATCACTTCCTCCATGTCGTTGTTGAGTTCGGTGGGCCAGGGTGGAGAGTTCGGTGGGCCAAGGTGGAGTGACCCCACAGCGGTCCCCAGTCTTCAAGCCAGGTTCATTTTTTCTTATTCTTCACATATGATCAAATTCGCAGATGTTGATTTCATACTTTCAATTGGATGCCCGAATTTAGCTAGGCAAGGAAGACAAGTTAAACTAATGAAGCACTACAAAGGGGGGCTTCTTTTTAACATGCACCCCTGGACTGACCTGTAGAGGACAAGCAAGCGGATCAATCCACCGCAGACATCTCAGAGGTACCGAAGACCTGGGAATTCTCAAAACAATCGTCGGCCTCGTGTTCACTTAGTGTGCCACACTATATCCACAACATAGCTATCTAGAAGCTGACCTGACTAATTCAGTATTCTAAAGCTCGTGAAGATGGAATTCAAACTACGAGAGTCTTGCATATGCTCGAATGATGGAAGATCTTATTAGCACCTCCAAAATGCTTAAATCCTTACGAAGTGATGATGAAAGGAATCCTAAACCCCGACAAACTGCTGGACGTGACTTGGAAATGCGCAAACTTAGAAATGTAGTAATGAATGGGAAAGGATTCCCACAAAAGTAATATGAGCGATGGATGCTTACATTGTCAACAATTGTGAGGTTGTCGGCAACTTGATTTTGAGTGCTCCTTGGACCACGTGACACCTGTCGCACTATTGCCATGTTATGCGCTCCAACATCCTCCTCCACAGCACCACTAACTTCTCCAAATCTCAGTATTCTACGAAGATCACCTGGTGTTGAGTGGCTAGTTTTCGACAATACTTTCTTGGCACGAGTCATCCTTGACCTTCTAAGTGTTTTGGAAGATGAAAAAAATAAGGAACTACGCTTTCTCTTCTTTATTGTCTATTTCGCTACAATAAGTGAGGTGCTATTGTCATCTGGGTGCATGAGGGGATGCAAGATCAAGTGGAACAATTGAATCTCTTCTCCAAATGCAAAACTACCAAAAGACACAAGAATGGCTACAGGATGCCAAGGTACTCATTACTTCTATGATGGCCAACATCCGTAAAAATGCAAGTGAAAACGGCCACTGAAAAATTAAAATGATACACGTATACTTTGAATTTCAAAACATCGTACCCTGCCGCCTAATTTAATGTGTCGTCCAAACGGATTGGATACCATACAAGGCAATCATAGCCTCTTCATGTGGGCAGGTTGTTGGGAGTCGCCAACTCTAAATCCTTACACACTTCAGAGAATTTATGACAACTGCGAACATTGAAATTGGCAACCATGCCATTTGGAATTACCATGAAGGCACCGTCCCTATTTTGAAGGTACTCATGCTAAATCCAATTTCTTGATGACGTTGTGTTCATCAATTCAGCCTCCAAACAAATGAGGAATGCATCATTACTTCTAAAACCACACATTCCATCCAAACTAATGCTACTAAAATCCCGTCGACAATGGTGCATGTATGCCATTATTGAAATTCTAAGAGGACGCCATGGAAGTAGCCGTACGTGGTGGTGGATACACTGTTTTTCCAAATGTAAGTCCACAATGAACGTCACATTCATATTTTGCCACCACCCTCTCTCATAGCTGGACACCGAACTTGACATTATAAAATAGTGTCTTCCAGGTTCATTTTTTACCGTAAAACCCACGACTTCGACCATTTCCATTCAATCCCTATTTCCACTACGTGCATTGTATTCTCATGGCCTGCATATGAGTAGACAGTCATGAGGTTCCCCTAGTGTTTCCTGTAGACAGCGGAGGATGTGCTAGGGTCACGAGTCATTTGCTACACGTTCGTTTCAAGTTTGTAGAGTCTTCCATCTATGTCGAAGAAGAGAGGAAGTCGGAATTAGATGAGTTGCAGGAATCCGTCCCTGTATTAAAACTCTTAGAAGATGAAGGGCATTGTTGGTACCTCTCTTCTGGAAACTATAGGGCATACGGATTTCCTCTATCCATACTTGCTATGTCTATGGAGATTCTTAGCCGCCAATCCAATGCATCGACAGTAGATATGCCATATGTCACACAAACCATTTCACCTAGTTCTCCTCCAGAAGCTAGGACGGTCCCGCTCCAATCTACAATACTTCGTACAGTGAAAGTAGAGAAACTAGATACTATCATAGAAGTGTTGTCTGAATCGGAAGGAGAGTCTCCAGATTTAAGGCTGCGCCACCAACCATGCTTTATCAAAATTCCATGGGAAGGACCAACTCATGTCAACTCGGTCTCTAGTACCCCATCCAATACTCTAACGCAGTCATTGTTCTCACGTCCTCCTTTGCACCCAAGTCCAACTGAGAGAGTGAGCATCATGGAAAGCTTGAGGAGACTCGCCACCATGCATTGCTCGCAGAATGAATTGTTTGCAACTGATTTGAATGCCATCAAGCATCACCACGTGGAATTCTTGCCTCCAACTTTTAATGGCAATGTCATCTTCGAGTTGCCCCCGTGTCGCTCCTCTTCATCTTCCTTGGCGGCCAAGAACTTAGAAGGAATGGACAAGCGGTACGACGGACACCCGTGGTGCAAGTTGGTGACAACAAACATCAACAACTTTGACAATCTCAAATTCCGTAAGTCCTACTGTGCTAGGCATCTGTCTTGTCAAAATCCTGAGTGTGATTATTTGAAGAGGGCTGCGAAAGGGAACGAAACAGAGTGTAGTGGTTATACAATCTTCCCATTTGTTGTAGGGGCGAATCCGCCCAAAGACTCTACTCTAGTCTGCAAGGTGTGCAAAATGGCCCTTGCATGCTTGAAAACATGCAATGCTAGGATATACTACTCCTATAGTGATAATCCGATTATGAATAGGGCTGCAATTCACTTCGGAGATCATGCTCACCCTGTTGCGAAAGGCATGTACAAAGATTCCACAGAGAAAATATGTGGACTCATTGCAGAGCAAGTGGCCAAAACACCAACGGCCACCAATTCCACTATCGCGCTATCTGCTAGCAAAGATTTCCTTACCAATTATCTATTTCACAAAGGAGAGGGGGAAAAGGAAATGTTGAAGGGGGAAGAACTAGAAGAAGTCATGGACCGATTCCAATATTTGAGTAGTCCCAATATTAGGAATCTTATCTCTTCTTTTCGCTCTAACAACCGAGGAGGTGTCATCGACAACATCATGACTATGAAGAAAGAATCAAAGTTCGAATTGGTCCATGACAGCGTATTTCCTGGCCAAGGCAAAGATAAGGTGTACATTTTCAAAATGCTCACCGAAGGACCCGGAAGTAGTGTCGATCTAGTGAGGCGTATGCAACTGGGAGGTGATCTTCAAAATGCATGGATGATGTTTGACCACATCAAACGCGTGAAGGAGTGGACCACGATGGCTTACCACGTGTATGATCCTCAGTACAAAAAGGTAATGACCATTTCAACTTGCGACATGCAATCTGAAGATACTGAGATCCAAGTGATATTCTGGAGGTGCTTGAATGATTTCATGTCAAAAAATGGTGTTCACCATCCAAACTTCAAGGGATTCATGGCAGACAGTGCAATGGCTAATTGGAAAGCGGTTCACATCGTCTACGGTAGTGGTTCTACCGAGGAGAAAATGGAGAACCGTGAAAGGACTTGTTTGTTGCATTGGACTACTTCACTTCAAAAGCACACATAGAAATACATAAAGGAAGCGTTCCAACAACAACACAATACATTGTGCAAGCAGTACAAAGATTCCAAAACTACGGAGGAGGCAGAGACACGGTATCTAGCGATTTGATCATGGTGGTTGTCATCTGGAGCTACCAATGAAGAATCACGTCATCACTTAGACCACTGGCTGGCATTCTGGCATTTTCGGTACCGTCAATGGGGAGGCTTCATGCAAATGGTAAGTATCTATTTGTATATAATTTTATATAATGATTTTGTTGCTTGTAAATTGTGTTCTGTGATAGATTATATGTGTCATTATCGATGGAGGATTTGAGGGAGTCATCTACTTTTTTCAATTTCATAAAAATCTGAGGAACATGGAGTTGGGACCCCAAAATGGGAGTACCTCAACATTCAACCGGAACATCAGTCGGATCCGACTGATGTGTACAAGGGGTGTACAAGTATCCCTTTTTGGAGTACCGTCCTCTAAAAAGAGTGATTTTTTGGCCCCACCTCTAGGAAGTAATCATGTATTATTGACAGTGAAGAATCCAATTCTTCAAGTGTTCTTTTCTACTGTAGTAATGCATTCATTGTATAGTGGTGAAATGTCTTCGTATGTCCATCTTCAGTAGATTACACGCTTAGTCAACAAAAAAGTTCAAGCGTACTAAAAGACTTGAAATATGTCCCTGCAAGTACTAATTGAAGTGTTGTTGTGGATGGATTTAAAGGATTTGAGCTTGGAGGAAATGGCAGACATGCCCTCGTGCAATCTATTTGAAACAGTTCACAACAAGTGGCTTCAAATGTCCGGTAATCAAGGAAACAATTTGTTTGATGCCACTTGTGACGACAGTATCCAAGCTTGGATGCAAATGACAAACTACCAGGTATACTTGAGAGGCCACACATTTGGGTCTGGTCCATCAAAGGGGGAATTGAAGTTGAGAGCTACAAGACGAAGTGGAGATCCTAGGAAGATGGCTGAGGCCTTAAACACACTCCCTAGAGCCGTTGGGATTGGAACTCGAGTACCGCATCTAGAAGGAGAAGAAATTTTTGGAAGCACAAAGAGGAAGTTGGACGTACCTATTGGCGATGTTGGAGACTCACATCGACCAGATAAGGTTAATTTTTCTCAGCCTCGTGTTCGAATGAGATCCACCGCGGCTTCTACATAGGTCATGGAGAATTTTGAAAAACAACATGTCATGAACCCTTCTCAACATGTCACTGTTGCATTTGAAAACGATTGTGACACATCGAAATGGCACATAGCAAGAATCAACCACAAATCAAACACAAAATGTCAAGCCCAACAACATGGGTCCAACATCAAGTGCACCGCCAAAATTGCAAGGGGACGGAAGGGATCACCAGCTCCCACCTACCGCAGGAGGAAAGAAGATTACGGGAGTAAACAAGAAGTAGTGGCGGACTTCTGGTTTTGCTGGGATGACATACAAAGATGTGTGAAAGGTACAAAAAGGAAGTGGGTCATTGATTGGCTAGAGGTACCAGAAGTTTGGCCAGTTCTAATTGGGACCAATCTCAATCGAGAGGAGACCTTGCTACTACAACATGCAGGCTTTCGTCTCCAAGAGCGTCCTATACTATCGCCACGTCGCCTGTTCAATATGTCCAAGATTTTTGAAAGCATTCTATATGACAATAAGCCACCCACGAATGTGGATGCGTACCCAACGGTTAGGAACAATCGAACCATTCGGCAAATTGCAAATGCACCATCTACTGAACAGAGAAACAAATGGGAAAGCGCTGGGAATGTTAAAGGACAAATCCTCGGAGTCACATTACTTCCTTTTCTAGGCCTCGGTGCAATTGTGTCGTTGGAGACAAAGGTATACCATAACAAAAATGTCTACCAAATTACAGTGGGTATGTTTTCCGTGTGCACATGCCCTGATTTTGTGAACATGGTTGTCTTGGCTATTGGAGGTTGTCATCAATATGTGAATTGCAAGCACTTATACTACTTATACCGCTACTTTTGCAAGATGGACCTACATGATGACAAATTCATTCATGCACCAAGTTATAGCTTCAACGAGTTGAAGCTACTTTTAGTTCGAGCAGGAATTATCACAGTTCCAAAATAGGCTTGAACTCATTTATCGATGTACTTCACTTGGATTGTATTCATTCATATGTATTATAATTGAAATGATTTGGAGTGTATGGAATTGAAGATTTGAATGCATTCACGAAATAGAACAGCATGTCTCCTTGGTCAATTATTTTGTAGTTAGTTCATATAAATGATTGAAATATAGCACCGTAATCCCTATTTTTAGTAAGGCATATATGAATACATAATTGGCTCTTCCCCCTTTGCCCTAGTGTTTTCCCATTTCTTTAACTTCCTCATAGTCTTTTTAATTCCATTGTTTTTCCCTTGATTTTCGCTTTTCATTCCAGGTTTTTTTCATTATACATTCTTGTTGGTTTTCCTTTACTCCAAATTCTTCCTTCCACCATTATTTTCTTCTTTAACCCATTTTGTTCCCTTTCCCCAATTTCTTCCTTCTCCCATTTTTTTCTCTTCCCCCATTTTCTTCCTTCTTCCATTTTTTCCTCTTTCCCCATTTTCCTCCTTTCCCCATTTGTTTTTTTCCTTCCTCATTTGTTTCTTCCCTTTCCCCTTTTGGTTTTCCTTATACCCATTTGTTTTTTCCCTTTCCCATTTTTTTGTCACCACCCATTTTATTTTATTTTCCCATTTTTTTCCTTTCACCATCTTCTTTTTCTTCCACCAATTTTTGGGGACAATTATACCAATTTCTTTAGAGGGTGTCAACATTTGGTAGTAAATTTCAATCATCACAAAAAAACAATTTCAAAATAGAAAATTATTTTAAAAAAATAATCTGAAGATTTTAGTGAAATGTCTACCACAAATCCATAGTGGCTTGTAGACGTCATCTCATCCAAACCTTTAGATTGTCTACTCATCCTACACATGTGCACATACACGATTGCTCATGGAAATCCCATTAGTTACGGGATATTCGGAACCATAAATCCTATGTATTCAAATTAGGTAGACAAAAAAATGCATTGGAGTTGTGTCCAAATGACATCTACCTACAATACTCACACTGTCCAGCATATTTCCCATTGTAATCATTGAACCAAGTGGCGAAACTTTTCACCTAAGTTCCAAGGTCTTTTCTAATAGTAATAAGCAACTTCAAAAGGATAAAAAATGACTCATTCCACAATCCACAGTTTTAGGGGACACGGTCATAGGTCATAATAATCCCTATAAATAGGATGAAAAAAGGTGAAAAAAAAAAATGGGTGGCAAAAAAACTAAAAAAAGAGGTTTTGTGGGCTCTACGCTCACAAACTCCACGCTCATAGCTCACAAGCTCACGGCTCCAAGCTTGCATGCTAGTGTCGTTGTTGTTGCTTTCCATGGTGCTTGTTTTTTCTTACGCGATGAAGAAAATTGTTGAGCAAAATTTTGAATGATTTTCAATTTTGCAACCAACTCTTTGTTCTGCATGTCCCAATCGCTACCATCCTCTTTCTTACCCGTGTAGTAACACCAATTTGACACTATATTGGTTGTGAGGGCAACTACTTGTTTATCCAGCTAGTCTTGGTGCAACCAATAATCAGAGAAATTGTTGAATTTCTCAGATGCTTCAAACTTTGACTCCATCTCCCTTTGTAGGTCCCTTGTCAGTTTGTGGTATCCTTCTTCGTTGTGCGTCACATACTCCCTGGTCAACATAGTTGTACCTCGACGAGTGTAGAACACCAGAGCTATTGCTCTCCCTTCAACTATGAATTCATGTGGAGGCATATGGGGATTTTGGGCTTTTTTGCACTTCTTCTGGCCTGATGAGGAAGGATTTGATGAACCTGAGGACATCAATGTGTTTGTGGATGGAATTACCATCTCACTGACATCATCCAAATCTTTAAATATAGGATGTTTTTCCGCAAATCCACTTCCTTCCCCTGTCATAATGAAAAAAAATTGGTACGATGGGCCTCCGTATCTATCCAAAGGCACCAAAGTTAAAAAAATTTCAAAAAAATCAGATCACATATGCGGGCCAAGCCCACCACCCACCAAACTCACTCACATAGGCCGCGGGGACGAACTAGCGTGTGAGGCATAGGGCGCGGACTTGGCAAAGAAATGAGGGCGGGGACTCGATTTATATAGTCCCCCCGCTCACGTCTACACCCTGTCCCCTAGTGTTCCCGCCCTTGCACGTGGCGTTCCCGCCCCAACCGCGATGGCGTCCGCGCCCCCCACCTCCAACTATATAAAGCCATTTCCACCCCATTTGTGCTTGCCCTGCATACTCTCAACCTTCCACCTCTTTGTTGAGCTGGTTGTGAGCGTTGTGCGGGGTCTACTTGATTGCCACATTGGAGGTTCTCGAATTTTTCTGCAAAAATGGCTACACCACCAAGAATGACCAAGGAGGAACGAGACAAGACCCGACTTCAAGCAGGAACCAAACATCGTAAGCGACTGCATGTTCTACATAACCCTGCCAAGCTTGCATTCAAGGGGTGGGAGGACGTGCTTGACCCATGGACTTATGATGACTGCACCAATTACATCGAGTGGTGCCACATTGACAAGGTCTTCCCGGAAGAGCAACATAACTTTCATAGATGCTTCCACAAGGCAAATTTGAAACATTGCCTTGACAATGAGTTCACGAATCGATGCATTGAGGTGTTCCAGGTGTTGTATGATGTCCCGAACATCACACGCAATGAAGTGCATCTTTTCATTGCATGAGGGGTCCATGCGGAGGTGAAGTTGAACAAGAGAGTGGATTGGTCAACTTTGAAGACAATGGGGGAAAATGTCAAAATTCCTCCCCTAGAGAATGGATTCATTCCAAAGGGGGTAAAAAGATACCCAGAAGGTGGTCTATCAAAAAAAACTACACAGGTTCACACACCACCAAACTATGACACTTCGGACTCATCTACGAACACCAACTTCGATGGATCTCATGTGCCAATTGTAGTCAGCCATAGAACACAACAACAACGTGCTAAAAAGAGGAGGGCTATGTGTGCAACTAATGAGGTTTTACCAGAAAATGTTGTGGAGGAACAAGTGCCACCTACTGACGAACCAGTAGTAGGAATTGTCGATGTTACAGCTGCTATAAACTGAATTCAGAGTTTCTTGACCAAAGTGAATGACAAGAATGCGGAATTGCATTCTTTGTATGATGTTAACAAATTGAGGGAAGAAATCAAAGAGAAGGACAACATCATCAATCAACAACAACTTGAGATGGAGGTACTTTGACACGCTCTTGAGGCAGCAACATTGGCCAATGCTGGTCAGGATCTACGAGGGGAAGCGCAAGGGCCTTCAAATAATTCTCAAATTCCATTGGAACATGCAGAAGTTGATGCAACAATGGGTACTCAAGAAGATTCATTGTCCTTCGGAGAATTACCCACGAATGTAGTTGCAGCAATACTAGTTGACCAAAGCACCCAACTAACGGACGCGCTTGCAAACAATTTGAGATTGAAAAATCAATTGCATGCGTTGATGGAGCAGTATTACCAATGGAAGATGGCATGCATCTTTAGTGTTGACAGAACTAGGCAAATGGTGGAAGAATTCAAAAAAATTGACAACAATTACGGCGCACACAATCAAGAGAGGGTTTTTGGTTTGACATCGTGGGCCCTGGTGGATGATCTTTTCAACATGGATGAAATGGCGACCATCAACATTGGTGGTGGACCAACAACCATCGATTGGTCCAAACATGCTTGGGATTTCAAGAATGCAATTGGCTCTACCGTCAACCATCAAGGCAATCCATTACTACTGTGGCCAAATCCTTCAACCTTCGTGCATGATGGAACTACATGTCCCATTTGTCTTAATCCATTTGGCCCGGAAGGTGGAATGCACCTAGGCACGTGCGAACATTTGTACCACCCATTCTGCCTAATTAGCTTGATGATTATTCGCCGACGTTGTTCATTGTGCAAGGCTCCTTTCCATGAGCGCTTGTATGAGTTGTTTGGATTAGTTCCCTACATGCCACCGCATTGGGAATTCAATGCTGAAAATGCGCGTGATCATTCTCAAAAGTGGGGAATAGACTTGGTATGGAGCTGGAAATTGAACATCCATTCGTTGGACAAACAAAACCTTTGTACCGAATGGGGTTGGGAAAGAGATCCGGCTCAAATTGTGGAGGTGTGCCACCACTTGGTTCCACTAAAGGACAACTTCAACCAAGGAAGACGGAATTTCTTCTTCTAGTGCTTCAATGGGCATTGGAACGAAGCTGGACAATACTTCCAATTTGGACCTCATCCTCGTGGATGGTTATGGGGCGTTGATGGAGTTCGCATTACTGACAACAATGGGATGCGAATGGGGGAAGACATTGGCATGCCAGACCCTGTTGAACTTGCACAACTATCGGAGTCAAAGTGGCGAGAAACCTTTCGAAATGAAGGGATGGACTATTTGTTGGAACAGCATAGCCCGGGAACTCTCCAATGTCTTCAGAGCCTCAAACAATCACAAATATTGAAGGCTATATTAGAGGAAGACGAACCAGCAAGGAGAACTCGATCCGCAGTTCGTAGACTTCGTTTGGGCTCAGATGAAGACCTTCCAGTCCACGCCGGGACACATGACAATGAGGCTGGACCAAGTGGTAGTGCAAGTAGTCCAATGAACATTGACTAGGTATAGTTTAGAGTGTTTTAGCTAGTGAGCTTAGGTTTTCTTAGAAGACTTACTTTCCTAGCATTATATAGGCTTATATACTTTCCTACTTTATATTACACTATGCATATGAAATATATATGATTTTGTTTTCAATGGTTTTGCCCGAATTGACTTCGTTTATTTTTTGCACATACTCATTTGAAACGACGTGTCGACTTCATACATATTAAAATTATTTATAACATGAAATGAAATGTCATTGAAATGGAGTAAAATTCATTCCCAATTTCCAATCAATGAATAAAATTAGGGAAGGACCACAAATGTCATTTAATAGGAAAAAAACGCTTTTGAAATGTCGTTAATGCAAAGGAAATAAGGAATGATGGAACCCAAAAAAAATGGGATGGTAATAGGTACATATTTAATTGCAAAATATTGAAATAGGCAAAGGAATGATGGAGAAAAGCAAAAAATAGGGAAAGAATGATATACCAAAAAATAAATGGCATTGAGTTGGGATAGAATGATCTTGCAAATCAAGCCCCAAAAAATTAGAATGGGTTTAGGGAATACAAAAATTAAATGCACTTGGGTTGAGATGGAGCAATTTGCTAATCAAGCACAAAAAAATTAGGAAGGGAATGATCAATGAAAAAAAATGGCATTGAGTTGGAAAAAATTTAGGAAGAGAATAATAATGCCATTTAGTTCTTGTATAACTTGGGATGAAACAATTTTGCTAATCAAGCAAAAAAAATAAGAAAGGGAATGAATCCTACCCAAAAAATGGCATGGAAGTGTATTGTTATCTGAAGCACCAAAAATTGGGAAAGGTAAATGGGAATCATTAAATTGGGATGGAAATAGGTACATACCCAATAAAATGGTTACCAAAAAATGACCATAAAATAAAATTGAAAACTTTAAATTAGGGAAGGAGGTAAAATGTCTTTGAGTTAGAATAGGATTTAATAAATAAAAAAGTTAGTGAAAAAAATGAAATGTCATTGAATTGGATTAGGATTCAATGGGGATAAAAATTTAGGTAAGGAAATGAAATGTCATTGAGTTGAAATAGGATTCAAATATTCAATGATAAAAAAAAATTAGGTGAAGAAATGTAATGTCATTGAATTGGAATAGGATTTAATGATAAAAACATTTAGGGAATGAAATTAAATGTCATTGAATTGGAGTAGGATTCATTACCAATCAATGACGAAAACTAGGGAAGGAAAAGAAATGTCAATCCATTGGAATGTAAGTGCATTTTAAATGTTAATAAAAGAAAACAAATGTGAAAGAAATATCAAACAAATCTTATTTTTTATTACCTATTTTTTCATATGAGAAATGGGAAGTGAATGGAAAGACTCCAATTTGGTACCATAAAAAACATTTATTATTGAGTTGGGATGGAAGAATTTTGCTAATGAGTAAAAAAAATAGGAAAGGGAATGATGGAACAAAAAAAAGTTTGCTTAAAGTTGGAATAAAAGAGTTTTAGGAATAAATGAAGGAAAAAAAATGGAAAGCAAAAAAAATAGGAAAGGAAATGAGTTGGATGAATAAATATTGGCATGGAGTTCAAATTAAAGGGTTTTAGGAATTAATGAAGAAAAAAATGGTGGAACAAAAAACAGAGGGCAAGTAGTTGAAATGGAAGTGTTTAAAGAGTTCATGAAGCTAGAAAGAAAATTGAATGATTTACAAAAAAATTAATGGCATTGAAGTGGGATGGAAGAGTTTTAGGAATGAAGCCCCTGAAGATAGGAAAGGGAATGATGGAATTAAAAATTCAAGTGACATATTGAAGGCCTAGAATTTTTTTTTAACTCCCTACTATTTCTTTCATTTTAAACAAAATGCGGTTTTACCCTTTTATCTAGTACACTATATTTCCAAAACATTTCCTAAATATTTCCTCAAAGTGTCCTAAACACTTTAGAGTTTAGAGTCTTTTTTTTACACCCTAAACTATTTGTTGGTTCAAAGTAGTTTGAAGTGTTACAAGAAGTAAGGAAAAACATTTTCCACCACAACGAAGGGGACATGCTGACATGCTCTTCCATGAAGTTTCTTCCAAATCTTAGTCAGTGCAGCTCTTTATTTGGCATCTTGCTTTCATTGTCTTGTCGGAATCCAAAACAAGTTGTTCAGGCTATAATTAATGGTTCCCCCGCTCCAAAAAAAAGAACGATTGAAGGATGTCAAGCCCAAGCGCATTTCAAAGTCCTGCCTCCTGTGCTGGACGAGCACGTCCATGCCTTGGAGTTCGCGCCCTGACTTCAAGTCCACGCCCTAACTTCAAGTCCACGCTCTGGAGTCTGCGCCCTGACTTCAAGTCTGCACCCTGGAGTCCGCGCCCTGACTTCAAGTCCACACTATGGAGTTTGTGATTTAGCTACGCTCTCTCAAGTTCTTCCGCCTTTGTGAATTGTCCACCCTGGAGTCCGTGCCCTACGTCTGCGCCCTGACACAACCCATTCAACGAAAACATTTTTGAGAGAAAGTGTTCTTGTCTCTCTAGGAATATGAGGACTCTAAAGCAAGGTGTGACAACATTTAATGTTTCCCTCTTTCCATGAAAAGGGGGGACACCATCTTCCAAGACCATTAAATAGGAAGGAGGGATCCCATGCCCAGTGCATCCCCATGTGTGCACCTACATTTCTATAGTGGAGTTTCGCCCTGGAGTTCGTGCCTTGGAGTCCGCACCCTAACTTCAAGTCCCCGCCCTCACTTGGAGTCCTTGCCCTGGAGTCCATGCCCTATGATTACGTCCACGCCCTGAGTAGCGCCAGCGTAGTGAAGTTCCACCCTCCAACTTCTTGAATTATTGTGGCCAAGGGTTTCAAAAGTGCAGGGTTTAGGGTTTAGGGTTTGAGTTAATGGCTTAGGGTTGAATTAAATAACAAATACATGTAGCAATTACCTTTAGAAAAGAATCCTTCTCATGCATTGAAATCAATATAACTTGTAAGTTCATGTGAAAGTCAATTTCTTGTACGAATGATTCGTAATCATGGATTGGCATTGACAATCATTCTAATTCAATTTAACTTGTACGTTCAATTAAGCAACAGTCCCTTGTGCCAAGTAATAAAAAAAAATGAATCCCTTTACATTTTTATTTATTTTTAACAAATGGAAAGAACCATTGCATAAAAAAAATACACAACAGGCCAAGCCACAAAGGCTAGACAATGAAGAGATATGAACAAAAACAAACAATCCCTTTACATTTAGAAGAAAATGTAACTTGTAATTTCTCATTTCCGAAATAAATTTCTTTTAGTTAATATGCCTCAAATTGAATCCTTTATTACGAATAATGGATTTGAAGAAATAAAACCTATGGGTTCATTAATAAAATTCATTCTATCAATTATTCCAAAAACCCTTATACCAAGCATTTTCAAATATTAGTCCCTTCACGTGAATCCAAAAGAATGGAAGATCTGAGCTTCCATTCAAAAACCATCCCTTCTAGCTATTGTTTTAGAAATGGTTCCCTTCCAAGTTATCCAACCCCCCAAAATGGCATTGACTTCAAATGTAAGTGCTTTGAAATTCAATGCCCCTAACGAGGGATGGGGTCACCCAAACTTTTGTAAATTTAATTTCGGTATGATTCAAAACTTTAGTTATAAGTTAGAATGTTTGAGCCTAAAGGCCTAAATCCGAAACACAAATACTTGAATTTGTTTTTTTGCTAAAATATAATTCTAGCAAAGAAAAACGGGGAGAAAGAAATCCAAGGAAGAGAATTCAAGGCAAGTAGGGAATCCAAGGGTAGGATCCGATGTAAGGCCCTACAATTCTATTTTATACAAAATTGGGACCTAAATGGATAGGAAATTTTTTTTTGACTATTTTCCTTTTTATTAAGGAGTCTTTTGGCCCATGTACCATAAACAAATGGGTTAACTTTTTCTTCTCAAGGTTTAATGCAAAGTATCCATTGTCATTCTTGATTTTCTAATGCATGTGATGGCCTTTAACTTCATATTTTTTTTATTATCTATTTTCTTATGATATGTGAAGAGAATGGAAATGTATTGTAAAAAAATTTATCACTGAGTTGGAATGGAGTTGGGATGGAGTGACCCTAAAGATTTAATGCAAGGTGTCAATTGCCAATGTTGATTTTCTAATACATATGATAGCCTTTAACCTCAATATTTTTTCTTACCTATTTTGTGTATATGACATGCAAAGAGAATGGAAAGACTTCAATTTGATACCGTAAAAATAATTTATCATTGAGTTGGGATACCACAAAACTAAATGGCCTTGAATTGGAATGTAAGAGTTTTGCTAATCAAGCCAAAAAAAATAGGGAGTGAATGATATACAAAAAATAAAGTGCATTGAGGTGGGATGGAACAATTTTGCTAATCAAGCCAAAAAAAACTAGGGAGGGAATGATATACAAAAAATAAAGGGCATTGGGATGGCATGGGATAATGTTGCAAATGAAGCCCAAAAAAAATTAGGAAGTAAATGATATACCAAAAAATAAATGGCATTGAGTTGGGATAGAATAATCTTGAAAATCAAACCAAAAAAAATTAGAAAGGGTTTAGGGAATACAAAAATTAAATCATTTCAATGGCCTTGGGGCTTGGGTTGGAATGGAGCAATTTTGCTAATCAAGCCCAAAAAAACTAGGAAGGGAATAATAATGCCATTTAGTTTTTGTATAACTTGGGATGGAACAACTTTCCTAATCAAGAAAATAAACTAGGAAAGGGAATTAATCCACCCCCCAAAAATGGCATGGAAGTGTTTAGGAATCCAAAGCCAAAATAAATAGGAAAGGGAATGGTGGAACCCTAAACAAATGGCATTTAGTTGAAATGGAAGTGTTTAAGGAGTTCATGAAGCCAAAAAAAAAAAGAATGGCATTGAGGTGGGATGGAAGAGTTTTAGGAATGAAGCAAACACAAAAAAAAAAGGAAAGATAATGATGGAACAAAAAATTAATGGCTTTGAATTGGGGTGGGAGAACTTTAGGAAATAAGCAAAAATGAAATAGGAAAGGGAATGATTCAACAAATAAAGATTGGCATGGAGTTGGAAGAAAACTAGAAAAGAGTCTTGCTAAATAATGAAGCAAAACAAAATAGAGAAGGAGATGATTCAACAAATAAAAAACAAACTATGAATTGGGACGGGAGAGTTTTAGGAATGATCCAAAGAAATAGGGAAAGGAATGATGGACCAAAAAATGAACATTTGGCTTTGAGTTGGGATGGGAGAGTTTTAGGAACAAAATAGAAGAAAGAATGATTCAACCAAAAGAAAAAAAATTAGTATAAGTTGGAATGTGAGAGTTTTAGGAATGAAGCCAAAAAAATAGGAGAGAATGATCCAAATGCAAATGAATGGCATAGAGTTGGGATGGGAGAGCTTTGCTAACATCTTTCATCACAATGAAGGGGACATGCTCTTCCATGAAGTTTCTTCCAAATCTTAGTCAGTGGAGCTCTTTATTTGGCATCATGCTTTCATTGTCTTGTCGGAATCCAAAACAAGTTGTTCAAGCTATAATTAATGGTTCCCTTGCTCCAAAAAAAGGAAGGATTGAAGGATGTCAAGCCCAGGCGCATTTCAAAGTCCTGCCTCATGTGCTGGACGAGCACGTCCACACCTTGGAGTTCACGCCCTGACTTCAAGTCCATGCCCTAGAGTTCGCACCCTGACTTCAAGTTCGCGCCTTGACTTCAAGTCCACACTATGGAGTTTGTGATTTAGCTGCGCTCTCTCAAGTTCTTCCGCCTTTGTGAATTGTCTACCCTGGAGTCCGCGCCCTGAAGTCCGTGCCCTGGAGTTTGCGCCTTGTTATGGAGTCCGCGCCCTGAAGTCCACACCCTGTGATGATGTCCAAGCCTTGGAGTCCGCGCCCTAACTTCAAGTCCCCGCCCTGGAGTTCGCGCCCTACCTTCGTGTTCGCGCCCTAATGCCAGGGATTCAAGTGAGCGTTGTGAATGTCCTCCAAAAATTCTCAGAGTGTGCGTCTGCGCCCTACACTTTGGGAATGAAGAAGTCCGTGCCTTGCTACCACGCACATCGGTGAAGTCCACGCCCCTGCATTCCCTAAGTATATAAAGAAAAGGAAGACCCAACATTCCCCACATTTGTCACCTGGCCTCTATCTCTTGGACTTCAATTCATTTTGAGCTCCTTGTGAGTCTACTTGGGTGGCAGATGGCCCTAGTTTGTTGTTGAGGTGATGTCAAAATCAGTTCAAGCAGTGGATTAGCGCTAACTGCTGTTATTGATACTTTGTTCGGTATATCTACGATCTTTTTAACTTCAATACGAAGGAGGAGGAAGACATTTGAAATTATTTGCGAACGGTTGAACGCAATGGCAAGTCAAAGGAAGCAGACCAAGGAATGGGAACCATGGCTGAACTTTACGGAGAATGGGATGAAGGTGACTTGTGTTTTCTGTGCTGGGACCTTCAGTTACAAACGTGAGAGTGCTTTTGCACATTTCGGATATGGCTCAAAATCGGAGAGGTCAATTTGTCGAAGTATGCCTTGTCATGTGCGACATAGATTTGCCAATTGTACAGGTTTTGTCCCGCTACGAATGGATGTCGAGGACATGTATGAAGGAGAACCAATTCAAAGTGCACCATCTAGAGTAACTACACGTGCAAGTTCAAGTGAAGCCACTGAAAATGAGGTGACGGGTGGGATCAATGGTGGGAGAGCGGAAGAAGGGGCAAACGTTTTAGAAGGAAATGATATTCTACAATCGTCAAATAGTCTTGCTGGATCGAATTCTACAAGATTAGGATCACTACGTCAGCAATGTATGGCGCATGCATTCAACATTGCAAAGAGGAAGGAGTTGGATGAGAAGTGGACAAGTTTTTTCTATGAAGCAAATGTGCCATTTAATGTAGCAAGGCATGCAGCCTTCATTGAGGCTGTGAAGGCAACCTCACAGGCAAGGTTTGAATATAGTCCACCTTCTTACCATCAGTTCAGGACTAATTTAATTGAACCAAGGAGGTTGCAAATTGAGAAGCAGATTCAAGAGAAGGTTGGATTTGCTGTCAAGCACTATGGGGTGTTGATATGCACCGATGGTTGGGATGATGTCAATCGGAGGCCCCTCATGAATGTGATGATGTCATGCCCCACAGGTGATGTATTTTTGGGGTCAATTGATACTACCTCGCAAAAAAAAACCATGCACTACATAGTGGACCAAATGAAAGTGTACATTGAGAAGGTGGATCCCAGATATGTGACACAAGTGTGCACAGATAATGCAGCAAACATGCTTGGGGCATTGCAAGACATCACTCGAACATATCCGCACATTTTTGCGTAAGGCTGCATGGCACATGCACTGGATCTCATGTTGGAAGATTGGGCCAAAATCCAGGAATTTTCGGATTTAATTGGCAGGGCAAAAAGATTGTGCCAATACATTTGAAACCATCATGCAACCATGTCGGTTTTCTGTGAGTTGAGTCCGAATCTGCAACTCGTAGTGCCTAGCGAAACCCGCTTCGCTTGTAATTTCCTCATGTTGCAACAATTGGTGAAACTTAGAGGAGTCTTGGAGCGGTTAAATAACCACCCGCATGTTCTAAATTACTTTGATACCCTACGAAACGAACAAAATGGACCGCAGGCAGCTACCGCTTCACGTAATGTCAAAAGAACCATTCAAGATGTGGCTTTCTAGCAACGATGTGTGAATTACGTGTACATGACTGAAGACATATTGAAGGCTTTGCGTGTGTTTGATGGACGAGAACCAGCCATGGGTCGGGCGTGGCTTGTAATGCACAATTTGCGAGGGCACGTGTATTCTTTAAGAGAACCACCTTTCAACTTACGTGATGACATAGCAGTCATTTTGGAAGCATCTTTCAATGAAAGATGGAACATGGTTTTTGAAGATACACACTACGTTGCGGCCCTTTTGAATCCATATCTCTTGGATAATGTGGCGCTTAGGGTAGATGGAACTGCTCTACGTGCATTGTATAGAGTCATCCGCAAGATGGCAGATTTAGTGGGTGTGAATTTCGATGATGTGTTGGCGGAATTAACAGAATTTGAGGAGGGTAGTGGACCATACAGTCCAGCTATGACACCCAACATCCGTGTGACACAAATGCTTCCCCACCAATGGTGGCACAGGGTTGGAGATCGGGCTCTTTCAAAAATTGTTGTGCGTCTTTTATCCCTCACGTGTTCTGCCAGCTCTTGTGAAAGGAATTGGAGTATGTATTCCTTTGTTCACAATAAGGTCCAAAATCGATTAGCCCCCGAAAAGGCAAAGTCATTGGTATATATTTATACCAATAGCCGTGTACTTCAACAGCGACCAGGAGCTGATCCAGTTCGTTGGTATGATGCAAATATGTACTCGGAGGATTCCGATCCAGATGCCCTTGGTCCACTCCCGACGAATGAACGCAATCAGGAATTCGACGCAATGCAAGCAGAGGAAGAAGAAGAGGTTGATGGAGAAGCCTACGGAGCACCTCAAGAGTATCCGGCAAACCCAGATCTTTGGAGGTGAGGAGCTGATCACCTCGAGGAAGCAAGGAACTACTATGGAGATGCTGACGATGGAGAGGAGGAACTCCTTAATGGTCGTTGGGGTCCTTGGGGGCCACCCATTCCACCCAATCCACGTTGCAACCCTTCACCTCGACTTCCTTAAAATGAAGGGATCGTTGAAGTCCCTGCTTTGTCGTCTTCTTTAGAGACCGACAATCCAAATGACGATAACGTGGATGATGGTACTTCCCATAACAACAACGACGATGATGACAACCTCTCTCCAGGAAATGGCGGTGGAAATGAAGATGGCGACGTAAACACAGGGAGGAATGCAAATCCAAACCATGGAGGATCTTCTCACAATCGAGATGGCAATACAGGGCCTACAGGAGTGGGGCCACCAACTCGAAACATTAGAGCTATTCAAAGACATCATGACATAAATGTTAAAAATGCAAGAGTGGCACGCCCTATTGCAAGAAACCAACCGATTGGTAATGTGAGAAGGCCTTTTGATCCAGAGCATGTGGACCCTAATGATGTTTTTGCATTTGTAGAACCACCAGAAGACCTTGCCCATGTACCCGCTCTAGTTGAGGGCCATCCTACTATTTCTGACCAGGGTATACAAACGCCACATTCCATAGACCCATTTTCAATAACAAATTCCAATGCCATCCGAAGACCTTCTTCAGCAAGGTTAGGCTCTCTGGGGAATGTTGATTTGACTCTGCAAAGCGTTTCACGTGGTACTATTGGTGGTAGACCACCTATGGCCCCTCGGCCCCTCGTTTGTCATGAACTAGGTCAATATCAACAAGGCTGTGGATAGACGAAAGGCCGTGGAGGAAGTAGAGGCCGTGGACGAAGAGAAGGTCAACATATTGGAGAAGCATCATCATCAAGGCCTACTAATCATCTATTCCTTGGAATTGGGGCAAGAGATCCAAATAGGGTGATAGAACCGTTCCTAAGTACATACGTACCAAGACCTAGTGGGTCAACCTCGGCATTTGTTGTTTCAACAATTCCAGGTGGGCCCACTATAAATTCTAATGCAGAAGACCCCAACGCACAACGACATAAGAGGTTCAAGTGCAAACGTAGTCAAGGTCAAACTACAGTAGAACTTCGAAATGAAAACTCGGAAGTTGAGGGACATTGGACCACAAATAGTGGTGAAGCAGAAGATGAATATGACAACAACGAAGATGCGAATGATGAGGCACCAGAGGATGATGATGTTGTTGTTCGAGATGCTAATGCAGCGGATCCAAGTGCCCAACAAGTTTGTAGGTCGAGTCGTTTGAATAATTGAGGTTATTGAGTTGCATCGACGATAGATCTCAGGTCTTTAAGAGTTGAAGAGAATTGTAGCAATTGGAAGAAAGATGGACGAAAAGCCAAAGGAATGTCTTAGATAACCTACGAGAAGGTGAGCGTATTTTGGAAGTATAGATTCATTATATTGTTATTGTACTTTGTAATGCATGAATTTTATAAACAATTTTGGTTATCACAAACATTGCAGCCTACTAATATTTCTTTTCTTTATTTTTGTGTTTGACGGGCATGTTGGAAACATTGGTGAGTGCAATCATGTAAAATATATTGCAGTTACTAGTTCTTTTTAATGCATTGGGGTCTCCCATTTGTTCAAAAAATAAATTTATATATATATTGGATAACACCTAAGTAAAATCCACCATTTCCCATCTACGCCCTGACTGCACGAGTCTGCGCCCTGACGTTGACGCTGAAGTCCGCACCCTGCCTGAAGGAGTCCGCGCCTTGACGTTGATGCTGAAGTTTGTGCCCTGCCTGAGGGAGTCTACGCCCTGACGCTGACGCTGAAGTCCGCGCCCTGCTTGAAGGAGTCCGTGCCCTGCCGCTCACGCTGAAGTCCACACCCTGACGGTGGCACGATGATGTCCGCGCCCTAGATCTCGCTGTCCGAGGTGATGTGTCATTCAAAAAAATTCCACAACTTTGAAAAATTGAAGCCGTCCGGTCTGGTTCACCCGAGGGTCCGGGACGTCCGGTGACCCTGACCCGTCCGATATGACAACCCTGAGTAGGGCCACTCTGGTGTGCCCCTATCTCATGCACCTCTATCATTCTCACCAGCTCCTGAGCACACTAGAGGAGAAGAGGTGGAAGGCTCAGGAAACTCTTCTGAAATACAGAGAATTGAAAACGGATGAGGAGATGGAATCCGGTTCCGATCCCGAGGAGAACAGTGAATCAGAGGAAGAGGAGGCGCCAATGCTGCCCATCAAACAGCAGAAGATGACCTCTCCTAACAAGCGGGGGACACCGCCCGCTCGCAACACCCTGGCCCTAGAGGTGAAGCCAGAGGTCGAGAAGACGGTGTCAGAAGAATCAGATCCCGAGGATCTGTTCAGATCACTCATAAAAACATTATGCGACATACGAGCGGATTGGGAGTTGAAGAGGAAGATCCTGGTAGCAATCGGGAGGATGGTGGGAGCAGCACCTAACCGAGAGCTACCAGAAAAGGTGGCAAGTTGTATCTCTGATCCGGTCGAGGCCCAGAAGCAAGAAGCAGAGATCCGCCGGTTACAAGAGGAGGTGGATCGGATGAAGACAGAGATCCTGGTGCACAAGGAGAACTTCGCAGCCACCAAGTCTATTGCAAAGGACGCTCGGCAGATGATGGAGCAAGTGAAGGCCACGTTCGGGGAGACCGGAACGGCCCTCACCAAAGCAAAGTTGTTTGATGAGCGGGTGCACGAGGAGAAGAAGCTATCCGGTTCCCGGATGGTGAGGATTCTCAACGACTTTGCTGAGCAGGTAGAAGTGGCAATGAAGGAGGCACTGAAGGCAGCGGACCGGATGGAGGAGAGTACCCGGATATTGTCGGGAGCAACTTGCTCTCGTGGTATTCGACTCTTGGATATCTCCCTCCCAGATTCGTTCTCGGAAGTGACAGCAGGAGAGGGGAAGGATACGACCTCCAAGTCCAAGAGAACGACCCAGGCCGGCACGCCTAGAACCGCCATTGACTTGGACTCACCACCTACGTCCACAGAAGGCAATCTGGTTCCTCGACCTCAAGAGATCGAGAGGAGTCGGAACCTAAACGAGGTTTTTGAGCAGATGGACCCGAGAGCGAACAGCGCGACCATCAGATCGTGAATAGAGGCTTAGGATGTACAGAATAGGTGGAGTAGGAACAGATACGGAAACTATTCTGATCTAGTTGGGAGTAGGTAGGACCGGAAAGTCCGACTGAGATGGCAGCAGAACTTTCGCGAGTTTTCCCGCCCATTTGTAACTTTTTGAAATGTATATAGTCAGCGCCCGTGAGGGACGCTGGAAGTCTTCTTTTTGCAATTTCTGTTGTACATTTGTATGCGCTCTGTTGTTGTGTGTGTCTCCTAAGCTTGGCAGGTTTGCATGATGTGGAGCTAAGAAGGCGTAAGGCAGATTTGTGATTAGATTTCTCCCCTTAGTGCAATAGTTTCCGTTCCTTAGTGTGCGTGCAGGTTGTGTAAGTGTTGGGAGTGTATTTCAGTGCCTCAGCAAGATCTAGGGTTTTGAAGTTCCGGGTGAGATAGCCGCTGTTAGGCTAGGCAGATAGGGAGGGTATCCTTAGTCGCGCTAGAACTCCTGGACGGGAAGTCCGGTTGAGTGTCCGATCTTCTGAGAGGCCTCACCACCTTAGTTGGTAAATGGAATGATCCTAGTTACTGTTGGAATGGACGAGTACACTTGTAACCACCTAGCTTCGTACGGGTAGGAGCTGGCATTGAGGTCGTTGTAGTAAGAACGGATCGTACGGGGGATCTCTGTGTGACCTGCATTCCGGATTGCTGTCGGGAGTGTTGTGAGGGATCAAACCGGATCTGGGTTAGTTAGGAGAGGAAGGGAGAAAACAGTGGGTCTTCAACCACTATAATCCGCAGAAGGAGTGGTGGGCCTACCACTCAGAAACCCAAGCGGCGAACCCTCTGATGGTCCAACAGAGGCAAAACTAAACCGGAAGAGTGTTGAGGAGGTATAGGAACCAGCCGGAGCGGATTGGTTCAAAGCAGTACCAGGACCGGAATTGTTTAGGTCCTAGAGATTGGGAGAATTGGGTTAAACGGAGGATTAAAGAATCGGATGGGAAGTAATCCGGTCCTAATCCTCTTGGTGGTTGGTTGTTTCTGGTTTTAGATCTAGGACCGGAAAGGAAGTTTTAGAGGGTGAGGGCGCTTACTCGCCCAAATCAAGTAAATACTTCACAGAATCTCGTGGGTTCGATCTTTAGAGTCACTTCATTATGCTCTAGAGTGATTTTTGTGAGCATAATAGGGAATTTACTTATCCTATGCTGCAACATTTGTCAACCCTGAATATATGGAATTAAAATTTGTGCCTTGCCACTATGAGCAAGGATTGGTCTGGTTGGTATGGTATCCCATCAACCGGTAAGATAAAGTGCAAGGCTTGCAACTCGGTGTTTGCCAAAAAGAGAAGCCGTATGTTGAGCCATTTAGGATATGAAGGCCCATCAAGTTTTCGTAATACAAGAGTGAGTCTTTGTTCACAATTGACGCCGGATATTCGAATCCTATTTATTCGATCTAATGGGGCATTTCCGCAAAGATCAATCATTGACAATGTAGATGTTGGTAGCATGCGTATGGTTGGGAGCGATTTTTCAAATGAGAGTGATATGGCGTGTTCTACTCAAGAAGACTCATGCATAGCACCGGAAGAATTTGTTGGTGTAGGATCCGGAGTAAACCGAACTACAAAAACATCCAGTGATGGTGAGACTCCTAGGGCATCATGCAGTAGACCTCAAAGACAGAGTAGTCTAGTGGATGGCTTTGATTCTGCAGCAAAACGCAATTTGAATGCAGTGTGGGCCAATTTCTTTTATGCGGCAAACATACCATTTGCCGACTTGCCGTAGCTCGAAATTCGGCACTTAAGGAAGTAGTGAAAAAAACAGTCGAGTACCGTGGGCCCTACACTCTACCATCGTATTATGATTTACGCCATAAATTACTTAACCAAGCGAAGACCGACATCAAAACAAAGCTTCATAGTTGGACCGAAGATAGTATTTGGAAGTTTGGAGCAACATTGTCTATTGATGGATGAAGCTCGGTTACCAATCAACCATTGATAAATGCCATGCTTGTATCTTCTGCGGGTGAGCAATTTCTAGGATCAGTGGATACAAGTGAAGTCGAAAAGAATGCTCCTTTTTTGTCCTCTGTCTTGGAAAAGTTTATAGAACAAGTAGGCCCTACAAATGTTGTACAAGTGACCACAAACAACGTTCCTATAAATCTGGCAATATGGAATATGGTGTCGAGTAAATATCTACACATTTTCTTTCAAGGTTGTGTGGTGCATGCCTTAAATTTGTTGCTTCAAGTTGGGGGAAGCAAGAACAGTTGAAGGACCTAGTGGAAAAGGCCCAAACCGTTGTGAAGTTTTTTAGATTGCAGCATATGCCGCTAGCTATATTTCAAAAGCACAAAACAAAGAATAGTTTATTGATGTCGATGAAAACAAGATTTGGCTCAAATTTCTTCATGATTTCTCATTTGTTGAAGGTCAAGGTTGGATTGCAACAAAGTGTGGTGGATCCACAATGGGTAGAATATGTCCTCAAGTTACGGGACATGAAGAACCCAAAATCTCGTACGAAGTCTCGGGAGGTGAAGAAGACAATTTTAGATGAGTATTTTTGGGCCTGTGCCACTAATTTCCGAGAATTGATGGCTCCTGTGGTGTTTGGTCTACGTGATTTGGATGCGAAGACAACATGCATGGGCAAGGTGTTGCACATCATGAGGAATTTAGAGAAGCATGTCTTCTCTTAACAAAAAGAGCCCTTTGGTTTGTCCTCAAACTTAGCCATTCCTATTGAAAAGTCGTTTGGTAAGTGACGGGAAATGGTAGAGACCGATCTACATTATGTAGGAGCTCTTTTGAACCCTTACCTTCTTCACGATAAAGAACTAGCTGACAATCAAGATGCAACAGACGCATGCAAGCATGTTATTAGAAAAATATGTCAACCGGAAACTTATCCTGACGTAGTGAAGGAGTTTGTAGCATTTCGACATCGAGATCCTCCATTCCACGACATGTTGGATCCGGTCGAGCAGAAATTGTCAGCATATGCTTGGTGGGATTTTGAGGGTGCATGTGGCAAGCTCATTGCTCCAATTGCAAAGAGGATTTTGGCCCAACCGGTGTCATCATCTTCATGTGAACGAAATTGGAGTAGCTACTCTTTTGTTCACAACAAATCCTGGAACAAGGTGAGGCCACAGAGAGCAGCCGATTTGGTATATGTATACACCAATTGCAAAGTCATAGCCGCATCGAAGGAGAAGGATGAAAAGAAGTGGTACCATGACAACGTGGAGTCCAAAGATTTGGAAGGGCCTATCTCGGAAGACGAGGATGATGAATATGTATCTGATGATAGAGATGTTGTGAATCATGATATGCACAATTCTTACAAAGAAATGTTTGAGACTCCTAATCAAAACAATGAAGACTTCGGAGTCAAGGATGGAGACATGTATGAGTTTCAATCAGATGAGGACGATTGTGGGCTTGATGATGATGTACCTTCAATAGCTAGATTTGTGGATGGAACCGGATTCATGAGTAGCAAAAATCTTCTACCAAGCATAGAGGATACGTATGTAGAGATAAGGGCGACCAATAGGACAACGGTTGCAAATGATGGGAGTCTTGAAAAGGATGAAGTGATTCCCATTTCCGATGCTCCATCCCCGATAATGGCGGTAGAAAAAAATGACCAACATGAAGACAAAGGAGGATGTGAGGTGAATGTTGAAATGAACATGTGCAATGCAATTGTTGCGTCAATAGTGGTATCGGCAAGCAAGAAATGTGGGGAAGCAAATATTGGAAATGCCAAACCACACAAAGTACAAGACAATGTTGAAGCACGTTCGATGGAGTCAGGCAGCCCAATTTTTGTCAACAATGGTGTTGGCAAAATGCACCTCATGGAAGATTCTCCCGAACCACCACGTAGCACTCCTCCACGTGCACTATTTAAAAGCGATGCCACGACATTGGATGGTTCAAGGAAATCATGGCTTGGAAAAAGACATTTGTCTCCTACGAAAGAAATGGGTTCCGAAGGCAATCCAAGTCAAATCATTTTATCATGTATCGATGATGATGATAAGGATGAGACATTGGCTTCAATGTTTATTCAACGTCGGGGCCATCCACCACACCATTCCTTGAAATCATTAGGCCACACATCGCAATCTTTGAATGCAATGCAATTAATTATTCAAGGAGCGCCAAAAGCAGAGATATCAAAGATTGAAGACTCCATCAAAGCCTGTAAAAAAAGAACAATGCAACCCTTTGCTATCTCTCCAAGCAAGAGACCGAATGTGGGTAGAACCCCACTTGATACCTATCAAGTTTCTTCAAAGAAGAAAATGAAAACAATCCCTAGCCTTAAGGAAGGCATTGGTAAGTCTATCTTAAGAGCCAAAATGGAGAAGAAGACCGGTAGATCAATGAGATCATTGACATCTATACAAGTACAAGAAGGAGTGAAAATTGTACAATCTTCATCAAACGACATGGAAGAGACATCTAGCGATGAAGATGACCGATGGGAAACTAGATGTGACAGTAGCGGGGTTGAGGTGAAAGGAGATAGTAATTACAAGCCTTAGAGATTCAAGGGATATAGGCTTAGGTGTTTAGGTGCTCATGATACATGAAGCATGTAATGGCAATTGATTGTCGGAAGCTTTCATTGCAGTTGGAGTTTGTTTATTATTGTTGAAAATATGATTACATTTTTTTGAATTGCAAACTAAGAAGAGGTCCCCCAAAATTGATTGTGTTCCTCTTTCTTTGTATGAAGCATGATACATTGCAAGATACATATATAATGCAACAATTTTGACTTCATGATTGTCATAGAATCATAGATTTGGTAATTTTCAAGGTGAAGAGAATTTTGAATTATTTTTTTAATCCTTTCCCTTGATAATTCATAATTGCAATTATAGTGTACAATTTCTTTGGTTGAGTACACTACAAAAGGATAGTCGATAATTCCATATGTTATTGTAAAAAGCATTCAAGGAATCAAAGTTTTCTTGAAGGAGTTGAAGCTTTGTATTAAAAAACTAGCCACTAGCCGTCCGCCCGTTCGCCCATCCGCCCGACCGCATTTACCCAGGGTAAATTTGCGGACGGCATTTTTTACCTACCAGAGACGCAGCATCCACAAGGTCCGAACGTCCGATTTTTGGACACGATTTTGCCCAGGACGCTCACTTTCGTCAAACCTGTTCCCTCCCACATACAACAAGGAACCAACTTGACATTTTCCTATTTTTTTTTTTCTTATTAAGGTTGGCTACCAGAACCAACCCAAATGATCTCATTAGGGATTGAACTCAAGACCTCCATAGAAAACCAATACCTTCCAAGTATTGCTCGAAGATGCCTTGAAGACTCGAAGGTCATCATGACTTCTTTTGGGATGTTAAAGGTTGGATTTGTTGCAAACTTATTTAAGCCTTTTGGGGATTCTAAGCCCTTGCCTCAACCTGCAGTCAATTTAGGCCTTTAGGCTTGCTACGTGTCTTCCTCTAGACTTCTACGCATCTACCACTAGGCACTAGCCACTAGCCGTCCATCCATCCGCCCGACCGCATTTACCTAGGGTAAATTTGCGGACAATGTTTTTTACCCACCAGAGATGCAATGTCCACAAAGTCCGTGCGTCCGGCCAGATGGCCGGACGGCCGATTTTTGGAAGTGATTTTGCCTGGGACACTCACTTTCGTCAACCTTGGGTGGGTCTCCCCCATTTCCCGGAGATGAGTGCACATGAAGTCTTTGATGAACTATTTGCCGCAACCAAGTCTTCACAGCACTTGGTATGAACGAGGCCATGGATGTGATTCTCTTAGTTAGCTTTGAGGTTCCTCTTCTACAAGCACATGAACATTCACTAGAAGATGTTTAACTTGTCAAAAACTACGTTGAACTTGTCAAAAATTGTTTTTACTCAACATGAAAGTGTAGACTAGATTTTGTTGAATTCTCCTTTCATAACACGAAATTCTACGTTTCAGCATTTCAATACAGAATTTGACAAGTGAAAAGCAGAATTTTGTGTTAGAATGCAAAATTTTGGATTATGAAGGGAGATCTCAACAAAATCTAGCCTACACTTTTCTGTTGAATAAAACGTAGTTTTTGACAAGTTCAACACAGGTTTCTTCTAGAGATTAGTTCTCCATGGAGCTTGCAGCGCACCTTAAACCAAAAGGACTTCAATTGGGGAACACCCACATCTCCTACTATTACAAACGAAGGATCATCTGAGGAGATCAAGTCATTCACGCTTTGAAGAATGTTGACACCTTCTATGAGTTGCTTGTGATCTGCTTGTGTCAAAATTATAGGTTTGTTGGACTTGCCCTCCTTCTTCAATTGGTTGTTGTACAAGATCTACCTCTTCTTGCACCATTGCTTGATGTGGAGAGTTGAATGTAAATGACTCTTCTTGAAATTTGAAAACAAGTTTTGCACTGCACTCCGGGAGTGATCACGATCCATACCCCCGATTTCTCTCTTACACTTCCCACAAAATATCTTCACAACAACCACGCCATGGTGATCGTAAGTTTTTAGGTCCCACTTGTGATCTGCGAAATCCAGTGACTCCAACTCCCTTCTCTACTTCTCTACACCTTGCTTGTAATTCTCAAGCACATTAGTAAATAAGAGTGTCAATTGTAGCAAAGTCTTCTCGTCTTCAGAAAAAATGCAATAGAATTCCTCCATCATGAAGTATGCCATAAAGTCCTTAAGAATTCCAAATGCTTAAAATCCTCAAATTCTAGCAACAAAAAACCATTAGAACACTTTTGGGTCTCTAGAAGGCCCTTTGCAGGCAGTTTGTACACACATGGAGGCCTAGAATGGTGAAGGACCTATATAACTACCATTGGTGCCACATAGCAGTGCCTAGTGAGAATTTTTAAAGTTAGTCTAATCACAGTGCCTAACTTGATGCTATTTACAAAGATGGTTTCACTTGCTATGTAGTAAAAGACCTTGATGCATGTACCCGATTGTGATCTTTGTACCAAAAGAAGAAATAGATTATAAGGAGTTTAATTGAAGATTCAATATTATATGAAAATAACTCAAGGAGTGCACTCCCATTTTTTTAGGTGGAGACATGAAATTAATGATTGGTTATTATAATTATCTTGGTCCTAAATTTTAAACATGGCTTGGAAGTAAATTAGCAATATCATAATGGGTTTAGGATCTTTATAAATAATGAAGGATAGGGGATAACAATGAATTTAATACTTTTCTTATTTATACAATAGCCTTGCCAAAAAATTAAAAAAATCTTAACTTTATAGAACTAGTATAACTTTGTGAAAAGTATCCTAAACGAGATCCAATGTCAATTGTATCTTGGTAATTAGTATGCAAATTTAGTCATTGAAGCTTGTAGGGATGACAAACCAGTAGATGAGATTGTTGATTATTTGATCTCAAATGAAGTCACATAGCTTCACTTCCTCCGTTCCTCGCTTCTATGTTTTGGGTTTAGGGTTGTAGTCTCATTGTTTGCATACTTCATGATGGAGGAATTCTACTGCATTTTTTCAATGTTGTGGATGTGTCACTCAAAGTTTTGTGGATGTTGTGGATGAGCAAGCTTAGGGTTCAAGTTTTGAAGAGCAAACTTAGGATTTGAAGTTTTGGGAAATAAAGAAGGTTTGGAGTGTGAGGTAGCAAGGAGTGTTCTAAAAGAAGGGTTAGGTATGGCTTCGAATGTCTCGATGAGGGTTACGTTGTGTACATTAGAGGCTAAGGTTGATGATTCAAATGCTTTAGAAAGGTCGACATTGGAGGTAATTTAATGTTAAAGGCACTACAGTTCACATTGGAACCAATTATATTTTGGAGTGGAAGTCTTTAACAAGTCCTAGAGATTCCACTCTGACCTCTTTTTAAATCTCTGGACAATGGTTCTTGATGAATTGTGCTTTAGGGAGCTTCATCAATTATGATCTCTTCTTTGTGCAGGATGGTAGGTGGAACTCATGGTGTGAAAGGAAGATGGACATGCCAAGTGTCTAAATGTTTGGGTAACCCCAGCTTCATAGTGAGTTAAGACCCTCAAAACCAAAATAGCTTAGTGGTCAGATTCGAATTCCATTTTTATTTTTGTTCACTTTAATTCATTGTGATTGCTCTCTGGAAATGTGTAGGTGCCCAATGAAAAAATTACTTCAATTCATTCACAACAACATTCATGACACTGTCGGTTTCTTTTCGATTCCTCAATTTCCAGAATTCTAATTTTGTGTGGTACATACATTTGGCTCTTATATTTTGAACCACAAATCTAGATCACATCATGGTGCAACCTTCAATTTTTGAACTTTTGTAAATGCTTTGTGTTCTATTTGGTAATACATACACTCCTTTTTGCATGAAGCATTTTGACACTAAATTCAAGGGCAAATCAATTTGTATATGGTTTTCAACTTGGTACTTGTTTGTATATAGTTTATGTTTCACAATAAATTGTGTTTGAAAGTATTTAAGCTTTGAAAGTGGTTTTTGCTTCCAACTAGTTTGTGCTTGAAATTAGTTTTAGTTTGGAAGTGCTTAGTGATTGAATCTACTTGGGGTTTCAAAGTAATTCATGTTTGCACCTAGTTTATGAATTTCCCTCTTTTTGTTTTGTATATCATTTTTTGTATGTCCGGTTTTCAGTGACGAATTTCACTATGTTTGAAAAAAAATCTACTATTTTATAGTTATAATGAATATAGGGTACAAATAAATCGTGCAAGAAAAAAATGAAAATTAAAAATAGGGTACATGAAATAAGAAGAATTTAGAAATTTAGGTAAATATAGCCCTATAGAAATCCAAACAATTTACCTACATAGCCCCCATGTAATAAAGGTTTGAACACACGGTACCAATGAACACCCTATATAATGCACTCCCCAAGGAAAATAATTTGTACCAAGGCCATACAAATGGTAACAGGAAATGGTGGAAGTAGTGCCACATTCACTAAAAGAAATTTGTGTTTGCCTCAACAAAATCTACATGACATGTTTGTTGAGGCAAACGCAAAATCTGTGTTTTTTGCATTTTGCAACGCAGATTTTGTCTTTGCTTCAACAAACATGTCATGTAGATTTTGTTGAAGCAAACGCAAATTTCTTCTAATGATTTGATGAAATGGAACATATGACTAGAACATGAATTGGCAATTCAACTATGAAGGATTGAGATGAGTGCATCCCAATCATTCCATCAACACAAATTTTGGACTCATGCTATACACATTAGCAACTCTTGATTCTGTCAATGATAAACTTGATGGCCTTGCTTGAATTTCTAATAGGCTAGTAGTACTCTAGTACTAATGCCCCCCTTGAAATTCTAGTGTAACGTTGTCATGATGTGGGCAATTTACTAGTTAAGAGATAGACATCTTTCTACCTCTATGTTAGTTCCAAATAGTAAGGTAGTTTGGCTTGTTGGGTGAAAGTTGAAAGTTGGTGATTATTTGAGTTGTTGGTAAAAAGTTAAGGCAATTGTCTCATATTGTTTGTATTTTTGAGTTCCTTCTGTGGTTACTTAAAGTGCTTGGCTTCTTCCATTTTTTTAATCTCTTCCAAGGTAAAATATATTTATCATTGAGTGTTGAGATTGTACTATTAGAAGTTGCTTTCACTTTTTGTGTTCTAGTGAAAGTTGCTTTTCTTTTTTTAAGTTCTATTGAGGGTTGCGAGTGAGAGTGAACTTGCTAAAGCAATAACAAAGTTTATTTTCATCTAAAATAAATGTTATATATAGGATACATTTTCTAGTTAGTCATTCTAAATGAGACTAGGTACTGGATTTAGGGTTTCCTTGTTCATTAGCATTATTATCTTTTACGCAATTATTTATTACAACTACAAGCCTCATGCTTTTCTAAATAGGTAGTAGTACATCACAACAACATCATGCCTATAAAGAGGCTTAAAAGGCCTTATAGAGACAATAAGAATGTTCTAATAAAAACATAATGCCAATGGCAAGCAAAATCTACTTCAACTCTTTGAATTCCTTGAAATTTGAGTACAAAAATTATTGCCAATGAATAAAACTAATAAGGTCCATCCTACTACTTCGAGTAGTTACTAAAGTAAAACTCCATTAGATGAAATCTACCCCTATTAGAAGACTCCGAGTTCCCCACAGTAGAGAACTTGATGAATTGCACCACTTCAGCATGCTAATGTGGTTGAGAGGTGACTACATCAAGCTTCTTTTATTTTCTTATTTTTTTCTATTTGACTTCTTTATCAATTTCAAGGCTAATACGTTTTGTTTTGTTTTTAATTTTTTTTATAAACTTTTAAAATTTAAAGTTTTTTTAAAGTTTTTTCTTAATATTATTCTTTTAGTCTTTATTACAACTGACCAGAGTCACTTGTTCCCTCACTACTCCAGAAATAGCAAAGAAAACAAGCCTAAAACGGCCCTCTAGAGCTACTAGAAAACATCTAATAAATCCAACAACAATTGCTCCCACAATAACCATCAAATAATCAATCCAAAATAAAGTTAATCTCAACATTCATAAAAACATCAACAATTCCAAATATCCCCTTCAACTTCATTCAACCTTCAATCTTAGATACTCCAAATCCAACATAATCTAGACTACCACTTTTCAAGTTGCATCTCTTAAACTTATTCAAATCCTTTGAAATCCAATGTTGTAAGTGATGTCAATGATACAAGCTCCAAATCCACAATCTCTAATTGCTTGCAATCAATCAACCAAAGCTTCTCGAGTGATGCCAACTCTTTGAATCCACAAGGAAGGGCTTCCAACACCTCACATCCTCGAAAGTCTAGAGTCTTCAAGGCCTTAAGATTCTCAAATGATGCATGTCCCACCTTCAACTTCTTGCAACCTTCAAAGCGAAGCCATTCCAAACTTGACATGTTGGCAATGGCTAGTGGAATCTCCTCCAATTCTTCACATCCTTTGAAATCCAATATTGTAAGTGATGTCAATGATGCAAGCTCCAAATCCACAATCTTCAATTGCTTGCAATCAATCAACCAAAGCTCCTCGAGCGATGCCAACTCTTTGAATCCACAAGGAAGGGCTTCCAATGCCTCACATCCTCGAAAGTCTAGACCCTTCAAGGCCTTGAGATGTTCAAATGATGCATGTCCCACCTTCAACTTCTTGCAACCTTCAAAGCGAAGCCATTCCAAACTTGACATGTTGGCAATGGCTAGTGGAATCTCCTCCAATTCTTCACATCCTTTGAAATCCAATGTTGTAAGTGATGTCAATGATGCAAGCTCCAAATCCACAATCTTCAATTGCTTGCAATCAATCAACCAAAGCTTCTCTAGTGATGCCAACTCTTTGAATCCACAAGGAAGGGCTTCCAACGCCTCACATCCTTGAAAGTCTAGAGTCTTCAAGGCCTTGAGATTCTCAAATGATGCATGTCCCACCTTTAACTTCTTGCAACCTTCAAAGCAAAGCCATTCCAAACTTGACATGTTGGCAATGGCTAGTGGAATCTCCTCCAATTCTTCACATCTTTTCAAATTCAATGTTGTAAGTGATGTCAATGATGCAAGCTCCAAATCCACAATCTTCAATTGCTTGCAATCAATCAACCAAAGCTTCTCGAGTGATGCCAACTCTTTGAATCCTCGAGGAAGGGCTTCCAATGCCTCACATCCTTGAAAGCCTAAACCCTTCAAGGCCTTGAGATGTTCAAATGATGCATGTCCCACCTTTAACTTCTTGCAACCTTGAAAGCAAAGCCATTCCAAACTTGACATGTTGGCAATGGCTAGTGGAATCTCCTCCAATTCTTCACATCCTTTGAGATTCAATGTTGTAAGTGATGTCAATGATGCAAGCTCCAAATCCACAATCTTCAATTGCTTGCAATCAATCAACCAAAGCTTCTCGAGCGATGCCAACTCTTTGAATCCACAAGGAAGGGCATCCAACGCCTCACATCCTCGAAAGTCTAGACCCTTCAAGGCCTTGAGATGTTCAAATGATGCATGTCCCACCTTCAACTTCTTGCAACCTTCAAAGCGAAGCCATTCCAAACTTGACATGTTGGCAATGGCTAGTGGAATCTCCTCCAATTCTTCACATCCTTTGAAATCCAATATTGTAAGTGATGTCAATGATGCAAGCTCCAAATCCACAATCTTCAATTGCTTGCAATCAATCAACCAAAGCTTCTCGAGTGATGCCAACTCTTTGAATCCACGAGGAAGGGCTTCCAACGCCTCACATCCTTGAAAGCTTAGCATCTTAAGAGCCTTGAGATTCTCAAATGATGCATGTCCCACCTTTAACTTCTTGCAACCTTCAAAGCGTAGGTGTTCTAAACTTGACATGCTAGCAATGTCGAGTGGAATCTCCTCCAATTCTTCACATCCTTTGAAATCCAATATTGTAAGTGATGTCAATGATGCAAGCTCCAAATCCATAATCTTCAATTGCTTGCAATCAATCAACCAAAGCTTCTCAAGTGATGCCAACTCTTTGAATCCTCGAGGAAGGGCTTCCAACACCTCACATCCTCGAAAGTCCAGAGTCTTCAAGGCCTTGAGATGTTCAAATGATGCATGTCCCACCTTCAACTTCTTGCAACCTTCAAAGCGAAGCCATTCCAAACTTGACATGTTGGCAATGGCTAGTGGAATCTCCTCCAATTCTTCACATCCTTTGAAATCCAATATTGTAAGTGATGTCAATGATGCAAGCTCCAAATCCATAATCTTCAATTGCTTGCAATCAATCAACCAAAGCTTCTCGAGCGATGCCAACTCTTTGAATCCACGAGGAAGGGCTTCCAACGCCTCACATCCTCGAAAGCCTAGAGTCTTCAAGGCCTTGAGATGTTCAAATGATGCATGTCCGACCTTCAACTTCTTATAACCTTCAAAGCGAAGCCATTCCAAACTTGACATGTTGGCAATGGCTAGTGGAATCTCCTCCAATTCATCACATCCTTTGAAATCCAATATTGTAAGTGATGTCAATGATGCAAGCTCCAAATCCACAATCTTCAATTGCTTGCAATCAATCAACCAAAGCTTCTCTAGTGATGCCAACTCTTTGAATCCACAAGGAAGGGCTTCCAACGCCTCACATCCTTGAAAGTGTAGACTCTTCAAGGCCTTGAGATTTTCAAATGATGCATATCCCACCTTCAACTTCTTGCAACCTTCAAAGCGAAGCCATTCCAAACTTGACATGTTGGCAATGGCTAGTGGAATCTCCTCCAATTCTTCACATCCTTTGAAATTCAATGTTGTAAGTGATGTCAATGATGCAAGCTCCAAATCCACAATCTTCAATTGCTTGCAATCAATCAACCAAAGCTTCTCAAGTGATGCCAACTCTTTGAATCCTCGAGGAAGGGCATCCAACACCTCACATCCTCGAAAGCCTAGAGTCTTCAAGGCCTTGAGATGTTCAAATGATGCATGTCCCACCTTCAACTTCTTGCAACCTTGAAAGCGTAGGTGTTCCAAACTTGACATGTTGGCAATGTCGAGTGGAATCTCCTCCAATGCTTCACATCCTTTGAAATTCAGTATTGTAAGTGATGTCAATGATGCAAGCTCCAAATCCACAATCTTCAATTGCTTGCAATCAATCAACCAAAGCTCCTCAAGTGATGCCAACTCTTTGAATCCACGAGGAAGGGCTTCCAACACCTCACATCCTTGAAAGTGTAGAGTCTTCAAGGCCTTGAGATTCTCAAATGATGCATATCCCACCTTCAACTTCTTGCAACCTTCAAAGCGAAGCCATTCCAAACTTAACATGTTGGCAATGTCGAGTGGAATCTCCTCCAATTCTTCACATCCTTTGAAATCCAATATTGTAAGTGATGTCAATGATGCAAGCTCCAAATCCACAATCTTCATTTGCTTGCAATCAATCAACCAAAGCTTCTCGAGCGATGCCAACTCTTTGAATCCACGAGGAAGGGCTTCCAACACCTCACATCCTCGAAAGTCTAGAGTCTTCAAGGCCTTGAGATTCTCAAATGATGCATGTCCCACCTTCAACTTCTTGCAACCTTGAAAGCATAGGTGTTCCAAACTTGACATGTTGGCAATGTCGAGTGGAATCTCCTCCAATGCTTCACATCCCTTGAAATTCAATGTAATGAGTGATGTCAAAGAGTGAAGTTTTAAATCTACGAAATTCAACTGCTTGCAATCAATGAAATAGAGCTTTTCTAGAGATGGTAGCTCGTGCAATCCATGAGGTATATTTCTCAATGCCTCACATCCTTCAAAGCTTAGCATCTTAAGAGCCTTGAGATTTTCAAATGTTGCATCTATTTGGCTCAATTTTTTGCATCTTTGGATGAACAATGATTTCAATGATGGCATGTTTTGAAACCCATTTGATATATCTGTGAGGTTGTCACAATCTCTTAAGCGTAATGTCTTTAAGGGCATGTGTTCGATTGTCGTGTTTGGAAAAGCCTTTATGAAAGGAAAATTAAGTAGTTCTAATACTGTAAGTTGTTGAAGCTCTTGGTGCAACAAGAGGTCCATGAGCTGATTTGTGCACTTTGAAGAGAGATTTCCATGATCAATATCATCAATTTTGTACATAATCCGTAGGAATTTAAGTCGATGAGTTTTCTTGATCAATTTTGTAACATTGCTCAAGTCATTGAGTGCTTCAATATTGAGGAGCAACAATTCAGGGAGTTCAACCTTTGCAATTGTAGTCAAATCTATTTCTTTATTTAGCCTTGTAATGCACATGCCTCGAGCATTTTGAATTTCCTGAATCACAAAGTTTCATTGTTAGAAGAATACAAATTGTTGGGCATTAACAAAATTGATTATCATAGGAACCAAAATTCTCTCAATGAACGTGCACTTGGAGATTTAGAGTTGAACCAAAACTTCTACAATATAATAAATGAATCATTCAAAAACCTTTCTATATGGAATATATTGTACCTCTATTGTTGATGCTTCCAATGATGTGAAAGTTTGCTTGTATTTTCTTGTGCCTCCAAATCTTGTTCTTGAGATTCTCCGTCCCATATCACGTAGTGAATCATGTATGCTTATAAATCCATTACCATCTATTTTGATAAGTGAATGGTCCCTCAAGCTTGCAAGTACTATCTTGGTGTTTTCATCCAAATAGTCAACTATTGTATCTTCTTGAATGTCTTCAAGCCATACATCTTTACAAAAGAAACATGATATGTCCAAAAACACTTCTTGCTCTTCATCACTAAGCATATCAAAACTAATCTCCAATCTTTTTCCCACATCCTCACGGGCATCATATTCTCCTCTCTTCAATTTTTGTAAAGCTCGCTCCCATACACGAAGGCGCTTTTGTCCATGTAAACAAGAGCCCATCACTTCCAAGCTTAATGGATGGCCACCACAAGCAATAACAATCTCCTTGCTGAGTTGATTCATATGTGGTATCTTTGTACATTCATTCTTGAAAGCATGTTTGGAGAATATTTCTATAGATTGGTCATAATTGAGCATTGGAACTTCAAATTTGCTATCTTCATTGATCATGCCTTTCAAGATCTTCCAATCACGGCTTGTAACTATCAATTTGCTACCTTCAATATTGAACATTTCTGCTTCCAAAAACACATCCAATTGATGTTCTTCAATGACATCATCTAAGATGAAGAAGACTTTTTGTTGTTGGAGCACTAACCCCAACATGCATTTACCCTCATCAAGGTCTTTGACTTCTTGTTTTTGTCCCAATTCTTTCAAGATCCGATTCATTTCCGTCAAATAATCATTTTTTAGATCACACACAATTGTAGTCCACTTTGATGAATCATTAAATAATAATGCCTTGTTGAAGCGATCCTTCAAAGCCTTCACCAATGTTGTTTTTCCAATACCACTCATTCCAACAACACCAACCATAGATTTATTCCGAAGAAACTTTTCTAAGGTCTTAATTTTGAAATCAAGACCATGACATTCCCAAAGTATTGATGCATCAATAGTCCCCTGTGCACATGAAAATGACCAAAATCAACAAATTGGAAAAATTACAACAATCAACAAAGTTTAACAATCTCATTGAAATAAATTCAAAATCAAAAATCAATCATGCTTCTAGAATCATGGACTTGAATCCATAATTTTGAATACATTGTTAAGCTTGAAGCACTTTCCAAATTGGTACTTACTTTGATGCATTCATCATGCACTTTTGGAACATACAATCTCCATATATAATCAAGGATAAATGTCCATAAATAATACACAATCAATCTCCACACGTGAGACCACCATTGTCCAATTGTTTCGATAGCAAGTGAGAGTTGTGGGAATGGTTTGAAATGTGACAATGATTGATTATCTCCCATCAATGTCTTACTAATACATTGAGTCTTGAAAGCTTTCATCTTTATCTCCATCAAACTTGAATATATCTTTGCAAACGAAGGTCTTCCATTTGGGTCCATAGATAAACAATCTTGGATTAACAATCGTAATTCTTGACAAAATGGAATGTCCATTAAGGCCAATATTTGCCTTTTAGCAATTTCAAAAGGAGTGGATGTGAAATGTTCAAATTGTTTTTGGATCAATATATCACAACATATTAATCCAAAACTAAACACATCCGTCTTCAAAGGATCCAACTTCACATTGGACCTAGTTACTTCAGGAGCCATATATCCAGGAGTTCCACAAATATAACTTGGTATTACAAGAACATTGTCCTTCACTTCACTCTTGGAAATACCAAAATCAATTAACTTGGCACATACATAGCCATCTTGTTGTAACTTTGGATGTGGCATTGTATTCACCACAACATTGTCTGGCTTCAAGTCACGATGTGCAACTTTCATATCATGAAGGTACAACATTCCACTCACAATTTGTTGCATTATATCCAACTTGGCATGGAATGTAATCCTGTAATTCGGATCTTCAAATAGCATTTTATGAAGACTCTTGTCACCTTTTTCCATTCCAAATTGAAGGTGATTACTTCCCAAAGAATCCTTGAAAGAGCCACAATAGAATAACTTGACAATGTTTGGATGATTCAATTGAGCCATAATCCGCACTTCCTTCTCCAATGTAATAATATCAGATTCATCATAACCATCCAAGTCTATTTTCTTTGTGACATTCTCAATGCCCAACCACTTTGTCAAAAAGACATCCTTAGCAAGACATTTTGGAGAAGGTCCAAAATCTGGTAATGGAACATTCGGAAGGAATTGAATTAGATCACTTTCTCCACCTTCTACCTTCAAGATGCACTCCCTCCAAAGTAGCACGTATTTTGCTAGTTCATAATCATGTGATCCAGGTAGCATGTTAAGCAATTTGTTTTCTAATATTTTACATAATTCAACTTGATCTTCTTCAACTTCTAGCAAATCACATGGAAGGAAAGTAGTAACACATGATTGAAATGCTATGTCACATAACCCCTCCAAGCAGGATGACATTTCCAAAAGCAGTTCTCGAAAAGCTTCTTTGTTTTGCATTTGAATTAGAGGAGCTAGAGACAAAGTTTGAGAACAACTTTGCACCAACATTTCAGCTTTTGAAGAGATCTTACAAACATCTTTCAATAAAGGTTGGAAGGCTCGTGTATCCAACTCAAATATCTTTTGAAATCTTTGGACAAAATGGCTCAAATGTTGTACCAAATTTTTGCATTGATTAGCATTGAATACTTGATTTGAATTCAATGTTTTTTCACAATTTTCCAAAGCTTTAATAACCTCCATTTTCTTGAAAATATCCATATTGACGTCTTACATCACAAGCTTATCCAAAGCGCAATCCAAATGTCTCTACAAATGACAAATTAGACACCATTAGAAAAACCATATCCTTATAGGTACAATAAAACTACAATTCCAATTGAACAATTTTACAAAAAAATCATCATTGATCCATCAAATTCAATGAAGTTCATAGAAAAAGTTGATTACTAAACAAATAGATTGCTAATCAACCAACACCTCATATATTTGTACTAGAAAAAATGAAGGAATAAGGGACATTCATTGGTACAAAGAATAAGTCAATAAGAAGAAAACGTAATATGTATCCATGATACACACATTCATTTAGCTACAAGTGAAGTTTCTTTGCCAATAAGCAACATACAATTGTACAAACCAAAAAGAATTGCCATTCATGAATATTTTCCATCAAATGGCAAAAAAATACAAAACATCACAACTACTCTCATTGGAAAAATATGAAGTAGCATTTTCTATAACCAAAGATCACCTTTCACTTCTACATTCAATTGTATATCCAACTTTTTTTAACATTCAATTGAATATCCACCTTTTGCTTTCAAACTTTGAAACTCTAACAACATCCATTAGTGTTTGTTGTCAACAAATTGAAGTAACTTCCAAAGAATGGCGTACATCATTTAAATAAATTCACTTAAACAATGGCACGCACTTGTAAATCAAGAAAACTTTGTGTCCAAAGAAAGAAAATCAATATCTTTTGCTGAATAACATCAAACTGTGTAAATTACGAAGTGGCCCACATTAAACTTGTCCACAAAAGGCCACAACTAGCACTCCCTACTAAATGGCCGGTATAGTAATCTCAATACAACTTTAACTCATTCATTCAAGACAAAAGTAATTGTAGAGCTAACAAAATAAGAAACTTCAATATTCTACAATAATGACAAAACCAATTTTTTTCAATTTGTCATATATGACTAAGATATTTCACTATATCAATTATAGTTTAATCTATTTTACTTCTAATAAACATATGTATATACTTCTATGATCAACCAAAAGTGATAATTATACAAGTATTCCACACAAAGATCAAAATCTCTAGATGAAGATCTCTAGGCTAGTAAATTACTTTGAAGAACTTCACTTAAATTTATAAACTTCAAACTAAAGTCAAAAGACATAAAACTTGAAGTTTAAAAAACCCTAAATTTACATTTACAAAGTTCAAAATTTAACAAAATTGATTAAAATCCTAGATATCTTGTGAATTCATATATGCTCAATAATACCAAATTAGATGGTGATCTTTCAAGTAGTCACCATGCCAATTGAAAGTCTAGCCACATGAACAAGACAAGTAGTTTGTCTAAGATGAGAAGTTGTATGGACCTCAACTTGATTCAAGATGATAGAAAATGGGCAATTGGTCATCTATAGTCAATGCCAAATGTAACGAATAACATACCAATGCACCTACCATGGTTACAAGGATCTTATCTTTTCATCATGATAACTACAATAGAAATTTAAGGCATTGAGCTCATTTTTGGCATTACTATAAGCATTTTGAATTCAATGGCTCATATCTTATATAATAACTTGATTAAGATATTCTAAAACTCTACACTCATGCTTCTACAATGAAATCAAATTTTAAAAGTAGAACATAAGGACGACAAGACAATGAGAGGCATCCATAGAGAACAAGGGCCAACAATTACTTAATATTGTGAAAAAATTATTTTCTCTATATGTATAGCAAGAGACTTTGCTTACACAATCAATAGTGTAATCTAAGACACTACATGTTTCATTCAAGCTCTAATGTCAAATTCTATTTCTCAAAAAAAAAAGAATCATATTTCTTCTATAAGCCATAAAGGTTTTAGATTTAATGTTGATGATTTGACATTACTTTGATTTCTTGAAGAAAAAAGAAGATAATGAAAATTTAATATAAAATTAGTTCATAAGCTTTGAAGCATTCACCATATGTGTATATTGTAGTAAAGAACATTGTAGTGTACACAAAATCACATGCATCATTTGGGATGTAGAATAAGGAGTTAGAATTTGCTCAAATACACTTGAAAAAACATCTTTTGGGATTTATGAACTAAGCCACTTTTCTATAATAACCTTGAATAATCATCAATATCTCAATGAAGGAATTCCACCTTCATTACATGCAAATTAAATCTAGATTTATTTTTTAAACTAGTTTTGAATTAGTTTTCAATTTCAAATATGACCTCAATTCCAAAACAATTGCTAAAAATCCTCCATCATATAGCATAATAAAGCCTTTTTTAACTTCATGTTGTTAACTTCAATTTTGGCCTTCAAACAATATGCCACTTTTTCTAAATTTGAGCTTAGCCAATGAATGAATCTAACCAAGTCTAGTTCCTAATTTACTATGACATTTAGAATGAAATTCTAAAACTGGATGTTTTATTCCAATATGAAATCTGGGCCTATAACTCTCTACACTTATGGTAAATATTATAGATTTCTTAGATTTTAGAAGTGTATTGTATAATAAATATGATTTTTCTACTTCTCATTTTATACCCTCAAATGAACCTTAACATACAACTTGGAATGTTTTGGATTGAGTTGCAAACTTGCCATTGTATCCATTAATGCCCTCAAGCCACCCACCTTTTTAAGTATTATCTAGTTCTTATCTATAATTGGAATTCACCAACATTGCGTACATGGTTTGATGTAACGTAACCATTGTTCATCATGGAACTCTTTCCACTTCATTTTAAGAACTCAGATCAACCAAAATATGCAAATTTGGATGTTCTAAATTGAATAAAAAATGTGGAACATTATGTCTAGTAATGCTTTTGAGACACGTTACTCTAAAGCATTATCCTATTCTTATTTACAATTGAGATTAACCATCAATTCTATATTGACTCTACATTAGAAAATAAGATCTATGAGATTTGAAGTGTCAAAACCACCATCAAATGTTTATTACCTCTACATTGGAAGATAAGATGTGCAAGATGTATTAAGTGTCAAAACAAACAACCTTTAAGGTAACTAGACCCACATCCAATATCTCCCAATCCCAAGCCCTATTTTTGAAATCAACTTTTAGACCCATACCTAACTTATTCATAATACAATTTAAATCTACTCACCATATAAGATACTCATGACCTCTCATCCCTTGTATTCCTACTTTTCAAAGAACAATTTTCAACAAGTCTAAAAACTTTAATTGTTCATATTCTAATTAAAGTAAATTCTATTCACCTTGTTAGATATGAATCCCTTGAATTCCTACATTTCAAAGAATGGTTTAGGACAAGTCTAAAGGCACTAATAGATACATACTATACTTTCACTTCAAACATTCATAGAAAATTTCAAAAAACATTTATGCTAATTCTTTTGCCCAACAAGTTTTCCTTCAAAAGGCTAATCTATAGAAATCAATCAAATTAAAACTCTTCATAACAAAAAGGGGACAATTTTTCTAAAGATCAAGAATGGGTTTCATTACCTAATTTATCATGAAACTTTTCATAAAAAAAGCCATATTCCTTCTCCTATTTCTAAGCCCTTAGATATACCAATTGTTAAGATTTTGGTGGCAAGATATACGAAGTTCAATGTGACAAAGCACAAGGTATACTAAGGTAACTATACCTAACTATGACTTGTTTACAAAATCAAACCATCAAAATTCTTGCCTCAAATGTAAATCCTATGAACATAAGAGTCAAAGGTTGATGTTAGATATAATTATTTTCAACATTTTGAAAAATCATGGTCTATCCATGTGGTATCCAAAACCACATGTGAACAAAATCTAGAATTTCCTTTGGACATTCAAAAGGGCCAACAATAGTTCTAAAGTTAAGTAATGGAAACCAAGCTCAAATGCTTATTGATTTTGTTCAATAATAGGCTATAGACTAGCAAAACCAATTCCTAGCAAGCATGGAAGTCCTTGAAAATAATGTTATCTTCTTTGGAATGGTGGTATCACATTGAATAGGCATTGTACAAGAAGATGAAAAGGCATGATGTAGGTGCTAATCCAATTCAAGATACAACACAATGAGATCATGACTTCTAAATCTGTTGACCAAAAATAGGAATAAAAGAAATACATTGTTTCAAGTTATCAAGATTCCCACCTCTACTACTACAAATGATCTCATAATACAAATGCTATACCTTAAATAAAGTCAAGATGTTGCAATCAAGTCAAAAATGCCTATGAATGTAACATTGTAGGCAAAGCCAAAATTGAGGAGTAGACAATTCTACTCTAGGTTACAAAACTCTATAATTGGAAATCCAACACATACTTAGCCAAAGCAAAGGAAACTAACAACTTTTGAATAAACCATGTACACTATGGTTTTAAAATCTCTTTCAAGCAAAGGAATAAAAAAAAGGCCTAGAGAACCAAGAGTTTTTATTGTTTTCAACAAACCATCCAAGAAAAAAATATAGTAATCTTTCTTCATCAAAACCAAAATTTCAATCTACACCCGTCACAATTAAGTTTACAATTAGAGAATAGCAACACTCCTTGGCTAGCAAACCATGTTCTTGTTGGGTTCTCCATTCTATAGAGAAACTTCAGGATAATCTACCCCAACGCAAAACCTTGCAAGAACATTTAGAAGTTTTGTTTTTAAAAATCAACAACATGATGAGGATGAAAATACCACCAAGAGAACCTAAGCACCCTCTCCTAAATATATAGAGCTAAAATATCACATTAAATAAAGATCAATATTGTCAACTTTCACTTCTTATCTATCCCACATGATTGTTCTTCATATACATCACAAAACAAAGCATCAATAGCTTGCTTCTAACAAAAACAACTCATCAAACACCTCAAAAAAATGGCATAACAAAAAAAGACAAAGATCACCTTGCCTAGACTACAAGTGCTTACACAACATTGTTATATAGCAAACTAGCTTGAACTCCTATGTCTTCTTCCAAAAATCAATTCCACTAAAAGTCTACAGGAAGTATCCCTTGTCATTTGCATCAACAACGCAACACACAACATGCACAACAAACATGGAAACACCCAAGCAAGAAATAATTGAGCATGAAAAGTCTACACACTAAGGTAGCAATGGACAGAAACAATCATAATCTTGACTTTCTACATGATTCCTAGAACCTAAGCTATAAACTACAAAAGGATGGCTAGCTAGGGAACTAACTTTAGTGATACATCCAAAAGCATAAAACCCAAATTCTTGTTTTTGTGAGTCCCAAAATGCAAGTATAAAGCTTGAAACATGAAGAAACCCAAACACCACCTAAAATGAAGAAGTAAAACAAAGTAATATGCAACAATAAAATGAAAGAGAACAATATATGAAATGGTTCAAAACCATTTTTGTGGATACAAGAAACAATAAGTCTAAACATGGGTTCAAATGCATGCCAATACCTGATATTTCTTACAATGTTGCTTCAGATTGAAAAAATTGAAGGCATGAATTGGCCCATAAAGGATGCAATATTTGTCAACCAATTGGTGTTGCTAAAAGTATCAAATGTGAGATGCTTCTCCACATATAAACCTCCATAATTGCCTTGGTCATGTTCCCAATGAACAAGATGGCAAGCAAGGCATCCAAATAATTATACTCAAACTTCTGAAAACTCAATAGCCCTGTCAATAAAAACCTTTAGGTATCATAAAATCAAAATTAAACATGAGATTTGTGTTGATTAGATAAAGGCTCGAGTAAAAGGCTTGAAAGTCATGAAATATATAACTGTTAATTTCATTAAATTGGTACAATCCAGTGCCAAAGTTTGTGACATACACGTATACAAAACCCTCAAATTTAAGACACTTAAATTTAAGTTTCAGACTGAGCGTTCCAGTGAAAATAGTGGCTAACACCAACTTAATGACATTGAGGTTTCATGCCAAAACTGACTGCTCAATCGCAAGCCTATATATCAATACTTTCTGGCTGATCTAAGGGTTTAGATAGAGGAAGGACTTAGATACAGGAAAACGGTTGAGGGGAAAGTTTCACAGTAACCCTGTCGAACTATTCGACAAGAGAGTGAACTAGGTGCCTCCATCAAACACTGGATTATGGGAGAACAATACTCACAGGACGGGACTAGGCAGACTTCACACGGATTGAGGTACATGCACGGACAGGAGCTTGACATCAATACGGCAAAATAAGACCAGAAGTACACACCACATGTTGAGACAATTGAACGGAAGCTAGCTTGAGATCAATGACTGCCATAAGCGATATACTCACCATTTATAGCCAGTACTAGAAAATTCTTTTTGTTGGTTTGCCCTCTAAGTGTCCGTCTCTACAGAATTGCGAAATTGCAACAAGATGACCCACATTATAAAAGTGCCATATTCTCTCTCAGAAAGGTCTTTCACATTCCATAAACCGTGACAAGGGGAAGTGGAGCTGACGCAGTCAGAAACATTCTCCTGCTACCCACTCTTTTACAAAAACGCATACATAATAAGCCGAGTTCTCCAGACCACATTCAAGTAATTAGAGAGTTTCATAACTACGTACAGAGCAGATTGTCTGAGAGTCCCACAGTCGGAATGTGCTGTCATTGGAAGCTGCTACGAACTCATTTGGAGATAAAAAATTCACATAAGACACGGCTTTTGAATGACCCTTGAATACAAAAAGTGGGTTGCTTGGATTCCGCAAGCCAACAATGAATGCGATGACCGGCTGAACCAGTCTGCAACCAACAGAATATACATCGTGACGTGTGAATATCAGTGGCAGAACACGAGCCGACACACCACAACCAGAGATACGCAGACATGGAAATCGATATGGAAGTATGGAACGGGACCAGCCAAACCATTCACCATAGCAGCTTCACAAACATGGACAGAAACTTGACATCAACACGGAAAAACAGAACTAGCCATACCACTCACCATAGCTTAAGTTACAAAGATAGAAGCTTGAGACTGAAACGGTAAAACATGACTACCAAAGCTACTCACCACAGCTTGAGATCGATACGGCAGCAGGGCCGGGTAGAAGACGGAGACGAGAGCAACGTCCGAGCATGTCAGAACAAGCGCAGCTCCATCCAAATACGAGGGAAAGCACCAAACCCTAGCGTGTGCTTGAGTTTCACTGTACACAGACTGTTCACCTGCGACACGGCTGCCGATCTATCTCTGACTTCTTCTAGGGTCCTACACGCACAGTACAAGCCTGCATATCAGTACTGGCTGGCTGATCTAAGGATTTAGATAGAGGAGAACGGTTGAGGCAGTGACCTAGATGCCTCGATCAAACACTGGAGTTAGCATTATGGGAGAGCAATACTAGCAGACTAACCACAGCTTGAGGCACATGCATGGACAGAAGCTTGACATCAATATGGCAAAATAAGACGAGAGGAACGAAACACCGCATGTTGCGACACATGGACAGAGGCTAGCTTGAGATCAATATCAATGGCAGAATACGACTAGAAAAACCGATACACCACAACTAGAGATACGCGGACACAAGCTTGAAATCCATATGGAAATATGGAATGGGACCAGCCGAACCACTCACCATAGCTTAGCATGAGAGACATGCCCAGAAGCTTCAGATAGATACGGCAAAACTGGACTACCCAAACCACTCACCATAGCTAGCTTAATGAAATTGAGGTTTCATGCCAAATCTGACTGCTCGATCGCAAGCCTATATATCAATACTTTCTAGATGATCTAAGGGTTTAGATAGAGGAAGGACTTGGGTACAGGAAAACGGTTCAAGGGAAAGTTTCCCTGTCGAACTATCCAACAAGGGAGTGAACTAGATGCCTCCATCAAACACTGGATTGTGGGAGAACAATACTCACAGAACAGGACCAGGCAGACTTAACCACAGATTGAGGCACATGCACGAATTGAACAGAATCTTGACATCAATATGGCAAATTAGGACCAGGACACATCACATGTTGAGACACATGGACAGAAGTTAGCTTGAGATGAGTGACTGCCACAACAGCTAAACAGGCAGAAGCTCGAGATAGATACGGCGAAATACGACTAGCGAAACCACCCACCAGAGCTAGCTTCACAAACATGAACAGAAGCGTGAGATCAACACGGCAAAACAGGACTAGCAAAGCCACTCACCATAGCTTAAGACACATGGCAGAAGCTTGAGACTGAAACGGTAAAACAGGACTAGCAAAGTTACTCACCACAGCTTGAGATCGATGGGCGGGGCAGAAGACAGAGACGGGGAGCATATCAGTACAAGCGCTGCTTCACCCAAACTGGAAGCAAAAAGCAGCAAACTCTGGCGTTCGGGCGCTGGGGCTCCACTGTAAGCTTATCTTACATGGACTGTTCACCTAACGTGGCTGCCAGCCAATCTCTCAGTTCGTCTACACTAAATGTAGGGTCCTACATGGACAGTAAACGTAGACTTGTCTGCAAAGACACACGGGCACGCGTCGATTTCAGATTCAGCGCTTTCCAATGGAATGAATGGATTCCAGATTGGCTGGAGATGAGTGGTTCTCCTCTCGTGGGAAGATGCCTGCAAAACTGCACGACAATGTCACGTACTCACGTTACCAGTTAGATTAACATTTCATTTTTGTTGAGTGGTCCCCGACTCCCCATGCCCTACCCGACGAATAATTCAACGATGCCAGTCAGAAGCCCATGCTACATGAACACATACTGTAGTTACACTACAACAGGTTTGTCTGCAATTTGAAGATGCGGGGTTTTGGGTTCGGGGGGAATTCCCAGTTTAGTTCACTGCAGCCGGTGCCTGGTGGAATTGGGAGAAAGAACTGGTTGCAATTTGTAAATATCCGGAAAAAGACAGGTGAAAAACCGGCTCAGTGAAGTTTCTATTTGGAGTAAATTTAGAGAAACAACCGGACGCGGTAATTGGTAAAAGGTTCAATAAGAGAACTGGATAAAAATAGCTGGTAAAACTCACAGGATATCCTGAACGCTGCTTGGGTTGGTTCAAGATTGACCACTCAGCAGTGATCAAGTGGTCCCCCATATTCCACGCCTGAAGTAACGCAAAGGCACGTACAACTGTTGCCAGTATTTTATCCTTTCTTCATGGTATCAATGTGGCCCCAATACCGATTACAGTAAAAATTCAAGGCATCCATCACAAATTAACCCCCTCATTGTTTTGACATTGTTTCAATGTTAAGAAAATTGTCCAACTGAATTAGTGTTCTAATGTTGTTGTGTTCTTCCATTAAAATTGCTTCAACTGCATTAGTGTTGTTCTAATGCTGTGTTATTCTATTAACATTGTTTGAACTGAATTATTATTGTTCTAATGTTGTTGTGTTATTCTATTAATATGTTTCAATAAGGTCCTGCAACAATAAATACTTTGATGATTTTGAATTCAGTAATGTTTCAAACTAGATAAAAACAACATTACAAAAATATTGAAAAAATAATTGTTATGAATGAATATTAAGTTAATGTTAAAATGATTGTTATCAATGAATATTAAGTTAATGTTGGCGCATTATTGTAGCAATGTACATTGCGCCAACAAGAACTTCAATTTCTCTTTACATCAACATTGATTCAATATCTAGATTAGTAGATGTTGATCATTGTTGCAATGCATATTGTGTCAACATAAAATTCTACTTCTAGCAAACATTTATTCAACTAAAATTTATACTAAACCCTAATTTGAGCAATCACAATCCACCTACAAATTCTTATAAACAAACCAGTACAATATATGATAAATTATCCTCAACTGGAAGCAGCTTTGACCCAGATCTAATACAACAAAATAACAAAGTTCTTGGTTTGGACAAGTAAAAGTCTCATTATCAAACACTCAAAACTGTGGCTAACACAAGTTACAGAAGCCAACATTGCAATATTCGGTCACAACATGTATTTGAGCACCTGTCTTCGTCGACTTGCAACAGAGTACTTGCAACATACCCCAAATACTCAGTTTCTAGTAGACGCTGTCAAAATTACAGATTCAAGATATTCATACAGAACCTCATTTGACGGCAGCTGCTTTCTAAAGCTACAGAAATGATCGCATCGCTCACTACTCACACAGTGCGACTTCCTCAATACCCACGGTTATTCAAGATCGGATGTGAGAGGGCGATCTGAAATGGTAAGAGCCGTGACCAAATACCGATCATGACAGACGGAAGGCAAAATGCTGATAAAACAGTCGTCAACAGACCTCAAATAAGCACGAAATCTCCTCGGATATCTCTCGAACATCCCAAGCTCGCTGACACAGTATAATGCGTACCTAGGAACCCCAGCACGTATACACCTCCTGTCTTCCCTGCCGAATGGGTCACCTGGCCGCGCGCTATGGCCACAAAAACACAAACAGGGAGACCGAACAATGAGCCGAGTCGTCTCCATCCACGGCCATGCAACAGCCAAAAACTCTCCACACAGAAGCGAAGCCGAACTTTACTAATCTTGAAAAACAGTCACGAGCCTCGTTGATTAAGTTAGGTCGGATGGGTGATTCGAAGATTTGCAACTGCGTCTGGAGACAGATTGGATCGTAGAATCTTGGCCGGTGCAAATGTCATTTCATTGTGAAGGCTGAGGCGGCTATGGATGGTTCTGATCCCGGGTATCAGGCAAGTACTGGCGGTTCCCAAGAAAGTACAGGTATCATCAATCTTCCTCTTCACTCTTGAATCCCTGGATACCCTTGTGTCCTTAGCTTCAATAATGGCGCAAAGCATTGCCGATTTGCATTTGATTTTTTATTTCGGCTGACTATGTCTATAGCTTCTTATGGCGCATGCGGGAGCCAGACCCTTGGAATAGCGCCTTCTCCTCCCTTATCACAGACAGGTTCAGCAATGAGCTTTCCTCGATCTTTATAGTTTAGTTTCCGCGTCGCATGAGTTTTCTTGAATGCTTGTGCTGAAGCTTGAAATAGCAGCTATCGGCACAACCGTTTGCACTAATAAGCTTTCCACCATCTTGACTAGTTTAGTTGTACCATTGTGTTTGAGTGTTCTAGAATGCTTGTGCTATTGGACTCTCTAGGATTGCAGGCAGGTACTAGGAAGCAGTTCATATCTGCTGTCGATTAAGATGATGCGAATGTTTGGAAGTTCAGTATGTGGAAACTGAGTTCCCTGGTCTCTTCCGAAGATATATTTAAAGGAGAACAATATGTTCAGTGTTCTATCATGAATCGCAATCGCAGTGGAGTAACAGTAAAGGTTGTATGTGATCTTTCCTAATTTCTTTGCAATTCATAGAGCTCGAAGTGCTGATCTCAACTCTTCCTGAATCTATTTGGTCTTACGTATGTTTCATTCCATTGTTCTCGTTGCAGGCTCTTTGAGGCAACTGAAGAGCAGGTAGGACATCGGAACTTTAGCATACTTGTTTCAAGCATTCACTTGCCACCAACAATACTCTACTCTGCTGTTGTTGTGAGCCAAATTTACTGCTAAAATCCTGATTCTAGAGAAAATGTATTTGTTAGAAGAATGTCCAGGTATCGAAGCTCAGTATGTTACCCACTGCACAATGTTCTCGTTTATGTTCTCGTTATAGTTCTTCCATTTGATGCTCTTGCGGGAGGATAATTAGAATGTGTTGATGACAATTACCGGAAGAAATCCGAGCAAACATCGTGTGTTTTTATTGAGCACCGGTCTTTCGTCATATGCCTTCAATAGTGTACGCTAGGAATTCGTCCGTGTGTTGTTCTCGTTCCTTCCATGTAATGGATTTCACATCTGCGCTAGACCTAAAACCTGTACTCGCTGACAGGCAATCAGCCTCGGCAGATGAAGACCTTGGCCACGAAGATTTGGACGATGAAGAACATGACAAGGTCTGTAGAAGCGGTGTAGAAGCCCATGTTTATGAGGAAGCAGCCAACGCAAAAGATTCTCTGAGCCTGGATAGCGATGTAGTCAGATGTTGATATGGCAGTTGAATACACGCTATCCTAGAATTCGTCAGGGATGGACTCGAAGTTTCTTCAGGATTTCGCTCTCATATTGTTTCTTGTTTAGCATTTATCTCTTTTGACTGATTAGGGTTTTGGTGCAACATGATTGGCTTTGGATTGAATGCCTGTTTTGGTATTTCTTGCTTTAGAGTGAATAGATATTAAAGATACAACAATCTCGAAGTGCCGAGCATTTTGAACGCAATGTTTCCCGGGTGTTGTAAGAATCGCGAGAATTGTTGCGTCCCGAAGTCTTCTAGTACATGTATGATGCGTACATGACGTTCAAGTAGAAGCTAATCAGGGAAGAGTTCATCTCGAAAGAGACTTGCCATTGGATTGACAAAGTGTTCAATTGCAATTCAATATGCATTAGATTCGTCCTCTTGTTGAGTTGATATTTCCGGTAGTGCGACGCAAATGGTGTTAACTGAATGTCAGTGTGATGTTGGCCTCCTTGGCTTCGACTGGATATTAAAGTGGCAATTCCTGAGTTAGCTTTAAGTGAACATTATCTAACGTTGACCGATTGTTCTATTAGGTTAAAATATAGTCATCATTCGTAACTTTGTGAATCTAGTTTACATGTGTTAAGCTCTGGAACTAGGTTTGAAGAAGTGGAGTCATGGGATTCTTCAATTTTTCCACAAACTTTTGTCACTCTCTGATCATTTTTTTCTGGGGAATTCCTTCAGGACTTAAAGGTTATCGAAGCATTAGCAGATTCAGTCAAGGGGGGAGCTCGAGATCAGAGGGTTGATGATCAAGTATAATATACCTCATTGCACCTTATCTGGGTTTCTTGTGCGTGAAACGTTTCATTACGACCCAATCTAGAACCATCGTTGCACTCTACTTTATGTCCATTTCTGCAAACATATGCTAATTGGTAGTGACCGCAAAGCTGATTCTGATGCTTGGCTTGATTCTTGTTCAGGTCCATGAACTAGCGACTCAGTTCCAGAGGGCAGAGCAAATTCTGAACTCTTTGGGGAGTAATACAACTGAGAAGGTGCGTTAAAAGGACTTTACTTGTGCCTGCGCTTTCGGACGTAGAGCTCTCCAGTTAGTGTCTTCTTTTTGAGTGATTTATGCTGTTTGTCTGAGAAAAATGGGTATTTGACCTCAGACATCAGTTCTAGTATACATTCAATGAACTAATGTCAATAATGATTACAAGATATCCTTAAGTTTTGTGACCATTTTGTCCAGTCGTTATTTATTCGAATTTGGATCACCAGGACATTTAATGTACACGGTATTTCCGTTACATCTCTCGCTATTAATTTGTGATATCCTGAATAATTGGTGAACTGACTACCAATATAATCAGTCAGGGTCGCACCAAGGAGAGAACTTCTGAGGTTTCTTTTGAAATCAGCACCTTCATTATCACGCCATCGCAGTTGTGGTAGACTCATGGAGGTTTCAAAACCGGTCTTGCTGGACGTCGCAACACAAAGGAGGATTACAAAAATAAGTTGGAGGGACGCAGGCTTGTTTTGTTTTTTGTAGACGCTGTAGCGACGTAATACAATTTGGGTTTTATTGCAGCTCGTCATGTTCTCCCTATAGATTCTTATGCAAACTATTCAATGTTTCAGGGTTGCGCTTGTGAAGTACAAAAGTATGGTTGAGAGCATATATCCAGCAGATACCTAGGTTGACATGTTTTAGGACCGTCAAGGTAATCAAAGGTATCAGGGTTCAATTATTCATGACACATGTGAACGATGGTACCCTTAAACCGTAGAACTCACATATCTTAGTCAGATTGTGAGCTAGGTAGTTTGGGGGAACAACTCTACAAGTTAATCAGTTCACACTTCATTGATTTTCATTGAATTTAGTAAGCCCCTTCACAATCCTCTGGTGGATTATATGGTGTCATGATATGTTTATTGTTGGAGTTGCTACTTTGATGATGTGGAATATAACTTCTACAGTCGATGGACACAAGCCGATGTGGATTGCCGATTTCCAATTGAAGGGTTCTCTGAATACGGAGCAAGTGTTGCACTGTTGCTTGCTCAGATTGATTTTGTGCTGGATGTGTGGAAGTGGGTGCATGAAGTGTGAACTGCTAAACTATTGAAGTGTTGAACAGTAAGTGTTTGACAGTAGTGGCCAATCATTTCCGGAGCAAAGTGCTTGCAACCAGGAGCGGATGGTAGTTGTGGTTAAAGCTTCAGTGGTGGGCGTTAGAATTGGTTGATGGGGGTGGAGGGTTGAAATTTAGGTTTTGAAAAAGTAAGTTTCCATTGGCTTTTGAATTTTGAATTTTTCTTGTGTAGACATTGTGTCAACATGGAAGTAATTGAATGAATGTAAATTGAATTAATTTGAGAGTTTTGCATGATGTCATTGTCTCAATGGTAAAGTTGTATTGAAGTAGTGCTATTTGAATCGTCATGAAAGTAATGTGAATAAACTATACATTGGATCAATATATAAGTTACTTTGTATTAACATTGAATCAATGTGATGTCAATATTGATCAAACTTATCATTGTAACAAAGATCTTTCACCTTTGAGATACTAATGCACATTTAAATTGCAACCAATCATTTGTTTTAACATCAAAACATCATTATTTTTAGGTGCCTTATTATTTGAGATGTTGGAATTTACATTTGACATAGTTGACTTGTAAATCCCCATGCAAGTCCTTTGGGCATTTTGAAAGTCAAAACTTAAATTTTCATATAGTCCTTGATTTAAAAAATTTTAAAGCTTGCCTAAGAAATTGTAGCTCAAATGATCTACATTTTACTCCACTAGAGCTTTTTTTCAAAATTGTTAAAATTGTAATTTTTGTGAAACTATGAAGACAACATCTTGAAAGATCAAAATCTGCTACTTTTGAATGTAATGTAAAACCTACTATTATTGGGGTAGTTTATCTCTCAAAGAGGACACTATCTAGTATATTTTAATACTTTGAACTTTTTCCCCTCAAAACTTGATTTTGACATTAAAAACAATTTCTTTTGCTTCAAAGCAAAACTAACAAAATGAGTCTTTTGAGTGAAGTTTCTACTCTACTTGGAAATTTAGAAAAATTCCTTAGAATAAACACTTTAGGGAAGCTTGAAGTTGAGGATCTAGAACCACATTTCTAAACATGGAGTGATAAAGAGACTTTCTTCATGCTATAGTGTTCTACATTGTGATGTAATTCTACTATGAAAATTTTAGATTTTTTGAAAATGATTTGTATTTGATATAAATTTTTTCATTTTTTCTTTAACAATTTACGGTAATTTGAAATTCATTCAAAAAATTTGAAAATTTTATGACAAATATTAGACATAGGATTTCATCTTTGAAAAATAAAACAAAAAAATCCATTCTTAACCCCTAAAGGACCATGAGGTCACAATATGGCTTCTACAACTACATTTGTAAGAATTTCAAAATGTGAACCTTACAAACAATTTGTGAATAACAACAAGAGCCTAGATGATTTTTTTCTATTGATTCCATCCATACAATTTGATCAAGAAATGATTTAGTGAGCAATTTTTGGTGAATTTTTTGAGAATGAAAAAGGTGCATTAGGCTATCACTTCACATCCTCATATCATTTTTTCCACACCTCAAAGTAATTTGAAAAAAATTACACATCTAAATCATGATGATTTGTACCTATGGAAAAAAATCAAAACTTTTGAATTACTTTTGAGCATTCCAATTTTAACATTCCAATTTCAGTGTATGTACAAAGTTCCACCTAATTGGATATCTTTCATCAATCTTGTCAACAGTGTCATTTCTCAAAAATTGTGTGATTTTGTTGATCTTTTTTCCATAGGAGAGCCGCCTACATAAGTCTTCTTCCATTTCAACGGTGGCAATCATCAAAATCATTCCACACATTTAAGAAATTATGCTTGTTAGAAGAGCCAGTCAAGAAATTAAGAATTATGCTTAAATAGACCTAGTCCTTTCAGGAATAAATAAAGAAAAATGGAGAATACAAAATGAGGGACTTTCAAATTTGACTATGTGGTCATAGGCTCCATCCTAGGAGTGAAAAGACATGGTCCCCGCATAACCAAGGTAGTCACCTAAATATTCAAATATTATTAGACGAATAGGTGCATTCTTTGTTTTTACAATTAAAAGTAAAGTCATCCATTGGACCTTTTAGATCCACAACATTGTTACAAGGTTACTTAACTCTAAAAGTATGGGCCTATTAATGTATTTTATCATTTTGGAAAAATAGAGAGTTGTTCCTTCAATACTCAGTAGTGTGCCTAGTACCCTTGCCAAAGTCAAAATAAAAATAAAAATAATTTTCTAATTTCTTAATTTAGAAAAACTTTGATATTTTGTAACTTTCACATCATAGGTCCAAACACCACAAAATAAAGCCCATGCACCCCTCCTCACAAAGGTTTTTTTGATGATATCAAGAATGTGACTAGAAGGCCCATAGTTTCAAAGATCTCACTATAACAAACAACCTAACTTAAATTTTCAATAAATTTTCAAGTTGGAGTAGACCTTATTGCATTCACTTCAATTCATTAGTTGGATCAAATTCAAGAAACATTAGCTAAATATTGGGACTTCTACTGGGCCGTGGGTTTTGGAGACATGTTCAAGGAGATAGGCACTTTCCATTGCCTCATTCTCATGAGATTTCATCATGCCTTGTTGGCAACAAATTTGGACCATTGTTGACTTGCAATGGCGGGACTATATTGCCAAGGCAAGAATGCTGTCAAGACGGAATGTCATTCCTTGCTATCTCTTAGTTCCCCTTTGTTTTCTATTATTGTCTATCAGTTTGTACAATTGCTTTGCTTATCTTCTCTTAGCGATGAAGCACAACTGTACAAGTGAGTTTTATAGAATCAATTTTAATTAATAGCAATACCTATGCGCCAATAAAAATTGATATTACCTCTTCAATTACATTGTACTCTAGCACAAATGGTGAACATGCAAAAGATGCTCGAGAGCACACTTGAGGAGGAAGGTGAGTACAAAATAAAGATTCTAAAATTTCGTTGAAGGAGGGTTCAAGAAGTATCACCAAGGTTCTTGTACAGCACACATATGCATATCGTGTCCTGTCTTTTGAGTGGATAGTGAAGATGAGGTGCATTTTAACTAATGCACCCCTCCTCCATTCACTCAAAAGCCCCCATGGAAATTGTCCATGTGTTTCGAGAAAAAAAAGGACCTCTATTTAAATTTTTTCTTAAAATATTAATTAACCTGACCCACCCCCCATTTCTGATTAAATTTTCTTTTTATTTACCCACTACCCCTGCCTCCTGAGGAAGTTGGGTAGTTGCAAACAATATAGGATATGTGAATATACATATTTTGTATGTACTCCTATCCATATCTGTTTTCCATATCCATATCTATATTTTAGATCTATATTTGTATCCAAATTTGTATTTCTTATTTTTGAAGATGAATGGCAGATTAGAAGGGGGGGTTCTTGAAAATATCTAGCACCTCTCATTTTTTCAGGGGGGTGGGTGGGGATTTTGAAGAATGGCAGGTTTGCATCTTTTTGAGTGGATAGTGTAGCACACATATACACATCATCAATTGCAATTGGAGCTTGGGGTTCATCACAAAGCCTACAATTATACATTCTTTTACTTCTTTGTAGAATTGTTTTTTGGAGAGGTTCAAGTGACTTGCAATGCTATGCTTGATGCGAGAAATGTTGGTCTTGTTCAGTCAAGAAATTTTAGTTTATGGTTTCAAAGTTGAAGGATTCAAGATCTCCCACAAATCACTAGGTGTTTCACATCACATCTTTCACATCACATCTTTGATGTCAATAATTCCTGACATATTTATTAGGAATGCTTTTGTTTGTAGAGTAAGGATCTTGCTCTTAATGGTTCTATTGAGATTAATATATGAGAAATTATGTTTGGATATTTTACTTCTTCGATTTCTCACATTGACAAATTGATGAGGGTTTGTGAGAATAATAGCTTTATGTCTCTAGGGTTCTTAAGTATGCTTAAATTTTCTTGCATATTTTTATTTATCCAATTTGAAGGATTAGGTGGATCCAAAGTCCGCATTGGATGTCATCTTCATAATTCTTGTTCACATAGTTGAGGGACAAAGAGGGTCTCAAAGCCACTAGACTTTGTTTTTATAGTACCCAATAGGGCTTTTTATTTTTATTTTTTATGAAGTGCCAACGTGGCGATATGAAGTGTTACAGTGGTGCTCCAAATTTCAACATTCATCTACATATTAGATAGAAAATATCACATATCACATATTCATAATTCTCTTTTCATCCACAATCTAGCGATTTCATCCATGATTTTTTTTCTAATTTGAAATTTTCTAACAAAAAGCTTTACAATTATTTGCCATTTTTTAGCCAAATTATTTTTTGGGGTGCAATTTGGTATGAGAAAGCCAAAAAAAAGCCACGGTGCCCAATATTATCCTCCTACATGCAATAGTTATGGGCAACAATATTACCTACCTCTTTCTAGTTTCCTAGATTTTGAATAGCCAATCCAGGATATGGATACAAATGAAGCCTATAGAGCTAAATTTTGCTGCAACATTCAAACAACAATGAAAACCAATGTTAACTCAAGATTGATATACATGAATTGGTTTCTTCCAACCTAGATTATGGTAGATTATTCACATGTACAACAATGCAGTGGACTTCTACACTTTTAGTGTTCAAAAATCTAACAAGAAAGAACTTTGACTCTCTCATGGATCTTGGATGGGATTCCAAAGTAGGTGTTGGAGCTCGTATTAGAAGATGCACTATCAACAAGACTTTTGTGATATTTTGTTATTAGATTGGACGATCCACTATGTATTGTACATGAACTTCCAATACAATAGGGCAATGGTCAACTTGGAGTATCACTTTTTGGACATACTGATTAGGTGATTTTGGTTTAAAACCTCTAAAATTTGTCTAATTTGTTCATTTTGATCAATTCAAAAGACCCTAAAATGAAAAAAAAAAACCTTACACCTCAACGGGATCAAAATGTATATTCCTAATGAGTTTTTTTAAAAATTTGATATTTTTGGATCTATTTATAGATGTGAGAAAAAATGCTTAAATTTGGGGATTTGTAGGCATCATAACATACAATTTCTTAAATTTTTATTGATAAAATTAATTATTTTACGTATTGGACCACTAAATATAAGTCATATCCCAAAATCATATAAAAATAAAATTATTTGATATTCCAAATGCTTGTTATTAGGGATTTTATGTACATAGGACAAAACTTACTTTTTCAACTAAATAATTCATTAAAAATTCTTAGAATTCTTTGATTGTGATGGATTTTTTTTCTTCATACATTACAAGTCTAGGTAGTTAAAATCACATTTTGTGAAATCATACTTTATTATATTTAAAAGATGAGGTCGTTTGATACATAGGAGTGGACTAACTTTGTAGTTAAGACAACATTTTTGGGTACCCTAAGTTGACCATTGCCCAATAGTCAAAGACTAATTCAAGGAACAAAGTAGAAATTCTTAGAGTATGTGCATCAAAGCAAGATGATCAAGATCCTATGTGAGGTAGTTGGTTGTGATGAACCACTTGAATTAGAGTGGTCCAATTGGATACAGAGTAATAGTTAACTTAAGGCAAGAAATATTAATAGCCTTTAGATCCTATGCCGAAGATGATTTTGGAATGTGCATTTTAGAGGGAAGTGTTGTATGGGAAAAAGAGATTCCATCTTTGAAATTTTGTTTTATGCTTGTTTCGAGTACTTTTGCATATCTTTTTGCTACTACTATTTAGAATACTTTCTAAGCAAACATCTCTATTGTACATCAATGCATGAAATGAGAAAAATAAGACCGAGCATTGCAAATATTCAACCACCGAAAGTAATTTGTGTTATTCCAAGAAGTAAAACATTAGATGCCATGGGTCTAGGGTAGGAGTTCCTAAGATTGAACATTGGAAGATGCATTTTTGTTGGAAGATGTATTGTGGCGTCCTTTCAAGGACATGTAGCAGCACCTGCTTTTAAATTTCAATTGCTTAGGCTCTATGAATTTTAAGGTCAGGTAATTGATTTTGATCAGGCAGAGATGGATAGATGACCATTTTGGTCTCACGCTATGTGAACCACTATATTGGTTCACTATTTTAAAATCCAAAAATATAAACATTAAGTGTGAATTTATAAATTTGGAAGTATTAGTACTCTAGGTTAAGCTATAACCAATGATTAGGGAGCTCTTTGCTAAGTAGACAGAGGATCACTTTGTGAACATCTAAACGACATATAATTAACTATTTTTAGAAATCCTTTGATAAATAGCTAAAAGTGTACTACAAGATCATTCCCTACAAATTTTAGATCCAAATTTGATTCTTTGGGTACTACTTTGTTAAAAAAAAATTAACAAATGTGACATAAAATTAGGGGCTATTGTTGGATAGTAAAATATTTTTGAAAAATTTCAATAAATTTAGATAAGGTGTATATTAGTCATGGATACCTTGCCTTCGAGTCATTTTGAACCAAAATGCAAAAATTATGGCCAAAAAACAGATTAACATGCAACCAGCATGCAACGTGTGACAAATAATAGTTCAGGTGTTTTGTGCAATCACCCTCTTGAACATTAGTGTAAAAGTCCAAATTAAAGTCTGCCAAATCCAGTCCCACCTCATGAATGGCAACAAATCACAATGGCAATTGAAAAGTCTACATCACTCAAAACCTAGATACTAATTCCCTTGCAATTCAGTCACAAAAAGACAAGAAAGAACTAAAGTAATGAAGCCATGAAATCCATAACTTGGCTGTCCAATTAAGAAAAATCATGAATGATAAACAGTATCTAATTTCTGCTACAAATTTGAGTGTACTTCCAAATTTGGATAGATTGCCAAAGATTGATGAACACTACAAAAATGTACAAAGATAACAAATGCCAGAATCATGCAGTCAACAATTGAGTGATGAAGTAACTACACTGAATAGGGGTATTAAGGGGACCAAAAAATTAAAGGGACTGATTCTAGAAAACTGTAGATGTTTGAAACATGATGTACAACACCCGGACACTCCAATAACTACTGATGTACAATAAAGGTAGATATTTATTTAGTGTGAAATGTCGATTAATTAGTATGGGTCCCCTTAATACCCCTATTCAGTGTACACTAAATAGTGAAATCAGGTTGCCTTACTAATTAGGGTGCCTTACCCCAAGAAAGTTATTTTTCAAGCCATCCAAGTTGACAAATAATAAGGTAGGAGGTCCATAAAGTGACCATCTAAGCGCCAAAACTGAATTTTGGGGAGGTAAAACATTTTGAAATATTTTTCAGTAAATCTTCTTTGAAAGACAAGAGGAAATGACATCTTACCCAAGTTGTTTCATTTTTTTTGGAGCTTTGTGGAATTATTTGTGAAATTTTGAAGTTGAAATGCCATAGGGCTCTAGAAGCGACCACCTCCTAAAATGTACACAGTTTGTACATTTTGGTACATTGAAGAAAGAAAAATGTACCTCTGTGCCATGTTCGATTCAAAATGCCCAGTCGGAGTTTGAGCCTCCTACCTTACTACAAATATTTCCATTTGTACACATCGAGGTTCCTAAGTCCCAATTACAACGATATGTAATTCAAAAGTAGTGCATTCTTGTACAATGATTGTAAATATTTATTTAAAGTAGTTGACCCATTTCTAACCACTTAAGCAATTATGCATATTTGGAGTAGAGGTTTTTTGAATGCAAAATTTTTCCCATGTGCAAAAATAGAGTTTAGAAGGATTGCATATTTTTTCAAAAATTTATTACAAAAAATATAATTATTATGAATTTTTTTAGTGGAAGATTCTCTTTGACTTGTAATGGTGGTATAGAGCTTTCTATTTTGTGACCATAGGCTAATTGCAAAATCAACCAAGGACTGGTTGCAATATTGAGAGCCTTGCAACCAATCATAATGTGACACAACTATTCCACAAATTGCACCACAACTTCATGGAAAGAAAGCAACCTACATATTAGAAATGCGGTGTGATTAGAAATGGGTTGGCTACCTTAGTGTCAAATGTTGAGAAATTAGTGAGGAGCAACCTAATTTCACTATTCAGTGTAGGTTTGCCACATTACTCTATCAAATCAATCTTCGACAATATGATGATGATGTGTGGAAAATTCAAATGGAGCATAGTTGACAATGATACTAAAAGAGTAGACACATACTTCTCAGGATTGTTGTATAAGGGAGCCGACCCCTTACTAATCACAGACCCACTCTAGCAACATAGGGTGGAGTAATTTCAATCAACAGGTAATTAGCAACAATTAATGTTGGCACAGTTCCCGGGTAGTTCATGGTACATTATAATTGGCTACCAGACTCTCAAATTTGGACCCAACCCTTCTTGGATTTTGCAACCAGCCCTTGGTCAAAAAGAGGAAGGTCTATATGGCCAATATGGGTAGAACAGAATCTTCAGCTTAAAAATTCGTAGTAATTATTTTGTGAGAAAAAAAAATCTGAAAAATGATGGAAACCTTATGAACTCTATTTCTGCTCATGGGAAAAATTTCCCCACTGTTGAAACCTCCCTTGCAGTATGTGTATCTGCTTAAGTGATCAGAAAGGGGTAGGCTCCATTAAGTGGGCATCTACTTGATGTGCAGCTGTAGAACTGCAATCCAGATATTGGAGGCAATATAAGGGAAGACCAATACCAATGAAGTAGAATCATTACTTGTAGAATCTTGTAAGATTCTACAAGTATGATCTTATATACTGGTGACACAGTCATGATCATCAAAATTATTATAAACCGTGGAAAAAGACATTTGTAATAATGTATAGGACAAGTAACACACATGACAACGCACTTGCATGGGGAGTGTACAATCCATTATCTATGTTTGCGAGGTTCACATCACAGGATGTTAAATCCTCCATTCGAACTGGGCCCCACAGGATAATTTTGTGGATTATCCGAGGGAAAAGTAAAACATGCCCCCAATTTTAGCCATGTCTAGGGAATATTCTAGACCTCAACTAGCTAATTTGGGGTCTCTGACTGCAAATATGAATTTGGAATTTGCAAAAAAAATAACATGCAAAAAAAATTCCTGCATTTTCCCCAAGGTAAATTTGCCTCTGTAGGGGCCAGTTCAAATGGACGATTTAACCCCTAAATGCCCAAGGCACCAGATTTGGGTGTTTCAAAAACTTTGAAGTTAAGTAAAACCCAACCAAATTGCTATTATTATTAGTTTATATTTTTGGAGAATTCTTTTTGAAGTCTAGTTTTAGGATCAAAAAGTTGATCTGAAAAATAAAGGATTATGATTTTTCTATTGACGATTTAGTGCAAGGATGCCCATTGCAATCTTGACTTCCCGTAGTGTTAAGGGTTCTTGGAAATGAGCCTCAAATATACTAGATCTTGGAGGCAAAATCACATTCAAAATTCATTTTTAAAAATTGTAGAATAGATTTTGAAAAGTCGTAAATTGATTGGGGTTGTGCATGCTAGGCCCTATAACCTCATATTTTTTTAGTGACCAAATTTTTAGAGTTGACATGCAAAAAGTGAATTGAAAAATGTTCATAGTTTTTACACCCTCATGATCAAACATTATAATCTTTCAATCTGTAAGTAATATTGTTATGTTTTCTTTTCCTATGTGATCTTTAACATGTCTAGTTTGAATTTGTATGGTTACAATTCAAAAGAAATTGGTACAACTTATGAAAATGTTGACTTTTTATTCAATTAAGAGCAAATTTCAAAGAGCTCCAAACAGGCCTTGGGCATTTAGGGGTTAACATCCTCCATTTGCATCATGCAAACAGAAGATGAAGCTTGCAAGTACCAACTCTAGTACCTGCAGATCTTGTCTTTGTTAACCTTAGTCTCATGGTTTTTGAGTAGGTCATGTTAGGACTTTCTTCTGTGCAATTCAACTAACACGTGCAATGTGCTTTGCCAACTCTGGTGATATATTTGGCTCTGTCGTAATTGTGTTTTTCACAGTATGATTATTTGAATTGGTTCATTTTCAAACCATGAATCTTGGTCTTTAAGAGGTTAACGCATTATTTTTTTCCTCATAGACAAGTGGGGATTTCAAGTTTTCTAAAATTGTATGTGGACAAATACTGAAACCCACAGATGAACCCAAATCACTTGATAATACTTTCCATTCATTTAGGTTCAACTTTTTACTCTTAATGGCATACTCAGTACTCACAAGCTTATGGTTGCAATCAGAGAACTGGAGTGGGTGCTCAACATGGAATCTAGAATTTCCACAACTGTAATGTTCCGTCAGCTTTGGGGACTTCCCTGTAGTCATACAAATGTTTTTCACCTCGTGAACTGTGAAGGTGACAGGCAAGTGCATATTCTGGATGGGTGGAAATCCGCTGCTTTGTCAGTTGAGACCTCTGATTGGTGGCATGGGGTGCAGGTTGCCCGGCTTAATTGTTGACGTCCTTGGGGAGTAAGTTATGTGGTGGTGGCCTCATCTGCAGCATGGGTTGAGAGGCACAGGACTGCCATTGAACAAGCTCTTGGCAAGGCCATACGGTGGGTACTCCCAAAATCGCCCTTTGTCTAGAAGCGCCATCTACAGCAGGTGAACATTCTTAAATTCAGTTATGTACTTATTTGCATAGAGTGCTTTTAGAAATAGACTTTGACTGTGAATAACTTTTGCATATAATATCCAAATGAGGTGTTCTTTGGTGCATTGGAACCTCCTTTCACTTGCCAACAAGGAAATATAAAAATCTGATCAGCCCAATAATAGTAACAATGCACATTACCAACTTTTGGCGCTTTTGGGTGTATCTACCTTAGTAGGACTCTTCATTTGATACTGCTCTCAATGGAATTAATGGCTTTGAGGTAATTGGACTAAGGTAGTAGGCTCGAAAATGGCACATCTAAGGAGAAAATCACAGCTGTGGAAGAAACAGTGAGCTGAATGATTTCCAATTTTTTTTGGTAGGTACACAAATGGAAGAGAAATGCATGACAATTAGAACCATAATTTTCTGACTTAGAATGAAGAAGATCTGATTTTCTGAAGTGAAGAGTGCCTAGGTCACTATTTATGTTTGTAGACTGCACCATGAATCAATTTGCATGTGTCGTTGAAAAGAGTGCAATAGTTTCAAAATAGTTTAACAACTTCCACAGTGTGTTCACAGAAGTTCCAAAATATGTGAATCAGGTGTCTTGAGTGCATGGCAATATAACAAATTTTCATATCTTTTTTCTATGTATTGCAGGCCCCACTTTCATTTACATTTACCTCTCTTTTGTCAATGTAATTTCAAATTACCTGTTTACAATTTAATGACACATTTATGTTTGCTAAACAACACAAAATAGTGGGCCTAAAACACTGTCCATGGTCCTAAAATCACACATATGTTGTCACAATAACCTTCTTCCTAAAATGCAGTCCATTTCAGGAACCACCTGCACTATTTATGGACCTTTTTTAGGGTCGATTCTTAATGCCCGCTCCATTTCAGGACCTCCTACTGTAAAGGGTTGTTCCCACATGGCATTTGCAAACATAGTGAGCTTAAAGATAAAACTTCATCATTAAAAGAAAATTAAAAAAAAAAATTGGCAGTTCAGGTTCGGAAAGTAGTGATAGTTTCTTACGGAGGCACAGTTCCCCCATGCTTGGTACTTATCATGAAGGACCTCACATACCACCACACAGCCAATTACCGATTTCGATCCGATGGCCACAAATAATCTAAATCTCAAACTTTGAATGATTTTTAAAATAAACATATCACCATCCCAAATTTATGGACAAGGAATTGTAGTGGGCATCCAATTATTAGAAAAGATTTCACTACAATCCAATGTCAAAACATGTGCTCCTAACAAGGGGTGGAGAGATTGTTCTTATAATGAAATTCATTATCCATCATGAATCTTCAAAGGATATGGGACAACTTGAAGATGAGAGCTTGACCACTCATTATCATAACGCAAGAATTGTGTGCGATGTAGAACTTCAAACCTCATATAGGCATAGTAGAATAACTTTCTTCAAGAAACTTTGAACTAAGAAAACTTGGTAAATCAAAGTAATTTTCATCTCCAATATTTTTTTTGAGATTCTAAGCCTCCAATCAAAAATTTGGGACAAAATTCAAAAAGGGGTTGGGACAAACCCCTAAAGTTTCATTGCATATTAACCCCTCAATGCCCAAGGCCTTTTTTGAGCTTCTTGAAACTTGCTCTAAATTGAACTAAAAGCCCACATTTTGATAATTTCTATCAATCTTTAAAAATTGTAACCATACAAATTCTAATCTAACATGTTAAGTTCCAAATGGGAAAAGAAAAGTTAACAATATCACTTATGATTGAATTGAAAGATTGTAATGTTTGATCATGAGGGTGTTCAAACTATGAAACCAATTTGAAGTCTTTTAATCCTCTTCTCCCATGTCAAATCTAAAAAATTGGTTACTATTGGTTACTAAAAAAATATGAGGGTTAAAGGGCAGAATATACATAATCCCAATGAATTTACAGCTTCTCAAAAAAAATAATATGTTAATGAATTTTTCATGTGATTTTTTTTGTAAGATATAGTGCCTTCGAGAGCCCTTGATACTAGAAAATCAAGATTTGCAATGGACACCCTTGCACAAAATCTTGAATAGAAAATTCATAATGATTGATTTTTATAATTTGATTTTTGATGCTAAAACTAAACTTCCAAATAATTTCAAAATACAAAATACAAAAAATAGGCACTTGGTTAGTTTTTATTTAACTTCAAAGTTTTGTTGACAAGAGAATTCGGTACCTCAAGAATTTTAAGGATTAAAGTAGGTATCTCCTTGACCACCACTTCTTGCTACCCTACCTAATTACTATTATTATTAGAAGAGTCAAATTTTCATATTTTCTTCTTAGCAAGTGAAAGGAGCTTCTAACACACCAAAGAATACAACATTTGAATATTGTATGAAAAAGTCATGATGGGTCAAATCTTTTTTTGATAGAGGTTATAGAATTGTTCTTCCACATAGATACATATTGATTTTGAAGATGTACACTAAGTGATGATGGTCTTGGGTTAGTGGTGCATATTGGGTATCTAGGTTATAGTTGCATTCCACGATGAAGAAAAACATACACATTTGGGACCCCCCAAATGTGTTGGGTGCCATTAACTTATTGTAAGCTTACTCCAAATTGATTTTGCAATATATTTGAACCATTTTTTTCATTTTCATGTTGGGACCACACTACACTAAAAAAATATTTAGTGTCATCCATACCTAGCTATATACTAAAGGCTGTAATTTTCTATAGAAGATGAATATTTTTACCAAAAATGTAGATATCAATACAATTCAAAGAGAAAAATTCCTATGAACATAGTTGGCAAAAGTATTTGTCAAAAGGAGAAATTTATATCATTTTAAAATCAATTTGTCTTGGTGATAATGAATACAATTAATAGTGTAGTGAAAGGGAGAACACAATTTTTGAAAAAAATTATTCAAATTGAAGCAAGAAGTCCATTGTGGATTGTTTGGTCATTGTACATAGATATAGTTATTTGATTCACATTTTTTTGTATGCATGAGAACGAAAAATTAGGATTAATTTCACACACATTTCAATCAACTCATTTTTTGAAAAAATTGATACATAATAGGGGGGTCAAAGTAAAAACATATAGCTTCCCATTGTGGGTTGGAGGGAGGGACTATCTTATCTTTGGGGATTCTAATGTGTCTTTTATTTTCCTTACATAGTTCCAAGGAAAATCCAAAAGCACCCTTGGTAGAATGAAACAAAGAATGAGCCTTTAGCCATGTGTAGTGTGCTTGTTGAATTCACGAAATGGTGACTATCTAATCCAACTCTAAAACTTTGAGTCCCAATTGTACACTCAATGCAAAAAAAATTACATTAGAATACAACAAAATTGAATTTGATCTAAACATAGAGCTTTGAAGTGAACTCCAATCTCAATAGTGGATCTACTTACTTTAGTCAATCTACAAAGCTAGTTCAAGGGGAAGTCGGGCTACATACATGACATGTGTCAACAATGAGAAGTTGTTTCTCTTCAATGTTGTTATTCACGCTACACTATTGTAATAATGAAATTTAGTGTTTTTAACACTTATTACAAATGCCAAATGTCAATATGAGCATCAATTATCAACTACATTTCTACTAGAGAAAACATAATTATTAGCAAGATAGGACAACTTGCACTATATTAGTGTTTTAAATTAAATTAAATTGTCAATATGAACACTAATCACCAACTAAAAAATGAGAATTATTATGAGTACACTAATGTGATGAATAACATTGTAGATAATATAATATTGAGTACTAAATATCATTCGCAATGCAATTTTCCTTCACATGGCTCCTTGTCTTTTGTTGAAATAAGAAAGTACATTACAAAAATGCATTTTGAAAGGTCATAAAACCATAACTTTTCGCTTGGGAGTTCACAAATATAAGATGTAGCTAATGTGAGGAGATCTTTGGCAAGATATTAGGTCACCTTTGAAACAACTAGTCCAATGTCATATGTGGCTTGTATTTCAAAAATTCATGCATGAACTCATTGAAATTTAAATTGGGAAAAAGATACAAGCACGAGAATTAAACTTATCTCTCTCAAGTGTCACTAAGCTACGTTTACTTGTAATCGCCATGTATTTGCAATTTAGCCAAAATGAAGTAGAATTTGGATGAAAAGACTAAATAATGTGATTCTCTAATTGTTTTTAGCAATTGGGGAGAAAAGCATGTTGAAGTGGGGGTAGAGAACTTTGACCCCACTAATATAGAGGTTAGTATTCACTTCGAAAGTTCATCCTAATAGAACACCAATAATTAGTAATTGGGTCTCTTTCAAAAACAAAAACAAATAGATCGCTAGTAGAAACATCAGTGACATAGACTTCCGAAACATGTCCTTAAACACCTAAATCTAGTGAAGTTGGTCATGTGAGTCCTCTCATAGGGCTTTAGAGTAGTCTATGTGGCCCATATTTCTACTATTGGATAAAAGGCTATCCATAAATCAAGATAACGTAGATTGCATATTAATCCCTAAATCTTTTTTTATGTTCAAAAATTGAGTTGAGAGTTTCAGAAAAAATATTTGAAAAACAACAACTTTGATTTTTCATCTTTTAAATATTTGTTTGCATAGAAGTAGGAACTAGATAGAAATATAAACTAATTGGTTGATGATTCTCAAATGGAATTAAAAGATACTAATCCCAATGGTGGGACTGTTCTAGCAAAAAACAACAACTATGTGGAACATTTTTTGAATTTATTTGAAAATGGAGTTAAACAATGAATCTTATAAGTATTTTTTGGAAGAAGATGTTCTAATTTCTCCCAAATTATGAATCTTTTCATCACTTTCTCATCACTAGTTCAAGTAGAATGAGTTAAATCTTTCCATATGCACTAAAATATTTTCTTTTAGAAACAAAATAAAAATATATATATATTTTGAATTTCTGAATTTTTTTGTGCTCTTCGTGATGAACTCTATTTTGAGCTTAGCATCACATAACTTTTGCTCCCATGCACCAATTGAAACAAAAATTATGTCCACATGAAGCTAATGTATATTTCTATCTTCAAAAAAACTAATTAGAAATTGAGATAATATAACTCTACCCGAACTCTCATTTATCTCTCAAAGAGACAAGAGGTCCTTCTCGAGTTAAATAATTATTCAACAAAGAATGTTGGATTCACCTTCCAAGTATTGTAATTTATTCTTTTGGTCCCTCCCCTTTGCTTGAAGGTTAAAACTATAAAATATTCTTGCTTTTGTCTTCTTTGTACTCTCTTTTTCTAATAGAATTTTCTTCTCATCACTTCCATCTAAAATACAAAATAAATTAATAAGTAAAAATCTTATTGCAAATCACAGTTTACATTAACGTTGAAATGCTAGACAATCCAAAAGTGACTAATGGATGACTTTTGACATCACTATAAAAATGAAGAATGTACCTATTGGTTTATAAATTAGATCATTTTTGACGAAGTACCTTGTTCATAAGTCTCTTCTTTCTAGGATTAAAGATTTCAAAGAAGTGTAGTTTGTGGATGAAATAATGAGAAGTATTTCACTTGTTGCACAAAGTCAAAGAAACTGTTTCTTCCAACCCCTCTTTGAATTTTGTCCCTAACTTTTGATTGGAGGATCGAAATCTCAAATGGATTTTTGGAGATGAAATTTTACTTGATTTCCCAACTTTTCTTAGTTCAAAGTTTCTTGGAAAAAATTATTTTACTATGCCTAAACGAGGTCTGAAGTTCTACATTGAACACAATTCCTGCATTTGACTTAATTAGGTTTGAGCGGTTGAGCATCTACTAATCCTAATTTACATATCCCACATGAATTGTTTTACTTCCCATCACCCTACTTGTATAAAGTGATTACCTCCACATCCACCTTCCTCACCTCAATAGAGCCTTACAAATCTTTAGGAGGTGAGAGTTGGAAAATATTGGACCTCTTGATTTTTTCTACTTGGGCCTTGCTAATTTCGACCATGGGTTGCCAATGTTCTTATGTAATGGGCTCTTGACCTGGTATATAGATAAGAGCAACTGTCAGCAAATGGAATCTTCATTTCTAGAAGAGTTTTAAGTTATTGATACGAATCATTGTCGTTGTGGTGGGTCATCGATACGGAGGTGTTAAATGGTCGTAGGAGTGCTCTTGAGTTGATGTCACCTTGGTTGCCAAGTAGGTTTGGTAGATAGTGGAGCACTCAAGTGGGAACGCACAATAATTTATAGTTGATTTAATGCCATCGTAACGCCAAGTGGAAATGTACCTTAATTCTTGTCTTATCTTTATGTTTTATCCACACCAAGAACTCATGGTTTTTTGCAATCTTGATCATTTTTGTGTATTGTTGTTGTTGCAGTAATTATTAAAGCTATCAAGCTATGAGGGTGGTGCTTAGTCTTAAGGAAAATGGTCTAAATTTGGTGAGTCCCACGAATGTGTGTCCAGGAAGAGTTAATGAAAGTTGTATATGTGCTTGGACTGCTAAAGCTAAAAATAGAAGATTATAGTGGCTTTCGAAACATTTTTCTTCAATTCAAAAATGTGGGTTATGATCTCTTCATTTTACAAGTACATTATTTTATCTTCCTTAAAAGTTTCCTAAACGATTTAGTCAACTTCTAGGGCCACTTGCGCACTTACAGGTTAAGAGTGCTAAATCACAATTAAGGGAAAATGAACTGTACAACATTTTTATATTGCAAGCTATGTTTCAATAGTCAACTGTTTTAACTTAGTTGTGAGAGGTTTTGCAAGAAGTAAAAAATGGAGGTTCGCATTTTTAGGTGGTCAAAAGACAAGGATTTATGCTAAGCAACGAGATAGTTGGTTGCTAGTTGTAACTCTGTTCAATTACAAATGGATTGTTTGTGCTAGATTTATGCTGCTATAGTAGTGGTTTTGCATTAAATGCTACTTTTGAGAGCAAATTTGTATCAATGTTTTGGATTGATGCGTTGGCAATGAAGACTCATGGAGATGACATTCCACTAAAGCATATATCCTCTCCTATGTTGCCCTTTTGTAACAAGTGTGGAATCCTCGCTTGCTTTGGAACTTGCAAAAGTCAATGCGTCACTGAACCGAATAGATGCAAATTTGATTAACTTTGTGAAAACAAATGTAGGGGAATATCTAAAATCATCACTTGGGACTTGGGAGTGGAATGAAGCGAGACATCGTGCTTTAAGACCTTTCCAAGCTTGCCCAAACTCACAAGGTACATATTCATAGGTCTTATCATTCTTGTAATGACTAATTTTTATTGTTGGACCAAAGAGTACCAAATAGGCTTCAAGTGCAGTTGTCATATATGTGGCCTAGTTCTTGGGGGTTACAAACCTAGAAGTTTGTCCTACTTTTGTCTAAACCTTTCTAATAGTATTTATTTTGATAGAGAGTGGAAGTGACCTATTAAGGTAGAGGATGATTTATATATCACTCTATGTATGTACTATATGTTGGAGTGTAATTTGGGGGAGATGTATAGAGCTGTGGAGAGATCTATGGGGTACAAGAGCCAAATCTATGATCATATTGGTATCACTAAGAATTTCCTATATAGTTTAAAAGTAGGATGTTGTAGTGTCGCAGCACAGAGCAAGTAAATTCCCTGTTATGCTCACAAAAATCACTCTAGAACATAACTAAGTGACTCTAAAGATCGAACCCACAAGATTATGTGAAGTATTTACTTTAATTAAGCGAGTAAGCTTATCTATCCTCTAAATCTTCCTTTTTGGTCCTAGATTTGGAACCGGAAATAACCAACCACCAGATGATCCTAGACCGAATTACTTCCGTCCCGATCCTAGAACTGCCTGGTTTCCACAATTACCCTTATTCCAGGACTTTTACCACTTCTAGTCCTGGTACTCCTCTGAACCAATCCGGTCCAGATTATCAGCATGTATCCTCACTTCTATTCCGGTTTAATTTTGCCTCTATTGGACCATCAGAGGGGTCGCTACTTGATTTTGTGAGTGGTAGGCCCACCACTCCTTCCGCAGATTATAGTGGCTGAAGGACCACTTGATCTACCTATTCCTCTCCTAAGCTAACTTGAATCCGGTTTGATCCCTCACAACAGTCCAGATAGCAATCCAGTCTGTAGGTCACACAGGAATCCCCCGTATGATCCGCTCTTACTACAACGACATTGATGCTAGATCCTACATGTGCGAAGCTAGGTGGTTACAAGTGTACTCGTCCGTTCCAACATTAACTAGAGTTATTCCGTTTACCAACTAAGGTGGTGAGACCTCTCAGAAGATCGGACACTCAACCGGATTTCCCATCCAAGAGTTCTAGCGTGACTAAGGATACCCTCCCTATCTGCCTAGCCTAACAACGGCTATCTCACTCGGAACCCACAACTCTAGATCTGCTAAGGCATTGAAGTCCACTCCCAACACTCCTACAACCTGCTCACACACTAAGGAGCGGAAACTATCACACCAAAGGGAGAGATTAAATCACAAATCTGCCCTACACCTTCCGAACTCCACATCATGTACAACTGCCAAGCTTGGGAGATACATACAACACACAAGCGCATACAAAGGTACAAGGAATTTGCAAAAAGAAGACTCTCAGTACCCTTCGCGGGCCTGACTTAAATACAAGTCAAAAAGTACAAGTGGGCGAAATTGCTTGCAAAAGTTCCGTCGCAACTTGGGCCGGATTTTTCGCTTCCTACCTACTCCTAACCGGATCGGAATAGGATCCGGATCCGTTCCTAACCTACCTATTATTTACACACTAAGTGCCCACCCGAGATCTGATGGTGGCACTATCCGCTCCCGATTCCATGTCCTTGAAAATCTCGTTGAGGTTCCAATTCCGCTCTCCCTCCTGCGGGTTTGGGACTTGTTCGCCTTCTATGGAACTTGGGGTCGAATCCAAGTCGATGGCGGTTCCGGGCGTATTGGCCTGAGTCGCCCTAACCTTCGATTTCTTGGACTTGGGGGTCGCATCCTTCCCCTCTCCTACCGCCACATCCGGGAACGAATCCGGGAGAGAGATATCCGAGAGCCAAATCCCGCGAGAGCAAGTTGCTCCCGACAATATCCGGGTACTCTCCTCCATCCGGTCTGCTGCCTTCTATGCCTCCTTCATTGCCGCTTCTACTTGCTCGGCAAAGTCTGTGAGAATCCTCACCATCCGGAAACCGGATGGTTTCTTCTCATCGTGTACCTTCTCATCAAATAGCTTTGCCTTGGCGGCAGCCATTCCGGTTTCCCCGAATGTGGCCTTCACCTGCTCCACCATCTTCTGAGACTCCTCCGCCATGGATCGAGTGGCTGCAAAATTGTCCTTGAGGACAAGGAGTTCCGCTTTCGTTCGATCCAACTCCTCCTGCAGTCTCCGGATTTCCGCTTCTTGTTTCCAGGACTCAACTGGATCGGAAATGCAGCTGGCTACCTTCTTTGGTAGCTCTCTGTCGGGTGTTGCTTCTACCAACTTTTTGATTGAGAGCAAGATCCTCCTCTTCAGCTCCCAATCTGCCCTCACGTCGCACAGGATCTTGACGAGGGGGTTGAACGGGTTGTCAGGATCCGATTCCTCCAACACTGTCTTCTCCACTTCCGGTTTCTCTTTCGGAGCTGGGGTGTTACGAGTGGGTGGCGTCCCCCGCTTGTTGGGAGAGGTCGTCTTCTGTCCCTTGATCAGTGACAGATCCGATTCCTCCTCCTCTGACTCACTGTTCTCCTCGGGCTCGGAACCGGATTCCATCTCCTCATCCGTTTCCGATTCTTCATACCTTAGGAGAGTTTCCTGAGCCTTCCACGCCTTCTCCTCTCGTGCACTGAGGAGTTGGTGGGAATGGTAGAGATGGATAAGGTAGGGGTACACCGGAGTGGCCCTACTCTTTCCCACTCTACCCACGAGTTGGGCGACCAGATTGGAAATGATCCGGGCCTAGTCAACTTTCCGGTCTCCTCTCAGAGCGCCGAAAATAGTGTTAGCGAGGGAGATAGTCACCCTCGTCGGCTTTTCCGAATGCAGGACTGGAACTAAGAACTTGAGTAGCCGGCATTGTCGCTCATCGATGCAGTCCTCCACCGCGTATCTGTCCTTCAGGTTGACTGCACCTTGGAGCTTTCCGTGGCAGAACTCGTCTTTCCGGCTCGCCATTTCTAGCCCTCCTTCCCGGAAACTATAAACTGCTCTCCAAACGTTCTCCGTCCAGAGATGCGGAACTGCTCTCAGAGTGTTATCAAACTCATTGGATAGCTTGCCCAAGAGTTCTCTCACTATTGACTCCTCTCTCAAGCCCCAGGGTTTCTCTACAAATCCCAGGCAATCCATGGAATTTAAATCCTCCATGAGTTGGGACTTGGCTGGTTCAGTAGAGGGAACAACCAAAACTACCTTCTGAAACTTCACCTCTACTGATGAGGTATTGGCCTGTCCGCCTCTACTTCTCCTAAGTTGCGGCATGGACACGGATGAGCGCTCTCGGAACCCTTTCCGATTCTACCTCACTCTCTCCTAGCCGCACGTCTCGTTCTCACTTTCTCTCTCCTATCTCAACTGGAATTTAAAGCTGTAACGCTCAAAATCCACAAACCTAGCAGCAGACACTAACACAAAAGACTGACACGGAAAACTAAATGACAGGTGCAGACTGCAAACTCAAAGCACAGAGAGCGCTTGGAAAACGAAAATGAAAAAGAGTCTGATCTGGGTAGCCCAGCTCTTTTATAGCCGTTGGGCTCCCTGCCACCTCATCATGACCTATTCCGGATCCGGTTTCTATATGGTATCTGGTTCATCACCTATCCGGTTAGATATCCACTCCTATCCGTTCACTCCTTAGGACCGGATTCAGCAAATCATCTCACTATCTCATTTTCCTTCCTTATTTTAAATCTAAATGGTTCCATAACTAATTCCGGATACAAATCTTTTAGTTTCCGGTTAATTTTACTAGGTAAACCAAAAAAATGACAGTTTCACGTCGTCACATGTAGACCCTTATAACTAATAATAGACAACCCCATTTCATTTGGCTAAATTATGCTTACTCTACTTGCTAATAAGTTCAAGGAAGGGTATGAATAGATGACTTGTCAATACCTCGGATCAATATAAGAGATTGAATTAAGGTCTTTGATAGTTTTTGTATCCTCTATCTTGTGTCTTTGTGGGTTTTGCATCTTACAACAACAAAGTACAAAACTTTAAATTCTATGGCAATGCGATTGATCAAAGTAGGAGGCTTACTCATGACCATGCTCATGTTTAGGGGCATGACTCAAAGTGCTAGCTTTTTCTTTGTTATTCCTATTTTGATGCTCACCTTGTGAATTTGTCAAATTTGGCTCTGCATTTCATTCTATGGAACTTGTGTCATTAATCTTTCAACTAGCTTCATGTAATCAAGGAGGTACCCCCCAAACCTCCATTTTTTGCTATTGTTCCTAGTTATTGTTATTAGACTATTCATATTTTCATATTTTTTTATTATTGGCAAGTGAAATGAGGTTCCAACACACCAAAGAATGTGACATTTGGATACAATATATAAAAGTTTTGAAGGAACAAAGTTTGGTCTAAAATAGTTTCTTCCACATAGATACATAATTGATTGTGGAGATATACACAATGTAAAGATGGTGGTTGGGGTTAGTAGCGCATTTTTGGATGCCATTATACAAAAATCTACTCCTCTTTTGTTATTCCTATCATTATTATATCAATTCTCGAGTTCTAAGTTCCATCTAATGGAAACAACTATGTGCATTCAACTCTTGTAGGAGGCAACCTTATCAGCAAACATACGAGTCATACAATTGTGTTATGATAGAGTGGCTCTTGACCATACCATACAATTCATCCAACATATCTTGAAGGAATCTATTTTACAAATATCTTACTCTGAGGTCAATATTTGATATTCAATTGCTCCACTAGAATAGATGAATTCCAACTTGAATTTGATAGAACTTTTTTCTTGTCTTCAAAAGTTGGTATTTAGTTAAACCATCAATGAACAAGATTGTTTGGAAACCTAGACATGGATGAGAAGAAGCTCTAGCTCCAGGTTGATTTACAAATAATAACTCAATGGAAGTATCAAACTTCATTTATACAAGAATTAGCAGTATTATACTAGCATCACCCCTTTTGTACTATAGAGGTAGGGATTAAAATTAAAATTAAAACTAAATTTTTAATAAACAATAAATCAATAATAATAATAATAATAATAATAATAATAATAATAATAATAATAATAATAAATATTTTTTTAAATAGTAAAATTGAGAAGACACATAACCCTTGGGAAGGGTTGTGACTTTCCCAGGGAAGGCCTATATAAAGGTAACCTGATACCTATTGGACCTGCAGTGGGAATTTGTGTCTGATGCATTTCCAAATTTCCTCCATTTTTTAATCTATTACCTTGATAAGCTCTTGCTGATCAGAGATTCGAGTGCTGGAAAAGAGTTCAGAGGTGAAGCCAAATAATTCTGGTAACTTATGTTCACACCCAAAAGTATTTCTTGATAGTGGTATGCATGTAACTTAATCAATGTTTGAATACTGGCTAGGAATGGAATTCAGACTCAACAAGACAGTTGTCTAGATTCCATAGACATAATAGGATGTACATTTGTCCATTTTTTTCATATGGGATTTAGATCTCCTGTGGAATTAATGACTGTGGAATCGAAAGTCTGAGGGGAGCTGGATGGCCAAAGTTGTGGAGTCTGTTGAATCTGTATTCAATATTGTGGTAAATTATTGATAATGGAACATGTCCACACTAAGTTATTTATATTTGATTGAAGTTTTTGAATTGAGTCATTGTCCTTAAAGTTGTGGCTGGTCCATTCAGTTGTGAGGTATACTAGTGCTAAACAAATTAAATAATGAATCAATTAACATCCTTGATTTGTGAGTCTGCCTCTGGATTTGCTTCCTGTTAGTATCAAAGAGCTTGACTTAAATCATAGCAAGATACTTGTCATTTGATCACAGACTGGTAATTCTCACAATGTACCGATATATATATATGTTTTCTTTTCTCTTCTTTTCTAAGCTGTGGTTGCATGATTGACATAATGTGTGTTTTGTAGGCCAATATCAAATTCAATTGAGTCATTCAAAGTTTGTTTCAATCAATGTGCATCTAAGATAAATTTTTAATGTAGGTTAAGAGGCTCAAGAACCGCTCATCCAAGGGTTGGTCCGTCTTTTTCATGTATTTCCTTTTGTGGGAATATTTTTAGCCCATTTTTCAGTCAAGGAGAAATAGATGAGGAATCTAACACAAGTGGTTTCATATTTTATTTGAAACATTATTGAATTAGTTTTGAATTTTTAAACAAGATGTGTCATAGGTACCTATATATGACCCTAGGTCTTCCATAAGCCGCTCATTTGTAATTTTTGAGAAAGTTAGAGAAAGCAAAGAAGATGATTGGCTCTTGCAATTAATAATGTTGTTTTTTTCTAGATCCATTCAATGGTTAGTGAGGTCAATTTAGGAACCATCTCATGTCCATTTCACATCTATTTATAGGGGTTGTTCTTAATGCCCAAACTATTTTCTAGCCCTCTCCTATAATTTGCAGTCTTTGCGAATGTCATAAACTTTCTTAATAAAAGATTCAGCTGATGTCTTGCATGCTTGCTGTGGCATTATATTGATCTTATGTAGATTTCATCTTATGTAGAGAATTGCTTAATTTGACTTCTGATGTTTCCTTCATGAACAGTTGAGTTTTAATCATGGGAAAATGAGTCCTACTAAAGAAGTGAATCCAACCGACTGAGATCTCTAATAAATCAAAAACTGAAGTATGGATTCCTTCAGCTTGAGCTTTGAGGGCTGATTTCTGCAGTTGCAGGCTTGATCTATAGTTACAGGTCCATACCCACGGCCTTAGGGCTGCACGCCTTTAGGGCTGATTTTTGTGGTTTTAGGTCCTGTACTTCTTAATAGGGGTAGATTCCCACGGTTTTTGAATCTATCCTTTTATATGGTTTTAGGGTCTTGTTTGAGCAAACATAAAAAATTGGTCCCATGTTTCATTGCATATAGGAACTAATTGAGTGAATTTGGAAAAGTTGACTGTGAGTGTTTCTTTACCTCTTCATGGTAAACAACTTTCACAACAAGTTCTTTTTGTTTTGTTTTAATTTTGTTTCTTAACATGTGTCTAAACATTGGTCCATTGAGCCTTCCAAGCAATGGATTGTTTCCTAAAATCCTAAGTTGGAAACGAACCTAATTGCAAAAAATAATTCTAAATAACACAAAGTCCTTCATCCGATGTGGTTTTCTACTAAAATTGTCTTAATTGGTCAACTTTGAAAATTAAGAAAATTTAGATAACATAGTAACTTATCTCATTCTGTGAGTTATTTTGAACTTTGTTGTAGAGATTCTCAAGTTCTCCTTCATTTGCCATTTTATGCTTATCACTTAAAGAGTTTATTTTAATACAAGTTGGTGGAATATGACTATATGAGACTTTTTTATTTTTTTTCTCACTATTTAAACTTACTTATTATATTCTACAAGTTAACTTGGGAGGATACTACAATAATTGACTTGGTATTATTATTTTGATAAGATTCTCACTACTTTCAAGGCAACTATCTAATCTATCCTATTTCCAATGGCTCTAATTGCTTCTCTAAGATTTCCTTGATTTCTATGTAATTTGCATCTAAACTCAAACTTTTGTACTCTTTCATTCCATCATTCAATTTTGAGTTTGTAATCTCTAATCTTTTTTTGGTGCAATTGCTACAAGTTCTAGGAGAGAGAGTGATGAGACTAGTGTTTATTCCTACTTCTTACCAAATTCTGATGTTTGTCCTTTCAACCTATTCCTATGGCTAAACTATTCTCATTCTATTCTAAACTTTGTTTTTTTCCTTCTACCCCTTTTATTCTTCCTCTTTCTTCTATTCTCCCTTGATTTAGTCTATTTTTCTTCTCTACCTTAGTTTAAAATAACAAACAAACAAACAAACAAAATCAAATTTTTTTAGAGGGGAGGTGATTAAATCCTCCTTTAATTTCTGCTACAACTTGCAACCCTACAGGCAAGTGGAGCTCCTCCCTAGCTAGACGGGGGTCCTCACTAGCTAGGTGGCTACTATAGCTGGGGATTGATCACTTGGTTCAAGTTCAATTGCTAGAGGCTTGGCTTTTCTAGCAGTCATAGGGACAGGCCTTCGGACTGGTCCTTGAGTTTTTGTTTGACAAACTCAACTTTCTAAAGGAAAATCTTCGACAACAATTAGTTCCTCTACCTTCCCAAATGCTAAAGGATTTGTGAGAAAGAGACTATTCACCACAATGTGATGAGATTTTTGACACTAGATTTTGTTTCTAACAATCTTATTTTTGAAACTAAACTTGGTGAGATATCACCAAGTTCAAAGCTTCGCTGCAATTGGGATTTCTTTTAAATTTCTATCACTTCTAAAACTTCTAAAATCAAAGCTTCGCCATATTTTGTAATGTTTCTAAAATTTTAAGTATAAAAGACTATAGCTTTGCTATGTTTCCAATACCCCACTAAATTCCTATCAACTTCTAAAGATCAAAGTTAAAGCTTCGCCACAGAATAATAAGTACAAAGAATAATACAAAAGTTTGACAAAGACAAATTAAAACTAGAATGGAATCATAAGTGTTAGTACAACACCATCTACCATGTTAGTGTTGGTATAATAACTATCTCCGAGAAGTGTTAGTACAAAAAATCATAACCATAACAAGCTAAAGGTTTTCCCTAAGCGGCATTGCCGGTCATAAGGGAAAAATCCTTTAGAATTAGTGCAAAATTCTCAAGTCCTAAACAAGGACTTGAAGGAACAACGAATGTACCCAAACAAGAGTTAGTACAATTAAAATATGACCAAACCTTTGCGAAAAACTTCAAAAATAAATACAAAGACAACAAATAAGACTTGAAGGGATCCCAGTGTCCTTCAAGACTCATGAAATAGCAACAAAAGCAGCTTGAAATGCTCTAAAAATACCATATTTACAACTTTGGCTCAAAAATAGCCAAAAGTTCACATTTAATAAACCAACGTGTTTACAAAGCCAAAAGAATAGCTAGAAGGGGTGATTTGAGAGAAGATTGAGTGCCTTATATATTCTTTTAAGGGCACCTAACTCCTCTCATTTCAACATAGTAAACTTATCAATTAAGATTTTCATCTTAATTTACCAATTTTGACTTTCTACGGTTGTTCTTTTTTTAACTTTTTAAGATTAACTCCAAATCACAAATGGATTGTGCCATTGGCTTCAAAAGGTCATTCTTAGTTAAGAACTACCCCACCCCTTTTAATAACTTCAAAATTTCAACAAAAATTAACGCCAACTTAACACCCCAAAAGGTTAAAAATCCAACTTTTAGAGTTTGACTTTTCTAAAAAAAATAATTAGCCTAGGCTCTTAAGTAGGTACGGGGAGTAAGAAAAGACCTATCTTTGACCACATTCCACTTTCATATGCTCCCGATCCATTGGTCAATTCCATTGTAATCTTCAAATTTCGCCAATTGTTGAGGAATTTCGCAAGTTTGGGTCCTTTTGACTATCGAAATGTTCTAAAACTTGTTGGAGAGTCTTATTATCACAAAAAAAGTTATTCTAATTTTTAGTGACATTTTACCGCCACTTGGGTAATTTTTATGAATTTCCCGTTGGAGATTAAAGTGGTTGACCGTTCTAAAAGGCATCTTTTGAGCATTAGAAAATTCCAAAACTTTTTGTGGAACCTCTCATAAAATCCCACAAAAAATGTGTGAGATCATCTTTGGATTCTACACAATTGGCAAAGGTGAATAAAATCTTGTGCCATCTTTTAATTACTAGGTTCCAAGGAATCTTTCACATAGAGAGAAATCTTGAAAAAGGGACTTCACCATTGAATTCTTAGTGTGATTTCAACCTTGGAACATCATCTTCCGGCTGTAGATTCCCTCCATTGGTCCGTTGTGAGTTTCTCCAACTTACAAACTAATAATTGAGGTCCCTATGAAAAGTGAAAATTTAAATGGGAATTTGAAACCTATCCATAGAACTAGGTTTTAGGGTTCTTACCAAGTTCTCTTGGATCAATCTAAGCTTTATACTAATTATGACATACATGGTTGGTAAGGCCATTTGAGCAATTCTACTAAATGTTCATAAATTCAGTGATTTTGTGGTCTTTAACCTATTTACAAGTGGGTTTTGAATCTAATTAGTAAAAAACACTTAAGATATGACCAAATACTATATTGGCATGTAACAAACCTATTTTGGTTTTACACTCTTTTTGGGGCTTTTTGTACTATTTTCCCCACTTATTTTAAAAAAGAAAAGAAAAAGTGAGTCCTTAGTGTCACGACCCTCATCACAAGGCGTGCCCGTGCCACCTTGGTGAGCAAGGGGGACATTGGGGGTGACGCCCCAAGCCTTGCAAGAGATGAGGTGAGGGGGACTAGGAGTCCCGAGCGATCAGAGCAATGTAACGCTCTGATCCGGACGAATTTGGGGGCGTGTGATACATGCTTGGAAAGGTCTTGAGAAGACGCTTCTAGCCGTCCAAAGAACGCGTGATTTGGACTTGCGAGTCAAAAGTTATGGGCGTTCAAAGTTGGGGGTGTCCCGGTCGCGCCGGGAGCGCCCTGGTCGCGCCGGGAGTGTCCCGAATCTTTGGAGGGCGATATCTTTGCGAGTACTTGTCCGAATGGAGCAAGTGAGTAGTCCATCGGCATCTACGCGTCGCGTAGATGTCGAAAATGGGGTCGCATGTGCGATTTGGATCCCGGACCGCAAAGTTATGCCGGGTGGAAGTTCGGGAGTCCCAAACTAGCGCGAATCGGGAGAAATGGGTGGTCTTCCAAGATGGAGTGCATCTTGGGGGTTCCCGGTGACCTCTAGTATTGGGGGGGCTGCCGAATCCCGCAGAGGGTACTATGAGGAGGGGTGGTCTCCCTCCTCACTCCCGGATGGTGCCATGGTGAGCCTAAGTGGCCCCGGGTGGTGAGGTTAGTGTTGGAGCCTCACTACCACTTGTGTGTTACCATGGAGTGCTTGTGCACTCCTTGATACCGGTTGGGTGGTGTCCCACTTTACACTAGGCCATGGTGTGAGTCCCGATTAGTGAGTCCCGAAATGAGTTGGGTTGGGCCTAGTGGGGAGTTGGGTCCCATTCAAGGGCGGTTAGCACCGGTGGGAGTAGTGCCTCACCGAGTGCTTGGACATCAATGGAAGTTCCGCCCCATGTCATCAAATGACATGCCCGGTGTCTTGTGGGAGTTGAGTATTGGAAGGAAAGGATGGGGAGTCACGGAGGAATGGGAAACCCCGTGACTTGAGTTGGAACCTAACATTGTGGGTGCGTGGCATGTGCAGTGTTAGGAGAGCATGAACCTTAATGGCACTAAGGTGTTAAGTGTTTGGAAAGTGAGCTTAAGGTGGTAAGTGTCACTAAGGGGCGCGACACTTAGTGTCGAAATAGGGGCTCACATTGACCAAAATTTTAAAAAAAAAATTAGACTATTGGGAAATTCTCAACCTCATTCTATACGCACCATTGAGAAAATTTGACATAGAATATGGAATTGCTAGACATTTTGCATCAAACACGATAGATATAGATTGATTGGACTATTTGAACAACTCATGAAAAATATATAATTAATGAATTATGTATACTATTCTAAAAGTAATATCTTGTGTATGATTAGGACCTGGTGATAGAAACATCCATTGCATATGAAAATTTGACCAAACTTGAAACGTTGAACAAAATATTTGACCACCTTGAAGATCACTAGGCGAGATTGGGACTTCATACCCTATATATTTCATACATTGGTAATGGACAAAGAACTAAATTTACAAACTTGGGAATAAGATTGTTAATATTCTAAAGTCCAAAAGAATGTATATTTGATTATAAAGTATGGTTCTATTTAAAAGTGACAATAGCCACATAAATGTTAGACTGTATAAACCTTTCCCTATAAGAATCCTTCTATTATTGTTTTCCTTGATTTTGTGAGAAAAGGCAAAACTAAGACTACACCAATTGTCGATTGAGATGGCTTGTCATCAACCTAGACAGTCCGTCCATCGATTTGGATGGCCCATTGTCAACAGGGGCAATCCGTCTATCAACTTGGATGGTAGGCCATTGACATGGATGGATAGACTATCTAGGTCAACTACAAGCCATTGAAAAAATAATTGGCTATTAACTTTTGGTCACAATCTTGACGCGTCAAGACAAGTCTTGACTAACATTGACGGACATATTTAGGTGAAAAGCCAACGTCATGTCAGAATGGAAAACCTTGATTTATCCAAAAATAGTGCAAGCACTAAATTTTTTTTCTTTAGCATTGCTCTACAATGAACCTTCAAATTGTCACTTTGCATTTGTTGCTTTGAAGACATCCTTCCTATACTTAAATAGCTAGATTCAAATTTATAGGCGAAGCACTCGCTCTATGATTCCAATTTTCATTACATTGTTACGTCATCTAGAAAATTGGATTGATTAGAGTCCATAATCTTTCCACCTACATTAAGAAAGGTGATGAAGCTTGGCAAATTTGTCATAATGCCATTGTCTTCTACTTTGAAAGGGTAACAAATTAGAGGATTCTTCATGTTAGTTACATCTAAAGTTGTGTACTACTCCTAGTTCCTATCTTTCATGTAATTCATCCTTTGCACACTCTCCAACACCTTGGCTAATGTTCTCTAATTAGTCCTTTAGTTCCTCAAATACAAGCTCCAACCATCTTCGGTGCTTTGCCCACAAAACCATTTGTAGCCATAAACCTACATCTTTAATTCAACCAAAATGAAGCAAAGTCTCTCACATGCTTGAGCATCATAACATTCTTGAGCAACACTCTTGAAAAAGCACCCAAATTCTTTTCAAGCAACATCAACACCTTTGACAAAATTCAGCCTTGGCACTCACTAAGCACCAAGTATGCTCTCTACAATCAATGATATTTTCATTTTGGTTTCTCTCTATAGTGGAAAAAGATGGGTTTTTAATTGCTCAAGAATGGTATGTTGCTTCATGTCTATGGCTATACTTTTACCGCCACACAAGCTTCTTTGTGACAAAAAAAACATTAGATAAAAAGAAGTTCTCAATATCAATTGCTAATGTTATAGATAGAAGTGAAGAGTGACATGATGCCTTGAAAGGTCTTGAAATAAAAGTAGAATGTTTTCCAAGAAATATTCAAAAGACTCTTGCCAAAAGCTTTAGTCTCTAGCATATCATTCAAGACAAAAAATCCATTGATTCATTGATGAATGTTCACACATACCATATGGACAATGTGTAGTTAGAAGGCCTATCATGGAGTGGATAGAAGTATAGAAGATGGATTTCTAACCTCTTTTTGAACTTCATCAACTTAGTTGGGAAAACATTCACCAATCCTAAATCAATAGACTTGAATACCTACAACCAATCTCCACAATATTGTCCACTTCTAGGTGATTGCAAGAAAGTCCAATTGTTTTTGTAGAGTTTTGCCAAACTAGTTTTGTCTTCTCCTATAACTTTTGAAGCATGATTCCAATGAGCTTGATGTTTTTGTGTTTGTGTATGTCTTGATTGTAATTGTATCCCTTATTTTTCAAATTTTTTAGAAAATCATTTTAAATTTTAAATTCAATTTCTCTAATTTGTCACACTTCAAAGTTTTTTTATTTTAATAATTAGTACTTGGTAGTATCCAAATTTAATGATCTAGAGCTGAAATTTTGGTGGTCTATTCCCACACTAGTTGGGCATGTTCCAAATGAGGGGCATCGAAAAATACGTTATTTTATGTCCTCCACATTTGTGCAAATAGGCCAAAAAGGGGCTCCATGGCACCCACACTTTTGAACATTGAAGATGGTTTGAAGTTCATTCTTTGGGTGAAATCTCATCACTGTCAAGCACTAAAAAATTTCCAATTTTTAGTTTTTTTTACATCTCTATGGTTGATTTATTAAAAATAAAAAAGTTTAAATACTTGTTTTCTACCTACAATTCTATACGTACTATAAAAGGGATATGCCAACTTTTTCACTTTAATAAATCAACCATCGTGAAATAAAAATAAATCCACTCAACCGCTCTCTAGGGTTAGATTAACCTCTTGAGAGCTTAGCTTGCCACTTTTTGAGGATCACAAGATTGAAGGGAAAAGGACCCATTCCGATGCTAGATGGCACCTCTTTGGGGACAAACTAACTACTGAATTTTCAAAAAAGAGAGGGCCTCCATCCTCTCCTATGTCCACCCTCATTTCATTGTACTAATGATCCACATATTCATTTGTAATCTAGTTTTTGCCTACTTCACAAACACCTAGGAATATAGTATAGGGGTTCAATCTCCAAGGAATGATCAAATAGTTTAACGTATTGTGGCTAAAGTCACATTTAAAAATAGAAATAACTTACAATTTCAATTCTAAATGAAAAATAAAGTTGAAATATCCCATTTGTTCTAGGAATAGGAATCATTCATTTATCCAATAACTAGTTTCTATTTGACACAAATGTATGCAACAATACAATCATGCAATCCCAATCTTATCCTAGTATGGGGGATTCAAGCAAGAAGCATGCTTAAGTGAGGGAAAACATAATATATAGCTTAAAGCATAAAAGTCTTCATTTCCTATTGCATTCACTTAAAGTTTAGGCTCACAATATTCGCATAAAGGGCCACTCAATACTCAACAAACCACGGTTAGTAGAAACATTTCCATCCCTTTATCGGTATTTCAATGTTGCTTATAGCATATCTATACTAAACTACTTAAAGCCATTCTATCTAAACAATTCAACCGCATACATTTCATTTGTTTGCCTTCAAATGACCAAATTGCTTTAAGCATTCACAACTACCATGCTCTTAAACCCTAAGTCACTTTTACACATTCATCAATTTAGATTCAATCACATAAACATTGACACAATTTAAAGCTATAAATTATAACTTAGTTATCCAATCACTAGATAATCACAATTTCATATATTTACCCTATCACTAGGATTTCTACACAACAAATACACAGACTATCATTCATTTAGTGTAGTACGTAAAATAACCAACTTTAAGCCATAAACAATTCCAATACACAAGCTTAAAGTTGACTCTCAATAGATTCAATATAAATCACTTGTAGTATACAATATTCATAAGTCTGCTTAAAGCCCATTCAATTATATAAACACTTAAGCAATTATAGATTGGTTCAAATATTCAAACATTATACAATCTGCTTGAAGCTACAATATTTTCACTCAAACAATTGCTTCAAGCTTCTACGACATTACATACTACTCCAAGTATATACAAACAACCAGTATGATTCAATCAAAATTAGATATATACAACAACTTTAAGCACAAGAGAATACAAATTCTTTTCATAGGAAATTACACACACACAATTGCCCAATCACTAGGTCTTTGAACTCAATCTAAATATATAACGAAAGATGTCCAATCAATAGGACTTACACACAATTTTTAAATAGATGCTTAAAGCTTTATTACAACAAAGAGTATTGAATAGAACATCAATAAAATTGCAAAAACTCCTACACACACCCATAGGACACCGAGAGACCCAAAAGTAGAGAGAGAAAAGAGTGAACTTCCCGGCCTTTTTAACACTTGCTGGTTGAAGTCTCTTTCCAATCCCATTTGGTTAAACCGTTAAAACTCAACTCTTGGACACTCTTACAATCCCATGGCAATACTTCAAATCTAACAATATTTAAGCTCCTATCACCATCTAATCTAATACCAAGTCCTATTTGAACTCTATTCACACGTCAAAACAAAAAAATAAAATTTATTTACAATTTATCACGTTTACATCAGTCAACCATTGATTCAAAGAGAACTTCATCACACCCTATTGCAAAATAGCAAATGGCCGCACCTGCGGCCTTGATGGCATAACTACATAATTCTTCTTCAAGTTTTAGGACTTTATTGGCAAGGACTTCACATAGATGATTCCCTTTGTAGTAGATAACGGCCCACTCGGTATGGCATCCGGCCTTATTACCCTAATTCATAAATCAAGTGATCTTGACAACCTTTCCAATTGGTGCCCCATCACTCTCCTTAACGTCCTATACAAAATTTTAGCAAAAGCTTTGCAAATTCAACTTCAAGGAATTCTTAGGGAAGTAATAAGTCCCGATCAAATCCACATTCCTCCTTAGACGATATGGGTGATTGCAAGAAACACTTCACATTTTTTTTATTCAAAATCGTAGTTTTTGGCCACAAGATTGGCAGTACTACGAAGACTTGTCAAATTCGCACGACAGCACTACATTTGTGTATCTGAATGGTCGATTTCGGCACCTATGAATTTGGACCATTGATTTAGTACTATGGAGTACTATAGAGTACTATAGAGTACTACAGAAGCTACAAGCAACAAAAAATAGGAAAAATAGGGTCTGTGGACTTTTTCATTTTTAGTAATTCAAAAAAAATTCAAAAAATCCCCCCCCCCAAAAGCCATTTTGCTAGAGAAGATTGCACTCCTATTTCACCAAAAAATTCATGTAGGAAATTTTTTTCCTCTTTGTAGCCTTCACATAAAGGAAGGTCACTTTGACTCCATGTGCGCAACCAATATGTTGCTATTTTTACAAAATCTCTTCGTCAATGTTTGAAAAGGTAATACACCTCCAACATGTCCAATTTATGGCTTCCAATTTTGCTTTTTTGGGTCGTCAATAGTACTAAACCCCCCTCAAATTGTCACGACCCTCATCACAAGGCGTGCCCGTGCCACCTTGATAAGCAAGGGGGACATTGGGGGTGACTCCCCAAGCCTTGCAAGAGATGAGGTGAGGGGGACTAGGAGTCCCGAGCGATCAGAGCGTGTTAGCACTCTGATCCGGACGAATTTGGGGGCGTATGATACATGCTTGGAAAGGTCTCGAGGAGACGCTTCTAGCCGTCCAAAGAACGCGTGATTTCGATTTCTGAGTCAAAAGTTATGGGCGTTCAAAGGTGGGGGTGTCCTTGTGGCGCCGAGACACTTAAGGGCTAGGAGGAAGGGGTTCATGAGGAATCCCTCCATGAAGTATGTCATGTAGCATATCTTTGGAAAGCTAAGAACACAAGGATGCTAGATTGACAAGCATTACGAGGTTCTAAAGTAGGAGCCTCAAGTTATGGCCAAGAGAAGCGCCATGGTGAAGGCGTGACGCCTTTCCCGATGGACTCGAATCTTTGGAGGGCGATAACTTTGCGAGGACTTGTCCAAATGGGGCGAGTAGTCCATCATCATCTACTCGTCGAGTAGATGTCGAAAATGGGCTTGCATGTGAGATTTGAAGCCCGGACCGCAAAGTTATGCCGGGTGGAAGTTCGGGAAGCCCAAACTAGGGCGAATCGGGAGAAATGGGGTGGTCTTCCAAAACCAAAGTTTTGGGAGTCCCCTTTGACATACAAGGGGGGGGGTCTGCTGAATCCCACAGAGAGTACTATAGGAGGGGTTGGTCTCCCTCCTCACTCCCTCTTGGAGCCTTGGTGAGTCCTGATGACTCAAGGTTGGTGGTGTGGGTTCACCACCACTCCAAGGTACCATGGGACACTTGTGGGTGTCCCGTGGCACTGGTTGGGTGGAGTCCCGCTCCTTGCTAGGCTATGTTGAGGTGTCCCGAATGGTGAGTCCCGGTTAGTGACGAAGTGGAAAGTAGCAAATACACAAAGAGCCTAGTATGGAGTTGGGATGACACTCAAGAGCGGTTAGGACCATCGTGAGTAGTGCCACCATGGGTCCTTGCACAATAAGATGGAAGTCCCGCCCTATGTTACCAAGTAACATGCCCTGGTGTCATGATGTGTGTGTGTGTGTGTGGGTGTGTGCTAGTAGTCGCGGTGACTGGGGCTTAGCACAAAGAATTGGAATTGGGGACTAACATTGGATGAGCGTGGCATGTGCAGTGTTAGGGGAGCGTGACCCTTAGTGCTACTAAAGTATTAAGTGCTTGGAAAGCATTAGAAGGTGAACTTAAGGTGGTAAGTGTCACTAAGGGGCGCGACACAAAAGGCCCAAATAGACATCCAATCAGGGTAGGTTAAAAATAATAAAATAATTTTTTTAAATTTGAAAAAATTATGGAATTTCTGAAACTTCTACATCTACCTTCCTTCCAAATTTCACTCCAAACGGACTGAGGATGCCAAAGTTATGTGCACAAAACCACTTATCCAAGGGCAAGAAGACAAAAAATAGGACAAGTGTTTCTTGCAATCACCCATATATCCTTGACAATGTACTCTTCTAGTATGAGATTGTGGAATGGACAAAAGAATCCAATCAAGATTGAATCTTTTTCAAACTTGATTTCTCCAAGGTGTTCGACATGGTATCATGGGACTTCCTCTTTTAAGTGATGAAGAAATTAGGTATACTAGATTCTTTCTCAATTTTGGGTAGTATATTACCTCAAGATGCCTCTATGTCTATTGTGATCAGTGGTCAGGTCTTGAACCAATTCTCCATCCAACGAGGAGTCAAGCAAGGATGCACCCTTACACCCTACCTCTTTTTGCTAGTGGGAAGCCTTGAACATGGTAGCAAAGGTGAAGCTTTAATCTAGATTCATCCAAGGCATCCAAATTCCCAACACCATGGGGCAACAACTTATTTCTTAATATGCGGACAACAAGGGATTCTTGATCCCTGGGAGACAAATTTACCTTGAGAATACAATCACCTTACTTAAGTGGTTTGGTATTGCTTCTAGTCTCTTGCTTAATTGGTTTAAGTTTGTGGGCTATTAGATTTTTAAAGCCCTATGCCTAGCATGGTTGGAGCAATTCGACTTTACTTGGACACCTCTAGGATCCTTCTCTAAGCTATTTGGGTTGTTGTTTGGGATCTCTTCAAGTATGCTTGACCTGGACCTCTTCTTGAGTCAAAAGATATTCCGCAAATTGAGCTACTAGACATCTCAAAGACTTTCATTGGTGGGACTAGTTTTAGTAGTAAATGCAATTATTTTTTCTACCCTTTTCTATTTTATAGCAATCTGGAGTGGTTCAATCTAAGCATTGCGATCCATTTGTGGTATGTTGAGGAATTTATTATGGTCAAGTATGAAACATAACTCACATACACACATCTATTGGGACGATTGTTGCCTTTCTAAACTTGCCAGTGGCTTAAAACTCCTAGATCCTAAGATCTCTCTTAGAGCCTTATTAAAAAAGTGGGGTTTATATGTAATAGAACTTGGTATATTGGGATTTAAGATTCTTCTACGATAGAGGATCCACATTATCAGTGTTTTTTACTAATGTGGCAAAAAATACCTTTAGAGTTGGATTGATGGGGAGTGTATGAGACCTCTACCTAGTCTGCCTTCCAAGCAATGGACTCCCTAAGGTATTTGTTACAAATTACTATTTTTAGACTCTATCCTAGCTACACCAATTACACATGCATTGACACTACAAATTGACAATACAAATGAACTACTCCCATTGACAATACAATTTTAACAATACAAATGGAAAAAACAAGCATACATTTGCGAGCTCATTAATAACTCATACATATTAAACGCACATAATCAAGAAAACTCAAAAATTTATCAAAATGCAATGAAAATTGAAAAACAAGTACAAGTTAAGAGATTTGAAGAACCTCGAAATCCATTGAGACCAACTACCACTAAAATGGCCACTTCGTCTTTATTTTTTTTCGGAATTCAACAAGCCTATGCTTTTTGGAAACTTGGCCTCACTATCCACCATCCCTCCAAATTTTACTTGTAGATTATTAAATTTGGGTACTCCTCTGTAACAAAAAAATTCCAAAAGTATGACAAATTAAAGAAACTAGATTTTAAATAAAAAATGAATTTCTAAATATTCTGAAAAATAAGGGACATAATTACAATTAAGACATACACAAACACAAAAATATTCAAGTTCCTTAGAATCATGCTTCAAAAGTTAAAGTGGAAGAGAAAACTAGTTTGGCAAAATGCTACAAAAAACAATCATTTTTTCTTGCAATCATCCATATTCACCTACATCAAATTGGAGTTCTACTATACACAAGAAATCACTTGATCACACAAACAAAGATTTCCACTAGTGCATGTTAGATCTCCCTTAATTTCTCTGTGAATTGTGAATGCCAGAGTCTTCATTCATACTAAGCAACTAATTGAAACATTATAGTAATCAAGAGGTGCTTTGGCATAGAAGAGAATTGGAAAGGATTGGAAATTAAAGAGACTCCTATCTAAAGTCCTCTTCAAAATTAGTCCAAGGGTAAAGCCAACAAGAACAAGTAAACAATTTTCAATCTTTTTCTAAAATGTAACTACTCCACCTAAACATTTCTATTCACCAACATTAGGACTATGGATGAATCCCCTTCATTTTAGAATACTTTAAGTTAACCCTTAAATGACCAAGATGCCCACTTTTGACTACATGTTTTTTGAGCTAGTTTGAATAAGTCATTTGTGAATTCTTTTTTATTCCCCTTGGTTTATTTTTTGACCAACATGTCTATTGCTCTTTACTAATTCTATAAACATGACATATGGCTTCATTGTAATTATATCACTCACAATATGTCTTCATCTAATTTCAAGAAAAAATTCAAAGCTAAAATTATCTAGAATTACTTTCAAGTCTTGAATTAGCTATGGCAAAATAAGAGGGTATTCTAGTGCAAATTTTGATGGAAATATTCAATATTTGGTGCAAAAGTAGTATGTACAATTCAAACATTTGGTATACCTTTATTTTATGATGGGAATTAGTGTACCATAGTAAGAAATATTGCACTACTACAAGCTTGTGTTTCTCCCAACTACCATTCAACTCTCAAATGTGGACCTAGATCTACTCTCTAGATATCACTAGTTTTAAGAATCATATCAATGAACCTTCAAGCAAATTTCATTTATTAGTGAACTAATTCCAAAACAAATTCATTGAAAAGAGGAAAGATTTTCTAGGAAACTTAAAGACCCACTAAAGCCTCAATAAGCTTAAAATTGGCATGCCAAATTCCCTCCAAGACTTGACATCAATTGAAAGTCATCTTACTCATCTTAACAAATGACATCAATAAAACAACCTCTAATTATACAATCTTCAACATCTTTCAATCCATACCTTACATCATTAACAAAAATGACAAACTTTCCAACTTAAAAGGCATAAAATCTTGAAGTCCTTAAGAACTCCAAATGCTTCGAATCTTCAAATCCCAGCAACAACAAACCATTAGAACAATTTTGGGGGCTCTAGAAGGCCCTTTGCGGACAATTTGTATGCACATGGAGGTCTAGAATGGTGAAGGATCCATATAACTAGCATTGGTGCCACATAGCAATGCCTAGTTAGATTTTTCAAAGTTAGTCCAATCACAATGCCTGATTTTATGCTATTTATGAAGAAAATTTCACTTGCTATGTAGTAAAACACCTTGATGCATGTACATGATTGCAATCTTCATACCAAAAGAAGGATTACATTATAAGGAGTTTAATTGAGGATTCATTATTATATGAAAATAATTTGTACCAAGGCCATACAAATGGTAAGAGGCAATGTTGGAAGTAGTGCCACATTTGATGAAAGGGAACATATGACTAGAACATGAATTAACAATTCAACTATGAAGGATTGGGATTAGTGCATCCCAATCATTCCAGCAATACAAATATTGGACTCTTGCTATATACATCACCAACTCTTGGTTCTGTCAATGGTAAACTTGATGGTCCTGTCTGGGTTTGCAATAGGCTAGTAGTACAAATGCTTGCCCTAAAGGCTTGAAATTCTAGTGTAACATCATCATGCCCATATACAAGCTTCAAAGGCCTTATAGAGACCACAAGAATGCTTGAATGAAAATATAATGCTAATAGCAAGCGAAATCTACTTCAACTCTTTGGATTCTTTCAAATTCACTACAAAAAATATTGCCCATGAATAAAACCATTAAGGTCCATTCAACTACTTTGAGTGATTACTAAACGAAAATTCTACAAAACACCAACCATTGATACCATGACCATCAAATAATCAGTCCAAATTAAATTGCAAAATTGATAGTCTCTAAAACCATGAGAACATCAAGAGCTGCAAGTATCACCTTCAGCTTCATTCAACCTTCAATCTAGAGTACTCCAAATATAACAAACTCTAGACTCCAACATTTCAAGTTGCATCTCTTAAACTTGTTGACATCCTTTTAAATCCAATGTAGTCAGTAATGTCAATGATGCTAGCTCCGAATTCGCAATCTTCAATTGCTTGCAATCAGTCAACAAAAGCTCCTCTAGCAACACCAATTCCTTTAATCCATGCGGAAGGGCTTCCAACACCTCACATCCTCGAAAGTCTAGACCCTTCAAGGCCTTGAGATTCTCAAATGATGCATGTCCCACCTTCAACTTCTTGCAACCTTCAAAGCCAAGCCATTCCAAACATGACATGTAAGCAATGGCTAGTGGAATCTCCTCCAATTGTCCACATCCCTTGAAATCCAATGTAGTGAGTGATGTCAATGATGCAAGCTCCAAATCAACAATCTTCAATTGCTTGCATTCAGTCAAAAATAGCTTCTCTAGTGATGCCAAATACCTCATTCCATGCGGAAGCGCCTCCAATGCCTCACATCCTTGAAAGCCTAGAGTCTTCAAGGCCTTCAGATTCTCAAGTGATGCATGTCCCACCTTCAACTTCTTGCAACCTCTAAAGCCAAGCCATTGCAAACATGACATGTAAGCAATGGCTAGTGGAATCTCCTCCAATCGTTCACATCCCTTGAAATCCAATGAAGTGAGTGATGTCAATGATGCAAGCTCCAAATCAACAATCTTCAATTGCTTGCAATCATTCAACCAAAGCTTCTCTAGTGATGCCAAATACCTCATTCCATGCGGAAGGGCCTCCAATGCCTCACATCCTTCAAAGACTAGAATGTTCAAAGCCTTCAGATTCTCAAGTGATGCATGTCCCACCTTCAACTTCTTGCAACCTTCAAAGCCAAGTTCTTGCAAACATGACATGTTGGCAATGGCTAGTGGAATCTCCTCCAATCGTTCACATCCCTTGAAATCCAATGAAGTGAGTGATGTCAATGATGCAAGCTCCGAATCAACAATCTTCAATTGCTTGCAATCATTCAACCAAAGCTTCTCTAGTGATGCCAAATACCTCATTCCATGCGGAAGGGCCTCCAATGCCTCACATCCTTCAAAGACTAGAATGTTCAAGGCCTTGAGATTCTCAAGTGATGCATGTCCCACCTTCAACTTTCTGCAACCTTCAAAGCTAAGTTGTTGCAAACATGGCATGTTGGCAATGGCTAGTAGAATCTCCTCCAATTGTTCACATCCCTTGAAATCCAATTTTGACAATGATGTCAATGATACAAGGTCCGAATCAACAATCTTCAATTGCTTGCATTCAGTCAAAAATAGCCCCTCTAGTGATGCCAAATACCTCATTCCATGCGGAAGGGCCTCCAATGCCTCACATCCTTCAAAGACTAGAGTCTTCAAGGCCTTGAGATTCTCAAGTGATGCATGTCCCACCTTCAACTTCTTGCAACCTTCAAAGCCAAGCCATTGCAAACATGACATGTTGGCAATGGCTAGTGGAATCTCCTCCAATTCTTTACATCCTTTGAAATCCAATGTAGTGAGTGATGTCAATGATGCAAGCTCCGAATCAACAATCTTCAATTGCTTGCAATCATTCAACCAAAGCTTCTCTAGTGATGCCAAATACCTCATTCCATGTGGAAGGGCCTCCAATGCCTCACATCCTTGAAAGCCTAGAGTCTTCAAGGCCTTCAGATTCTCAAGTGATGCATGTCCCACCTTCAACTTCTTGCAACCTTCAAAGCCAAGCCATTGCAAACATGGCATGTTGGCAATGGCTAGTGGAATCTCCTCCAATTGTTCACATCCCTTGAAATCCAATGAAGTGAGTGATGTCAATGATGCAAGGTCCGAATCAACAATCTTCAATTGCTTGCAATTAGTCAATAATAGCCCCTCTAGTGATGCCAAATACCTCATTCCATGCGGAAGGGCCTCCAATGCCTCACATCCTTCAAAGACTAGAGTCTTCAAGGCCTTGAGATTCTCAAGTGATGCATGTCCCACCTTCAACTTCTTGCAACCTTCAAAGCCAAGCCATTGCAAACATGGCATGTTGGCAATGGCTAGTGGAATCTCCTCCAATTGTTCACATCCCTTGAAATACAATGTAGTGAGTGATGTCAATGATGCAAGGTCCGAATCAACAATCTTCAATTGCTTGCAATCATTCAACCAAAGCTTCTCTAGTGATGCCAAATACCTCATTCCATGTGGAAGGGCCTCCAATGCCTCACATCCTTGAAAGTGTAGATTCTTCAAAGCCTTGAGATTCTCAAGTGATGCATGTCCCACCTTCAACTTCTTGCAACCTTCAAAGCCAAGTTGTTGCAAACATGACATGTTGGCAATGGCTAGTGGAATCTCCTCCAATTGTTCACATCCCTTGAAATCCAATTTTGACAATGATGTCAATGATACAAGGTCCGAATCAACAATCTTCAATTGCTTGCATTCAGTCAAAAATAGCCCCTCTAGTGATGCCAAATACCTCATTCCATCCGGAAGGGCTTCCAACACCTGGCATCCTTGAAAGCCTAGAGTCTTCAAGGCCTTGAGATTCTCAAGTGATGCATGTCCCACCTTCAACTTCTTGCAACCTTCAAAGCCAAGCCATTGCAAACATGACATGTTGGCAATGGCTAGTGGAATCTCCTCCAATTCTTTACATCCTTTGAAATCCAATGTAGTGAGTGATGTCAATGATGCAAGGTCCGAATCAACAATCTTCAATTGCTTGCATTCAGTCAATAATAGCTTCTCTAGTGATGCCAAATACCTCATTCCATGCGGAAGCGCCTCCAATGCCTCACATCCTTGAAAGCCTAGAGTCTTCAAGGCCTTCAGATTCTCAAGTGATGCATGTCCCACCTTCAACTTTTTGCATCCTTCAAAGCCAAGCCATTCCAAACATGGCATGTTGGCAATGGCTAGTGGAATCTCCTCCAATTGTTCACATCCCTTGAAATTCAATTTAATGAGTGATGTCAAAGATTGAAGTTTTAAATCTACAAAACTCAATCGCTTGCAATCAGTGAAATAGAGCTTTTCTAGAGATGGTAGTTCGTGCAATCCATGAATTATATTTCTCAATGCCTCACATCCTTCAAAGCTTAGCATCTTAAGAGCCTTGAGATTCTCAAATGTTGCATCAACTTGGGTCAGTTTTTTGCATCTTTGGATGACCAATGATTTCAGTGATGGCATGTTTTGAAATCCATGTGATATGTTTGTAAGGTTGTCACAATCTCTTAAGCGTAATGTCTTCAAGGGCATGTGTTCAATTGACATGTTTGGAAAAGTCTTCATGAAGGGAAAGTTATGTAGTTCTAATACGGTAAGTTGTCGAAGCTCTTGGAGCAACAAGAGGTCTATGAGTTGAATGGTGCACTTCGAAGAGAGATTTCCATGATCAATATCATCTACTTTACACATAATCCGTAGGAATTTAAGTCGATGAGTTTTCTTGATCAATTTTGCAACATTGCTCAAGTCATTGAGTGCTTCAATATTGAGAAGCAACAACTCAGGGAGTTCAACCTTCACAATTGTAGTTAAATCTATTTCTTTATTCACGCTTGTAATGCACATGCCTCGAGCATTTTGAATCTCCTGAATCACAAAGTTTCATTGTTAGAAGGTTACAAGTTAATCGGCATTAACGAAATTGATCATCATAGGAACGAAAATTCTCTCAATGAACATACATTGGAAGAGTTAGAGTTGAACCAAAACTTCTGCAAATATAATAAATGAATCATTCAAAATCATTTCTTAATTGAATATAATGTACCTCTATTGTTGATGTTTCTAATGATATGAAAGTTTGCTTGTATTTTCTTGTGCCTCCAAATCTTCTTCTTGAGATTCTCCGTCCCATATCACGTAGTGAATCATGCATGCTTATAAATCCGTTACCATCTATTTTGATAAGTAAATGGTCCCTCAAGCTTGCAATTACTATCTTGGTGTTTTCATCCAAATAGTCAACTATTGTATCTTCTTGAATGTCTTCAAGCCATACATCTTTACAAAAGAAACATGATATGTCCAAAAACACTTCTTGCTCTTCATCTCTAAGCATATCAAAACTAATCTCCAATCTTCTCCCCACATCCTCAGGGGTATCATATTCTCCTCTCTTCAGTCTTTGTAAAGCTCGCTCCCATACACGAAGGCGCTTTTGTCCATGTAAACAAGAGCCCATAACTTCTAAGCTTAATGGATGGCCACCGCAAGCCTTTACAATCTCCTTGCTGAGTTGACTCATATGTGGTATCATTGCATTGTCATTCTTGAAAGCATGTTTGGAGAATATTTCTATAGATTGGTCATAATTGAGCATTGGAACTTCAAATTTGCTATCTTCCTTGATCATGCTTTTCAAGATCTTCCAATCACGGCTTGTAACAATCAATTTGCTACCTTCAATATTGAACATTTCTGCTACCAAAAACATATCCAATTGATGTTCTTCAATGACATCATCTAAAATGAAGAAGACTTTTTGTTGTTGGAGCACCAACCCCAATATGCGTTTACCCTCAACAAGGTCTTTGACTTCTTGTTTTTGTCCCAATTCTTTCAAGATCCGATTCATTTCCGTCAAATAATCATTTTTTAGATCACACACAATTGTAGTCCACTTTGATGAATCATTGAATAATAATGCCTTGTTGAAGCGATCCTTCAAAGCCTTCACCAATGTTGTTTTCCCAATACCACTCATTCCAACAACACCAACCATAGATTTATTCTGAAGAAACTTTTCTAAGGTCTTAATTTTGAAATCAAGACCATGACATTCCAAAAGTTTTGATGCATGAATAATTCCCTGTGCAAATGAAAATGACCACAATCAACAAAGTGAGAAATTACAACAATGAACAAGTTTAAAAATCTCATTTAAATAAATTCAAAATCAAAACTCAATCATGCTTTTAGAATCATGGGCTTGAATCCATGATTTTGAATACGTTGTTAAGCTTGAAGTACTTTGCAAATTGGTACTTACTTTGATACATTCATCGTTCACTTTTGGAAGATACAATCCCCTTATATAATTCAAGATAAATGTCCATAAATAATACACAATCAATCTCCATACGTATAACCACCATTGTCCAATCGTTCCAATAGGAGATGAAAATAGTGTGAATGGATTGAAATGAGAAAATGTTTGATCTTCTCTCTTCAATGGCTTTCTAATACACTGACTCTTGAAAGCTTTCATTTTTATCTCCATCAAACTTGTGTATATCTTTGCAAACGAAGGTCTTCCATTTGGGTCCATAGACAAACAATCTTCAATTAAGGATCGTAATTCTTGACAAATTGGAATGTCCATCAAGGCCAGTTTTTGCCTTTTGGCAATTTCAAAAGGAGTGGATTTGAAATGTTCAAATTGTTTCTGGATCAATATATCACAACATATTAATCCAAAACTAAACACATCCGTCTTCAAAGGATCCAACTTCACTTTGGACTTGGCTACTTCAGGAGCCATATATCCACGAGTTCCACAAATATAACTTGGTATTACAAGAACATTGTCCTTCACTTCATTCTTGGACATACCAAAATCAATTAATTTGGCACATACATAGCCATCTTGTTGTAACTTTGGATGTGGCATTGCATTCACCACAACATTGGCTGGCTTCAAGTCACGATGTGCAACTTTCATGTCATGAAGGTACAACATTCCGCTCACAATTTGTTGCATTATATCCAACTTGGCATGGAATGTAATCCTCCGAATTGGATCTTCAAATAGCATTTTATGAAGACTCTTGTCACCTTTTTCCATTCCAAATTGAAGGTGATTACTTCCCAAAGAATCCTTGAAAGAGCCACAATAGAATAACTTGACGATATTTGGATGATTCAATTGAGCCATAATCCGCACTTCCTTCTCCAATGTAATAATATCAGATTCATCATAACCATCCAAGTCTATTTTCTTTGTGACATTCTCAATGCCCAACCACTTTGTCAAAAAGACATCCTTAGCAAGACATTTTGGAGAAGGTCCAAAATCTGGTAATGGAACATTCGGAAGGAATTGAATTAGATCACTTCCTCCACCTTCTACCTTCAAGATGCACTCCCTCCAAAGTAGCACGTATTTTGCTAGTTCATAATCATGTGATCCAGGTAGCATGTTAAGCAATTTGTTTTCCAATACTTTGCATAATTTAGCTTGATCTTCTTCAACTTCTACTAGATCACATGGAAGGAAAGTAGTGACACATGATTGAAACGCTATGTCACAAAAGCCCTCCAAGTAGGATGACATTTCCAAAAGCAATTCTCGAAAAGCTTCTTTGTTTTGCATTTGAATTAGAGGTGCTAGAGACAAAGTTTGAGAACAACTTTGCACCAACATCTCAACTTTTGAAGAGATTTTACAAACCTCTTTCAATAAAGGTTGGACAACTCGTGTATCCAATTCAAGTATCCTTTGAAATTGTTGTAAGAAATTTCCCAAATGATGTACCAAATTCTTGCATTGATTAGCATTGAATACTTGATTTGAATTCAATATTTCTTTACAATTTTTCAAAGCTTTGATAACCTCCATTTTCTTGAAAATATCCATGTTGATGTCTTACATCACAAGCTTATCCAAAGCACAGTTCAAAAGTCTCTGCAAATGACAAATGAGATACCATTAGAAAAAACATATCCTTATAGTTACAATAAAACTGCAATTACAATTGAACTATTTTACAAAAAATCATCATTGATCCATCAAATTCAATCAAGTTCATAGGAAAAGTTAATTACTAAACAAACAGATTGCTAATCAACCAACACCGCACATATTTGTACTAGAAAAAATGAAGGAATTTAAGGGGCATTCATTGGTACAAAGAATAAGTAAAATGGAAGCAATTGACATAATATGTATCCATGATACACATTTTCAATTATCTACAAGTGAAGTTTCTTTGCTAATAAGCAACAAACAATTGTACAAACCACAAAGAGTGAAAGAGTTGTCATTCAAGAATACTTTCCATCAAATGCCAAAAAGTTCAAAACATCATGACTACTCTCATTGAAAAAGTATGAAGTATCATTTTCTACAACCAAAGATCACCTTTCACTTCCACATTCAATTTTCTATCCAACTTTTTTTAACTTTCAATTGAATATCCACCTTTTGCTTTCAAACTTTGAAGCTCTAACAACATCCATTAGTGATTGTTGTCAACAAACTAAAGTAACTTCCAAAAAATGGCATACATCATTTAAAGAAATTCACTTAAAAAATGGCACCCAATTGGAAATCAATAAAAATTCATGTTCAAAGAAAGAAACACAATATCTTTTGCCGAATAACATCAAACTATGTAAACTACAAAGTAGCCCACATTAAACATGTCCACCGAATGACAAAAGGCCACAATTAGCACTCCCTACTAAATAATTAGTATAGAAATCTCAATACAACTTTAACTCATTTATTCAAGACAAAGATAATTCTAGAGCTAATGAAATAAGAAACTTTGATATTCTACAAAAATGACAAAACAAATTGTTTTCAACTTGTCAAAAGTCAAAAGTGATCAAACTTGAAGTTTTAAAAACCCTAAACTTAAATTACAAGTTCAAAATTTAACAAAATTGATTAAATACCTATCTTGTGAATTCATATATGCTCAATAATACTAAGTTAGATGCCAATCTTTCAAGTAGTCACTATGCCAATCAGAAGCCTAGCCACATGAACAAGACAAGTAGTTTGTCTAAGATGAGAAGTTGTATAGACTTGAGCTTGATTTGAGGTTGATAGAAATGGTCAATTGGTCATCCATGGTTGATGCCAAAAGTAATGAATAATATACCAACACACCTACCATTATTACAAGGATCTTATCTTTTTGTCATGATAACTACGAAAGAAATTGAAGGTGTTGAGTTCATTTTTAGCATTGCTATAAGCATTTTGAACTCAATGGCTCATATCTTAATAATAACTTCAATTAGATATTTTGAAAATTTGCACTCATGCTTCAACAAAGAAATCAAATTTAAAAATGAAACATAAGGACAAAAAGACAACAAGAGACATCCATAGAGAGCAAGGGTCAACAATACTTAATATTGTGAAAAAATTTATCTTTTCTATATGTAAAGCAAGAGCCTTTGTCGACACAATCAAAAGTGTAATCCAAGACACTACATGCTTCATTTAGGCTCTATTTTCAAATTCTAGTTCTTAAGAAAAAGAATCACATTTTTTCTATAAATCATAGAGGCTTTAGATTTAGTAGTGGTGATTTGACATTATTTTGATTTTTTGAAGAAAAAAGAAGATAATGCAAATTTATTGTAAAATTAGTTCATAAACTTTGAAGAATTCACCATAGATGTACATTGTAGTGAAGAACATTGCAATGTATAAAAAATCACATGCCTCATTAAGGATGTAGAATAAGGAGTTAGAATTTGCCTTAATACACTTGAAAAAGCACCTTGTGGGATTCATGAGTTAAGCCACTTCTTCTATAATAACCTTGAATAATCATCAACATCTCAATGAAGGAATTCCACCCTCATTAAATGCAAATTAAATCTAGAATATCATTTCAAACTAGTTTCGAATTGGTTTTCAATTTCAAATAATGCCTCAACTCCCAAATAATTACTAAAAATCCTCACCGTATAGTATGTTTAAGCCATTTTAACTTTATGTTGTTAACTTCAATTTTGACCTTAAACAATTTGAGCTTAGCCAATGAATGAATCTAACCATGTCTAGTTCCTAGTTCACTTTGACATTAAAAAAGTAATTTTAAAATTGATTCTTTTATTTCAATATGAAATTTGGGCCTAAAACTCTCAATGGTCAATGTTTTAATTGTATGAAAGACATAGAAATGTGTTTAAACTATAGAATCCTAAAATATAGTTCACACTTATGGTAAATATTAAATATTTCTAAGATTTTAGAAGTAGATTCTATAATCAATATGATTTTTCTTCTTCTCATTTTATGCCCTCAAATAAACCACAACATACAACTTGGGATGTTTTGGATTGAGTTGCAAACTTGCCATTGTATCCATTAATGCCCTCAAACCACCCAACTTTAAAGTATTATCTAGTTCTTATCTACACTTGCTATTCACCAACATTGTGTACAAGGTTTGATATGATAAGATAACCATTGTTCATTATGGAACTCTTTCCACCAAAGACCTAGGAATCCCTCACTTTATTTTAAGAACTTAGATCAACCCAAATATGCAAATTTGGATGTTCTAAATTGAATATAAAATGTGGGACATTATGTCTAGTAATGCTTTTGAGACACCTTACCCTAAAGCATCATCTTGTTCTTATTTACAATTGAGATTCACCATCAATTCTATATTGATCCTACATTAGAAAATAAGATCCATGAGATTTGAAGTGTCAAAAGCACCATCACATATGATCACCCCTACATTGGAAGATAAGATGTTCAAGATGTGATAAGTGTTAGAACTACAGGATCAAAATAACCTCTAAGGTACCTAGACTCCTTTGCAATCCCTCCCCAATCCCAAGCCCTATTTTTGAAACTAACATTTAGACCCATTCATAATTTGTTCATAATACAATTTAAATCTACTCACCATATGAGATACTCATGACCTCACATCCCTTGTATTCCTACATTTCAACAAATAGTTTTGGACAAGTCTAAAGACTCTAATTGTTCATAGTCCAATTAAAGTAAAGTCTATTCACCTTCTTAGATATGAATCCCTTAAAATCCTACATTTCAAAGAATGGTTTTGGACAAGTCTAAAGGCACTCATAAATACATACTACCCTTTCACTTCAAACATTTATAGAAAATTTCAAAAAACATTTCTACTAATTCTTTTACTAACAAGTTTTCCTTCAAAAAGTTAATCAATAGAAATTAATCAAGTAAGGACTCTTGATAACAAAATGGGGACAATTTCTCTAAAGATCGAGAATGGGTTTAGTTACCTAACTCATCATGAAACTTTTCACCAAAGAAACCATATTCCTTCTCCTATTTCTAAGCCTTTAGATATACCAATTGGCAAGATTTTGGTGACAAGACATACAAAGTTCAATGTGCCAAAGCACTAAGGCATTCTAAAGTAACTACACCTAACTATGACATGTTTACAAAACTAAACCATCAAAATTCTTGCCTCATATGTGAGGCCTACGATCATGAGAGTCTCAAGTTGATGTTGGATATGATTATTTTCAACATTTTGAAAAATCATGGTTTATCCATGTGGTATCCAAAACCACATATAAACAAAATGTAGAATTTCCTTTGGACATTCAAAAGGGCCAAACAATAATTCTAAAGCTAAACAATAGAAACCAAGCTCAAATGCTTATTGATTTTGAAATGCTTATTGATCCACAATAGGCTACAGACTAGCAAAACCAATTCCTAGCAAGCATGGAAGTCCTTGAAAATAATGTTCTCTTCTTTGGAATGGCCAATTTCAATCGATATCACATTGAATAGCCATTGCACAAGAAGATGAAAAGGCATGATGTAAGTACTAATCCAATTCAAACTACAACACAATGAGATCATGACTTCTAAGTTCATCATCAAAAAATAAGAAAAACAAAAATACATTGTTTCAAGTTGTCAAGATTCCCAACTCTACTACTACAAATGGTCTCATAATACAAATGCTATATCTTAAATAAAGTCAAGATGTTGCAATCAAGTCAAAAATGAATGTGAATGTAACATGCATATCATTGTAGGCAAAGCCAAAATTGACGAAGTAGACAATTCTACTCTAGGTTACAAACCCTATATTTGGAAATCCAACACATACTTGGACAAAAGCAAAAGAAACTAACAACTTTTGAAAAAACCATGTACACTATGGTTTAAAATCTCTTTCAAGCAAACAAACAACAAATAAGCCTAGAGAACCAATAGTTTTTACTACTTTCAACAAACCATCCAAGAAAAAAATATAGCAATCTTTCTACATAAAAACCAAAATTTCAATCTACACCCATCACAATTAAGTTTACAATTAGAGAATAGCAATACTCCTTAGCTATCAAATCACATTCTTGCTACATTCTCCATTCTATAGAGAAACTTCAAGATAACCTTCTACAACACAAAACCTCACAAGAACATGTAGTTTTGTTTCTAAAAATCAACAACAAACATGACAAGGATGAAAATACCACCAAGAGAACCTAAGTGCCCTCTCCTAAAATATATAGAACTAAAATATCACACTAAATAAAGATCAATATTGCCAACTTTCAATGACTTTTAAACTTCTTGTTTGTTCCACACAACTACTCCTCATGTATATCACAAAACAAGGCATCAATAGCTTGCTTCTAAAATAACAACTCATCAAACATCTCAAAAGAATGGCATAACAAAAAAAGACAAAGATCACCTTGCCTATACTACAAGCGCTTATACAACATTGCTATGTAGTAAACTAGCTTGTGCCCCTATGTCTTCCTCCAAAAATCAATTCCATTAAAAGTCTACAAGAAGTATCCCTCATCATTTGCATCAACAACACAACACACAACATGCACAACAAACGTGGAAACACCCAAGAAAGAAATAGTAGAGCATGAAAAGTCTACACACACTAAGGTAACAATGGACGGAAGCAATCATAATCCCAACTTTTTACATGATTCCTACAACCTAAGCTATAAATTGCAAAATGATGGCTAGCTAGGGAACTAACTTCAATAATACATCCAAAAACATAAAACCCAAATTCTTGTTGTTGTGAGTCCCAAAAAGCGAGTATAAAGCTTCAAGCATAAAGAAACCCAAACACCACCTAAAATGGAGAAGTGAAACCAAATAATATGCAACAATAACATAAAAGAGAACATCATATAAAATGGGTCAAAACCATTCTTGTGGCCACAAGAAACAATGAGTCTAAACATGGGTTCATATGCATTCCAATACTTGATATTTCTTACAACGTTGCTTTAGATTGAAAAAATGGAAGGCATGAACTGACCAGGAAGGGATGCAACATTTGTCAACCAATCGGTGTAGATAAAGTATCAAATGTGAACTGCTTCTTCACATATAAACCTCCATAATTGCCTTGGTCATGTACCCATTGGAAAAGGTGGCGAAGATAGGCATCCAAATAATTATACGCAAACTTCTGAAAACTCAATAGCACTGTCAATAAAACCCTGTGGGAATCAAAAAATCAAAATTAAACATGAGATTGGTGTCGATTAGATAAATGCTTGAGAGCAAAAGGCTTGACAGTCATCAAATATAATACTGTGAATTTCATAAAATTGGTGCAATCCAATGCCAAAATCTGTAAGATACACACATACAAAGTTCAAAAATCTGAGGCACTTAAATTTAAGTTTCAGATTGAGCATCCTCGTGAAAAGAGTGGCTAACCCCAACTTAATGAAATTGAGGTTTTATGCCAAATCTGACTGCTCAATCGCAAGCCTATATATCAATACTTTCTGGCTGATCTAAGGATTTAGATAGAGGAAGGACTTCGATACAAGAAAACGGTTGAGGAGAAAGTTTCACAATAACCCTGTCCAACTACCCAACAAGGGAGTGAACTAGATGCCTCCATCAAACACTGGATTATGGGAGAACAATACTCACAGAACGGGACCAGGCAGACTTCACACAGATTGAGGCACATGCAAGGACAGAAGCTTGACATCAATATGGCAAAGTAGGACTAGAAGGACACACCACATATTGACACAATTGGACAGAAGCTAGCTTGAGATCAATCACTGCCACAAGCGATATACTCACTATTCACAGCCTGTCCTACAAAATTCTTTTCGTTGGTGGGCCCTCTAAGTGTCCGTATCTGCAGAATTGCGAAATTGCAACTAGATGACCCACATTATAAGAGTGCCATATTCTCTCTCACGAAGGTCCTTCACATTCCATAAACCGTGACAAGGGGAAGTCGAGCTGACGCAGTCAGAAACATTCTCCTGCTACACTCTTTTACAAAAACGCATACATAATAAGCCAAGTTCTCCAGACCACATTCAAGTAATTAGAGAGTTTAATAACTACCTACAGAGCAGCTTGTCTGAACGTCCCACAGTCGTAATGTCCTGTCAGTGGAAGCTGATGCGAACTCATTTGGAGAGAAAAAATTCACATAAGACATGGCTTTGGGGTGACCCTTGAATACAAAAAGTGGGTTGCTTGGATTCCGCAAGTCAAGACAATGGATGCTATGATCGGCTGAACCAGTCTGCAGCCAACAGAATATACATCGTGACGTGTGAACATCAGTGGCAGAACACGAGCCGACACACCACAACCAGAGATTCGCAGACATATGGAAATCGATATGGAAGTAGGGAACGGGACCAGCCAAACCATTCACCATAGCTAGCTTCACAAACACAGACAGAAACTTGAAATCAACACGAAAAAAAATGGACTAGACAAACCACTCGCCATAGCTTAAGATACAAAGACAGAAGCTTGAGACTGAAACGGGAAAACAGGACTACCAAAGCTACTCACCACAGCTTGAGATCGATATGGCAGCAGGGCCGGGTAGAAGACGGAGACGAGAGCAACGTCCGAGCATGTCAGAACAAGCGCAGCTCCATCCAAACACGAGGGAAAGCACCAAACCCTAGCGTGTGCTTGGGTTTCACTGTACACGGACTGTTCACCTGCGACACAGCTGCCGATCTATCTCTGATTTCGTCCAGGGTCCTACACGCATAGTATAAGCCTGCATATCAATACTCTCTGGCTGATCTAAGGATTTAGATAGAGGAGAACGATTGAGGCAGTGACCTAGATGCCACGATCAAACACTGGATTTGGCATTATGAGAGAGCAATAGTAGCAGACTTCACCACAGCTTGAGGCACATGCATGGACAGAAGCTTGACATCAATATGGCAAAATAAGACGAGAAGAACGAAACACCACATGTTGCGACACATGGACAGAAGCAAGCTTAAGATCAATATCAATGGCAGAATACAATTAGAAAAACCGATACACCACAACTAGAGATACGCGGACACAAGCTTGAAATCGATATGGAAATATGGAATGGGACCAGCCAAACCACTCACCCTAGCTTAGCATCAGAGACATGCCCAGAAACTTCAGATAAATACGGCAAAACTGGACTACCCAAACCACTCACCATAGCTAGCTTAATGAAATTGAGGTTTCATGCCAAATCTGACTGCTCAATCGCAAGCCTATACATCAATACCTTCTGGTTGATCTAAGGGTTGAGATAGAGGAAGGACTTCGATACAGGAAAACGGTTGAGGTGAAAGTTTCACAGTAACCCTGTCCAACTACCCAACAAGGGAGTGAACTAGATGCCTCCATCAAACACTGGATTATGGGAGAACAATACTCACAGAGCAGGAGCAGGCAGACTTAACCACAGATGGAGGCACATGCACGGACAGAAGCTTGACATCAATATGGCAAATTAGGACCAGGACGCATCACATGTTGAGACACATGGACAGAAGCTAGCATGAGATCAATGACTGCCACAACAGCTAAACAGGCAGAAGCTCGAGATAGATACGGCGAAATACGACTAGCGAAACCACCCACCAGAGCTAGCTTCACAAACATGGACAGAAGCGTGAGATCAACACGGCAAAACAGGACTAGCAAAGCGACTCACCATAGCTTAAGATACATGGACAGGAACTTGAGACTGAAACGGCAAAACAGGACAAGCCAAACCACTCGCCATAGCTCGAGATACATAGCAGAAGCTTGAGACTGAAACGGTAAAACAGGACTAGCAAAGTTACTCACCACAGCTTGAGATCGATGGGCGGGGCAGAAGACAGAGACGAGTAGCATATCAGTAGAAGCGCTGCTTCACCCAAACTGGAAGCAAAAGGCAGCAAACCCTGGAGTCCGGGCTTCTGGGGTTCCACTGTAAGCTTATCTTACACGGGCTGTTCACCGAACGTGGCTGCCAGTCCATCTCTGACTTCGTCTACACTAAATGTAGGGTCCTACATGGACAGTAAACTTAGACTTGTCTCCAAAGACACACGGGCACGCGTTGATTTCAGATTCGGCGCTTTCCAATGGAATGAATGGATTCCAGATTGGCTGGAGATGAGTGGTTATCCCCTCGTGGGAAGATGCCTCCAAAGCTGCCCGACAATGTCACGTACTCACGTTACCAGTTAGATTAACATTTAATTTTTGGTGCGTGGTCCCCGACTCCCCATGCCCTACCCGACGAATAATTCAACGATGCCAGTCGGAGGCCCATGCTACATGAACAGTACACTGTAGTTACACTACAACAGGTTTGTCTGCAATGTGAAGATGCGGGGTTTCGGCCTTTTCGGTTCGGGAGGAATTCCCAGTTTAGTTCAGTGCAGCCGGTGGAATTGGGGGAAAGAACAGGTTCCAATTTGTAAATATCCGGAAAAAGACAGGTGAAAAACCGGCTCAGTGAAATTTCTATTTGGAGTAAATTTAGAGAAAGAACCGGACGCGGTAATTGATAAATGGTTCAAGAGGAGAATTGGATAAAAACAGCAGGTAAAACTCAAAGGATATCCTGAACGCTGCTTGGGTTGGTTCAAGATTGACAACTCAGCAGTGGTCAAGTGGTCCCCCATATTCCACGCCTGAAGTAAAGCAAAGGCACGTACAACTGTTGCCAGTATTTTATCCTTTCTTCATGGTATCAATGTGGCCCCAATACCGATTACAGTAAAAATTCAAGGCATCCATCACAAATCAACCCCCTCATTGTTTTGACATTGTTTCAATGTTAAGAAAACTGTCCAACCGAATAAGTGTTGTTCTAATGTTATTGTGTTATTCTATTAACATTGCTTCAACTAAATTAGTGTTGTTCTAATGTTGTGTTATTCTATTACCATTGTTTCGACTGAATCATTATTGTTCTAATGTTGTTGTGTTATTCTGTTAACATGTTTCAATAAGGTCATGCAATAATAAATACTTTTGATGATTTTGAACTAAGTAATGTTTCAAACTAGATAAAAATGGCATTACAAAAATATTGAAAAAATAATTGGTATCAATGAATATTAAGTTAATGTTGGTGCAATATTGTTGCAATGTACATTGCAGCAATGAGGACTTCAATTTCTCTTTACATCAACATTGATTCAATATCCAAGAGCTAGTAGATGTTGATCATTGTTGCAATGCATATTGTGTCAACATAATTTCAATTTCTACTTCTATCAAACATTTATTCAACTAAAATTTACTCTACACCTTAATTTGGGCAATTACAATCCACCTCCAAATTCATATAAACAAACCAGCACAATATATGATAAATTATCCTCAACTGGAAGCAGCTTCAACCCAGATCTGATACAACAAAATAACGGTTTGGACAAGTAAATGTCTCATTATCATTATCAAAAACTCAAAACTATGGCTAACACAAGTTATTTGACCACCTGTCTTTCGTCGATTAGCAACATAGTACTTGCAGCATACCCCTAATACTCACTTTCTATTAGACGCTGTCAAAATCACGGATTCAAGATATTCAGAGAGAAACTCTTTGACGGCAACTGCTTTCTAAAGCTACAGAAATGATTGCATCGCCTAAACGGGTGCTCACTACTCACACTCTGAAACTTCCTCCATACTCGCGGTTATGCAAGATCGGATAAGAGAGGGCGATCTGAAATGGTAGGAGCCGTGACCAAATACCGATCGAGATAGACGGAAGGCAAAATGCTGAGAAAAAAAGGCGTCAACAAACCTCAAATAAGCACGAAATCTACTCAGAAATCTCTCGAACATCCCAAGCTCGCTGACACAGTACGATGCGTACCTTCGAACCCCAGCACGCATACACCTCTTGTCTTACTTGTCGAATGGATCACCTGGCCGCGCGCTATGGCCACAAAAACCCAAACAGAAAGACCGAACAATGAGCCGAGTCGCCTCCATCCACGGCCATGCACTAGCCAAAAACTCTCCATATAGAAGCGAAGCGAAGGTGAACTTTACTAATCTTCAAAAATAGTCCCGAGCCTCGTCGATTAAGTTCGGTTGGATGGACAATTCGATGTTTTGCAATTGTGTGTGGAGCCAGATTGGATCGTAGAATCGTGGTCGGCGCATTTGTCATTTCATTTCATTGTGACGGCCGAGGCGGCTATGGATGGTTCTGTTCCCGGGTATCAGCCAAGTACTGGCGGTTCTCAAGAGAGTACAGGTATCATCAATGTTCCACTTCGCTCTTGAATCCTTGGATACCATTGTGTCCTTAGCTTCAATAATGGCGCAAAGCATTACAGATTTGCATTTGATTATTGACTTCAGTTGGCAATGTCCATAGCTTCAATTGGCGCATGCTGGAGCCAGACTCTTGGAATAGCGCCTTCTCCGCCGTCTTCCACATCACAGACAGGTTCAGCAATGAGCTATCCTGGATCCTTACAGTTCAGTTGCAGCGTCGCGTGAGTTTTCTCGAATGCTTGTGCTTGTACTGAAGCTTGAAGTAGTAGCTTCCTCACCGGTATTACCGTTTGCACTACAGGCAATAAGCTTTCCGCCATCTTGACTAGTTTAGTTGTACCGTCGTGTTTGAGTGATCTAGAATGCTTGTGCTGTTGCACTCTCTAGGATTGCAGGCAGGTACTGGGAAGCAGTTTGTAGTTGCTGACGATGAAGATAATGCAAATGTTTGGAAGTTTAGTATGTGGAAACTGAGTTCCCTGGTCTCTTTTAAAGATATATATATTAAATGGAGTATAATATGTTCAGTGTTCAAACATGAATCGCAATCGCAGTGGAGTAACAGTAAAGGTTGTCATGTGATCATTTCTAATCTCTTTGCAATTTATAGAGGTTGAAGCGCTGATCTGAACACTTCCTGAATCTCTTTGGTCTTACGTATGTTTCATGTCATTGTTCTCGTCGCAGGCTCCTTGAGGCAACTCAAGAGGAGGTAGGACATAGGAACTTTAGCATACTTGTTTGCTAATATTACAGTTCAAGTTAACTAGTAGAGACTTCACTTGCCACCGACAATGCTCTACTCTGCTGTTGCTGTGAGCTAGTTTTACTGTTGGAATCCCGATTCTAGAGAAAATATATTTGTTAGAAGAATGTTCAGGTTTTGGAGCTTAGTATGTTCCCCACTCCACAATATTCTCGTTTATGTTCTCGTCATAGTCCTTTCATTTGATGCTCTTCCGGGAGGATAATCAGAATGTGTCGATGACAGTTTAACGGAGGGAAATCCGAGGAAACATTGTGCGTTTTTATTGAGCACCTATCTTTTGTCATTTTCCTTCGACATTGTACCTTTGGAATTCGTCCGTGTGTTTTTCTCGTTCCTTCCATGTGATGGATTTCATATCTGTGCTATACCTGAAACCTGTACTTGCTGACAGGCAATCAGCCTCGGCAATTGGAGCCTTTGATCAGAAAGATTTGGACGATGAAGAACGTGACAAGGTCTCTAGAAGCGGTGTAGAAGGCCATGTTTATGAGGAAGCAGCCAACGCAACAGATTCTGTCAGCCTGGATAGCGATGTAGTCAGATGTTAATGTGGCAATTGAATATACGCAATCCCAAAATTCGTGGGGGATGGACTCGAGGTATCTTCAGGAACTCGTTCTCATATTGTTTCTTGTTTAGCATGTATTTCTTTTGATTGATTAGGGTTTTGGTGCAATGTGATTTGCTTTGGATTGAATGCCTGTTTGGGTATTTTTTGCTTCAGAGGTGAATGGATATTAAAGATATAACAATCTCGAAGTGCCCAGCATTTTAAACTCAATGTCTCCCGGGTGTTCCCAGGTGTCGTATCGTAAGAATCGGTATAATTGTTGTGTCCCAAAGTGTTTTAGGGCATGTATGATGCGTCCCTGACGTTCAAGTAGAAGCTAATCAAGGAAGAGTTCATCACGAAAGAGCCTTGCCATTGGATTGACAAAGTGTTCAATTGCAAGTGAATATGCTTTAGATTCTTCATCTTGTTGAGTTGATATTACTGATAATGCGACGCAAATGGTGTTAACTGAATGTCAGTGTGATGTTGGCCTCCTTGGCTTCGATTGGATATTACAGTGGCAATTCCTTAGTTAGCTTTAAGTGAATATTATCTAATATTGACCGATTGTTTTATTAGGTTAAAATATAGTCATCATTTGTAACTTTGTGAATCTAGTTTGCGTGTGTTAAGCTCAGGAGCTAGGTTTGAAGAAGTGGAGTCATGGGATTCTTTAATTTTCCCACAAACTTTTGTCACTCTCTGATCATTTTTTCTGGGGAATTCCTTCAGGACTTAAAGGTTATCGAAGCATTAGCAGATGCTGTCGAGGGAGGAACACGAGATCAGAAAGTTGATGATCAAGTAAAAAATACTTCATTGCACCTTATCTGGGTTTCTTGTGCGCGAAACCTTTCATTACGACCCGAACTAGAACCATCGTTGCACTCTACTTTATGTCCATTTCTGCAAACATATGCTAATTGGTAGTGACCGCAGAGCTGATTCTGATGCTTGGCTTGATTCTTGTTCAGGTCCATGAACTAGCGACTCAGTTCCAGAGGGCAGAGCAAATTCTAAACTCTTTTGACTTGTGTCTGCGCTTTCGGACGTAGAGCTCTCCAATTAGTGTCTTCTTTTTGAGTGATTCATGCCGTTTGTCTGAGAAAAATGTGTATTTGGCCTCAGACATCAGTTCTAGGAGATATGCAATGAGCTTCACAACGAATGTCACCAATGATTGCAAGATATCCTGAAGTTTTGTGACCATATTGTCCAGTCGTTATTTATTAGAATTTGGATCACCAGGACATTTAATGTACACGGTATTTCCGTTACGTCTCTGGCTATCAATTTGTGATATCCTGAATAATTGGTGAACCCACTACCAAGATAATCAGTCAGGGTCGCACCAAAGAGAGAACTTCTGAGGTTTCTTTTGAAATCAGCACCTTCATTATCACACCATCACATTTGTGGTAGACTAATGGAGGTTTCAAAACCGGTCTTGCTAGACGGCGCAACACAGAGGAGGATCACAGAAATAAGTTGGAGCAACGCAGGTTTGTTTCGGTTTTTGTTGAAATGAACGCTGTAGCGGCGTAATACAGTTCGAGTTTTATTGCAGCTTGTCATGTTCTCCCTATAGATTCTTATGCAAACTATTCAATGTTTTAGGGTTGCGCTTGTGAAGTACAGAAGTATGGTTGAGAGCATATATCCAGCAGATACCTAGGTTGACATGTTTTAGGACGGTCAAGGTAATCAAAGGTATCAAGTCTCAATTATTCATGACACATGTGAACAATGATACCCTGAAACCATAGAACTCACATATCTTAGTCAGATTGTGAGCTAGGTAGTTTTGGGTAACAACACTACAAGTTCATCAGTTCACACTTCATTGATTTTCATTGAATTCAGTAAGCCCCTTCACAATCCTGTGGTGGATTGTATTATCGTGTCATGGTATGCTTAATGTTGGAGTCTCTAGTTTGATGATGTGTGATGTAACTTCTAGAGTCGATGGACACAAGCCGATGTGGATTGCCAATCTCCAATTGAAGGGTTCTCTGAATACGGAGCAAGTGTTGCCTTGGTTGCTTGCTTGGACTTAGTTTGTGCTGGATGTGTGGAAGTGGGTGCATGAAGTGGGAACTGCTAAACTACTGAACTGTTGAACAGTAAGTGTTTGACAGTAGTGGCCAATCATTTCATTTCCAGAGCAAAGTGCTTGCAACCAGGCCCAAAAAATAGGAAATTTAAGGAAGGCAAGTGTAATTTTTTGCAATTTCCTATTTTTTGATGATATCAGCAATAATCATTGATCTTTAAAAAGAAAATTTTGGTCTATTATATGCAATCATCATGAACTCCAGTTATTTTGACAAAAAAGTTGAATCTAAAAATGCATTATATGGCTATAAAACATAAATTGAACACATTGTCCTTTCCAACAAATATTTCAAATGCAAGGGCAATAAGATATAACAATGGTCCATGTTGCAACCTATACTCTCTCTAGGAAGGCTAATGCAATCCCATGCTTTCAATTCCAAAAAAGAATTCAAATATTGTGAGAATTAACATCATTTGCATGTTTATCAAATTGTTGATATTTTGAATTCTATAAATGTAAATTTCCTTCAATTTTTGTGTAAAAAAATTTGAAATGATGTATACCAAGATGCCAATGTACAAAGATTATTTTTAGAGTTCTAAGAAAAAATTGACAAAAGATAAGGTAATTCCAAAAATAGTGAACAAAACCGAGTTTTAGACATGGCTAACTTTGAAATTAATTTTCTTTCAAATCACAACTAATTTTTTCTTCAAACCTCCATGGTAATATGTAGTATATCACGCACCACAAGTTTTGTGTATACATTTTTAGATTTTGTCCAGTGATACTTATGTTATGGATGTTTGAATGAAAATGTTTCAAATTTGTACTCAGTTTTGTTTGTAAGTGTATATTAGTCAATGAAAATGAAATGTCTTTCAAGAGTTAACCCTCGAAGGTCGCCATGGACATTTTTTGTTCTTTGGAAGGTTAACCAAGTATTGTGCACATTGAAGAATGAATGATTTTCATTAGTTTTTTTGTGTGCAACTTTATTGATGTTGTAGCCACATTATTGAATTAATTAACCCCTCAACACATTAATCTTCTTTTGAATTTTTATGTATTTTTTCTTGCATCTTTATATTTATATTTTATTTACCTCAATTTCACCAAATTCATTATACCAAAAGTGTGGTTTGTAAAAGTCAAGCATTGATTTGAATGAAGAGAAAGCTATGTGGTCAAAAAAGCCCTTGTAACCTCTTTCCTCATTGTCCAAATTTTGGACATTGGGCACTAATTAATAAATAAAGGGGGTTAAATAATTCAAGACATTTAGTTGTCTTTTGATTTTGTATTGGGATAGTTTATCTTTCAAACAATGTCTAGTATATTTCAATATTTTGAACTTTTCCCCCTCAAAACTTGATTTTGACATTCAAAATGATTTCTTTTGCTTTCGAGTAAAACTAACAAAATAAATAATTTGAGTGAAGTTTCTACTCTACTTGAAAATTTTGAAAAATTCCTTAAAATAAACATTTTAGGGAAGCTTGAAGTTGAGGATCTATAACCACATTTCTAAACATGGAGTAATAAAGAGACCTTCTTCATGCTTAATTTTCTACATTGTGATGTACTTCTACTATGAAAATTTTAGATTTTTTGAACGTGATTTGTATGTGATATAAAAAAATTCATTTTTTCTTCATCAATTTCTAGTAATTTGAAATTCATTCAAAAAATTTGAAAATTTTATGACAAATATTAGACATCAGTGGGTTTTTTTGGGCAATTTGTCATTAATTTTTACCAAAATAATAGGTCTCGCACTAGGCCCATAGAACATAAATAGTAAATTCTTAGATGAAATCGCCAAAAAACTTCAAATTAAAAAAAGACTTCGGAGGAAATCACCACATTTTGGATGAAAACATAATGATGGATATGTGATATGTGCTAATGTAATATTTTCTATCTAATATGTGGATGAATGTTGAAATTTGGAGCACCACTACAACATCTAATATCAACATTGTGGCACTTCACCATAAACAAAACAAAAAAACACTTATATTTGGACATAGGATTTCATCTTTGAAAAATAAAACCAAAAAAATTCACTCTTAACCCCTAAAGGACCATAAGGCCACTACATGGCTTCTACAACTATATTTGTAAAAAGATTCAAAATGTGAACCTCACTAACAATTTGTGAATAACAAAGAGAGCCTTGATGATTTTTTTTGTTGAATCCATTGATAAAGTCTGATCAAGAAATGATTTAGTGAGCAATTTTTAGTGAATTTCTTGAGAATGGAAAAGGCACTTCACATCCTCATATCTTTTTTTCTACACCTAAAATTTTTTTGAAAAAGATTACACATCTAAATCATGATGATTTGTACCTGTGGGAAAAATTCAAAGCTTTTGAACCACTTTTGAGCATTCCGATTTCAACATATGTACAAAGTCCCACCTAATTGGATATCTTTCATCAATCTTGTCAACAATGGCATTTTCTCAAAAATTGTGTGATTTTGTTAATCTTTTTTCCATAGGAAAGTTGCCTACATAAGTCATCTTTCATTTCAACGGTGGCAATCATCAAAATCATTCTACACATTTAAAAAATTGTACTTGTTACAAGAGTTGGTCAAGAAAACAAGAGCTATGCTGAAATAGCCCTAGTCCTTTAGGGGTTGAATAGAGAAAAATGGAAGATACAAAATGAGGGACTTTCAAATTTGACTATGTGGTCATGGGCTCCATCCTTTAGGAGTGAAAGACATGGTCCACCCATGACCAAGGTAGTCACCTGAATACTCAGATTATTAGACCAATAGGAGCATTATTTGTTTATACAATTAATAGTAAAGTTATACTTGCTAATTAGACATCACTATTGTATATCAATGCATAAAATGAGAAAAATAAGATTGAACATTGCAAATATTCAACCACCTAAAGTACTTCGTGTTATTCCAGGAAGTAGAACATTAGATGCCATGGGTCTAGGGTAGAAGTTCCTCAGATTGAACGTTAGAAGATGCATTTTTGCAAGAAGATGTATATTGTAACCTCCTTCCAAGGACATGTAGCAGCACCAGCTTTTAAATTTCAATTGCTTAGGCTCTATCAATTTTAAGGTCAGGTAATTGATTTTGATCAGACAGAGATTGATGGATGACCATTTTGGTCTCATGCTGTTAAGGACGGTCCATTTTGAAACCATATTAGCATGATCTCCAACCAGCATGATTCATATTTTGAGTTTTCTTTGTCTAGCCTACAGTTTTTCAGATATCCTGAGACAGGAAGTTGCACACCAGTGGCCATAGCCAGCTTAAACCTTCACATCGCCTATGGATTGACCAAAATGATATCACCTCTCTCAATTGCATGGTGTTGTGCATGCATGGAGGTTCAAAAGTTGAGCATTCACATCCAAAATATCTCAGTTTCAAATTTATGCACTGTAATGGTATAACTACCACAATGCCTTGAGATTATTCCAACAAGCAATGCCCACAGGTGATGTCACTTATGATAACCTTGAAAATATGAGGAGTTGTTCATGCAAAGCATGCAATGGGCATCCTTCAGGAACAAATAATTTTGGATCCATTGCAGAAAACAGAGATTGATGACAATCCTTGCAGCCCTAGCACACGCACCACAAAACAACTACAGTACGTAGAGAGATATCTAAATATACTTGGTAGACAGGCAGACCAAGGATCTTTATCCAAATATTCTTGAAGATAAGAGAGATCTTGGGTGATTGCACGAAACACTTGTCGATTTTGTTGTGTTTTATAGTATTCGTGTCTTTTTTTCAGGAGTATTTTAAATTTAGAAATTAAAAATTCATTTATTTTTAAAAATATGGACAATGTATACACCTATTAAGATGAAGGTAACCACCAAAGGAAAATCATAGAAAAATTCTCTAAATAGAAGAACTAGAAAAATGCCAAATCTCAAGATAATACATACTTTGATGCTTTAATTAGAAAAAAGTAAGAAAAATAAAAAATAAAAAAATTGACCATTTGTAACATCTACATAGAGATGGGAATTCACCCAAAAAAATCAAAATAATTATTTTCATGTTTCAAAATGCAAGTAAAAAGAGGCTCACTTTGTAAACATCTAAACATAGTAAAATATTTTTAAAAAATTCCAATAAATTTAGATAAGACATATAATAGTCATGAATACCTTGCCAATGAATTTTGAGTCTTTTCGAGCCAAAACACAAAAGTTTTGGCAAAAAAACAGATCAGCATGCAACTAGCATGCATCGTGTGACAAATAATAGTTCAGGTGTTTGGTGCAATCACCCTCTTGAACATTAGTGTAAAAGTCCAAATTAAAGTCTGCCAAATCCAGTCCCACCTCATGAATGGCAACAAATCACAATGGCAATTGAAAAATCTACATCACTCAGAACCTAGATACTACTTCCCTTGCAATTCAGTCACAAAAAGACAAGAAAGAACTAAAGTAATGAAGCCATGAAATCTGTAACTTGGCTGTCCAATTAAGAAAAATCATGAATGATAAACAGCATCTAATTTCTGCTACAAATTTGAGTGTACTTCCAAATTTAGATGGATTGCCAAAGATTGATGAACACTACAAAAATGTACAAAGATAACAAATGCCAGAATCATGCAGTCAACAATTGAGTGATGAAGTAACTACACTAAATAGTGAAAGTAGGTTGCCTTACCAATTAGGTTGCCTTATCCCAAGAAAGTTACTTTCTAAGCCATCCAAGTCACCAAATAATACTACAGACATTTCCATTTGTACACATGGAGGTTCCTAAGTCCCAATTACAACGTTATGTAATTCAAAAGTAGTGCATTCTTGTACAACGATTGTAAATATTTATTTAAGGTAGCTAATCCATTTCCAACCACTTAAGTAATTATGCATATTTGGATAAGAGGTTTTTTGAATGCAAAATTTTTCCCATGTGCAAAAATAGAGTTTAGAAGGATTGCATATTTTTTCAAAAAAATTTATTACAAAAAATGTAATTACTATGAATTTTTTTAGTGGAAGATTCTCTTTGACCTATAATGGTGGTATAGAGCTTTCTATTCGTGACCATAGGCTAATTGCAGAATCGACCAAGGACTGGTTGCAATATTGAGAGCCTTGCAACCAATCAGAATGTGACACAACTACTCTAAGAATTGCACCACAAGTTCACAGAAAGAAAGCAACCTACATATTACAAATGCCCTGTGATCAGAAATGGGTTGGCTACCTTAGTGTCAAATGTTGAGAAATTAGTGAGGGGCAACCTAATTTCACTATTCAGTGTAGGTTTGCCACATTACTCTATCAAATCAATCTTTGACAATATGATGATGATGTGTGGAAACTTCAAATGGAGCATAGTTGACAATGATACTAAAAGAGTAGACACATACTTCCGAGGATTGCTGTATACTTGATGTAGGGCTGTGAGCAGCAATCCAGATATTGGAGGCAATGTAAGGGAAGAACAATACTTTGAAGTAGAATCATTGCTTGTAGAATCTTGTATATACTGGTGACACAGTCATGATCACCAAAATTATTATAAACCATGGAAAAAGACACTTCTAGTAATGTATAGGACAAGTAATGTTCATGACAATCCCACTTGCATGGGGAGTGTACAATCCATTATCTATGTTTGTGAGGTTCGCATTGCAGGATGTTAAATCCTCCAGTTGAACTGGGCCCCACAAGATAATTTTGTGGATTATTCGGGGGGAAAAGTAAAAAATGCCCCCTATTTTGAGCCATGTCTAGGGTATATTCTAGACCCCAACTAGCTAATTTGGGGTCTCTGACTGCAAATATGAATTCGGAATTTTCCAAAAAAATAATGTGCAAAATAAAAATTCCTGCATTTTCCCCAAGGTAAATCTGCCTCTGCAGGGGCCAGTTCAAATGGACAATTGAACATCCTCCATTTGCATCATGCAAACAGAATATGAAGCTTGCAAGTACCAACTCTAGTACCTGCAGATCTTGTCTTTGTTAACCTTTGTCTCATGGCTTTTGAGTAGGTCATGTTAGGACTTTCTTCTGTGCAATTCAACTAACACGTGCAATGTGCTTTGCCAACTCTGGTGATATATTTGGCTCTGTCGTAATTGTGTTTTTCACAGTATGATTATTTGAATTGGTTCATTTTCAAACCGTGAATCTTGGTCTTTAAGAGGTTAATGCATTATTTTTTTCCTCATAGACAAGTGGGGATTTCAAGTTTTCTAAAATTATATGTTGACAAATACTGAAACCCACGGATGAACCCAAATCACTCGATAATACTTTCCATTCATTTTGGTTCAATTTTTTACTCTCAATGGCATACCCGGTACTTGCAAGCTTATGGTTGCAATCAGAGAACCGGAGTGGGTGCTCAACATGGAGACATTGCTGCAATCTAGAATTTCCACAACTGTAATGTTCCGGTAGCTTTGGGGACTTCCCTCTAATCATACAAATGTTTTTCACCTCATGAACTGTGAAGGTGATAGGCAAGTGCATATTCTGGATGGGTGGAAATCCACTGCTTTGTCAGTTGAGACCTCTGATTGGTGGCATGGGGTGCAGGTTGCCCGGCCTTAATTGTTGATATCCTTGGGAGTAAGTAAGTTCTGTGGTGGTGGCCTCATCTGCAGCATGGGTTGAGAGGCACAGGACTGCCATTGAACAAGCTTTTGGCAAGGCCATAGTAGGACTCTTCATTTGATACTGCTCTCAATGGAATTAATGGCTTTGAGGTAACTGGACTAAAGGGCTGTTCCCACCTGGCGTTTGCAAACATAGTGAGCTTAAAGATAAAATTTCATTGTTAAAAGAAAATAAATTTTTTTTCTGGCAGTTCAGGTTCGGAATCTTAATGATAGTTTCTTATGGAGGCACAGTTCGCACATGCTTGGTACTTATCATGAAGGACCTCACATACCACCACGCAGTCAATTACCGATTTTGATCCAATGGCCAAAAATAGTCTAAATTTCAAACTTTGAATGATTTTTAAAATAAATATATCACCATCCCAAATTTATGGATAAGGAATTGTAGTGGGCATCCAATTATTAGAAAAGATTTCACTACAATCCAATGTCAAAACATGTGCTCCTAACAAGGGGTGGAGAGATTGTTCTTATAATGAAATTCATTATCCATCATGAATCTTCAAAGGATATGGGACAACTTGAAGATGAAAGCTTGACCACTCATTGTCAAAACGCAGGAATTGTGTGCAATGTAGAACTTCAAACCTCATGTAGGCATAGTAGATTAACTTTTTTCAAGAAACTTTGAGCTAAGAAAATTTGATAAATCAAAGTAACTTTCATCTCCAAAAATTTATTTGAGATTCTAAGCCTCCAATCAAGAATTTGGGACAAAATTCAAAAAGGGGTTGGGACAAACCCCTAAAGTTTCATTGCATATTAACCCCTCAATGCCCAAGGCCTTTTTTGAGCTTCTTGAAACTTGCTCTAAATTGAACTAAAAGCCAACATTTTGATAATTTCTATCAATTTTTTAAAATTCTAACCATACAAATTCTAACCCAACATGTTAAGTTCCAAATGGTAAAAGAAAAGTTAACAATATTACTTATAAATTGAAAGATTGTAATGTTTGATCATGAGGGTGTTCAAACTATGAAACCAATTTGAAGTCTTTTAATCCTCTTTTCCCACGTCAAATCTAAAAAATTGGTTACTATTGGTTACTAAAAAAAATATGAGGGTTAAAGGGTAGAACATACATAATCCTAATGAATTTACAACCTTTCAAATTTATTTTTTTAATTTTTATGAATTTTTCATGTGATTTTTTTTGTAAGATATAGTGCCTTTGAGAGCCCTTGATACTAGAAAATCAAGATTTGCAATGGATACCCTTGCACAAAATCTTGAATAGAAAATTCATAATGATTGATTTTCATAATTTGATTTTTGATGCTAAAACTAAACTTCCAAGTAATTTCAAAATACAAAATACAAAAAATAGGCACTTGGTTAGTTTTTATTTAACTTCAAAATTTTGTTGACCAGAGAATTCGGTACCTCAAGCATTTTAACGATTAAAGTAGGTATCTCCTTGACCACCACTTCTTGCTACTCTACCTAATTACTATTATTATTAGAAGAGTTAAATTTTCATATTTTCTTCTTGGCAAGTGAAAGGAGCTTCCAACACACCAAAGAATACAACATTTGAATATTGTATGCAAAAGTCATGATGGGTCAAATCTTTTTTTGATAGAGGTTATAGAATTGTTCTTCCACATAGATACATATTGATTTTGAAGATGTACAGTAAATGATGATGGTCTTGGGTTAGTGGTGCATATTGGGTATCTAGGTTATAGTTGCATTCCACGATGAAGAAAAACACACACATTTGGGACACCCCAAATGTGTTGGGTGCCATTAACTTACTATAAGCTTACTCCAAATTGATTTTGCAATATATTTGAACCATTTTTTTCATTTTCATGTTGGGACTACACTACACTAAAAAAATATTTAGTGTCATCCATACCTAGCTATTTACTGAAGGCTGTAATTTTCTACAGAAGATGAATATTTTTACCAAAAATGTAGATATCAATACAATTCAAAGAGAAAAATTCCTATGAACATAGTTGGCAAAAGTATTTGTCAAAAGGAGAAATTTATATCATTTTAAAATCAATTTGTCTTGGTGACAATGAATACAATTATTAGTGTAGTGAAAGGGAGAACACAATTTTTGAAAAAAATTATTCAAATTGAAGCAAGAAGTCCATTGTGGATTGTTTGGTCATTGTACATAGATACAGTTATTTGATTCACATTTTTTTGTATGCACGAGAACGAAAAATTAGGATTAATTTCATACGCATTTCAATCAACTCATTTTTTGAAAAAATTGATACATAATAGGGGGGTCAAAGTAAAAACATATAGCTTCCCATTGTGGGCCGAAGGGAGGGACTATCTTATCTTTGGGGATTCTAATGTGTCTCTTATTTTCCTTACATAGTTCCAATGAAAATCCAAAAGCACCCTTGGTAAAATGAAACAAAGAATGAGCCTTTAGCCATGTGTAGTGTGCTTGTTGAATTCACGAAATGGTGACTATCTAATCCAACTCTAAAACTTTGAGTCCCAATTGTACACTCAATGCAAAAAAAATTACATTAGAATACAACAAAATTGAATTTGATCTAAACATAGAGCTTTGAAGTGAACTCCAATCTCAATAGTGGATCTACTTACTTTAGTCAATCTACAAAGCTAGTTCAAGGGAAAGTTGGGCTACACACATGACATGTGTCAACAATGAAAAGTTGTTTATCTTCAATGTCGTTATTCATGCTACACTATTGTAATAATGAAATATAGTGTTTTTAACAATTATTACAAATGCCAAATGTCAATATGAGCATCAATTATCAACTACATTTCTACTAGAGAAAACATAATTATTAGCAAGATAGGACAACTTGCACTATATTAGTATTTTAAATTAAATTAAATTGTCAATATGAACACTAATCACCAACTAAAAAATGAGAATTATGATGAGTTCACTAATGTGATAAATAACATTGTAGATAATATAATATTGAGTACTAAATATCATTCGCAATGCAATTTTCCTTCACATGGCTCCTTGTCTTTTGTTGAAATAAGAAAGTACATTACAAAAATGCATTTTGAAAGGTCATAAAACCATAACTTTTGGCTTGGGAGTTCACAAATATAAGATGTAGCTAACATGAGGAGATCTTTGGCAAGATATTAGGTCACCTTTGAAACAACTAGTCTAATGTCTTATGTGGCTTGTATTTCAAAAATTCATGCATGAACTCATTGAAATTTAAATTGGGAAAAAGATACAAGCATGAGAATTAAACTTATCTTTCTCAAGTGTCACTAAGCTATGTTTACTTGTAATCGCCATGTATTTGCAATTTAGCCAAAATGAAGTAGAATTTGGATGAAAAGACTAAATAATGTGATTTTCTAATTGTTTTTAGCAATTGGGGAGAAAAGCATGTTGAAGTGGGGGTAGAGAACTTTGACCCCACTAATATAGAGTTTAGTATTCACTTCTAAAGTTCATCCTAATAGAACACCAATAATTAGTAATTGGGTCTCTTTCAAAAACAAAAACAAATAGATTGCTAGTAGAAACATCAGTGACATAGACTTCCGAAACATGTCCTTAAACACCTAAATCTAGTGAAGTTGGTCATGTGAGTCCTCTCATAGGGCTTTAGAGTAGTCTATGTGGCCCATATTTCTACTATTTGATAAAATGCTATCCATAAATCAAGATAACATAGATTGCATATTAATCCCTAAATATTTTTTTATGTTCAAAAATTGAGTTGAGATTTTCAAAAAAAATATTTCAAAAACAACAACTTTGATTTTTCATACTTTAAATATTTGTTTGCGTAGAAGTAGGAACTAGATAGAAATATAAACTAATTGGTTGATGATTCTCAAATGGAATTAAAAGATACTAATCCCAATGGTAGGATTGTTCTAGCAAAAAACAACAACTATGTGGAACATTTTTTGAATTTATTTGAAAATGGAGTTAAACAATGAATCTTATAAGTATTTTTTGGAAGAAGATGTTCTAATTTCCCCCAAATTATGAATCTTTTCATTACTTTTTCATCACTAGTTCAAGTAGAATGAGTTAAATCTTTCCATATGCACTAAAATATTTTCTTTTAGAACCAAAATAAAAATATATATATATTTTGAATTTCTGAATTTTTTTGTGCTCTTCGTGATGAACTCTATTTTGAGCTTAGCGTCGCATAACTTTTGCTCCCATGCACCAATTGAAACAAAAATTATGTCCACATGAAGCTAATGTATTTTTCTATCTTCAAAAAACCTAATTAGAAATTGAGATAATATAACTCTACCCGAACTCTCATTTCTCTCTCAAAGAGACAAGAGGTCCTTCTGGAGTTAAATAATTATTCAACAAAGAATGTTGGATTCACCTTCAAAGTATTGTAATTTCTTCTTTCGGTACCTCCCCTTTGCTTGAAGGTTAAAACTATAAAATATTTTTGCTTTTGTCTTCTTTGGACTCTCTTTTTCTAATAGAATTTTTCTTCTCGTCACTTCCATCTAAAATACAAAATAAATTAATAAGTAAAAATCTTATTGCAAATCACAGTTTACATTAACGTTGAAATGCTAGACAATCCAAAAGTGACTAATGGATGACTTTCGACATCACTATAAAAATGAAGAATGTACCTATTGGTTTATAAATTAGATCATTTTTGATGAAGTACCTTGTTCATAAGTCTCTTCTTTCTAGGATTAAAGATTTCGAAGAAGTGTAGTTTGTGGATGAAATAATGAAAAGTATTTCACTTCTAATTGCACAAAGTCAAAGAAACTGTTTCTTCCAACCCCTCTTTGAATTTTGTCCCTAACTTTTGATTGGAGGATCGGAATCTCAAATGGATTTTTGGAGATGAAATTTAACTTGATTTCCCAACTTTTCTTAGTTCAAAGTTCCTTGGAAAAAATTATTTTACTATGTCTAAACGAGGTCTAAAGTTCTACATTGAACACAATTCCTGCATTTGACTTAATTAGGTTTGAGCGGTTGAGCATCTACTAATCCTAATTTATGTATCCCACGTGAATTGTTTTACTTCCCATCACCCCACTTGTATAAAGAGATTACCTCCGCCTCCACTTTCCTCACCTCGATAGAGCCTTACAAATCTTTAGGAGGTGAGAGCTGGAAAATATTAGACCTCTTGATTTTTCCTACTTGGGTCCTTGCTAATTTTGACCATGGGCTGCCAATGTTCTTATGTAATGGGCTCTTGACCCAGCATATAGATAAGAGTAGTTTTCAGTAGATGGAATCTTCATTTCCAAAAGATTTTAAAGTTGTTAATATGAATCATTGTTGTTGTTGTGGGTCATCGATACGGAGGTGTTAAATGGTCGTAGGAGCGCTCTCAAGTTGATGTCAACTTGGTTGCCAAGTAGGTTCGGCAGATAGTGGAGTACTCAGGTGGGAACACACGATAATTTATAATTGATTTAATGCCATTGTAACACCAAGTGGGAATGTACCTTAATTCTTGTCTGATCTTTATGTTTTATCCACACCAAGAACTCATAGTTTTTTGTAATCTTGATCAGTTTTGTGTATTGTTGTTGTTGTAGTAATTATTAAAGCTATCAAGCTATGAGGATGGTGCTTAGTCTTAAGGAAAATGGTCTAAACTTGGTGAGTCCCATGAATGCATGTCTAGGAAGAGTTAATGAAAGTTGTATATGTGCTTTAACTGCTAAAGCTAAAAATAGAAGATTATAGTGGCTTTTGAAACATTTTTCTTCAATTCAAAAATGTGGGTTATGATCTCTTCATTTTACAAGTACATTATTTTATCTTCCTTAAAAGTTTCCTAAACGATTTAGTCAACTTCTAGGGCCATTTGCGCATTTACAGGTTAAGAGTGCTAAATCACAATTAAGGGAAAATGAACTGTACAACATTGTTATATTGCAAGATATGTTTCAATCGTCAATTGTTTTAAACTTAGTTGTGAGAGGTTTTACAAGAAGTAAAAAATGGAGTCCGATAGTTCACATTTTTAGGTGGTCAAAAGACAAGGATTTATGCTAAGCAACGAGATAGTTGGTTGCTAGTTGTAACTCAGTTCAATTACAAATGGATTGTTTGTGCTAGATTTATGCTGCTATAGTAGTGGTTTTGCATTAAATGCTACTTTTGAGGGCAAATTTGTATCACTGTTTTGGATTGATGCGTTGGCAATGAAGATTCATGGAGATGACGTTCCACTAAAGCATATATCCTATGCTATGTTGCCCTTTTGTAACAAGTGTGCAATCCTCACTTGCTTTAGAGCTTGCAAAAGCCAATGCATCATTGAACCAAATAGATGCAAATTTGATTAACTTTGTGAAAACAAATGTAGGGGAATATCTGAAATCATCACAGACTTGGGACTTGGGAGTGGAATGAAGCGAGACATCGTGCTTTAAGACCTTCCCAAGCTTGCCCAAACCCGTAAGGTACATATTCATAGGTCTTATCGTTCTTGTAATGACTAATTTCTATTGTTGGACCAAAGAGTACCAAATAGGCTTCAAGTGTGGTTGTCATATATGTGGCCTAGTTCTTGGGGGTTACAAACCTAGAAGTTTGTCCTACTTTTGTCTAAACCTTTCTAATAGTATTTATTTTGATAGAGAGTGGAAGTGACCTATTAAGGTAGAGGATGATTTATATATCACTTTATATATGTACCATATGTTGGAGTGTAATTTGAGGGAGATGTATAGAGCTGTGGAGAGATCTTTGGGATACAAGAGCCAAATCTTTGATCATATTGGTATCATTGAGAATTTCCTATGCAGTTTAAAAGTAGGACATTGTAGACCCCCATAACTAACAATAGACAACCCCATTTCATTTAGCTAAGTTATGCTTACTCTACTTGCTAATAAGTCCAAGGAAGGGTATGAATAGATGACTTGTCAATACCTCGGATCAATATAAGAGATTGAATTAAGGTCTTTGATGGTTTTTGTATCCTCTATCTTGTGTCTTTGTGGATTTTGCATCTTACAACAACAAAGTACAAAACTTTAAATTCTATGGCAATGCGATTGATCAAAGTAGGAGGCTCACTCATGACCGTGCTCATGTTTGGGGGCTATAACTCAAAGTGATAGCTTTTTCTTTGTTATTCACATTTTGATGCTCACCTTGTGAATCTGTCAAGTTTGGCTTTGCATTTCATTCTATGGAACTTGTGTCATTAATCTTTCAACTAGCTTCATGTAATCAAGGAGGTACCCCCCAAACCTCCATTTTTTGCTACTGTTCCTAGTTATTGTTATTAGACTAGTTAAATTTTCATATTTTCATATTTTTTCATTATTGGCAAGTGAAACAAGGTTCCAACACACCAAAGAATGTGACATTTGGATACAATATATAAAAGTTTTGAAGGAATAAAGTTTGGTCTAAAATAGTTTCTTCCACATAGATACATAATTGATTGTGGAGATATACACAATGTAAAGATGGTGGTTTGGGGTTAGTAGCGCATTTTGGGATGCCATCATACAAAAATCTACTCCTCTTTTGTTATTCCTATCATTATTATAGCAATTCTCAAGTTCTAAGTTCCATCTAATGGAAATGACTATGTGCATGCAGCTCTTGTAGGAAGCAACCTTATTAGTAAACATACGAGTTATACAATTGTGTTATGATAGAGCGGCTCTTGACCATACCATACAATTGATCCAACATATCCGGGAGGAATCTATTTTACAAATATCTTACTCTAAGGTCAATATTTGATACTCAATTGCTCCACTAGAATGGATGAATTCCAACTTAAATTTGATAGAACTTTTTTCTTGTCTTCAAAAGTTGGTATTTAGTTAAACCATCAATGAACAAGATTGTTTGGAAACCTAGACATGGATGAGAAGAAGCTCTTGCTCCACGTTGATTTACAAATAATAACTCAATGGAAGTATCAAACTTCATTTATATAAGAATTAGCAGTATTATATTAGCATCACCCCTTTTGTACTATAGACTTCTTCATGTTGATTTGATCCAACATTGATCCCAAGGTTGTCACTATCACATTTGGATGGATGGCCAATGGCTGAAATGTTAGGATTCAATCCCGCATCCATCTGGATCCCCAATTTTTTTTTTTTGGACAATTCGTCTATAGTGCAGAAATTTAGCTTAGAATTTTTTTTCTTATTCCTAGGACATGTGGAGACTAATAAGAATTAAATTTGAAATTAAATTAAAAATATATAAAAATTAGCTTAGAAAATTTATAAGGGGCTATAAATTTACCTTGGAGGTAGGGATTAAAATTTTAATAAACAATTACTACTACTACTACTACATATTTTTTAAAATAGTAAAATTGAGAAGACACATAACCCTTGGGAAGGGTTGCTGATCAGAGATTCGAGTGCTGGAAAAGAGTGGCTTCCGTCTGTGACTTGTACTTGGGAAGTTATACCAGTACCATTGGAGAGGAATTTAAAATCCACACTGTGAAGCGAGGGCTTGAAAACTCAGCAGGAATCCTAAATACCAGATTTCTTTTCTCTTCTTTTTTAAGTTGTGGTTGCATAATTGACATAATGTGTGTTTTGTAGGCCAATGTCAGATTCAATTAAGTCATTCAAAGTTTGTTTTAGGCAATTTGCATTTAAGAAAAAAATTTAATGTAGGTTAAGAGGCTGAGGAACCGCTCATCCAAGGGCTGGTCCATCTTTTTCATGTATTTCCTTAGGTGGGAATATTTTTAGCCCATTTTTCAGTCAAAGAGAAATAGATGAGGAATCTAACACAAGTGGTTTCATATTTTATTTGAAGCATTATTGAATTAGTTATGCATTTTCAAACAAGATGTGTCATAGATACCTATATATGACCCTAGGTCTTCCATAAGCTATTCATTTGTAATTTTTGAGAAAGTTGGAGAAAGCAAAGAAGATGATTGGCTCTTGCAATTAATAATGTTTTTTTTTCTTGATCCATTCAATGGTTAGTGAGGTCAATTTAGGAACCATCTCATGTCCATTTCACATCTATTTATAGGGGTTCTTAATGCCCAAACTATTTTCTAGCCTTCTCCTATAATTTGCAGTCTTTGTGAATGTCATAAACTTTCTTAATAAGGTAGATACACCCAAAAGCACCAAAAGTTGGTACTATGCATTGTTACTATTATTGGGCTGATCAGATATTTATATTTCCTTGTTGGCAAGAGAAAGGAGGTTCCAATGCACCAAAGAACACCTCATTTGGATATTATATGCAAAAGTTATTCACAGTCAAAGTCTGTTTCTAAAAGCGCTCTATGCAAATAGGTACATAACTGAATTTAGGAATTTTCACCTGCTGTGGATGGCACTTTTAAACATAAGGCGATTTTGGGAGTACCCACTGTAAAAGATTCAACTGATGTCTTGCATGCTTGCTGTAGCATTATATTGATCTTATGTAGATTTCATCTTATGTAGAGAATTGCTTAATTTGACTTCTGATGTTTCCTTCATGAACAGTTGAGATTTAATCATGGGAAAATGAGTCCTACTAAAGAAGTGAATCCAACCGACTGAGATCTCTGATATTGATAATAAATCAAAAACGGAAGTGTCGATTCATTCAGCTTGAGCCTTGAGGGCTGATTTCTGTCGCAGGCTTGATCTATAGTTACAGGTCCATAGCCACGGCCTTAGGGCTGCACGCCTTTAGGGCTGATTTTTGTGGTTTTAGGTCCTCTACTTCTTAATAGGGGTAGATTACCACGGTTTTAGAGTCTATCCTTTTATATGGTTTTAGGGTCTTGTTTGAGCAAACATAAAAAATTGGTCCCATGTTTCATTGCATATAGGAACTAACTCAGTGGATTTGGAAAAGTTGACTGTGAGTGTTTCTTTACCTTCCCATGGTAAACAACTTTCACAACAAGTTCTTTTTGTTTTGTTTTAATTTTATTTCTTAACATGTGTCTAAACGTTGGTCCATTGAGCCTTCCAAGCAATGGACTCTTTCCTAAAATCCTAAGTTGGAAACAAACCTAATTGCAAAAATTAATTCTAAATAACACAGTCCTTCATCCAATGTGATTTTCTACTAAAATTGTCTTAATTGGCCAACTTTGAAAATTAAAAAAATTTAGATTACATAGTAACTTACCTCATTCTATGAGTTATTTTGAATGTTGTTGTAGAGATTCTCGAGTTCTCCTTCATTTGCCATTTTATGCTCACCACTTAAAAAGTTTATTTTAATACAAGTTGGTGGAATATGACTATACAAGACTTTTTTATTTTTTTTCTCACTATTTAAACTTACTTATTATATTTTACAAGTTGACTTAGGAGGATACTACAATAATTGAATTGTATTATTGTTTTGATAAGATTCTCACTACTTTCAAGGCAACTATCTAAGCTATCATATTTCCAATGGTTCTAATTGCTTCTCTAAGATTTCCTTGATTTCTATGTAATTTGCATCTAAACTCAAACTTTTGTACTCCTTCATTCTATCATTCAATTTTGAGTTTGTAATCTCTAATTTTTCTTTGGTGCAATCACTACAAGTTCTAAGAGAGAGAGAATGGTGAGACTAGTGTTTATTGCTACTTCTTACCAAATTCTGATGTTTGTCCTTTCAACCTATTCCAATGGCTAAACTATTCTCCTTCTATTCTAAACTTTGTTTTTTTTCCTTCTACACCTCTTATTCTTCCTAGTTTCAAATAACAAACAAACAAACAAACAAAATCAATTCTTTTTTAGAGGGGAGGTGATTAAATCTTCCTTTGGCTCCTGCTATAGCTTGCAACCCTACATGCAAGCGGCTCCTCCCTGGCTAGACTGGGCTCTTTGGTAGCTGGGCAGCTGCTATAGTCGAGGATTGATCATTGGATTCAAACTCAACTGTTAGAGGCTTGGCCTTTCTGGCAGGGACAGGGACAAGCCTTCAAACTTGTCCTTGAGTTTTTATTTGACAAACTCAACTTTCTAAAGGAAAATCTTCTACAACAATTAGTTCCTCTACCTTCCTAAATGCTAAAGAATTTGTGAGAAAGAGACTCTTCACCACAATGTGATGTGATTTTTGACACTAGATTTTGTTTCTAATAATCTTATTTTTTAAACTAAACTTGGTGAGATATCACCAAGTTCAAAGCTTCGCCGTAATTGGGATTTCTTCTAAATTTCTATCACTTCTAAAACTTCTAAAATCAAAGCTTCGCCATGTTTTGTAATGTTTTCTAAAATTTTAAGTATAAAAGACTATACTTTCGCTATGTTTCCAAAACCCCACTAAATTCCTATCAAATCTTAAAGATCAAAGTCAAAGCTTCGCCATGGAATGATAAGCACAAAGAATAATACAAAGGTTTGATAAAGAAAAATGAAAACTAGAATGGAATTAGGAGTGTTAGTACAACACCATCTACCATGTTAGTGTTGGTATAATAACTATCTCCGAGAAGTGTTAGTACAAAAAATCATAACCATAACAAGCTAAAGGTTTTTCCTAAGCAGCATTGTCGGTTATAAGGGAAAAATCCTCTAAAATTAGTGCAAAATTCTCAAGTCCTACACAAGGACTTGAAGGAACAACGAATGTACCAAAACAAGAGTTAGTACAACCAAAATACGACCAAACCTTTGCCAAAAACTTCAAAAATAAGTACAAAGATAACAAATAAGACTTGAAGGGACCCTAATGTCCTCCAAGACTCATAAAATAGCAACAACAGGAGCTTGAAATGCTCTACAAACACCACATTTACAACTTTAGCTTAAAAATGGTCAAAAGTTCACGTTTAATGAACCAACGTGTTTACAAAGCCCAAAGAATAGCTAGAAGGGGTGATTTAAAAGAAGATTGAGTGCCTTATATACTCTTTCAAGGGCACCTAACTCCTCTCATTTCAACGTAGTAAACTTATCAATTAGGATTTTCATCTTAATTTACCAATTCTGACTTTTTACTTAGGTCCATTTTTTAACTTTTGGAGATGAATTCCAGATCACAAATGGATTGCACCATTGGCTTCAGAAGGTCATTTCAAGTCTGGAAGAACCCCACCCCTTTTTCTAACTTCAAAATTTCAACAAAACTTAGCGTCAACTTAACACCCTAAAGGGTTAAAATCCCAACTTTTAGAGTTTGACTTTTCTAAGAAAAGTAATTAGCCTTGGCTCTTAAGTAGGTATGGGGGAGTAAGAAAAGACCTATCTTTGACCTCATTCCACTTTCATATGCTCCCGGTCCATTGGTCAACTCCGTTGTAATCTTCAAATTTCGCCAATTGTTGAGGAATTTCGCAAGTTTGGGTCCTTCTGACTATCGGAATGTTCTAAAACTTATTGTAGAGTCTTATTAACATAAAAAAAACCTATTATAATTTTTAGTGAGATTTTATCACCACTTGAGTAATTTTTATGAATTTCTTGTTGGAAATTAAAGCGGTTGACCTTTCAGAAAGACATCTTTTGAGCATTAGAGAATTCCGAAACTTTTTATAGAACCTCTCATAAAATCCCACAATAAATGTGTGAGATCATCTCTGGACTCTGCACAATTGTCAAAGGTGAATAAAATCCCGCGTCATCCTTTAATTACTAGGTTCTAAGGAATCTTTCACATAGAGAGGAATCTTGAAAAAGGGACTTCACCATTGAATTCATAGTGTGATTTCAATCATGGAACATCATCTTCCGGCCATAGATTCCCTTCATTGGTTTGTTGTGAGTTTCTCCAACTCACAAACTAACAATTGAGGTCTCTATGAAAAGTGGGAATTTAAATGGGAATTTGAAACCTATCCATGGAGTTGGGTTCTAAGGTTCTCACCAAGTTCTCTCGGACCAATTTAAGCTTTTTACTATGACATACATGGTCGGTAAGGCCATTTGGGCAATTCTACTAAAGGTTGGTAAATTCAATTATTTTGTGGTCTTTAACCTATTTTCAAGTGTGATTTGAATTTAATTAGTACAAAACACTCAAAATATGACCAAATACTATATTAGCATGTAACAAACCTATTTTGGTTTTACACTCTTTTTGGGGCTTTTTGTACTATTGTCCACACTTATTTAAAAAATAAATAAAAAAATGAGTCCCTGGTGACGAAATAGGGGCTCACATTGACCAAAAGTTAAAAAAAAAGGAAAATTCGACTATTGGAAAATTCTCAACCTCATTCTATATGCACCATTGAGAAAATTTGACATAGAATATGGAATTGTTAGGCATTTTGCATCAAACACGATAGATATAGATTGATTGGACTATTTGACCAACTCATGAAAAATATATAATTAATGAATTATGTATACTATTCTAAAAGTAATATCTTGTGTATGATTAGGTGATAGAAATACCCATTGCATATGAAAATTTGACCAAACTTGAAACGTTGAACAAAATATTTGACCACCTTGAAGATCACTAAGCGAGATTGGGACTTCATATCTTCTATTTCATACATTGGTAATGGACAAAGAACTAAATTTACAAACTTGGGAATAAGATTGTTAATATTCTAAAGTCCAAAAGAATGTATATTTGATTATAAAGTATGGTTCTATTTAAAAGTGACAATAGCCACATAAATGTTAGACTGTATAAACCTTTCCCTATAAGAATCCTTCTATTATTGTTTTCCTTGATTTTGTGAGAAAAGGCAAAACTAAGACTACACCAATTGTCGATTGAGATGGCTTGTCATCAACCTAGACAGTCCGTCCATCGATTTGGATGGCCCATTGTCAACAGGGGCAATCCGTCTGTCAACTTGGATGGTAGGCCATTGACATGGATGGATAGACTATCTAGGTCAACTACAAGCCATTGAAAAAATAATTGGCTATTAACTTTTGGTCACAATCTTGACGCGTCAAGACAAGTCTTGACTAACATTGACGAACATATTTAGGTGAAAAGCCAACGTCATGTCAGAATGGAAAACCTTGATTTATCCAAAAATAGTGCAAGCACTAAATTTTTTTTCTTTTAGCATTGCTCTACAATGAACCTTCAAATTGTCACTTTGCATTTGTTGCTTTGAAGACATCCTTCCTATACTTAAATAGCTAGATTCAAATTTATAGGCGAAGCACTCGCTCTATGATTCCAATTTTCATTACATTGTTACGTCATCTAGAAAATTGGATTGATTAGAGTCCATAATCTTTCCACCTACATTAAGAAAGGTGATGAAGCTTGGCAAATTTGTCATAATGCCATTGTCTTCTACTTTGAAAGGGTAACAAATTAGAGGATTCTTCATGTTAGTTACATCTAAAGTTGTGTATTACTCCTAGTTCCTATCTTTCATGTAATTCATCCTTTGCACACTCTCCAACACCTTGGCTAATGTTCTCTAATTAGTCCTTTAGTTCCTCAAATACAAGCTCCAACCATCTTCGGTGCTTTGCCCACAAAACCATTTGTAGCCATAAACCTACATCTTTAATTCAACCAAAATGAAGCAAAGTCTCTCACATGCTTGAGCATCATAACATTCTTGAGCAACACTCTTGAAAAAGCACCCAAATTCTTTTCAAGCAACATCAACACCTTTGACAAAATTCAGCCTTGGCACTCACTAAGCACCAAGTATGCTCTCTACAATCAATGATATTTTCATTTTGGTTTCTCTCTATAGTGGAAAAAGATGGGTTTTTAATTGCTCAAGAATGGTATGTTGCTTCATGTCTATGGCTATACTTTTACCGCCACACAAGCTTCTTTGTGACAAAAAAAACATTAGATAAAAAGAAGTTCTCAATATCAATTGCTAATGTTATAGATAGAAGTGAAGAGTGACATGATGCCTTGAAAGGTCTTGAAATAAAAGTAGAATGTTTTCCAAGAAATATTCAAAAGACTCTTGCCAAAAGCTTTAGTCTCTAGCATATCATTCAAGACAAAAAATCCATTGATTCATTGATGAATGTTCACACGTACCATATGGACAATGTGTAGTTAGAAGGCCTATCATGGAGTGGATAGAAGTATAGAAGATGGATTTCTAACCTCTTTTTGAACTTCATCAACTTAGTTGGGAAAACATTCACCAATCCTAAATCAATAGACTTGAATACCTACAACCAATCTCCACAATATTGTCCACTTCTAGGTGATTGCAAGAAAGTCCAATTGTTTTTGTAGAGTTTTGCCAAACTAGTTTTGTCTTCTCCTATAACTTTTGAAGCATGATTCCAATGAGCTTGATGTTTTTGTGTTTGTGTATGTCTTGATTGTAATTGTATCCCTTATTTTTCAAATTTTTTAGAAAATCATTTTAAATTTTAAATTCAATTTCTCTAATTTGTCACACTTCAAAGTTTTTTTATTTTAATAATTAGTACTTGGTAGTATCCAAATTTAATGATCTAGAGCTGAAATTTTGGTGGTCTATTCCCACACTAGTTGGGCATGTTCCAAATGAGGGGCATCGAAAAATACGTTATTTTATGTCCTCCACATTTGTGCAAATAGGCCAAAAAGGGGCTCCATGGCACCCACACTTTTGAACATTGAAGATGGTTTGAAGTTCATTCTTTGGGTGAAATCTCAGTACTGTCAAGTACTAAAAAATTTCCAATTTTTAGTTTTTTTTATATCTCTATGGTTGATTTATTAAAAATAAAAAAGTTTAAATACTTGTTTTCTACCTACAATTCTATATGTACTATAAAAGGGATATGCCAACTTTTTCACTTTAATAAATCAACCATTGTGAAATAAAAATAAATCCACTCAATTGCTCTCTAGGGTTAGATTATCCTCTTGAGAGCTTAGCTTGCCACTTTTCGAGAATCACAAGATTGAAGGGAAAAGGACCCATTTCGATCCTAGATGGCACCTTTTCGGAAACAAACTAACTATTGAATTTTCAAAAAAGAGAGGGCCTCCATCCTCTCCTATGTCCACCATCGTTTCATTGCACTAATGATCCACATATTCAGTTGTAATCTAGTTTTTGCCTACTTCACAAACACCTAGGAATATAGTATAGAGGTTCAATCTCCAAGGAATGATCAAATAGTTTAACATATTGTGGCTAAAGTCACATTTAAAAATAGAAATAACTTACAATTTCAATTCTAAATGAAAAATAAAGTTGAAATATCCCATTTGTTCTAGGAAAAGGAATCATTCATTTATCCAATAACTAGTTTCTATTTGACACAAATGTATGCAACAATACAATCATGCAATCCCAGTCTTATCCTAGTATGGGGGATTCAAGCAAGAAGCATGCTTAAGTGAGGGAAAACATAATATATAGCTTAAAGCATTAAAGTCTTCATTTCCTATTGCATTTGCTTAAAGTGTAGGCTCACAATATTCACATAAAGGGCCATTCAATACTCAACAAACCACGGTTAGTAGAAACATTTCCATCCCTTTATTGGTATTTCAATGTTACTTATAGCATATCTATACTAAAACTACTTAAAGCCATTCTATCTAAACAATTCAACCGCATACATTTTATTTGTTTGCCTTCAAATGACCAAATTGCTTTAAGCATTCACAACTACCATGCTCTTAAACCCTAAGTCACTTTTACACATTCATCAATTTAGATTCAATCACGTAAACATTGACATAGCTTAAAGCTGCAAATTAGAACTTAGTCATCCAATCACTAGATAATTACAATTTCATATATTTACCCTATCACTAGGATTTCTACACAACAAATACACAGACTATCATTCATTTAGTGTAGTACGTAAAATAACCAACTTTAAGCCATAAACAATTCTAGTACACAAGCTTAAAGATGACTCTCAATAGATTCAATATAAATCACTTATAGCATACAACACTCATAAGTCTGCTTAAAGCCCATTCAATTATATAAACACTTAAGCAGTTATAGACTGGTTCAAATATTCAAACATCACACTATCTACTTAAAGCTACAATATTTTCACTCAAACAATTGCTTCAAGCTTCCACAACATCACACACTACTCCAAGTATATACAAACAACCAGTATGATTCAATCAAAATTAGATATATACAACAACTTTAAGCACAAGAGAATACAAATTCTTTTCATAGGAAATTACACTCACACAATTGCCCAATCATTGGGTCTTTGAACTCAATCTAAATATATAACGAAAGATGTCCAATCACTAGGACTTATACACAATTTTCAAATAGATGCTTAAAGCTTTATTACAACAAAAAGTATTGAATAGAACATCAATAAAACTGCAAAAACTCTTACACGCACCCATAGGACATTGAGACCCAGAAGTAGAGAGAGAGAAGAGTGAACTTCCCGGCCTATTTAACACTCGCCGGTTGAAGTCTTTTTCCAATCCCATTTGGTTAAATTGTTAAAACTCAACTCTTGGACACTCTTAGAATCCCATGGCAATACTTCAAATCTAACAATATTTAAGCTCCTATCATCATGTATATCTAATATCAAGTCCTATTTGAACTCTATTCACATGTCAAAACAAAAAAATAAAATTTATTTACAATTTATCCCGTTTACATCAGTCAACCATTGATTCAAAGAGAACTTCATCACACCCTATTGCAAAATAGCAAATGGCCAAAGCCGCGGCCTTGATAGCATAACTATAGAATTCTTCTTCAAGTTTTGGGACTTTAATTTATTGGCAAGGACTTCACATAGATGATTTTCTTTGTAGTAGATAACGGCCCACTCACACATGGTATGGCATCTGGCCTTATTACCCTTATTCATAAATCAGGTGATCTTGACAACCTTTCCAATTAGTGCCCTATCACTCCTTAATGTCCTTTACAAAATTTTAGCAAAAGCTTTGCAAATTTAACTTCAAGGAATTCTTACGGAAGTAATAAGTCTCGATCAATCCATATTCCTCCTCAAACGATATGGGTGATTGCAAGAAACACTTCACGTTTTTTAATTCAAAATCGTAGTTTTTGGCCAAAAGGCTGGTAGAACTACAAAGACTTGTCAAATTCGCACGATAGCAATGCACTTGTGTATTTGAACCATTGATTTCAGCGCCTGTGAATTTGGACCGTTGATTTAGTACTATGTAGTACTATAGAGTACTACGGTGTACTACAGAAGCCACTGACAACAGAAAATAGGAAAAATAGGGTCTGTTGACTTTTTCATTTCTAGTAATGAAAAAAAATTAAAAAAATTCCCCCCCCCCAAAATCCATTTTGCTAGAGAAGATTGCACTCCTATTTCACCAAAAAATTCATGTAGGAAATTCTTTCCCTCTTTGTAGCCTTTGCACAAAGGAAGGTCACTTTGACCCCATATGCGCAACCGACATGTTGCTATTTTCACAAAATCTCTTCGTCAATCTTTGAAAAGGTAATACAGCTCCAACATATCCAATTTATGGCTTCCAATTTGCTTTTTGGGGTCGCCAATAGTACTAAAACCCCCCAAAATGGCCAGAATAGACATCCAATCGAGGCAGGTTAAAAATAGTAAAATAATTTGAAAAAATTTGAAAAAATTATGGAATTTCTGAAACTTCTACATCTACCTTCCTTCCAAATTTCACGCCAAACAGACTAAGGATGCCAAAGTTATGAGCACAAAACCACTTGTCCAAGGGCAAGAAGACAAGAAATAGGACAATTGTTTCTTGCAATCACCCATATATTCTTGACAATGTACTCTTCTAGTATGAGATTGTGGAATGGACAAAAAAATCCAATCAAGATTGAATCTTTTTCAAACTTGATTTCTCCAAGGTGTTCAATATGGTATCATGGGACTTCCTCTTTTAAGTGATGAAGAAATTAGGTATACCAAATTCTTTCTCAATTTTGGGTAGTATATTACTTCAAGATGCCTCTATGTCTATTGTGATTGGTGGTCAGGTCTTGAACCAATTCTCCATCCAACGAGGAGTTAGACAAGGATGCACCCTTGCACCCTACCTCTTTTTGCTAGTGGAAAGCCTTGAACATGGTAGCAAAGGTGATGCTTTAATCTAGATTCATCCAAGTCATGCAAATTCCCAACAACATGGGACAACAACTTATTTCTCAATATGCGGACAACAAGGGATTCTTGATTCATGGGAGACAAATTTACCTTGAGAATACAATCACCTTACTTAAGTGGTTTGGTATCGCTTCTAGTCTCTTGCTTAATTGGTTTAAGTTTGTGGGCTATTAGTTTTTTAAAGCCCTATGCCTAGCATGGTTGGAGCAATTCAACTTTACTTGGACACCTCTAGGATCCTTCTCCAAGCTATTTGGGTTGCTGTTTGGGATCTCTTCAAGTACACTTGACTTGGACCTCTTCTTGAGTCAAAAGATATTCCGCAAATTGAGCTACTAGACATCTCAAAGACTTTCATTGGCGGGACTAGTTTTAGTAGTAAATGCAATTATTTTTTTCTACCCTTTCCTATTTTATAGCAATCTGGAGTGGTTCAATTCAAGCATTGCGATCTATTTGTGTTATGTTGAGGAATTTATTATGGTCAAGTATGAAACATAACTCACATACACACATCTATTGGGACGATTGTTGCCTTTCTAAACTTGCAAGTGGCTTAAAACTCCTAGATCCTAAGATCTCTCTTAGAGCCTTATTAACAAAGTGGGGTTTATATGTAATAGAACTTGGTATATCAGGACTTAAGATTCTTCTACGATAGAGGATCCACATTATCAGTGTTTTTCACCGATGTGACAAAAAATACCCTTGGAGAGTTGGGCTGATGAGGAATGTATGAGACCTCTACCTAGTCCGCCTTCCAAGCAATGGACTCCCTAAGGTATTTGTTACAGATTATTATTCTTAGATTCTACCCTAGCTACACCAATTACACATGCATTGACACTACAAATTGACAATACAAATGAACTACTCCCATTAACAACACAATTTTAACAATACAAATGGAAAAAACAAGCTTACATTTGTGAGTTCATTAATCACTCATACATATTAAACCCACATAACCAAAAAAACTTACAAATTTATCAAAATGCAATGAAAATTGAAAAACAAGTACAAGTTAAGAGATTTGAAGAACCTCGAAATCCATTGAGACCAACTACCACTAAAATGGCCACTCTCTCTTTATTTTTTTTGGAATTCAACGAGCCTAGGCTTTTGGGAAATTTGGCCTCACTATTCACCATCCCTCCAAGTTTTAGCTCCATTGAAGATATTGTCCATTGGATATCGCCCTCCAAAGTTGGTAGTCGAAATTTCACTCAAACTTCTACTCTAATCATTGTTTTCCCCCTCTTCTCACAACATGAGAGCAAACCTATTTCACAAATGTGCTAATCTCTAACCCTACCTCATCTTCTTCCTCTCACAACAACAAACATCTTTCTCCCCAAAACTTCTCTCAAAAAACACAAAAATGCAAGAGAGAGAGGGTTCTAAACCCTAATTTTTCCTATAACCCAACTTTCTACTAGATTAATTTTGCCTAACTACTTTCATCCTACACTAATTTACTATAAATCCGCTAATTTGGAGCAAAATGCGCCAAATTAGTGCAAATCGTGCTATATTACTGTAAATCCGGTAGTTTAGTATACACTACTCTAATTTAGTGTAAAACACCCCAACTTACTGAAAAACACTCTAAATTACTGAAAAACTCCTATTTTAGTGTTTCTAGCACTATTTTAGTGTTTTATTCACTACACTAGTGTTTTAGTCATAGTTTTAGTTCAACGAATTACTTTTGTGCTTTTTATTATTTGTTATTTTTCATAGTTTTTAATTTACTTTTAGTTTCATTTCCTACTTCTAGTCTCTTGTTTTCATTTTGATTTTGCATTTTTGGTTTTCATTTTGTCATCATTTAACCATTAGCCTAATTTGGTTACTCTACCAAATCTTGTTTAACCTCTTTTTAGTTTTAAATCCCCATTTTTTCCCTAGAATTTCCCCTGATTTTCTCCTAATTGTATTTTCTAGCATCTCGTCCTAACCTCATGAAGTTTCCATTGCTATTTAGCGGAAAACTCCCTAATTGATGGTTATGGCTTAATCCGGAGTACTAACACTTCCAAATTTGTAAATTCACACCTAATGTTTATATTTTTGGATTTTTAAATAGTGAACCAATATGGTAGTTCACACACCTCATGAAACCTTACCCTCTCTTTGGATCCTAGTATCCCTTCCAAGCTTGGCTTATAGTCCATGTATAAACCTTTAGTTACATGTGGTTCCAAAGTATGGAATAAAAATATTGTAGTATGGCAGAAATTGATCAAACATATCGTGGCCATCTCTCCTTTGAACATAGATGAGGTACTTTCAACCAATATTAAGTAGACAACTAGATTTATTAGCTCCAATTTTCACTTTTCATTGAACAAGGCTCATGCTCTAGGTCATAGTGGTATCCGTTTAATAGGGAACATCTGGGACACTTCTACACATCAAGTGAAGTTATGGGAGTTAAGGTCCTATCTACTTGTTACCCAATGATGAAGACTAATCATCATGTGTGGTGCAGTTGGTGGTCCTTTATCTCCCAAATTCCTCAACAATGGTTGAGATTACTCTCAGAACCAAATATGATAAATGTTGGCGAATGGATTTTGCCATTTTCTTTGAATATGAGGACACCTTGCCACAAAGCCTATGGCAAGTTAGCAACACTAGTTCCAATCTTCTCCAACCCCAACCCCACATAATCTCCATCTCCAATCAAATACCTCTAGAGATAGTTGGACAAAAGTCATGGCATCTAGCTTCCCATCCTTGTACATCAAGTGATTATGTCCTCATAGGCATTGTCCAAAGAGTCCATATCCCACTAGAAGAAAATCTTATTGCTCTCAACAAAATTTACATGATGTTTTTGTTTGCTTTAACGTAAAAACATCAATTTCTATGCAAAATCTGTGATGAAATTGATGTTTTTACATCATAGTAAATAGAAACGTCATGTAGATATTGTTGAAAGCAACAAGGTTTTCTTCTAGTGTCCTAACTATTAAGAGAAGGGGAACTAGTCGTTCATGCAAGAACTACTCAGAAATTGTCCAATTGCTCAATTTTGACCCAGCTTGGTGGTGTTGGCTTAGTACCTCATCATTGTTGAGTTACTTGACCAAGTTAGGCAAGAATCTCCTTACTAAACACCATAGTTGGGTGATTGCAAGAAACACTTGTCCTATTTTTTATCCCCTTGTCCTCAAATAGGTGGTTTTTTGCTCATAAATTTTGCATCATTTTTCCCTTTGGTGTGAAATTTGGAATGAAGGTACATGTGGTAGTTTCAGACATTGTGTAATTTTTTCAAATTTTTCAAAATTATATTACTATTTTTAACCTGCCCCCAATTGAATGTCTACCTTGGCCATTTTGGGGGGTTTTAGTCCTAGTTTTGACCCGAAAATGCGAATTCAAAGCCACAAATTGGACATGTTGGAGGTCTATGAACATTACAAGGATTGACAATGAGTTTTTATGAAAATAGTAACATGTTAGTTGCCCACATGGGACCAAAGTAACCTTCCTTTGGGTGAAGTCTACGAAGAAGAAAAAAAATTCTAAATGAATATTTTGGTGCAATGCAAGTGCAATTTTCTCTAGCAAAATGGATTTCTTTATGGATTTTTTAAAATTTATTTTCAATTACTAAAAAGGAAAAGGTCTACATACCCCTTTTTTTCTATTTTTGGCTTCCATTGACTCATGAAGTACTCCGTAGTAGTCTATAGTACTACATAGTTTTGAATCAACATTTTAGATCTGTAGGCGCCCCAAATCAATGGTTGAGATTCGCAGGCGCATAGTAATGCACAAAATTAAAAGAAGTTTGTAGTACTGCGAGTCCTACATCCCAAAATCGCATTTTTGAGTAAAAAATGTGAAGTGTTTCTTGCAATTATCGAGTTTTAGGATGCCAATTTGGTCCGAATGGCCATGCTCCCTTCCCAATTCCTTTTCCCGTGCACGGAGAACTGTATGGAATAAGGTATCATTATAAAAAGAAGTTACGTTTATTTGGTTCTTTTGACATAATGCAATGGCTATTAATACATGGAGTTCCCGCATTGCTCTTGGAATTGACATGAGATGTTTTTGCTACGACCTAGGAGACGATGAATCACCCTTCCACTATTTTTTTCATTGCCCCAACCCAAAGCCCAGGTGTCATGACCCTTGTCACAACCCTTTGATGGATGAATGCATTAATAGATGAGATAATTTTTGATGATTGTGTCATGACCTTCATGTCCTGGCCTTTGATGGATAAATGCATTGATGGATAAACTAATCAATGATGAAATGTGTAGTAGTGGACAAGTAGAGATTGCTTGGAGATAGATTTCTTCAAATGGTGGATTTATGTACTGGAGTTAGACTCCAATTGGATGACAAGGGCATTAGAGTGCTTTGAGATAGATATCTCCAAATGATGGATTTATGCAGTGGAGTTAGACAACTCCACTTGGATGACTAGTGCACTAGATTTAGACAATTCCCAAAGGACAACAAGTGTGTTGAAATTTGGGGTTAGATAACTCCAAGTAGAAGATCAAGATGTGGATAAGAAATAAATTGGATAAGATATGATTTAGATGAAATATGATTTACAAAAGTACAACCAAGATTTTTACTTTAATGGATGGTTCTAGATAGAACTAAGGATAGAAAGCTAAAGATAGAAAAGGAGTCTTAGTCTATTTTAAAGACTAATAGTCTTTATTGATAGTCTTTAGTATATAGGACAGAGCTCCAGGGTGAGGAGGCTCTCTTTTGGAGATTGAACTCTCTCTATAGTTAGGTGGTTTGGGCTCTTTGTAGAAGCATTCTTGTTAATAAGTATATTTTGTGTTTGTTTTAAGAGTTCTTTGTAATTTGAAGTTATAAGCTGTGGGAGGTATGTAACACCAAGAGATTTGGTCTTATACCCAATCATTACTTCACTACTTCCTCAAAACACAACTTGTATTTGGGCCCTCATTAGAGCTTCTCTTTCTAATAGTGCATCTCTAGAGCAAAGATTTCTAGGGAATTCAATGGTTTGTGAACTATTTGGAAAGCCTTTAAGGCCTCATTTTGTTGACTTATTTAGATCTCTAGAAACTAGACTATTTTTTTCCCATGAATGATGGTCTATATCCTACGTTTACAACCTTTTGTGGAACACCCTTCTAGATTCAAGCCATGTTGCCATGCTTAAGGCACAAAAAGGCATGTAGAAATACCCTTAGTTGGCGTCTAGGATTTGGTCTTGATTTGGTGTAGTTTGGATGTAGTCTCCTGTAATTGCATCTAGAGTTAGAGATATGATTATTTGGAATAGGCAAGGGCTTGTTCCACGTTATTTTGAGTAGGCTCTCCTTTTTGTCTCCTCCTTTTGTCTAGCATGTGGGGCTTGGCTATTCTGTATTTTATTGTTTTGCAATAGAATATCTATTTGTTTCAAATAAATAAAAATTTGGAAATTTGTGAGGACTTGATGGTGATGAGATTTCACCCAAAGATTGAACTTGAACCCATCTTCTCTGTCGGTGCCACGAAGCCCCTATTTTTGCCTATTTGCACAAAAATGGAGGACATAAAATAATGTATTTTTTGATGCTCCTCATCAAAAACACGTCCAGCTAGTGTGTAAATAGACCACTAAAATTTTAGCTCGAGATTATTAAATTTGGGTACTCCTCCGTAACAAAAAAACTCCGAAAGTATGACAAATTAGAGAAACTGGATTTTAAATAAAAAATGAATTTCTAAATATTCTGAAAAATAAGGGACACAATTACAATTAAGTCATACTCAAACACAAAAATATCCAAGTTCCTTGGAATCATGCTTCAAAAGTTAAAGTGGAAGAGAAAACTAGTTTGGCAAAACGCTACAAAAAACAATCATTTTTTCTTGCAATCATCCATATTCACCTACATCAAATTGGAGTGCTACTATTCACAAGAAATCACTTGATCACACAAACAAAGATTTCCACTAGTGCATGTTAGACCTCCCTTAATTTCTCTATGAATGGTGAATGCCAGAGTCTTCATTCATACTAAGCAACCAATTGAAACATTATATTAATCAAGAGGTGCTTTGGCATAGAAGAGAATTGGAAAGGATTGGAAATTAAAGAGACTCCTATCTACAGTCCTCTTCAAAACTAGTCCAAGGGTAAAGCCAACAAAAACAAGTAAACAATTCTCAATCTTTTTCTAAAATGCAACTACTCCACCTAAGCATTTCTATTCACCAACATTAGGACTATGCATAGATCCCCTTCATTTTAGAATACTTTAAGTTAACCCTTAAATGACCAAGATGCCCACTTTTGACTACATGTTTTTTGAGCTAGTTTGAATAAGTCATTTGTGAATTCTTTTTTATTCCCTTTGGTTTATTTTTTGACCAACATGTCTAATGCTCTTTACTAATTCTCTAAACATGAAATATGGCTTCATTCTAATTATATCACTCACAATATGTCTTCATCTAATTTCAAGAAAAAATTCAAAGCTAAAATTATTTAGAATTACTTTCAAGTCTTGAATTAGCTATGGTAAAATAAGAGGGTATTCTAGTGCAAATTTTGATGGAAATATTCAATATTTGGTGCAAAAGTAGTATGTACAATTCAAACATTGGGTATACCTTTATTTTATGATGATAATTAGTGTACCGTAGTAAGAAATATTGCACTACTACAAGCTTGTGTTTCTCCCAACTATCATTCAACTCTCAAATTTGGACCTAGATCTACTCTCTAGATATCACTAGTTTTAAGAATCATATCAATGAACCTTCAAGCAAATTTCATTTATTAGTGTACTAATTCCAAAACAAATTCATTGAAAAAAGGAAAGATTTTCTAGGAAACTTAAAGACCCACTAAAGCCTCAATAAGCTTAAAATTGGCATGCCAAATTCCCTCCAAGACTTGACATCAATTGAAAGTCATCTTACTCATCTTAACAAATGACATCAATAAAACAACCTCTAATTATACAATCTTCAACATCTTTCAATCAATAGCTTACATCATTAACAAAAATGACAAACTTTCCAACTTAAAAGGCATAAAATCTTGAAGTCCTTAAGAACTCCAAATGCTTTGAATCTTCAAATCCCAGCAACAACAAACTATTAGAACAATTTTGGGGGCTCTAGAAGGCCCTTTGCGGGCAGTTTGTATGCACATGGAGGTTTGGAATGGTGAAGGATCTATATAAATAGCATTGGTGCCACATAGCAGTGCCTAGTTAGATTTTTCAAAGTTAGTCCAATCACAGTGCCTGATTTGATGCTATTTATGAAGACAATTTCACCTGCTATATAGTAAAACACCTTGATGCATGTACATGATTGCAATCTTCGTACCAAAAGAAGGATTCGATTATAAGGAGATTAATTGAGGATTCATTATTATATGAAAATAATTTGTACCAAGGCCATACAAATGGTAAGAGGCGATGGTGGAAGTAGTGCCACATTTGATGAAAGGGAACATATGACTAGAACATGAATTAACAATTCAACTATGAAGGATTGGGATGAGTGCATCCCAATCATTCCAACAACACAAATATTGGACTCCTGCTATATACATCACCAACTCTTGGTTTTGTCACTGGTAAACTTGATGGTCCTGTCTGGGTTTCCAATAGGCTAGTAGTACTAATGCTTGCCCTGAAGGCTTGAAATTCTAGTGTAACATCATCATGCCCATATACAAGCTTCAAAGGCCTTATAGAGACTAGAAGAATGTTCCAATGAAAATATAATGCTAATAGCAAGCAAAATCTACGTCAACTCTTTGGATTCTTTCAAATTCACTAAAAAAAATATTGCCCATGAATAAAACCATAAAGGTCCATTCAATTACTTTGAGTGATTACAAAAGAAAATTCTACAAAACACCAACCACTACCACCATGACCATCAAATAATCAATCCAAATTAAATTGCAAAATTGATAGTCTCTAAAACCATAAGAACATCAAGAGCTGCAAGTATCACCTTCAACTTCATTCAACCTTCAAGCTAGGGTACTCCAAATATAACAAACTCTAGACTCCAACATTTCAAGTTGCATCTCTTAAACTTGTTCACATCCTTTTAAATCAAATGTAGTTAGTAATGTCAATGATACAAGCTCCGAATCTGCAATCTTCAATTGCTTGCAATCATTCAACAAAAGATCCTCTAGCAATGCCAATTACTTCAATCCATGTGGAAGGGCTTCCAATGCCTCACATCCTTGAAAGTTTAGACTCTTCAAAGCCTTGAGATTCTCAAGTGATGCGTGTCCCACCTTCAACTTTGTGCAACCTTCAAAGCCAAGCCATTGCAAACATGACATGTTGGCAATGGCTAGTGGAATCTCCTCCAATTGTTCACATCCCTTGAAATCCAATTTAGTTAGTGATGTCAATGATGCAAGATCCAAATCCACAATCTTCAATTGCTTGCAATCATTCCAAAAAAGCTCCTCTAGTGATGCCAAATTTTTGAATCCATTGGGAAGGGTTGTCAATGCCTCGCATCCTTCAAAGTCTAGACTCATCAAAGCCTTGAGATTCTCAAATGATGCATGTCCCACCTTCAACTTCTTGCAACCTTCAAAGCCAAGCCATTGCAAACATGACATGTTGGCAATGGCTAGTGGAATCTCCTCCAACGCTTACATCCTTTGAAATTCAATGTTCTAAGTGAGGTCAATGATGCAAGTTCCAAATCAACAACCTTCAAGTGCTTGCAATCATTCAAATAAAGCTTCTCCAGGGATGCCAACCCTCTGAATCCATGAGGAAGGGCTTCCAATGCCTCACATCCTCGAAAGTTTAGACTCTTCAAGGCCTTGAGATTCTCAAATGATGCATGTCCCACCTTCAACTTCTTGCAACCTTCAAAGCCAAGCCATTCCAAACTTGACATGTTGGCAATGGCTAGTGGAATCTCCTCCAATGCTTTACATCCTTTGAAATCCAATTTCGTTAGTGAGGTCAATGATGCAAGCTCCAAATCCACAATCTTCAATTGCTTGCAATCAATCAACCAAAGCTTCTCTAGCAATACCAACTCCTTGAATCCATGAGGAAGGGCTTCCAACGCCTCACATCCTCGAAAGTCTAGACTCTTCAAGGCCTTGAGATTCTCAAATGATGCATGTCCCACCTTCAACTTCTTGCAACCTTCAAAGCCAAGCCATTCCAAACTTGACATGTTAGCAATGGCTAGTGGAATCTCCTCCAATGCTTTACATCCTTTGAAATCCAATTTCGTTAGTGAGGTCAATGATGCAAGCTCCAAATCCACAATCTTCAAGTGCTTGCAATCAATCAACCAAAGCTTCTCCAGCAATGCCAACTCCTTGAATCCACGAGGAAGGGCCTCCAAAGCCTCACATCCTTGAAAGTCTAGACTCTTCAAGGCCTTGAGATTCTCAAATGATGCATGTCCCACCTTCAACTTCTTGCAACCTTCAAAGCCAAGCCATTCCAAACATGGCATGTTGGCAATGGCTAGTGGAATCTCCTCCAATTGTTCACATCCTTTGAAATCCAATGTACGAAGTGCGGTCAATGATGCAAGCTCCAAATCCACAATCTTCAAGTGCTTGCAATCATTCAAAAAAAGATTCTCCAGCGATGCCAATTCTTTGAATCCACAAGGAAGGGCCTCCAACGCCTCACATCCTACAAAGACTAGAGTTTTCAAGGCCTTGAGATTCTCAAATGATGCATGTCCCACCTTCAACTTCTTGCAACCTTCAAAGCCAAGCCATTCCAAACATGCCATGTTGGCAATGGCTAGTGGAATCTCCTCCAATTGTTCACATCCTTTGAAATCCAATGTACAAAGTGAGGTCAATGATGCAAGATCCAAATCCACAATCTTCAAGTGCTTGCAATCATTTAGAAAAAGCTCTTCTAGTGATGCCAAATTTCTAAATCCATGGGGAAGGGTTGTCAATGCCTCACATCCTTGAAAGTCTAGACTCTTCAAGGCCTTGAGATTCTCAAATGATGCATGTCCCACCTTCAACTTCTTGCAACCTTCAAAGCCAAGCCATTCCAAACATGCCATGTTGGCAATGGCTAGTGGAATCTCCTCCAATTCTTGACAGCCTTTGAAATTCAATGTGGTAAGTGAGGGCAATGATGCAAGCTCCAAATCCACAATCTTCAAGTGTTTGCAATCAATCAACCAAAGCTCCTCTAGTGATGCCAACTCTTTGAATCCACAAGGAAGGGCTTCCAATGCCTCACATCTTGTAAAGACTAGAGTCTTCAAAGCCTTGAGATTCTCAAATGATGCATGTCCCACCTTCAACTTCTTGCAACCTTCAAAGCCAAGCCATTCCAAACATGACATGCTGGCAATGGCTAGTGGAATCTCCTCCAATTCTTGACATCCTTTGAAATTCAATGTTGTAAGTGATGTCAATGATGCAAGCTCCAAATCCACAATCTTCAAGTGCTTGCAATCATTCAAAAAAAGATTCTCCAGCGATGCCAATTCTTTGAATCCACAAGGAAGGGCCTCCAACGCCTCACATCCTACAAAGACTAGAGTTTTCAAGGCCTTGAGATTCTCAAATGATGCATGTCCCACCTTCAACTTCTTGCAACCTTCAAAGCCAAGCCATTCCAAACATGGCATGTTGGCAATGGCTAGTGGAATCTCCTCCAATTGTTCACATCCTTTGAAATCCAATGTACAAAGTGCGGTCAATGATGCAAGCTCCGAATCTACAATCTTCAAGTGCTTGCAATCATTCAAAAAAAAAACCTCTAGTGATGCCAACTCTTTGAATCCACAAGGAAGGGCCTCCAAAGCCTCACATCCTTGAAAGTCTAGACTCTTCAAGGCCTTGAGATTCTCAAATGATGCATGTCCCACCTTCAACTTCTTGCAACCTTCAAAGCCAAGCCATTCCAAACTTGACATGTTGGCAATGGCTAGTGGAATCTCCTCCAATTCTTGACATCCTTTGAAATTCAATGTTGTAAGTGATGTCAATGATGCAAGCTCCAAATCCACAATCTTCAAGTGCTTGCAATCATTCAACCAAAGCTTCTCCAGCGATGCCAACTCTTTGAATCCACGAGGAAGGGCTTCGAATGCCTCACATCTTGTAAAGACTAGAGTCTTCAAAGCCTTGAGATTCTCAAGTGATGCATGTCCCACTTTCAACTTCTTGCAACCTTCGAAGCCAAGCCATTCCAAACATGCCATGTTGGCAATGGCTAGAGGAATCTCCTCCAATTGTTCACATCCCTTGAAATTCAATTTTATGAGTGATGTCAAAGATTGAAGTTTTAAATCTACAAAATTCAAGCGCTTGCAATCAATGAAATAGAGCTTTTCTAGAAATGGTATTTCATGCAATCCATCAGGTATATTTCTCAATGCCTCGCATCCTTCAAAGCTTAACGTCTTAAGAGCCTTGAGATTTTCAAATGTTGCATCAACTTGGCTCAGTTGTTTGCATCTTTGGATGAACAATGATTTCAATGATGTCATGTTTTGAAACCCATTTGATATATTTGTGAGGTTGTCACAATCTCTTAAGCGTAATGTCTTTAAGGGCATGCGTTCGATTGTCGTGTTTGGAAAAGCCTTCATGAAAGGAAAATTAAGTAGTTCTAATACTATAAGTTGTTGAAGCTCTTCGAGCAACAAGAGGTCCATGAGCTGATTTATGCACTTTGAAGAGAGATTTCCATGATCAATATCATATATTTTATACATAATCCGGAGGAATTTAAGTCGATGAGTTTTCTTGATCAATTTTGCAACATTGCTCAAGTCATTGAGTGCTTCAATATTGAGAAGCAACAACTCAGGGAATTTAACCTTCACAATTGTAGTTAAATCTATTTCCTTATTCACCCCTGTAATGCACATGCCTCGAGCATTTTGAATTTCCTGAATCACAAAGTTTCAATGTTAGAAGGTTACAAGTTAATGGGCATTAATGAAATTGATTATCATAGGAACCTAAATTCTCTCAATGAATATACGTTGGGAGATTTAGAGTTGAACCACAACTTTTGCAATATGATAAATGAATCATTCAAAATCATTTCTTAATTGAATATAATGTACCTCTATTGTTGATGTTTCCAATGATGTGAAAGTTTGCTTGTATTTTCTTTTGCCTCCAAATCTTGTTCTTGAGATTCTACGCCCCATATCACGTAGTGAATCATGCATGCTTATAAATCCGTTACCATCTATTTTGATAAGTGAATGGTCCCTCAAGCTTGCAATTACTGTCTTGGTGTTTTCATCCAAATAGTCAACTATTGTGTCCTCTTGAATGTCTTCAAGCCATACATCTTTACAAAAGAAACATGATATGTCCAAAAACACTTCTTGCTCTTCATCGCTAAGCATATCAAAACTAATCTCCAATCTTCTCCCCACATCCTTATCCTTAGGGGTATCATATTCTCCTCTCTTCAATCTTTGTAAAGCTCGCTCCCATACACGAAGGCGCTCTTGTCCATGTAAACAAGAGCCCATAACTTCTAAGCTTAATGGATGGCCACCGCAAGCCTTTACAATCTCCTTGCTGAGTTGACTCATATGTGGTATCATTGCACTTTCATTCTTGAAAGCATGTTTGGAGAATATTTCTATAGATTGGTCATAATTGAGCATTGGAACTTCAAATTTGCTATCTTCCTTGATCATGCTTTTCAAGATCTTCCAATCACGGCTTGTAACAATCAATTTGCTACCTTCAATATTGAACATTTCTGCTTCCAAAAACATATCCAATTGATGTTCTTCAGTGACATCATCTAAAATGAAGAAGACTTTTTGTTGTTGGAGCACCAACCCCAATATGCGTTTACCCTCAACAAGGTCTTTGACTTCTTGTTTTTGTCCCAATTCTTTCAAGATCCGATTCATTTCCGTCAAATAATCATTTTTTAGATCACACACAATTGTAGTCCACTTTGATGAATCATTGAATAATAATGCCTTGTTGAAGCGATCCTTCAAAGCCTTCACCAATGTTGTTTTCCCAATACCACTCATTCCAACAACACCAACCATAGATTTATTCTGAAGAAACTTTTCTAAGGTCTTAATTTTGAAATCAAGACCATGACATTCCAAAAGTTTTGATGCATCAATACTCCCCTGTGCAAATGAAAATGACCACAATCAACAAATTGAGAAATTACAACAATGAACAAGTTTTAAAATCTCATTTAAATAAATTCAAAATCAAAACTCAATCATGCTTCTAGAATCATGGGCTTGAATCCATGATTTTGAATACGTTGTTAAGCTTGAAGCACTTTGCAAATCGGTACTTACTTTGATACATTCATCATTCACTTTTGTAAGATACAATCTCTTTATATAATTCAGGATAAATGTCCATAAATAATACACAATCAATCTCCATACGTATAACCACCATTGTCCAATCATTCCAATAGGAGATGAAAATAGTGTGAATGGATTGAAATGTGAAAATGTTTCATCTTCTCTCTTCAATGGCTTTCTAATACACTGAGTCTTGAAAGCTTTCATCTTTATCTCCATCAAACTTGTGTATATCTTTGCAAACAAAGGTCTTCCATTTGGGTCCATAGACAAACAATCTTCAATTAAGGATCGTAATTCTTGACAAATTGGAATGTCCATCAAGGCCATTTTTTGCCTTTTGGCAATTTCAAAAGGAGTGGATCCAAAATCTTCACATTGTTTTTGAATCAATATATCACAACATATTAATCCAAAACTAAACACATCGGCCTTCAGAGGATCCAACTTCACTTTGGACTTTACTTCAGGAGCCATATATCCACGAGTCCTACAAATACCACTTGGCAAAACAAGAATGTTATCCTTCACTTCATTCTTGGACATACCAAAATCAATTAATTTGGCACATACATAACCATCTTGTTGTAATTGTGGATGTGGCATTGTATTCACCACTACATTGGCTGGCTTCAAGTCACGATGTGCAACTTTCATATCATGAAGGTACAACATTCCGCTCACAATTTGTTGCATTATATCCAACTTAGCATGGAATGTAATCCTCTGATTTGGATCTTGAAATAGCATTTTATGAAGACTCTTGTCACCTTTTTCCATTCCAAATTGAAGGTGATTACTTCCAAAAGAATCCTTGAAAGAGCCACAATAGAATAACTTGACGATGTTTGGATGATTCAATTGAGCCATAATCCGAGCTTCCTTCTCCAATTTAATAATATCACCTTCACCATAACCATCCAAGTCTATATTCTTTGTGACATTCTCAATGCCCAACCACTTTGTCAAAAAGACATCCTTAGCAAGACATTTTGGAGAAGGTCCAAAATTTGGTTTTGGAACATTCGGAAGGAATTGAATTAGATCACTTTCTCCACGTTCTACCTTCAAGATGCACTTCCTCCACTGTAGCATATACTTTGCTAGTTCATAATCATGTGATCCAGGTTGCAAATTATGCAATTTGTTTTCTAAAATTTTGAACAATTCAACTTCATCTTCTTGAACTTCTACTAGATCGCATGGGAGAAAAGTAGTGACCCAAGATTGAAAATCCTCAATGTTCTTCATCCCTTTCAAACATGAATCAAGGTTTGATGCTATGTCAAAGAACCCCTCCAAACAAGATGCCATTTCCAAAAGCAATTCTCGAAATGCTTCTTTGTTTTGCATTTGAATTAGAGGTGCTAGAGACAAAGTTTGAGAACAACATTGCACCAACATCTCAACTTTTGAAGAGATTTTACAAACCTCTTTCAATAAAGGTTGGACAGCTTGTGTATCCAACTCAAGTATCTTTTGAAATTGTTGTAAGAAATTTCCCAAATGATGTACCAAATTCTTGCATTGATTAGCATTGAATACTTGATTTGAATTCAATATTTCTTTACAATTTTTCAAAGCTTTGATAACCTCCATTTTCTTGAAAATATCCATATTGATGTCTTACAGCACAAGCTTATCCAAAGCGCAATTCAAAAGTCTTTGCAAATGACAAATTAGACACCATTAGAAAAAACATATCCTTATAGTTACAATAAAATTGCAATTACAATTCAACTATTTTACAAAAAATCATCATTGATCCATCAAATTCAATCAAGTTCATAGAAAAGTTGATTACTAAACAAACAGATTGCTAATCAACCAACACCGCACATATTTGTACTAGAAAAAATGAAGGAATTTAAGGGGCATTCATTGGTACAAAGAATAAGTAAAATGGAAGCAATTGACATAATATGTATCCATGATACACATTTTCAATTATCTACAAGTGAAGTTTCTTTGCTAATAAGCAACAAACAATTGTACAAACCACAAAGAGTTGTCATTCAAGAATACTTTCCATCAAATGCCAAAAAGTTCAAAACATCACGACTACTTTCATTGAAAAAGTATGAAGTATCATTTTCTACAACCAAAGATCACCTTGCACTTCCACATTCAATTTTCTATCCAATTTTTTTTAACTTTCAATTGAATATCCACCTTTTGCTTTCAAACTTTGAAACTCTAACAACATCCATTAGTGATTGTTGTCAACAAACTAAAGTAACTTCCAAAAAATGGCATACATCATTTAAATAAATTCACTTAAAAAATGGCACCGAATTGGAAATCAATAAAAATTCATGTTCAAAGAAAGAAACACAATATCTTTTGCCGAATAACATCAAACTGTGTAAACTACAAAGTATCCCACATTAAACATGTCCATAGAATGACAAAAGGCCACAATTAGCACTCCCTACTAAATAATTAGTATAGAAATCTCAATACAACTTTAACTCATTTATTCAAGACAAAAATAATTCTAGAGCTAATGAAATAAGAAACTTTGATATTCTACAAAAATGACAAAACAAATTGTTTTCAACTTGTCAAATATGACTAAGATATTTCACTATATCAATTACAATTTAATCTATTTTACTTCTAACATACATACATATATATATACTTCCATGATCAACCAAAAGTGATAATTATACAAGTATTTCACGGAAAGATCAAAATCTCTAGATGAAGATCTCTAGGCTACTACATTACTTCGAAGAACTTCACTTAAATTTCAGAAATTCAAACTAAAGTCAAAAGACATCAAACTTGAAGTTTTAAAAACCCTAAACTTACATTACAAGTTCAAAATTTAACAAAATTGATTAAATACCTATCTTGTGAATTCATATATGCTCAATAATACTAAGTTAGATGCCAATCTTTCAAGTAGTCACCATGCCAATCAAAAGCCTAGCCACATGAATAGGACAAGTAGTTTGTCTAAGATGAGAAGTTGTATAGACTTGAGCTTGATTTGAGGTTGATAGAAATGGTCAATTGGTCATCCATGGTTGATGCCAAAAGTAATGAATAATATACCAACACACCTACCATTGTTACAAGGATCTTATCTTTTTGTCATGATAACTACGAAAGAAATTGAAGGTGTTCAGTTCATTTTTGGCATTGCTATAAGCATTTTGAACTCAATGGTTCATATCTTAATAATAACTTCAATTAGATATTTTGAAAATTTGCACTCATGCTTCAACAATGAAATCAAATTTAAAAATGAAACATAAGGACAAAAATACAACAAGAGGCATCCATTGAGAGCAAGGGTCAACAATACTTAATATTGTGAAAAAATTTATCTTTTCTATATGTAAAGCAAGAGCCTTTGTCTACACAATCCAAAGTGTAATCCAAGACACTGCATGCTTCATTTAGGCTCTATTTTCAAATTCTATTTTTGAAGAAAAAGAATCACATTTCTTCTATAAGTCATAAAGGTTATAGATTTCATGTTGATGATTTGAAATTACTTTGTTTTTTTGAAGACAAAAGAAGATAATGCAAATTTAATGTAAAATTAGTTCATAAATTTTAAAGCAGTTACAATAGGTATACATCGTAATAAAGAACATTATAGTGCAATGTTTTTATTTGGCCATATGTTAGTTTGTTGGCTTCACTATAGAGGCCAAAATTTAGAGGGAGAGCAACAGAGAGGTTAGAATTTGTCAAATCGAGCGAAATTTCGCTCAAAATAAGAACACTACTGTAGTGTAAAAAAATCACATGCATCATTTAGGATGTAGAATAAGGGGTTAGAATTTCCCCAAGTACACTTGAAAAAGCATCTTCTAGGATTTATGAGTTAAGCCACTTCTTCTATAATAACCTTGAATAATCATCAACATCTCACTAAAGGAATTCCACCTTCATTAAATGCAAATTAAAATCTAGAATCTCTTTTTAAACTAGTTTGGAATTAGTTTTCAATTTCAAATAAGGCCTCAATTCCAAAATAATCACGAAAAATACTCCACCATATAGCATATTTTAGCCATTTTTAACTTCTTGTTGCTAACTTCAATTTTGGCCTTCAAATAATATGCCTCTCTTTTGAAATTTGAGATTAGCCAATGAATGAATCTAACCAAGTCTAATTCCTAGTTCACTTTGACATTAAAAAAGTCATTTTAAAATTGAATGTTTTATTTCAATATGAAATTTGGGCCTAAAACTCTCAATGGTCAATGTTCTAATTATATGAAAGACATAGAAATGTGTTTAAACTATAGAATCGTAAAATATACTCCACACTTATGGTAAATATTAAAGATTTCTAAGATTTTAGAAGTAGATTCTATAATCAATATGATTTTTCTACTTCTCATTTTATACCCTCAAATGAACCACAATATACAACTTGAGATGTTTTGGATTGAGTTGCAAACTTGCCATTGTATCCATTATGCCCTCAAGCCACCCAACTTTCAAGTATTATCTAGTTCTTATCTACACTTGCCATTCACCAATATTTAATACAAGGTTTGATATGACAACATAACCATTATTCATCATGGAACTCTTTCCACCAACAACCTAGGAATCCTTCACTCCATTTTAAGAACTTAGATCATCCAAAATATGCAAATTTGGATGTTCTAAATTGAATATAAAATGTGGGACATTATGTCTAATAATGCTTTTGAGTCACCTTACTCTAAAGCATTATCTTGTTCTTATTTACAATTGAGATTCACCATCAATTCTATGTTGACTCCACATTAGAAAATAAGATCCATGAGATTTGAAATGTCAAAAGCACCATCAAATGTGTATCAACCCTACATTAGAAGATAAAATGTGCAAGATGTGATAAGTTCTAAAACAAACTATGGGATCAAAATAACCTTTCACATGACTAGACCTCTTTCCAATCCCTCTCCAATCCCAAGCCCTACTTTTGACACCAACTTTTGGACCCATTCCCTTTACCTTTTAACCTTTTAAGATCCTCATGACCTCTCAGCCCTTGTATTCCTACTTTTCAAAGAACAATTTTAAACAAGTCTAAAGACTTTAATTGTTCACAATCCAATTGAAGTAGAGTCTATTCACTTAGTGAGATATTAATCCCTTGAATTCCTACATTTCAAAGAATGGTTTTAGACAAGTCTAAAGGCACTAATAGATACATAATACCCCTTCACTTCAAACATTCATAGAAAATTTCAAAAAACATTTCTACGAATTCTTTGGCCAACAAGTTTTTCTTCAAAAGGCTAATCTATAGAAATTAATCAAGTTAAAACTCTTAATAACAAAAAGGGGGAAATTTCTCAAAGGATCAATAATGGGTTTAGTTACCTAACTCATCATGAAACTTTCCACCAAAGAACCCATATTCCTTCTCCTATTTCTTAACCCTTAGATATACCAATTGCTACAATTTTGGTGACAAGACATACAAAGTTCAATGTGAAATAACACAAGGTTTACTAAAGTATCTACACCTAGCTATGAAATGTTTACAAAACTCGACCTTCAAAATTCTTGCCTAAAATGTAAGTCCTATAAACATGAGAATCAAAGGTTGCTGTTGGATATATTTATTTTCAACATTTTGAAAAATCATGGTTAATCCATATGGTATCCAAAACTGCATGTGAACAAAATGTAGAATTTCCTTTGGACATTCAAAAGGGTTAACAATAATTCTAAAGTTAAATAATGGAAACCAAGCTCAAATGCTTACTGATTTTGATCCATAATAGGTTAGAAACTAGCAAAACCAATTCCTAGCAAGTATGGAAGTGCTTGAAAATAATCTTCTCCTCTTTGGAATGGCCAATTTCAATCGATATCACATTGATTAGCTATTGTACAAGAAGATGAAAAGGCATGATGTAGGTGCTAATCCAATTCAAACTACCACAATGAGATCATGACTTCTAAGCTTGTAGAGAAAAAATAAGAATAACAAAAATACATTGTTTCAAGGTTGTCAAGATTCCAAACTCTACTACTACAAATGGTCTCACAATACAAATGCTATACCTTAAGTAAAGTCAAGATGTTACAATCAAGTCAAAAACGCATTTGAATGTAATATGCATATCATTGTAAGCAAAGCCAAAATTGAGGAAGTAGACAATTCTACTCTAGGTCACAAACCCTATATTTGGAAATCCAACACATACTTGGACAAAAACAAAGGAAACAAACAACTTTTGAAAAAATCATGTACACTATGGTTTTAAAATCTCTTTCAAGCAAACAAACAACAAAAAGGCCTAGAGAACCAAGAGTTTTTATTGCTTTTAGCAAACCATCCAACAAAAAAATATAGCAATGTTTCTACATAAAAACCAAAATATCAGTCTACACCCATCACAATTAAGTTTACAATAAGAGAATAGCAACACTCCTTGGCTAGCAAATCACATTCTTGCTTTGTTCACCATTCTTTAGAGAAACTTCAAGATGATCTACCACAACACAAAATGCAAAACCTAGCAAGAACATGTAGTAGTTTTGTTTCTAAAAATCAACAACAAACATGCCAAGGATGAAAATACCACCAAGAGAACCTCAGTGCCTTCTCCTAAAATATATAGAACTAAAACATCACACTAAATAAAGATCAATACTGCCAACTTCCAATTGACTTTTAAACTTTTTGTCTATTCTACACAACTACTCCTCATGTACATCAAAGAACAAAGCATCAATAGCTTGCTTCTAAAATAACAACTCATCAAACATCTCAAAAGAATGGCATTACAAAAGAAGATGAAGATCACCTTGCTTATACTACAAGCGCTTATACAACATTGCTATATAGTGAACTAGCTTATGCTCCTATGTCTTCCTCAAAATCAATTCCATTAGAAGTCTATAGGAAGTATCCCTCATTATTTGCATCAACAACACAACACACAACATGCACAACAAACATGGAAACATCCAAGGAAGAAATAGTAGGGCATGAAAAGTCTACACACACTAAAGTAATAGTGGATGAAAGCAATCATAATCCCAACTTTCTACATGATTTCTACAGCCTAAGCTATAAACTACAAAAGGATGGCTAGCTAGGAAACTAACTTTAATGATACATCCAAAAGCATAAAACCCAAATTCATGTTGTTGTGAGTCCCAAGAAGCAAGTATAAAACTTGAAGCATGAAGAAACCCGAACAATATGCAACAATAACATAAAAGAGAACATCATATGAAATAGGTTGAAATCTTTCTTCTGGCCCCAAGAAATAATGAGTCTAAACATTGGTTCAAATGCATTCCAATCAACCTTTTTTTTTTTGGCACCACAAGGCCAGATTGCACCATTTCAAAATAAATGTCTTCTTTTTGCCAAAAAAAAGTAATTTTTTTTCACCAAAAATTTTCCATTTCTATTTAGAATGTGGATGAATTTGCCAAATTTGGATGAAAAAGTGCATAAATGTGATTGAAAGGTATTTTGTGGTCCAAAAGACAGATGAATGTCAAAATACAATACTTCACCAAATTTTAAGTGATCACCATCCTAGCACTTTCTCAAAAATTTTAAAAAAAAAAGGGCTGATTCCAATACCTGATATTTCTTACAGCATTGCTTCGGATTGAAAAAATTGAAGGCATGAACTCGCCAAGAAATGATGCAATATTTGTCAACCAATCCATGTCGCCAAAAGTATCAAATGCAAGATACTTCTTCCCATATAAACCTCCATAATTGCCTTGGTCATGTAGCCAATGAACAAGATGGCAAAGCAAGGCATCCAAATAATTATACGCAAACTTTTGAAAACGCAATAGACCTATCAATAAAACCCTGTGGGAATCAAAAAAATCAAAATTAAACATGAGATTGGTGTCGATTAGATAAATGCTTGAGAGCAAAAGGCTCGAGAGTCATCAAATATAATACTGTGAATTTCATAAAATTGGTGCAATCCAATGCCAAAATTTGTGAGATACACACATACAAAGTTCTAAAATCTAAGGCACTTAAATTTAAGTTTCAGATTGAGCACCCTGGTGAAAATAGTGGTTAACACCAACTTAATGAAATTGAAGTTTTATGCAAAATCTGATTGCTCAATCACAAGCCTATATATCAATACTTTCTGGCTGATCTAAGGATTTAGATAGAGGAAGGACTTCGATACAGGAAAACGGTTGAGGGGAGAGTTTCACAGTAACCCTGTCCAACTACCCAACAAGGGAGTGAACTAGATGCCTCCATCAAACACTGGATTATGGGAGAACAATACTCACAGAACGAGACTAGGCAGACTTCACACAGATTGAGGCACATGCACAAACAGACGCTTGACATCAATATGGCAAAGTAGGACTAGGACACACCACATGTCGAGACAATTGGACAGAAGCTAGCTTGAGATCAATCACTGCCATAAGCGATATACTCACTATTTACAGCCTGTCCTACAAAATTCTTTTCGTTCGTGGGCCCTCTAAGTGTCCGTATCTGCAGAATTGCAAAATTGCAACAAGATGACCCACATTATAAAAGTGCCATAGTCTCTCTCACGAAGGTCTTTCACATTCCATAAACCGTGACAAGGGGAAGTGCAGCTGACGTAGTCAGAAACATTCTCCTGCTACCCACTCTTTTACAAAAACACATACATAATAAGCCAAGTTCTCCAGATCACATTCAAGTAATTAGAGAGTTTAATAACTACCTACAGAGCAGCTTGTCTGAATGTCCCACAGTCGGAATGTGCTGTCAGTGGAAGCTGATGCGAACTCATTTGGAGATAAAAAATTCACATAAGACACGGCTTTGGGGTGACCCTTGAATACAAAAGTGGGTTGCTTGGATTCAGCAAGTCAAAATAATGAATGCTATGATCAGCGGAACTAGTCTGCGGGGAACAGAATATACATCATGACGTGTGAATATCAATGGCAGAACACGAGCCGACACGCCACAACTAGAGATAGGCGGACATATGGAAATCGATATGGAAGTATGGAACAAAACCAGCCAAACCATTCACCATAGCTAGCTTCACAAACAGGGATAGAAACTCGAGATCAAAACGGAAAAACAGGACTAGACAAACCAGTCACCATAGCTTAAGATACCGGGACAGAAACTTGAGACGGAAACGGTAAAAGATGACTACCAAAGCTACTCACCACAGCTTGAGATCCATATGGTAGCAGCGCCGGGTACAAGACGGAGACGAGAGCAACATTCGAGCATGTCAGAACAAGCGCAGCTCCATCCAAACACGAGGGAAACCAAATCCTAGCGTGTGCTTGGGTTTCACAGTACACAGACTGTTCACCTGCGACACGGCTGCCGATGTATCTCTGACTTCGTCTACGGTCCTACACGCACAGTACAAGCCTGCATATCAATACTGTCTGGCTGATCTAAGGGTTTAGATAGAAGAGAACGGTTGAGGCAGTGACGTAGATGCCTCGATCAAACACAAGATTTGGCATTATGGGAGAGCAATACTAGCAAACTTCACCACAGCTTGAGGCACATGCACAGACAGAAGCTTGACATCAATATGGCAAAATAAGACTAGAAGAACGGAACACCACATGTTGCGACACATGGACAGAAGCAAGCTTAAGATCAATACCAATGGCAGAATACGACTAGAAGAACCGATACACCACAACCAGAGATACGCGGACACAAGCTTAAAATCGTTATGGAAATATGGAATGGGACCAGCCAAACCAATCACCATAGCTTAGCATGAGAGACATGCCCAGAAGCTTGAGATAGATATGGCTAAACAGGACGAGCCAAACCACTCACCATTGCTAGCTTGAAGGAAATAGACAGGAGCTTGAGATAGATATGGCTAAACAGGACTAGCAAAACCATTCACCATTGCTAGCTTCACAAACATGGACAGAAGCTTGAGACTGAAACGACAAAACAGGACGAGCCAAACCACTAACCATCGCTAGCTTGAAGGACATAGACAGGAGCTTGAGATAGATATGGCTAAACAGGACGAGCCAAACCACTCACCATTGCTAGCTTGAAGGACATAGACAGGAGCTTGAGATAGATATGGCTAAACAGGACGAGCCAAACCACTCACCATTGCTAGCTTGAAGGACATCGACAGGAGCTTGAGATAGATATGGCTAAACAGGACGAGCCAAACCACTCACCATTGCTAGCTTCACAAACATGGACAAAAGCTTGAGACTCAAACGACAAAACAGGACGAGCCAAACCACTAACCATCGCTAGCTTGAAGGACATAGACAGGAGCTTGAGATAGATATGGCTAAACAGGACGAGCCAAACCACTCACCATTGCTAGCTTGAAGGACATCGACAGGAGCTTGAGATAGATATGGCTAAACAGGACGAGCCAAACCACTCACCATTGCTAGCTTGAAGGACATCGACAGGAGCTTGAGATAGATACGGCTAAACAGGCCTAGCAAAACCACTCACCATTCCTGGCTACACAAACATGGACAGAAACTTGACATCAACACGGCAAAACAGGACTAGAAAAGCCACTCACCGTAGCTTAAGATACATGGACAGAAGCTTGAGACTGAAACGGCTAAACAAGACGAGCCAAACCATTCACCATAGCTTGAAGGACATGGACAAAAGCTTGAGACTGAAACGGTAAATCAAGACTAGCAAAGTCACTCACCGCAGCTTGAGATCGATAAGGCAGCAGGGCGGGGCAGAAGACAGAGACGAGAGCAACATTCGAGCATGTCAGAACAAGCGCAGCTCCACCCAAACTCTAAGGAAAGCAGAAAACCCTAGCGTTTGCTTGGGCTTCTAGGGTTTCACTATACACGGACTGTTCACCTGACACGGCTGCCAGCCCATCTCTAACTTCGTCTGCCTTAGGCTCCCACATGTAAGGTCCAGATAGACTTGTCTGCAATGACACACTACCACGCGTTGATTTCAGATTAGGTGCCTTCCATTGGATTCCAGATTGACTGGAGATGCGTGGTTATCCTCTCGTGGGAAGACACCTCACGCCTGCAAAACTGTACTGCAAAAGTCATCACGTTACCAGTTAACATTACTTTTTGGTCCAGGCGTGAGTGGTCCCTATGCCTCACCAATAATTCACGGATGCTAGTCGGGAAGCCTGTGCTACATGAACAGTACAACAGGTTTGTCTGCAATGAGAACTGAAGATGCGGGGTTTGGGGTTCAATGTTGGGGGAGAATCCCCAGTTAATTCAACTACAATTTCCACTAAACCCTAATTTGAGCAATCACAATCCACCTCCAAATTCCAAATTCATATAAACAAACTAGCACAATATGTGATAAATTATCCTCAACTGGAAGCAGCTTCGACCCTGACCTGATATCACAAAATAACGAAGTTCTTGATTTGGACAAGTAACAGTCTCAATATCAAAAGCTCAAAAATTATGGCTAACACAAGGTATGCCCGACTGATGGTGAAGCCAACACAACAATATTCGGTCATAACATGTATTTGAGCAGTTGCCTACTGTCGACTTGCAACAAAGTACTTGCAACATACCCCCGATTACTCAGTTTCTAGTAGACGCTGTCAAAATCAAGGATTCAAGATATTCATACAAAACCTCTTTGACGGCAGCTGCTTTCTAAAGCTACAGAAATGATCGCATCGCCAAAACGGGTGCTCACTACTCACACTGCGATTTCCTCAATACTCACGGTCATTCAAGATGGGATATGAGAGGGCGATCTGAAGTGCTAGGAGCCGTGACCAAAAACCAAGACAGAACAGAACAGTCATCAACATACCTCAAATAAGCACGAAATTTCCCCGGAAATCTCTCGAACATCCCAGACTCGCTGACACAGTATGATGCATACCTTGGAACCCCAGCACGCATACACTTCCTGGCTTCCCTGCCCAATGGGTCACCTGGCCGCGCGCTATGGACCCAAAAACACTAACAGGGAGACTGAACAATGTGCCGAGTCGCCTTCATCTACGACCATGCAACAGCCAAAAACTCTCCGCACAGAAGCGTAGCCGAACTTTACTAGTCTTGAAAAACAGTCACGAGCTTCGTTGATTAGGTCGGATTGATGATTTGGAATTGTGTGTGGAGCCAAATTGGATCGTCGCCGGCATAAATGTCATTTCATTATGACGGCTGAGGCAGCTATGGATGGTTCTGTTCCCGGGTATCAGGCAAGTACTGGCGGTTCTCAGGAGAGTACAGGCATCATCAATCTTCCTCTTCACTCTTGAATCCTTGGATACCGTTGTATCCTTAGCTTCAATGGCGCTAGCATTGCAATTCTGCATTTGATTTTTGATTTCGGATGGCTATGTCCGGAGGTTCAACTAGCGCGTGCAGAAGCCAGACTCTTGGAACAGCGCCTTCTTCGCCCTCTTTCATATCACAGACAGGTTCAGCAATGAGCTTTCCTCGATCTTTATAGTTTAGTTGCCGCGCCGCGTGAGTTTTCTTGAATGCTTGTGCTTGTGCTGAAGCTTGAAGTAGCAGCTACCGGTACTACCGTTTACACTGGTAAGCTTTTCACCATCTTGACTAGTTTAGTTGTACCATTGTGTATGAGTGTTCTAGAATGCTTGTGCTATTGGACTTTCTAGGATTGCAGGCAGGTACTAGGAAGCAGCTGGTAGCTGCTGTCGATTAAGATGATTTAAATGTTTGGAAGTTTAGAATGCGGAAACTGAGTTCCCTGGTCTCTTCAGAAGATATATTAAAAGGAAAATAATATGTTCGGTGTTTTAACATGAATCGCAATCGCAGTGGAGTAACAGTAATGGTTGTCATGTGATCATATCTAATTTCTTTGCAATTCATAGAGGTTGAAGTGCTGATCTCAATACTTCCTGAATCTCTTTGGTCTTACGTATGTTTCGTGTCATTGTTCTCGTTGCAGGCTCCTTGAGACAACTGAAGAGTAGGGTAGGACATCGGAACTTGAGCATACTTGTTTGCTAATATTACAGTTCAAGTTAACAAGTAGAGACTTCACTTGCCACCAACAATGCTCAACTCTGCTGTTGCTGTAAGCCAGTTTTACTGCGAAACTCCCGATTCTAGAGAAAATGCATTTGTTTGAAGTATGTCCAGGTTTTGGAGCTCAGTATGTTCCCCACTCCAGCATTCTCGTTTATGTTCTCATTATAGTCCTTTCATTTGATGCTCTTGCGGGAGGATAATCAGAATGTGTTGATGACAGTTAACGGAGAGAATCCGAGGAAACATCGTGCCTTTTTATCAAGCACCTGTCTTTCGTCATATTCCTTCGATATTATACCTTTGGAATTCGTCCGTGTGTTGTTCTCGTTCCTTCCATGTAATGGATTTCATATCTGTGCTACACCTGAAACCTGTACTGGCTGGCAGGCAATCAGCCTCGGCAGATAAAGACCTTGGTCAGGAAGGAAGATTTGGACGATGAAGAACATGACAAGGTCTCTAGAGCAGTGTAGAAGGCCATGTTTATGAGGAAGCAGTCAACGCAAAGATTCTGTCAGCCTGGATAGAGATGTAGTCAGATGTTGATGTGGCAGTTGAATATACGGAATCCCAGAATTCGTCCGGGATGGACTCGAGGTATCTTCGGGAACTCGTTCTCATATCGTTTCTTGTTTAGCATGTATTTCTTTTGATTGATTAGGGTTTTGATGCAACATGATTTGCTTTGGATTGAATGCCTATTTTGGTATTTCTTGCTTCAGAGGTGAAAAGATATTAATGATATAACAATCTCGAAGTGCCGAGCATTTTGAACGCCATGTTTCCCGGGCATCGTAAGAATCGCTAGAATTGTTGTGTCCCGAAGTGTTCTAGGGCATGTATGATGCGTATCTGACGTTCAAGTAGAAGTTAATCACGGAAGAGTTCATCACGAAAGAGCCTCGCCATTAGATTGACAAAGTGTTGAATTGCAAGTCAGTATGCATTAGATTCGTCCTCTTGTTGAGTTGATATTACCGGGAGTGTAACGCAAATGGTGTTAACTGAATGTCAGAGTGATGTTGGCCTCCTTGGCTTTGACTTGATATTACAGTAGCAACTACTTAGATAGCATTAAGTGAACATTATCTTGACATTAATAACAATATTGACTGAATGTGCTATTAGGTTAAAATATAGTCATCATTGATAACTTTGTGAATCTAGTTTACATGTGTGAAGCTCAGGAGCTAGGTTTGAAGAAGTGATGTCATGGGATTCTTTAACCCCTAATGCAGGTTGGAACCTGACATACGGAAACCATACAAACAGGATGCAATGAAGAAATCCTAATACAGTAGACCACATTCAGGTTCCTACCTGCATGAGGGGTTAATTTTCCCACGAACTTTTGTCACTCTCTGATCATTTTTTCTGGGGAATTTCTTGAGGACTTAAAAGGTTATCGAAGCATTAGCAGATGCAGTCGAGGGAGTAGCTCGAGACCAGAAAGTTGATGATCAAGTAAAATCTACCTCATTGCACCTTATCTGGTTTTCTTATGCGCAAAACGTTTCATTACGACCCAAACTGAAACTATCGTTGCACTCTACGTTGTGTCCATGATTGATGTTTTTTTGCAAACGTATGCTAATTGATTGATAGTGACTGCAGAGCCGATTCCGATACTTGACTCAATTCTTGTTCAGGTCCATGAACTAGTGACTCAGTTCCAGAGGCAGAGCAAATTCTAAATTCTGAACTCTTTTGGGAGTAATGCAATTGAGAAGGTGCGTTAAATCGGACTTGACTTGTGTCTGCGCTTACATACGTAGAGCTCGACGGTTAGTGTCTTCTTTTTGAGTGATGTTTTGCTGTTTGTCTGAGAAAAATGTGTATTTGGCCTCAGACATCAGTTCTAGTACATTCAATGAGCTCCAGAGCTAATGTCACTAGTGATTGTAAGATATCCTGAAGTTTTGTTACCATTTTGTCCAGTCATTATTTATCAAAATTTGGATGATTGGATCACCAGGACATTTAATGTACACAGTATTTCCGTTACGTCTCTGCCTATCAATTTGTTGTGAATAATTGGTGAACCGACTACCAATGTAATCTGTCTGGGTCGCACCAAAGAGAGGACTTCTGAGGTTTCTTTTGAAACCAGCACCTTCATTATCACGCCTTTACAATTGTGGTAGACTTATGTAGGTTTCAAAACCGGTCCTACAGGACGTCGCAACACAGAGGAGGATCATAGAAATAAGTTGGAGGAACGCAGGTTTGTTCCATTTTATTGTTAAAATGGACGTCGTAGCGACGTAATGCAATTCGAGTTTTATTGCAGCTCGTCATGTTCTCTCTATTGATTCTTATGCAAACTATTCAATGTTTCAGTGTTGCGCTTGTATGGTTGAGAGCATATCCAGCAGATACTTAGGTTGACATGTTTTAGGACCGTCAAGGTAATCGAAGGTATCAAGGCTTATGGTACGTTCAGACCTGGCCTTACAAAAGAGCAGGTCTTAACCCCAAAGTGACATGAGATATCCGGGGTCCAAAAACATCATTGCTTTTGAAGCTTTATAGACCTAAATTTCTTCAAGTTATACAAATCTCAACCATACAATCTTGTAGTAAACATGTTTTAGATGACATGCACAAAACTTGAAGTCAATTGGCTGCATAGATTGTGAGATCATAATGATTAAGTGTTGAAAATGAATGCTGAAATTTTTCCCAAAACACATTTGGAGGTGAAATTTGATTTCTAAACCTACTGAAATGAAAAAAAATTACACTACAAAGTGATTCAAAACTAGTATACAAACACATCGGTGGAAAAAAAATTCATGAAATTGAGTCATGGTGTCTAGAAAACGGCTTTGAAATGTCAAAAAATAGTCCGAAAAACTGCAAAAAACACATCTAGGGCTGAACCTCTCTCTACTAGAATGCTTCTCATTCACTCAATACTTCTTGGATTGACATGAAATTTTAGCCACACAAACCAGACTTGTAGGCACAACTTTCCCAATAAGTTTTATTGAAAAAGGACTTTGTACGAAGACGATATAAGCCACCAAAGTTCACTGTACTCCAAAAATGATAGGGTTTAGGACTTCGAATTGCTCCCAAACATTCAAAACAACTTGGATTGACATGAAAATTTTACCACAATAACTAGACTTCAAGAAAAACAAAACCCAACAAATTTCATTGAAAAAAAATCATTAATGAAGAAGATACAAGTCCCTGAAGTCGTAGCCCTAAAATGCAATTTTGTGAACTTTTGCAAAGCTCTGCTCTTTGATTGGCTACTAAAGAAGCAATACATCTTTGATTGATCTGAAAATTTAACCACATAAACTAGAAAAATAAGTGCAACTTTCCCAATAAGTTTCATTGGATTTGAACCTTGGATGGAGAAGTTATAGTAGACTTAAAACTGTGTGAGGACACTTTTTGTCCTCCGTGACACTTTGGGGTTAAAGATAAAACAGTTTCCAAAAAAAGAAACAACGTTGGCTACTTTTCCGATCCTGATATTTAGGACGGGGTACCATTAGCTTCGCTTTAATTTGTGGATTCTGTAACTTAGTTCTGTTGGTGTTCACATATGATGCTTTGCAGTTGTAATTTGGTATGACACGATTGACGAGACTGCTTAATTGAGACCACCCTGTCACACCAGAGTTGGGGTCGTATGGGAAACGGAGCGGAGTGGGCCCCCGTCGAGTGGGTCCATGCCGCAGGACTTGTTTTCTTTTGCTGTCATCGTTGCAAGAGTCGTGCGTGGCGTTGCGGTGGTTCTCGGGATTTCAGTTTTGCGCTAGAATGTTCGTTCTACTCTGTGGATTCTCGATCTGCTGCGGACGAGGATGAGGTGTATTGAGCTAGCTTCTGTTTCACAGGAGGTTTTATTATTTTGCGTCAATCACCTTGGGTGGTAAAGTCTTCTTTACAGGTTCTAAAAATTGGGAAACACGGGCTGGAGAGGACTGGGTGATTGCTCCAGTTAGTTTCTGAGCCCCTACTGTACAGAGAAAGGAGTTTGTCTGATCTAAACAATATGAAGTCTAATACTTGTATCTGAGGTCAATTCAGTTGAAAAGAACCTCAATTTTGAGAAGTAGAGGCAAAATTAAAGCACACCAAGGAGAGAACAGCTAGACCATGATCGAAGCAGATCGAAAAATCCTTGATGATATCGTCCACATGGTCTTGGTAGCATTACAACTAGGAGGTACTTGAATTATGAGCTTCTAAGTCGAATGGCTTTCCCGTTGCGCGTCTATGTGAAAGCCCACCATTCTATTGACCCGTCGATACTAATCTGTATATGTTGTTTCATCACTACAGAGATCTACTGTGCACTATTTTCCAAATATCATTTTCAATGAAGATGAACTGCAGCATCTGAATATGCATAAACGGTTGCAGTGCCTCTCCACAAGTGTCAGATTGCCAATTCTTCAGATTAAAATTCTTGAAATTTCTCCAATATGTCAATATGATTTACTTCAACTCTTCTTGCAACATCAAGACCTCAAGAGTATGTAAAGATGTACCCAGGTAGGTTCAGAAAATCGCTGAAATCATGGCTGTGCTGTTTAGAACAACTCCACTCCTTGCCACTATCATGAAACGAAGGAGCCCTGCACAATCCAAATTCACCTTAGCAGCTTCTAGTATAGGAAACCGAAAATGACCCAATGTTGCAAATCTGATTGTGAAATAGCAAGAGTAAGAATACAAAAACCTTTAGGAACGTGATCCATTTTGTGTGACTACAGCAACTCATATTTTCACATTGTGGGCCAAGCTTTTAGGTAATGTTTAGTTGTGAAATTTTGGTATATTAAGTGTAGCTAATTTTGGTATATTAGGGTGATGTTTAGATGTGAAATTTTGTAGGTCTGCAAATTGAACCATGTGAGTTCTATGTTTAACTCACAGGGTTCTATGTTTAACTCACAGGGTTCTATGTTTAACTCATCAATTTTGAGTTAAACTTAGAACTCAACAAGGTTTAACTCAATGTGAATTCCATTAACTGTTTGGCTCAATTATTCATGACAAATGTGAACAATGGTACCCTTAACCCCTCATCGCCTAAGGGGATGAAAAGTGTCCTCACATTGTTTGGTAATCAACTTCAAAGTGCTATTACTTTTGCATCCAATGTCTGAATTCAATAAAACTGGTCGGAAAAGTTGAGAATTTTAGTCTAGTTTCACTGGTATATGTTTCAGATCAATCCAAGATGTACTGAGTTTTTGAGAGCCCTTCGAAGTTCACAAGTTTAATTTCTGTTCACAACATTGCATTCTGACGGTTGCAACTTCGGGGGCTTGTAACTTTTTCATAGAATGTTCTTTTTCAATAAAATTTGTTTTTTTTGTTCCTCTTAAGGCCTAGTTATTGTGGTAAATTTTTCATGTCAATCCAAGTTGTTTTGAATATTTGGGAGCAATTCAAAGTTCAAAATGCAGACATTTTTGCATTACAGTGAACTTCCGTGGCTTATGACTTCTTCATACTTGGTTTGTTTTCAATCATTTTTGTTGAAAATGTTTTACATACTAGTCTAGTTTGTGTGGTTAAAATTTCATATCAATCCAAGCAGTAATGAGTGACTGAGAAGCATTTTAGTAGAGGGAGGTTCAACCATAGATGTGATTTTTTGCTACTTTTTTCATTGTTTTTTGACATTTCAAAACAATTTTGCAGTCACAATGACTCAATTGAATGAAATTTTTTCATGAAAGTGTTTTTCTTTCGGTTTTGAATCACTTTGTAGTTAAAAGTTTTTTCATTTGAGAAGATTTAGTAATCGAATTTCACCTCCAAATGTGTTTTTAAGAAAATTTCAGCATCTTTTTTCAAGAATAAAACATTATAATCATTCAATCTATACGGTAAAATGACCCCAAATTTGTTTCACACCATCTACAACATTCACACTACAAGATTGTACGGTTGAGATTTTCTTACTTCACTGAAAGTTAGACTTATAGCACTTGAAAAGCAAGGATGCTTTTACACATGTTTGGACTTCGGACGGTGAGGGGTTAAACATAGAACTCACATATCTTAGTCAGACTGTGAGCTAGGTAGTTCGGAGAAACAGCACTACAAATTATGTGATTGTTTTGACTGGAACTGATGAAATTTTGAAGCACATTGAGTTAAATAAGCCCCTTTACAATCCTTTGGTGGATTGTCTTATGATGTCCTGGTATGTTTATTGTTGCTACTTTGATAATGTGTAATGTAACCTCCAGAGTTGATGGACACAAGCCGATGTGGATTACCGCTCTCCAATTGAAGGGTTCGCTAAATACGGATGAAGCGTTGCTTGCTTGCTTGGATTGAGTTTGTGCTGGTTGTATGGAAGTGGGTGTATGTCGTGTGAACTGCTGAACTACTGAACTGTCTAACAGTTCCCGAACTCCTGTTTTTGAGCTTAATTTGAAGAAGTGAGACCCTCTGGCCAATGATCTATTGCCTAAGTTACATGAAATATTGTGTCAAAACAATAATTTCATTTAACTTCTAAAGGCTGTAGGGTGTTTTGGAAGAGGAAAATTCCAAAACTACCAATTTTTGATGCATTGTCCAAAATAAAAGAATGAATTTTTTTTTAAATTCCAATCATACAAAAGTGTAGAAACAGACAAGGCAATGTGTGGAAAAAATTTCAGACCATTTGACCATGTGAATTAAAAGATTGTAATGATTGAAGTGAGAAAAAAAAACAATTTTTCATTCCTGCAAAACAGGGTCAATAGACTTTGAGTCCTCTTGGAGTAAAATTATTGCTCTACACAAAAATGAGGATTTTCACCAATAATAAGCATATGATGTTAGGTTCCCTCATAAAAAATTTCAAAAGCAAATAGATATACCAACCAATGCCAAGCAAACCATCCAATGCAAACACCTTGGAAATGACCCATTACAATCTCACATCAACCCATGACAAAAAAATTTCAATAAATGAATTTTGAGCTAATTAGGTTGAATCAATGGCCACAATCAATGTTTTAGGTGAATGGTGAAGGAGTTGTTTGTGAACTTCCACTTATTTAGTCATTAGAAGGCATTTGAGGGCACGAAGAAGCTGCAAGTTATTTTGAGTACCCAAGGTGCGGGAACTCACCACAACACCACTATGACATGGCACAAACACTGCCATGTCAAAAAATAATATTATTTTAAACTATTTTTGAAAACAAAAATTGAATTTCTTTTTTTAATAATTCAGTTTCAGTTTTATTATTAACTTTGAGAATTTTGAGAATTTTTTTTTAATTTTCAATAATTCAGAAATTCAACCCATTATCAGCCGGTTCCCAATTTTTGGTAGCATAGGGAACAATGCAGGGAACAACCCTGAAACAAGCTCTTGAAGCGCTCAAATACCCCTTTAGATGAAATTTGAGGGCATGAAGAGGCCACGAGTTATTTTGAGTTCCCAAGCTATGGGAACTTGCCACATTAGCAGTATGACGTGTCACAATCACTATCATGTCAGAAAATAATGTAATTTTTAATTATTTTAATTGTTTTTTAGTGTTTTTTCTCTTTAAAAATATAATTTTTTAATTTCATTTTCAAGTTTATCAATATTTTTTAGAAATTTTTTGAGAAAAAAAATCAATTTTATTCTTCCAAAAATTTGGAAATTCAGCCCATTATGAGTTGGTTCCCAATTTCTGGCAACACAAGGAACAATGCAAGGAACAACCCTAAAATGCACTCTTGAAGCCCTCAATTGTCCTATTATGTTTAATGGTAAATTCATCACAAGAAGTAACTTTTTAATTCCTTCTTGTCATGGCCATGTTAGAAAATAGTGTGATTGCTTTAGATGTTAAGTTAACCATTATACATACACTTTTGGGTGGTTGGTGTGTAGTCTAAATATTTTTTGGGGCCAATTAGGCAACACACTTCAAAAATTCATAACAAATTTATACTTCATCAAAAAAATAAGATTTCAATTGCTCTCTCCATTTCACATTTGTCTTTATATGGAATTTTTAAAATTTCCATAATGTCAACAAGGCAATCTAGTCATTTTGCATGTCATAGGTTGGTTTACATTATAGAGTCCAACTTACTCTAAACCAACTTGCAATGTGAAGAGGTTAAGTGCATTGGCAAAATACTAGTCATTTTTTGATGATTTCTTGTGCAACGAGGAAATTGTTTTATTTGAAATTCAAATGGTAAAAAATTAGAGACAAACATTCAGAACATGTGGGAAAAATTTCAAGAACTTTGACTCCTCTTAAAATGTGATTTGAGAATGAATTTTTTTTTGACAATTGTATGCCATAATTTATTAGTTAGTGTTACATATATGCCAAATTCCAAAAATTGATAAGCATTTATGCAAAAGATGCCCCAAAGATGCCCAAATTGTCCAAGCTACCAAAAAATTCAAGGTAGTATAACTTTTGATTCAAGCACCCGATCAAAAAAAATGTACAAACCTTATGTCCAAATTTCGTGAACATCCAACCAAAATTGACTTTATAGGACCCTACCTAGATTTTCAATTGCACATTCAAAAGAGAATTGGCCCTTAGGGGTTCAAAAATGCCACTTAGTCAATAGCACTTGAATTGAATTGATTTAGTTGTTGATTTCATGATGTATCTCCAATCTATACATGTACATAGTAGAGGGAAGGAAAAATTTGTAAAGAAAAGGTAGAGGCAGAAAAAAATTTGACACTGAAATTTTATATACAAGATAGTCCTACTTAGAAAACTTCATGAATGAATTTACAAAAACCATAGGGTATTGGATATATGCCCCTTATAGCTTTTTATGTACAAATACGATCATCTTAAACACAATAATTAAGGTAAATAGCACATTGGATGTTTTTGAACTACATTGGAGGGGGGCAAGTTCCCTCGAGTTCTTGGATTGTGGGAACTTGGCCATAGCAACAAGTTGATGTGACTAAGCAACTACCAAGTCAAATAATAATAAAAAATATTTTTTTTAAACTTTTTATTATTTTTTTCATAATTTTTAATTTTGGACAATAGTAGTTGGTTCCTAGCATGGGGAACTAGCCTAAAATGGCCCTCCAATGTAGCTAAAAAAAATCTAATAATCACACATCAAATAGCCTCTTAACTCATGTATGTACATTATAGTGATCTCCCCAAATGGATCCCCCAAAAGTTTGCATTGAATTTTTTGGTCATTCTTCAATGCAAAGAAGAAAATAACACATTAAGCAATAATTGCAAATGCAAAATTATAGTGTTCAAAATGCTATCAAGGACACAAGATGGTGTCTCAATAGTATGCATACAATGAGCATACCAATTTCAAAGAATTGGAGTTTGATGTTCTTTAAGAGATTCTAATGATACCCTTAGTTTGATTTTTCATGTGCATAGGTAGTCAAGAATGTGTGCATTAAATATTTGCTATATCCAATATATCAATTAAGCATTATTCGTATATTTACATTGCTTAATTTTTGGTTGGATCTTGTTGGAAGTCAAAAAAAGTGTTCTAGATTCTCTTCTTATGCATTAATTGGACATTAAATGAATAAAATACAATTTTTCAAAATGCCAAAAATAGGCATTTCCAAACCTACCCTAAACAAGGGCATACATTTGACAACCTACAAGTTATCATTTGAGTTTTATATTGTCCCTTGACAACCATTTTGTAAGAAGGTTGTCCTATGTGATGACCAAAAATTCATGGAGGTTGTCATTTAGACAACCAAGATTGTTTGAAGTTGTCCCTCATTATGGTTATAAGTGACTTAATTGCTGAAATGTTGGTTTATTTATTGGTATACATGTCAATCTTTCTAAACATCTCAATAGGTGATAAAATCAATTATCAAAATTTTATAAGAATTGTGTATTTGCATTACCTCCATTATGGAGTGTTTCTTAGAGTTTTTTTGTAGTCATGGTTCTTTTTATGTGGATACAAAATTCTTGTGTAGACATATGTGATTAAGGTTATTAAATCATTGCATGTGTAATTTCTAAGCATAAAAATATTTAGCACTTCCAAGTTATTTAGTTGATTTGGTTTCTATAATGATCTTATCTTACTTTATATAAATGCCCAATTTTGTTTCCATTTTTTCTTGATCACTTTTGTGAGGATGGATCAATTGATAATTGATCCATTCTAGGCTGAAATCTAAAGCAATGATGCTAATGTGTGAGCACAAAAATGCAAGCATGTGAGCCTTGAGCATCTGTATAAGTAGATATCCTACTACCATTGAAGGTATTTATCTTATAAACACCTATAATATAGGTATCTATAACATAATTATAGAGGGTTGCTATTATGTGAGCATAGGAGTGTGAGTCTGTGAGCCTATAATACTACACATCTATATTATAGGTGTATATACCATAGAAACTATCTATGATTATAGGGTATATATGTGGGTGATTGCAAGAAACATGTGTCCTATTTTGTGTCATACAATGTGTGCTGATTATTTTTTTGCCTATAACTTTTGTGTTTTGGCTCCAAATGACTCAAGATTCGTAGGGAAGGTACTCATGACTATCATACACCTTCCCTAATTTTTTCATAATTTCCAAAAATAGACCCCGATTCAATGTCACAATTGCCAATTTGGAGGTTTTTAGTACTATTTAGAACCCAAAAAACCATATTTTGAGCTGAAATTTGGATGAGATGGTCTTCTAGTAGACTTGTAGCTTTCTAGAAGAGGAATTTTAAAAATAGTTAATATTTTGTGGTGTGGAAGTCTACAAAGTGAGCTTCTTTCTACTTGCATTTTGTAACATATAAAATATTGTTTTGGTGGGTTTTTTGGTGAATGAACATGTCCATAGGGTTGTTGCAAATGGCCACTTTTTCTTTTGTGTATTTATTTATTTTGACTATTTTTCCTTAATTAAAACATCAAAGTATGTATTTTCTTGAGACTAAGCACTTTTCTAGTTCTCCTGCTTAGAGAATTTTTCTATACAATTCCTTCCATGGGTACCTTCATCTTAAAGGTATACACATTAATCATATTTTTTTAATTTAAAAAAAATTAATTTTCTAATTTTAAAGTACTCCAAAAAAAATCAGCAAAATGCAACAAATAGGACAGGTGTTTCTTGCAATCACCCATGTTACAAGTACCCATATTATAGGTATTTATGATGCATACACCTTCTATAGTGTGGGGTATCTATATTATAGGTACCTATAATGTAGGCTCAATGCTCACAAGCTCACATTCTTGGGTTTATATACTAGCACCATTGCATAATTATATTATAATCAAGGAAGGTTTCTATAATATAGATACCTATAACATAGGTGAATAGTCTTCTACACTCATGGGCTCACACTTCTAGGCTCACATAATAGCAATCCTCAAATCTAAATTTCAATTTTTGGTGACTATGGTTCAAATCACTTGTAAAGTTTTGAAAATATACTAGGCTTAGATGGTTTATTCTTCTAATTTGAACTACAATAATTGCATTCTTCACATAACAAACATTACGAGGGCATGATTACTATTCTAACTAAAAAAACACACTTCTTTTCATTAAGAAAGGCTTCTCAACACAAAATCATATTAAATCATTGAAGTAGTGTGAGTTATCAAACTTTGGAGGCACAAATGAAAATTTCAATGACAAATTTTGCAATTCTCCCTAAACTTTGAGGAACTATGGGGAAAGTGGTTTGGTATAGAAAGTAGGTGCTCTTAGAATTTATTTGATCCCTATTTAACTAATTATGGACAAATTTCTAGTCCATAATTAATATTGCATGTACAAGTGAATGATGAAAATATGACATATATAATCCAAATATAGACTTTTGAGCTAAAAATGGATCAAAATCATTAGTTTTGGATTAGATAAAATTGAAAAAAAAATAAAAAATAGACATTTGTTCGTTGCCATCCAATATATTCTCAATTACAAAGAATGTCCTTAATTTGTGGATTTGTCCATAATTTGTTAAATAGAGGTCACTTGTGTTAATTGAGAATTTTCACTTCTCAAGTGCAAAATTCACATACTTATATATATTAAAGTTTACTTAAGTTTATAATATTCTATAGGTCTTTGGTTTGTAATTGAAAACTTCAAATAAAATAAAAAGTGTGGAAAATATGAATTGGATAACTACAAATTTTAGAGGTTGCCAATCTTAACAACCAAAAAGTTGGAAAAGTTGTCATTTTGACAACCAAAAATTAGAGGAACTTGTCTTCCAGATTTTTGAGCAAGCTAACAAATTTATACCTTGCCCTAGGCTCTTTAGAATAAAGGGAGTACATTTAGGCAAGATTGAGTAGAGGTCGATTTTAGAAAGGTGTCACAATTAGGTGCAATAACCCTAACTTGCATATTGGAATGCTTCAATCTTCTAGCCATTGAACTAGCTATTGTTCTCTTACACTCCCATAGTGGACAAAGCTCTAAGACTTTCTTGTGCTTCTAATTTTATTTTTTCAATAAATCATTTGTTTAGATAGAAAATTTTAAACTACTCAAATTAACCCAATGGATACAATGGTTAAATATTGCAAGACTTCCCCACACCAATGACTAATGAACTTTGGATGGATGTATCAAACATGTGTCTAATTGGAAGACATTTATATGAAATTTGGATGAGAATAGATGAAAATTGGAGATCTGCATGACAACCACACTATTATAATTAGTATGAAAATAATGTAGACCCCTAACTTGATTTGATCTAAACTACTATAAACTTTTATAAATATTAGAGAATCCAACTAATTTGCATAATTCCCAAATTAGTGAAGGATAGAGTAATTCCTACAGGGAATATTCACAATATTTACATGAACTAAACTTGCGTACTAGGACAAATCAGTCTATTTTAGAAAATTGAAAACAAATTTGACTGAGAACATAAAAAGGATAGAATAGGCCTGCCACGCGGATCCAGGTGTGTCCCTCGTCAGCAGACCTCCCCCACAGACGGACTCACACAACGAGACCCTGACTTCAAAAGAAAAAGACAGAAACTGGAAAGAAGGTGAAGCTGGTGATGGCGATGGCGATCGCGTGACTGCACTTCCTGCTCCTCCAATACAACACACGCCTCTGTTTTCTGTTTCAATTCCACAGGCTGCGTTTCGAAACTCGAGGTTGCAGGGAGAGAGAGGAGCTTTCTGTGAGCGTTCATGGCTCTTTGAGGTACACCATTCGACTCCAATTGCCTCAATTCCCCCTGCTCCGCTTGGTTCGAATTCCCGAAAATTTCCTTTCCTGGATTAATCAAATGGCCTTCGACGGCGATTAGAATTCGAAGTTGTATTGGTTTGAAATCCTATGGTTTCGTGTTTAAGGAGCTATGGTCTTTTGTTTTAAATTTCCATGTCCCATAGTGAAATGGTTTTTCTGAGACCGCAATTGGATGTTCTGTCGGAATTAATTTGGTGCGAACAAGAAAAGAAGCTAACACGTTAGGGATTGATTAAAGTAGGAGAAGAGCATCATCGTGTTTAAATTGTGAGACCTAAATATAAATCGATCGACGTTGTTGCAGCGCTAATCTAGCTGTGGCGATTATAACCATTTCAAGTGTGGAAAAAGGTGATCTAGTTGTCGTTGCTAGAATCTTTGGTTGGTTGGTGTGAGCTGAGAGGATTCAGGAAATTCTTTTACAATTTTAATCTACTGACCCTGGACGGCTATCAGATAATCGAAAATTTCATTGGTTTCCAGTGATATGTTTTCGTGTCTAAGAAAAATGCCTGGAGCTATGGTCTCTCGTTCCGAAACCGCAGGTCACGTCGTGAACTCTTTTTTCTGTTGCTTATCAGAGACTTCAATTGGAAATTCAGTTGGAATCCGGTGCGAAAAGAAAAGCAGCTATTATAAATAGGCTTCGATACAATGTGAAGAAGAGAATCGTCACGTTTAAATTGTGTGACCTAATCGACGTTGTTGCGGAAGTTATCTGGCTCTAGCGATTATAGCCATTTCATGTGTGGAAAGAGGTAATCTAGTGATCGTTGTAGAATCGTTGCTTGGCTGAGAGGATTCAGGAAATCCCCTTACTCTTTCAAAAATCTAGTGACTTCTGATTCACAATTCTATTAGTCTGGATTGTTTTCCTATCTAGGAAGAATATACTTTGTGGTATGGTCTTCCGTTCCAAGACCGCAAATTACGTTGTAAAATCTTTGTTTTTGTCGGAGATAGTTCATGTTGAAATTGGAACTTCAAATGCATTCCAGATGGTGTGAAAATGAAGAAAAAACTCAATAGAATTCGGAGAATAATATCATTGTGTTTTGGTAGATCTAATTCTGCAGAAATACTTGGCTATGGCGATTTCGGAATGGGAATAAGTAAAATAGTCGTCATTGCTAGAATCGGGCCACCCGTTCTTCCCCTCTACGTGAACGGAAATACTCTCCTACATCATTGTCTTATCCTAACAAGCATTCGTGTACAAACAGGTTGAAGGGTATGCTCATAGTAATTGAAGTCTTCACATATTTGGGACATTGCAACAGGAGAAATCAAGGCATTTTCTGATGGGAGGAGGGAACAACGCTTACAGATGGGCAGTCTTGGCCTTGGGAAACAGCCGGACACTTTCCCGTGGGCAGGGACTGTTTTCTTTGACGAAGTGGAGTCAACAAAGGGCTGTAATCAGCTCAGCAACTGTTCTAGGGCGAAGTCAATATGGCAACATTCAGGATGCGAGCTCTGCGCAAGGTATTTCTGTTTCCCCAAGCTTTGGGGTCAGACATTCCTCCTCGCGTCCCATCTCAGACTCGGTCGCTCAAGAGGGTTTGATTACTCCCACCGGGAAGTGCATACAGAAGATTCTGATAGCCAATCGAGGGGAGATAGCCTGCCGCGTGATCAATACAGCACAGAAGCTTGGAGTTCCCACCGTGGCAGTATACAGTGAAGCCGATCGCAATGCCAAGCATGTGGCCATGGCAGACGAAGCGGTGTTTCTAGGTCCTGCTCCTGCCTCGGCCAGTTACTTGGATGGCGAGAAGGTTTTGGCAGCAGCTCTAGCGACGGGTTCAGATGTATTACTCCTCCTTTGCCCTATCTTATCTTGCTTGTAAACTTATGTGCGTTTTCTTTCTTTCTTCATTACAAGAAAACTTTGCAGATTTGGTCCTTGAGGTCCAGTCACTTCCCAAATACATGACTGTGTGTCCATTGTTTTATACTTTTCAAGATCTAGAGTCTATATCGGCTAGATGTTCTTGTCACTTAAAAATCTGTCCAGGATTTTGTTGTAGTGAATGCAGTGAACTTACGGTAGCTCCCTGTAATCTTGGGGTGCCCAATGGATATGTAAATTCTTCTAATGACTACTAGTAGATGTAGGTTTTGAAGGTAATGACGGTCTTGTGATTGAGTTGGTGTCAGGCCATACATCCAGGCTATGGATTTTTGTCAGAAAGCTCCAAGTTTGCAGATTTGTGCAATCAGAAAGGGATAATCTTCATGGGTCCACCTGCTGCTGCTATTCGTGCGATGGGTGATAAGAGGTCCTTTACCCTGGACCCATGCATACCCCACCCCATCTTGGGGATTTGGTCTTTTGTGTTATTTTAGGAGTTTCAGTTCTGGGTTGTGAATGCTTTTCGAACTGATGCAACACGGTCATCCTGGTTACTAATACTTGTTGTAAATGACCCATCTCTCCGGATGGCTGTTGCGGGTTACAGTGTGGCAAAGTCTCTGATGAGTGCTGCAGGGGTGCCCGTGGTCCCTGGTTACCACGGAGAAGATCAGAGCCCCGAATTGTTGCAAGCGGAGGCCAACCGGATTGGCTATCCTGTACTCATCAAGGCGACCCAAGGTGGTGGTGGCAAGGTCAATACCCTCGCCAAACATGAATCCTTGTGAAATTTGAAGCTATCATCTCTCGGAAAGTTCCGAACCTATATTAAATTTACCTAATTCTTGACTACTGCTTGACATCTAGACCATGGGCATGCTGTCAATCCTTGCCCAATTTTTTTATATTTTGGGGTCAAATTTGCTTTAATGGTCATTTCATTCCCTAAGTGCCCGAATGGCATAAACTGAGCACCTCCGCATCTGTAGGTGTTGAAAAAATTATTAAGGAAGCTTCAAGAAAGATATCATGTACTAATAGAGAGAAGAAATCATACCCTTCATTTTGAACAGGATTTTTTTTTAAGTTAATATATACAGTATTTTGTTTAAGTTACCATAATCGACTATTAGCTCCCAACATTGGATTTTAAGCTTGAGCACTCACAGGTTAAGAATCAATTTTTTTATTTCTGTTTGGAATGTTTTAAAGAAGATTTCAAGTGTTTTGGAGTTTTCTTCATAGCTTCCATATCTTTCGTTGCCTCCATTTTTCAATCAATATTGTAGGATTGACCGGCTGTATTGACAACTCTGCGGTTGCCTTAACATTTGACCTATATTATTTCTGGACAATGATTTGGTCAAGACAAAGTTTCTGATGCAAATTGTGGTGTTGCTTGACACTAGTCCAGTGGAATCTCTTCTTGGCAGTATGTGAAGCTCACTGTAATGTTGGCTGCAGGGGATGAAAATTGTGCACAAGGAGTCAGACTTCTTGGAGGCTTTAGCAAGTGCACAACGCGAGTCGCACGCAGCGTTTGGGGACAGACGTGTTTTAATTGAAAAATATCTCTCACAACCCCGTCATATTGAAGTGCAGGTGATGAGCTGACCATTTTTCTCTCAACAAACACGCTTATGTTGTAAGTGCATTCCATTCAATGAAGAATAAGCTCATTCCTAAAATCGCACTTTTAGCTGTCTGATTCTTATCAGTAGAATTCGCGGTTGCGAAGATCTTTGCAGATAGACATGGAAACGTTGTACACCTGAATGAGCGCGACTGTAGTGTGCAAAGGCGCCATCAGAAAATCATTGAAGAAGCTCCTGCGGTAACTTCAACCTCTGGCTCTTGTACATCATTTTCGTTAAACTGCACAAGCAATGTGCACACTTGTTTTTTACTTGAAGCAAAAAAATGAAAAATTTCCAAACCTGCATGAGAAGAGTTGGCGATTACCAAGCCTTGAAATTCGCTGAGTGCATGAGGGTGTTATCGATCGTCAATCGGAACCCATATTCAACAGAATTTTGCAAATATCATTTTGCGTGTGCAGTTTTAATTGAAACGGTGTGGACCTGACGAAGAACGAAGTTGTCCTGCTTTTGCATTGGCATTAGTGCACCATGAAATTCCTTGCCAGAAATTGCCAAATACCTGCTGATTCCTTGACTTCATGTTTCTGTTGACTAAGTCTGTGCTTGTCAATTGCCTTGGCTTTTATGGACTGAGAACCGGTGGCCTACTTGTGCAGCCACACATAACGTGTGAATTCCGACAAAGTATTGGGCAGGCTGCTGTTGATGCCGCTAAGGTTTCACCCTAAACCAAATTTTCTGAGTTCTTTTTTCTGTTCTGTAATTCAGTACAAGGGCATGATCTTAATTATATTATTATCATACATCACAATGGACCCCTATTAAATTGACAACGGTTTTAAATGTTAAGTTAATTCACGTTAATGGGCTATTTGTGTCTTTGGCATTATCTTGTATTTTGATCTAATGTTCTACTAGGTTACATTTATTTATCTTTGATAACTTCGTGAATCTAATAGAGGTTCTGTTGAGTAATCCGGTGACTTCATCATATGCTACGGGTGTCATGCACAGGCAGTAGGTTATGAAAGCGCGGGCACTGTGGAGTTTATTGTAGATACGATTTCTGGTGACTTCTACTTCATGGAGATGAACACTCGACTTCAGGTTTGTTGTGTGATTCCCGTCCATATACCAGAGCAGTGAGTCAATTGCTCACTTGGGTACTTAATATATTGCTACAAGTGATATTATCCCATATAACTGTGGAGTTCGATGTTTAACACTACTAAATCCCACAGTTACCTTCTGGACTGGCAGGTGGAGCACCCTGTGACCGAAATGGTGACCGGCCAAGATCTTGTTGAATGGCAAATCCGTGTTGCCAACGGCGAGGTTCTGCCTCTTCAGCAGAGTGAAATAAAGTTGATGGGTATGAAGCACAATACATTGATTGGAATTACCTTTACTGATGTTTTCCAGTATCTAAATTCCTAGCGTTTGGATGCTTATCAAATGGAAAAATGAGAACAAAGTAGAGTTTTCAGTAAAATATATTGTTTCAGGAGCTTTTAGACTGCATATTAAAGAGAATCATTGTCATGATTCATGGGGAGGTCTTCCTATGGACACATTGATCATTCAGAGACCTCATTATGAATTGTGTCGAATATTCTCGTTATGACGTTGTCTAGAACTCCATGAAATAGTCTAATTCTATTGAATTTTTGTTGGAAGAAAGATGGTAAGGAAGAATTTTATGTGACTCTACATTGCATATTGATATGTATCATTGGTGATGATCACTTTCATGAATTCTTTGACTTCTAGCAAACCCTACTCAAAGGTTATTCCCTTGTCACATACCAGTTGTTTGTTTGTTCTAATATCTTACCACAATAATATCAGGTCACTCATTTGAAGCCCGCATTTATGCTGAGAACGTTCCCAAAGGTTTCTTACCTGCTGCTGGATTCCTACATCACTATAGCCCTCCATCAGCCTCTTCCACTGGTGATTTTCTCTGAACTTTCGCCCTTTTCCCTTCAAGAGTGACAAGCGTAGAGTGTAACTGTAACAGTGAAATACATTAGAGGAGACACGTGCTTGAAATAGTCCCCCCAACAAGACAATCTGGCTGTTTCATGAATAGTGGCACTATTTCTCTTAACCACTCTTCTTCTCATCGATGTCCTTTCTAGTTTCCACCTAACAATGACGCTTTTCCGCTTAAAGGATTGCTAATATTGTTACATGGCACAGATTGTGAAGGTTTGTCGCATGTACAGAAGAATATGTAATGCTATTCACATGAACTTGTTCTAATAACTAAGGGAAACTTTTTAATTTCCAAAATCTCTCATATTCTCTTTAACATGGACACCGCTTCTATCTGAGATTGTTGCACATCTCGTACACGCTTGCAGCTTTTAAACAAACAAATGTTTCCCTTAGGATGATAATTGCCTGTGTTCTGATCATCGAGATTGCGACTGGTGGCCGATCATGCGATATTCACACTATCCTACATTATTTATGTACTGATTCTTTTGTACCCAATTGTAAATTACTGAGTGCTGCCATGCCCTTTCAGTGAGAGTGGAATCTGGGGTAGGGAAGGGGGACACGGTGAGCGTCTTCTATGATCCCATGATAGCCAAGCTTGTAGTTTGGGGTCGTGATCGTTCTGCAGCTTTGACCAAACTAGTCTACTCTTTAACAAAATTCCAGGTCAGTCTTTACAGCAACTTGGCATTTTACAACTTTGGGGAGGCTTTGGATTTACAAGAGCTAGCTTGACTTAGTTTCAATATCGTAAAGAAAAAGGGAATGTACAAAGGAAGAGTTTGATTTCTCAAGTGCTCTAAAGCTTTGCTTCATTTTCAGATTGCTGGACTGCCTACAAACATCGGTTTTCTAAAGACTCTTGCAAGCCATCATGCATTTGCGGCTGGGGACGTTGACACGCATTTCATTGATCGGTTCAAAGCGGATTTACTTCCATCAGCAGAAGCAGACAGCATCCAGGAACCCAGCGTGCCCAAAGCGACACAATATGGTGCAACCTTGGCAGCTGCAGCTTTGGGGATCAAGTCTACACGTAAGTCAATATCTCACTTGAGTTCAGATAAGAGACAGATTTCCGACATCGAGATCTTTTTGAATGATATAAGAAAGAATGAGTTCGGAAATGAAGAGTGAGTGGATACGCATGGTATGTGCAGAGGAGAGAGCTGATGGGCTCAATTCGATCTGGAGTTCTTGGTCTGGCTTTCGTCTAAACCATGCCTACACACGGATGCTGCATCTTGACTGGAAGTCGGAAAACGGTGATTCGGCTCCTGAACCTCTTTCTCTAAAGCTCACTTATGGCAAAACCGGAAACTTCATTGTGGAGGTACGACTCTCATTATCGAGAGACTGTTGAAGGTGTTAAGTTTCCAACCATCTTTTTATACATTGTCATTTGTTTTGACATAGCGTACTCATTATTTTAGCAAATGAGTAGAAACTCACAAGAACTTTACAGTGTGGGTATGGTTTTTGCGAGATATGACATAGCACGAGTGATTTCTGAAGTTGTTTGTTGTCTTTACTCCAAGGGGAGAGACGAAAGAAAATGCTTTAGAAAGTTCTTGTGCCCAATGAAAATGAGACGTGTCAAAAGCAATAGTAGCATGTTGGAGCCATCATTCCAAAGAAAGAATCTCTTGTAATCTAGTAGACTTGTGACAAGTGGTTATACGAATTATAGTATTCTACGATGATCAAGTACGGTCCTTGTTATACTTCAGATTGTGTTGAGGATTGTATGGGAAGAGACGCGAAAATTATATATTTCTATTTGGGGTAGTGACACTTGCGATATTGGCGGCTTGTTTCTTATTGTTCAAGATGTGTCGTAATAGATGCCGGTGCATCGCAGGGGGACAAGATGGAGAAGATGGCAGTCACTGGCAAAGAGCTGACAGGGAGCAGCTCTGAACTGAGACTTAATTTGAATGCAAAATCCGTCCCGGTCAGCTTTGCGCAATTTCAACAGGTTCTTGTTGACCCTCCTCTTCTGTTACTTGTACATCAGCCGTTTCCTGTGTCTTTGCCTATGTCCACTTCTATTGACTTCTGAATTGTGTGTCTTTTATACGTGGAGTTGCTTCTGAACCTTAAATAGTGCAACAGGGAGGTCTTAACCACGTGCACTTATGGGAAGGAAATCAGCACCACCAATTTACGATACCAGCCCCAGTGTATGACACTGATGAGTCTCAGGAGCACCGAAGATCATCAGATGGCCAGCACGAAAGATACCCGGCACAAGGCCCTGGTGCAGTCGTTGCACCAATGGCAGGTCGGGTTGTGAAGATATTTGCCGTCAACGGAACAAGAGTGAAGAAGGGGGATTCGATTCTTGTGCTTGAAGCTATGAAAATGGAGGTAATATCATGTTTCCTTTATCAAAGAATCTTTTTATCAGATCATTCTTGAGTAGTAATTACATGCCATCTTTTGAGAACAGGACCAACTAAGTGTTATTGATAGCAAAGTTATACCAAGTTAGAGCAATTCAAGTGAAACTAAAGCTCTGACATAGTCTCATAGGCTTGAGGAGCTCGCTCTTGTTCGAATTGAGCTCAACTTTGCAAAGCAAGGTGTCAGGGATTCCTTTTCGTGCTGATTCAGAGGTTGTTATCTGGAATGTTATGATGTTCGCTTCCAATATTGGAGAATTCTTTGATTCTACCTCGAGTTCCTCAGTTTTGTTGCCAAAAGACTCCTCGTGCTCTTGATCCGTCCTTTTTGTCACTTATTCCACCTATATTGTGTGACCAGCACGTGGTAAATGCTCCGACTGCCGGGGTTCTCAAAGGTGCTGAAGTGGAAGTCGGCCAACAAGTTTCTGACAGCACAGTTTTATTTCAAATTGAGGTTCGTGACTAGCCTGGAAGTTCTTAATTATCGTGAGTATGCTGGGAGTACTTAATAACAGGCACTGGGCCAGAATTCTATGATCTTGGTTTCTACTTCTGAACCTGATATATTTTTTCCTCATAGACCTTTCTTTGTTTAATTATATGCAACTAATAGAGATAGTCTTGAAAACTTAGCCCTATCTATCAACTGCAAATCTATCAACTGCCATCCAGGACAGTTTCCAATGTAAACCCTGCCACGTATAGTGCGGCTAGATTTTCTAGAAATACTCTGGATGGTAGATTCTCTACTAGTGTGCTTTGATCAGTTTCTTGGTTGATAGAACATGCATTTGATATATTCGAATTTCTTCCTGTTGTCACCGTCACTGACTCCGCTGTGATCAACCACTATGCTGACCAACAATTTCATTGACTACATCAAGCTTGTTGTACACTTCCAAGTTTTCAATCGCTATCCTGAATGCAGAAGTGGTTGGATGTTAGTTACGCATGCTTGGAGTGAGTCACTCTGGAGATGCCATTCATATCCCTTAGATTTCAGCCATATTGGTGGATGTGAAATTATTGGCATATTTGTAACTAACTATTGATCGGTGATGGTCCTGCTTCAACAGATGCAAGATGCCTGAGCACCAACTACACTTGTAAGGGGGATTGTCAACATCCATTGCAGATGACGGGAGCGTTTTATGTGTATTGAAAATGTACACTCCTTATTCTGTTACTTGTACATAATTACCGTGAACCTTTCGTTGGTGTTCGCATGTGTAAAACGTTAACCTTTTTTGGACCCCAAGCAAGAACGGAACACACATTTTTTGCAATCTCTTATCTGTTGTCGTCTGTCAACATAGTTTCCAGTCTGAAAAGTCTTTTGTTCACTAGAGTTGGAGAGTGGCGCTTGAACTTCTGTAGGAGTTCTTAGCTCAAGGAATATTTTAGCTGTAGGAACTATCTACCTGAACCTCTGTAGGAGTCCTCAGTTCAATGAAATTTTTGTCGTAGAAGTTATATATTTAAAACTTCTGTAGGATTTCTTAGGTCGAGGAATTTTTAGCTGTGGACTCATGTTACCTATAATACGTATACTAGTTAGCTGCAGAAGAACACCTTCTCATACTTGTTGTCATTATGCAGAAATCTTGTGGACCCTCAGTCACAAGAAAAAAGACCAGAATTCTATATCCGGTGGTTAGGGTTGGCATTTCCTGTTGAATACTTGATTAAATATATGGGAATTGTGATTAGGCAGAGGCTTTTAAATAGAACACCTCCATGGTTACATTCACATCAAAGGAGAAAATTTTAAGCTTTGAGAGGGGGAAAATAACAACACCAACTTCAAGTTGTCAAAATAACCCCACTATACTTGTCTCTAATTTCAATCCTCCATTGAGGTGGGGGTAGCCCCTCTTAGTGTGAATGTGGAGAATGTAGATCTCACATCCTTTGTTAATTCCATACTACTTTAGTACAAAGTTACAAACATATTAAGAATAGACATTGTTATCAAAATTGAGGTGGTATAGTTATCAAGATATCAAGTATAATATTGTACATAAACAAAAGTCCATGATATTATAGACAAAAAGAACAAGTAGTTTGTTTGCAATTTGCTTCAAACCCAATTCATTATCATCTAAAAATTAATGGCATATCCACTGAGCAACCTTATCATTCTTGAAACATGTTAGAATAGTTGAAATATATTCAAAACAACACTACAACAACATTGTGAAGAATCCTCAATTCCCATGCACTCGATCTACACAACCTTCATGGTATAAGAAAGTAAATGGAATAGATATAAAGGAAAACTATTCTTGAGCATTAAGAACGTCAATATACAGGATTCCACAAAAGCAACAAGACTCTATTGTTTAAACCATTAGTTTTGTACTAGTGTGAAACTAGTGAAACTTTGCATTGGAACTAGAGCTAAGGTCAATTTTGGACCTTGAGGCAATAGAGTCCCTCCCCGAGAGGCTGAACCCAATTAAAAATTACTCTAATACTAATATGTTCATATCTCTTTATCATGCCCTCTAAATGAAATTCTAAAATATTTGACACACTTGCAACTATCAAGGACTTTCGATCACTTTACCAACCATTCAAATATAGAAAAAATATTAGACCCTCTTAGTGGTATGAGATCAAAATTTGAATCTCCAACCACTTCAACCTTACAAGCTAAAGTTTTTCTCCTCTTCAAACAAATAGACTCTTATTTCTTCAAAAAGAACCCCCAATTCTCCTTCTTCTCCACACCAGAGCCTCTAGGCAGGGTCCAATGGCCCAACTGTTGGGTTCCCTCAACACTTGCAAATTCAATTCTTTTGACTTCAACTTCACACGTAACTTTTGAAGAAAATTTCCACTCCCCATGGCGGAATAAAAACACCCATGATGTGGAAAAAAATATAAACTGTGCATGTGCCCTGACCACTAACTGCAGTACAACCTCCCCTTCCCTCACTTATTGCTCCCAGGCCCTGACTTTCAGCAAACCTCCGTCCAATGGAGTCCGGGATGATGGACCACACCACATCCAAATATATGGACGGTTGGTCCCACCCCCAGGGGCGTTGACATGTGACCGGACCAACGACAAAAATCCATCGAGAGTTTGGGACCAAGGGTTTGATTTTCTGGGTAAATGGTCACATCCCGATCTTGCAATGGAGTGCCATGCGATAGTCGTAGCTTAGCTTGGGCTTGGCTGGACACAACTTTGAAGTTGGTTATTTAGTTTCCCATAAAAAAAAGGGGATCACAAGCAAAACAAACAAGCATGCCTGGCTTTTCTTTTCTTTTGGAAGTCAAGATGCCCCCCAGGGACCCCGGGATCCCCAACTCCATCATTTTTGTGCTTCTGGCATGGAGCCCACTCTCGGGGCTGGGGGGTGTCTTTGTGATCAAAAGAAGAAGTCACCATTGTCGTGTCAGGTTCGTCATCGTTGTTGTTGTGGGAGCCCCACCTGAGTGTGTGCTCATTGCTGCCAGATGCAGACTTCCTAGCATTCAGGAGGGCGGGGAGGGTGGGAGGTTCCAGAAGGTTATTTGAAAATTGGGGAAGAATGGAAAAGCACCTCGAGTGCAAATCAAAAACACTACCCTACCCTAGTGTGAATGAAGAGTGTGTTGGTGGTGGGTGTGCTAAAACTGACTTTGATCTTGGGGCTGGAAGGATGCAGCACCCCGTGACCAAGGTAGTCACCAAAATACTTTGATTATTGAACCAATAGGTGTATTCTTTGTTTATATGGTAGAATTTACATTTTAAAAATAATAATTTTCAAGAGTAGAGAGACTTGGAAAAGAAATTGGGTGTATTCTCAAGTTTCTTCCACTTAGATCCTTTGAAGTTGCAACATCAAAAGTATATTGTTATATGTATAAAGTCACACATGATCATTATTATGTGAGTAATCTTTTATTAAAATTTCAGTGTAGAAACAAGTATATCTTTACCCCGAAAGGACCGAGATACATTTTGGGCACAAATTGTGGAAAACTGTCACTTTTTAGGGTAGTGAGAAGAATATGAAAAAAGTGGGGTTTTTTCAAAATTCAACTGTAAAAATTTGTACTAGACTTATATTGGAATGTGTGGAAAAATTTTCAGAAACTTTGATTGCATGGATTGAAAGATTATAATGTTTGAAGTTAGAAAAAAAATCGATGTTGCCTAATAGGGCCAACAAAATTTAACTCCTCCTAGAGTGAGATTTTTACACTACGCATGATTTTTTTACATTAGCATCTTGTATTATGTAAACTACATACCCACCAATTTTCAAAAGTAGAAGAGAAGTTTTGAACATGCTACTTGAAGCTACATGAGCTGTTTGAAAAGTTCAAGGCAACATAACTTTTGATCTAAGCACCCAAACGGAGAAAAAAAATTATTTTTCCTCTAAGGGGGGTACATGTTCACACCTTGTGTTAAAATTTGAAGAATCAAGGTTTAAAAATGACTTCACACACACCTACCCAAGATCACTTGCATATGTTCAATGGTCATTCGGTCCATTAGGGGTTAAACATTCCATCCCAATATCATCATTTCCACCATGTTTCATCATTTTCAACGTCTATGTTCAATATAAGGAAATGACAAGTATCTAAGCATGATCCTATTATTAACTTATCTTATATTTTGTTAGATCATATTGACAATCGGAAGAAGATTTCAAATTTATTTAGCATGTATATTTAGACATTCTATAAATGAATTATGTATTTTCAAAGTACTAATGATAAACATGACCCAAATGATTCTCCAACTCTCACACTAAGAAAATTCACATTTGAGGCAAGAGTCCATAGGAATTATTAGCCTTCAAACAAGTTACAAGTATTTTACACTCACAACCAAGCCCAACAAAATGAAAATTTCTAATCACTCTGACTCATTGAAGAGCTTTGAAAGAGTCCAAAATTTACCAAAGAAGTGCTCCAAATTTTCTTAGCTTTGCCCCATTATAAAACACCCATTATCCTAAGGAAAGGTCATATTCAACATAAATGAAATCATTCTTTTATTTTTAAAAGTGCCACATGTCATCTTTTGATTAATGTGAGGTGACATACATGGACCCTAGAAAATCTGGCATAGAATTCAATTTTGGCACATCTTTGCAAAATCAAACCTTCACATAGGGTATCCGCCAACTATCAATGGTCACTTCCACCTTGTTCAAAAGATTTAGTTATAGCTAGGAGGTAATCCATTTTTGATCACCTCCTCTATTTTGTTAGTGTAAGGTAGTCTATTTCCAATCAATTATAAGATGAGTAAATGATCAAGACTAAAGCATTATGATTGGACTACAAAACTCTTGATTTTGCAACCACCCCTTGGTCAGAAATAGGATGACCTATATCACTAGTATGTGAGGAACATAATCTTCAACCGAAAAATTCATGATAATTCTATTTTGAGAAAAAAATCATCTAGAAAATTATGAAAAACTTCCAAACTCTATTTTGGCATGTAGAAAATTTCCCCACCAAAGAAAGTTGCCTCATAGATATGTATAATTGCTTAACCCCCAGGGGTTTATAAACATCATTGCATTTGAAGTGTAATAAGTCTAAATGTCACTAAGGTATAGAAATCCCAAACAAACAGTCTTGTAGTGTACATGTTGCAAATGATGTGAATCAAATTTGGAGTGATTTGGCCACATAGATTTCAAGATTATAATGTTTTAGTATTGAGAAAGGATGCTGAATTTTTCCTAAAAACACATTTGGAGGTAAAATTTGATTTCTAAACCTACTGAATTGAAAAAACTTTAAACTATAAAGTCCTTGAAAACTAGTATACAAACTCATTGGTGAAAGAAAATATCATTCAATTGACTCATTATGTCTGCAAAATGACTTCAAAATGTCAAAAAATAGCAAAAAAAAGTTGCAAAAAACACATCTACAATTGAACCTCCTTCTATTAAAATGTTTTTCAATCACTCATATCTACTTGGATTGATATGAATTTTAATTATACAAAATAGACTAGTGTGTGCAACTTCTCAAAAAAACATTGTTGAAAACGGGCATTGTATGAAGAAGAAACAAGCCACTGAAGTTCACTATAATCCAGAAATGTATGGATTTTGAACTTCAACTTGCTCCTAGACATTTAAAACAATTTGAATTGACATGAAAATTTTACCACAATAACTAAACTTCAAGGGGAACATAACGCAACAAATTTTATTGAAAAGAAACATTGGATGAAGGTGATACAAGCCCCCAAAGTTGCAGCCATCATAATGCAGTTCAGTTAAACTCAAATGGACTCCATGAACCTCAAATGGGTTTAAAAAAATCAGTACATCTTTGATTGGTTTGAAGATTTTCCCCTACAAGCTAGAAGAGAGAGAGCAAAGTTTCCAACAAATTTTTATCAAATTTGGACTTTGGATTCAAAAGTTACAGCACTTCAAATTGGACTTTTAGACTATGTGAGGACACTTTTGGTCCCCTCAGATGCTCAAGGGGTTAAGTGGTCAGAAATGGTTTGCCTCCCTTATAGACCAACTGACCGAGACCGAACCCCATCCATCATTCTCACCTCCTTGGCCGGTAAACGTAATAAGAGGTTGCTTGTGATAATAATTATTTTGTTTGACTGAGTGCCATTGAGTGCGGGCCTTAAGTTCATTCATGCCATCGCAGGGCCATTCTGTTACCATCAAGAGTCCTTGCTTCCATAGCAACTGGGTAATGCACATTGCCAGACACGTATTGATGGAGTGCCTTTCAACCTTCAATTATTCAGTTCCTTTTCAATATTCATACACAGGTGTTTGTTTGCTTGCTTGCTCATGGCTACTACCATCCTAAGTATGAGCATGATCCATGTAATAAGATCGTGGAAATTAGTCTGCAGTGGAAATTAGTCTCACAAACTGAAGGTCTGATTTGGCGGAGATTTACCAACTGAGGCGAAAAACACCCAAAAACGTCAAATTAAGCAATTCAGCATAAGGTAGGAGGCTCGGATTCTGCACAGGCTCTGAAATTGCCCACCTCTTCAAATGTACACTATTTGTACATGGTTTTTTTTCATCTTTACAGGGATGTACCAACAGTGTACATTTGAGGAGATGGGCGATTCTAGAGCCTTATGTCATTTTGACTTCAAAATTTCATAACTAATTTCGCAAAGCTCCAGAAATTATGAAACAACTTGGATTAGATGTCAATTCCCCTTGTCTTTGAAGGAAAATTTACTGAAAAATATTTCAATAAGTTTCACCTCCCTAAAATTCAGTTTCAGCTCTTAGATGAGTGCTTTATGGACCTCCTACCTTAGTCGATGGCACCTTTTCCTATAATTTTTTCTATTTTTAGTATTAGCAACTGAATATTATGAAATTCAAAAAGTAAAAGATAAAAAAATAGGGGATAAGACATGTAATTACTATGAAATTTCAAAGGAGAACTCCATGGGCCATTGAAACCACCACACAACTTGGTTGTGACACTGAAAGCTAGAGAATAAACATTCAAACAATTGCAATTAAGTATGGGAATGATTGAATTGCACTTTGGGGGACACTTTCAACAAAAGTCTATTTGTGAGGAATGGGTACATGGACATTTTGGGATGTTTTCACCTTACAACTAAATGCATCAAAATAAGCAATTGTGCATTCTTACTATTTTCAAATTGCCAAATTTTTGCCTAGATCTTTTTGGAAGTCAAAAGAGTATTCTAAATTATTTTATTGGACATTTATTGGACATGAGATGATTCAAATATGCTTTTGTATAGAGTTAAAAATAGGTATTCTCCCAAACAATCCTAATCTCTCGTGAAAAGAGGGAGTAAATTATGGGAAAGATTCGTAGGAGTTGGTTTTAGAAAGGGATTACAATTAGGTGTAGTTATCATCGTGGAAACATGGTCTATGTATCTATGACGAGACCCATGTGATTAAGTATGCTAGCTGTGAGCCATCTTGAAAGTACTTTCTTGGTGTTGTAGAAAAGATTTCCACTACTCTCTCTAAGGTCAATGTTTTATTTTAGGCAAGACAAACTACAACTAGGGCTACACAAATTGATCATGATGTTGAAGGTTCAAAATTTGTGTTACTACAAAAAAAAAGAATATTAGCACAAGACAATAATACTCTAACTTGCACTCATTTGAAACTGAGTGATTTCAATAAATTAAAAACTCATAGACGCACTAGTAGGATAAATCAATGTAAGAAGAGGCAGTACAAATTTATTGCCATTCATGGACTCTAGGTGTAGGTTATATCACCTAGAAACAAAACTTGTCTAGAACTTAGACATTTCAATACAAAATTGCAAAACTTGGGTAGAAATTTTTGCTAAAATCCTAAAGAAAATCTTAAAGACATTAAGGTTTTATTTCAACACAAATTCAAGAAAATTTGTGATTAATTAGAGTAAATTTAAACAATTATTATTCAAATTTTAAATAAAATTATCTTTGAAAAGTACAAATAACATTTTTGCCATACACTATTTGCAGTATTAGTGATTATTTTAACTATTTTAGTATTATACTATTGAATCAAGATGATTGTTTGTCATATAATACTAGATATATCATATTGAGTTGGCACCTATTCCATTCACATGAATTTTATTAGTACTACTTACACAATATTTGACAACGATACTTGATTTTCATTTGATTTAGGAATACTTGGATATTTTTATTTATTTTTAATAAAATGAATAAAAAATTCACAAAATAATTTGGACATTTCCTTGAACTTAAGAGCAGTGACAAAACACTAAGAGCTTTTGAGGTACAACAAATTGTAAATTGACAAGATTAAACTTAAAATCTTCATTTTTCTAGTTTTCATTTTATTCTCAATATGGACATGAGCTAATTAAGAACATTGCAAAAAAAAATCACGAAGCATCAAGTAAGCATGCCAAGTTAGTTCCATTATTAAAAAAAATAGACAAAACTTGATTTTTCAACATACTTGTATATATTTTTTCTATTTCATATAGCTATACAATAAGCTAGGAAAACATTCATCATCCACCTATTAGATACCTGTTCTCTTACAGGTTAACCTTTAAATGTTGCCCCTTATACAATTTTTGAAAATTCAGTTAAAATTGAGCCCAAGGGGCTTGCTATGATGATTAAGGGTTTCGTTTTTTTCTTATTGCAATTGGATTAGAACTTGGAGGAATACTAGCTTGTAGAAAATTCATCTTCAATTTTTGAAATTAGATTTGACCAAAAAGCATCTTTTACCAATGTGTGAATGTTTGTTCTAAAAGGGATACATTAGCTAGCCAAGTCACACAAATTCCTCCACAAATTTGAGAACACTTGGCTCTACACCCCATTCTTTGAGACTAAACATGATAGGGTCATCACTTGGCACCTAAAGAAGCCTACATGTGGGAATTTTATGTACTCTAGCTTTCTTTGTGGTTTCTTGGTTGTTGGACATGTTATTTTGCTCTAGGGCTCTGCTCTTGGCTTTCTGCTGTTTGTTCTTGGGCTTCTTAGAATAAACTCCGAGTTTCAAAAAAAAGGGTTACATTAAGATAAGCAAGCTCCTTGTGGGCAAATTTATATTAGTGGTGTACATTTCAGAACTTCAGAACTTGAATGTACATCACCATTACTATTTTAAATTAGTCCACCATGGGTTTGCTCCAAAATTTTAACAATTCTGTCCACCATTTGTTTCCGTAATGTGTTCATTTACCTTGTATTTTACATTTTACATTTTACACAATAATTTTCAAAAGGCAAACCTACTGCATTCATTTTTTTTGGCACAACCAGGGTTTCATTGCATCAATATCACACCATCAACCCAAACAAACTTGTGTGTAAGAGAAAAAGAAAAGGGGACAAGGACTTGCAACCAAACAGCCAGGGTCTTAATTTTGATGCACTGTCTTCACTCACTTTAGTTTGGGTTTTCAAGTGTTGGACTCATTGGACCATGGTACTGTAAAGTACTGAACATTGGACAGCTTCGGATTTAATTACATCAAATTTACCAATAGAAAATTATATTGAAATATGTAGATTTTACCATGGCATAAATTTAAATTTTGATGAATGATGTAATCTTATTGGTTTCCTAAGATTTGAATCAAACTTGCTTGCACATGCGAACATAAGTTGATTGCATTTGTGTGTAAAGTAAGTTATTGGTGTACTATCAAAGTTGTTAGCATTAGGGACTCAATCCAATGATTTGCCATTAATTTTACATGATTTAAATGTTGGTTGTAAGGTTTCAAGACCTAGTGCTGGTGAGTGGTAACCCAAACCCCTAAAAAAACAAATTAGCTGAAAACACTCAAAAATACCAAAGTAAGCAAATTCCGCATGTGATAGTTGAAGCCTTGGAGGCACTTTTTTTCAATTGTTTTTCAATTTTTTAGTATTAGCGATTGAAGGTTACAAATTTCCAAGAAAAAATTAATTAGAATTTTTGGATTAAATATGTGCTTACTAACTAAGAATTTTCAAAGTGGAACCTCCTCGGTCACTAAAACCATCACATAGCTTGGTCTTAATATTGAAATCTAGAAAATCTTTAGTCAACTAAGTGCAATTAAGTATGGGAGCAATTTGATTGCACTTTTGGAGACACTTTCAAGGGAACTCTATTTGTCAAGAATGAGTACATGTACATGGATGGTTTGGGGCGTTTTCACCTTACATTCTTCTCCAATGTGAAATTAGTTTGAACATGAAAATATAAGATTGATTTTAGGTATACCAATAAGCAACAGTTTACAATTTTCACATATTATTCATATGTTGTCCACAAAAAATTCTAATTTGTGTTGGAGTTTTTTTGTTTTGTTTTGTTTTTTTGAAACTCATGGACAATTTCCATTGATAAGGGGGAAACGTATACAGAACTAGAGGACAAGTCCTCGGCGGCAGGAGTTTTTTTTTAAAAATGAAGCAAAAGAAGCTCACGTCCTTAAAAAAAAATATTATTATTATTATTATTATTATTATTATTATATATATATATATATTAGCTTGGCATTTTTAAGAGCCTCTAAGTGACCCCAAAGCCAAAATCGGGTCTCATAGAGTAGTAAAATACTAAATTGGGTAAATTTATGAACTACAATCTACTTCATGTTCATACAAAACTAGAGGCATTGGAAGTGCAATAATTTAGGAACATTTTGAACATTTTTATGGATTGATGTGGTAATTCTATATGGCTGAATACCTTAATGAGGTTTTTAGTTTTTTGATTTTAGTGTGCATTTCCTCGCACCCCTAGAAATGTTATATTGTAGTGAACCAAAAATATCAATTTACGGAGAGGAAAAAATTAACAATTTATAGCAATGTAAAGATTAAAGAGCTCAAAGTATGTATCAATTTTCAGACTTTTAGATGTACATGGAGAACTTTACTAATGTTAGATATTTATCCTCTAAGTGCTCTGACATCCATTTTATGGACAATGAATAGATTGAAACTCATATTTCATCCTCCTTATTGCTTGGATGAAAGTTATCATAATTTGTGGAGATACTTTATCAAATTTTGTTCTATCTAATGGTTGGATTTGGCGTTACTAGTGTACATATTCTTCTAAAGTTACAAATGCACACATACGTCAAGTGGTTGGTCAAGCCAAAAGTGCATTGACTTAGTTCAAAATAGAATTTGCAAAAATGAGATCATAGATTCTAAGAAAACAAAAATTTCAAAAAATTACCATGTAAAGAGAACCTCATTTCAAATCCATTCCAAAAATCCTTTGGTTCTCTGTATTGTTTCCCTTTCAATGGAAATTGTCCATGTGTTTCAAAAGAAAAAAAAAAATCCATTCCAAAAAATTGTACTAAAAAATAATAATATTTTGCTTGTAATCAAATAGAGAAGGAATTTTCAAATTAAAAAAATATTGGTGATAGCATTAGCGAATCTAACTGTATGGATGGAATCTACAACTTTATTTGCATATTGTTTCCAAAATATTCTTCCAAATAGCACTTTATAATGAGTTTTTTCAAATTGTCAATTTTGGAGAAGACTTTGGACATTTAGGGATTATCTTGAAACTTTGAAAAAAATTCACGTGACTTTTCAAATGTATACTTTCTAAGAAATTACAGTACAACAAATGTATCTAAAAGCTAGTGCCAATTAATGACTTGTTTTTGAATAAGCTAAGAATCTTTTCAAAATATCCAAATCCAAAACATGTATTCTTCAAAATAAATGAAAATATTATACATGGCCAACGTATCCCTATTGAGACCAAAAAAACTCAATTGGACACAATTTTGTAACCACTGATTTAATTTCTATAAAATTTGGTGTTCATTCTAAACATTCTTTGGACATTTTTATTTAAAATTTTAAACAATCATTAAGATGTCGGAATCTCAATTGTTTGACCAACTTGTGAAAGTATGACTAATTTTTTTTCTTTCATGTGAAGAATGATGGTGATGCTCTTAGTAAGGGAAAACATAAGATAGTTGCACCCAATTGAGCCATATTTAAAATTCCACCATCTATAATTGAGTTGATTGGTCACCTACCTTCCTTCAAAATCACTCTACAAACTTCTAAGAGCAACCAATAGGATTGAAGAGTTTTTTTGAGACAACAAATGGAAGTAAAAGCATTTTGTCTTTCAAAGGTTTCCATTTAAAGGAAGTCACCAATGACACGTGTAGGCATCCAATGCTATCAACTTTGAAAATTCACAAAATATTCCACAAGTGTCAAAAATATTACCAAATGACTAGGGTTGGATTTTCTATAAGTCCCTAATATTCTCATTACAAAAATTGGGATCTAATTTCATGAAATTGGTTGCACCCCCACCCCCCCAATGGCACTTATGTGTGCATGAGCCATAAAGCAAATCCAATAGTCAAAGGGAATTTTCATCTTGGCAAATCCCAATGCCACTTTTCTCATATTGGATCCCTTATTTGAAAAGTAACGCACAATTGTGCCATTCAATCAATCACAAGCATCATAGTATGCTAGAGCAAAAAGAACCTCCATCATTGCTAATTCAATGAAATATTTGAAGAAGAAAATAATAGTTTTGGCAAAGTTGCCAATAGATTAAAAGTATTATAGTCCTACAAGTCTTTAATAAAGGGAAGAGGGAGATAGAATTTTTTAACCCTACGTGTGGTATATATAGGTGTAAAAAGTTGCTCCTTGTTTTCGTTTGTTGATTTTGTGTTCTATGACCTTGTCTACCTCATTTGATTCTAAATATAGATTCAAATGTTTCAAAATTTATCATCCCTTGTAAATATTTGTTTTTGCATTTTCTTAAGGTAAAAATTGGGAGGTCAAAGTTTTGAAGATTCTTTTTTCTTTGCACATTGGAAATCTTCTAGTTGGTTAGAAATTGGTAAAATAGGATCGCCTGAAGCTGAGCAAATTTCTATAACAATCAATATAAAGTTGTTTGGAAGCTTTCATTTTTTTTATCACTTAAAGACAATTTTGGATTAAAGTTGGAGGAAATCCAAGAATGATATTTCGTTATGGTATGCAAAAGTTATAAGAGGTCAAAGTTGAATTGATAGATTTTTTAAAACTATGCTTTATTTCAATGTCCATACGTTGAAGGAAGTGCAACAGGCATCAATATTATTTTGGTAATTGTAGCGATCATTTCTAGAAACATGTTTGGAATTGAGTGATCCTACTTTATAGAGAGTTTTGTGGTTGGAGCAAAGATTTGATTCACTTTTCTATGGAAATAGTTGAGATGTTTTGATGTGGAAATTTTTCACCGGATAGGTAGAGAAGATCTTTTAAAGCAAGTACAGTGTGCACATTGCAAATTCTTCTTCAACAATGAATTGATCAATATTTTCAAGATTTGCCTTTGTGCACGGAGAATGTAGTGATGAACGTTGTGTCATCATAGAGATTTTGAGTTTACTAGCACTTGGTGCAATAATGAGGTGTTTTGCTCTTGCAAGCTCTATTCCATGAGGTAGAAACTTTCTCTACCTTTCCCCAATTTGTTAATCCTTCCTAAGGAACCAGATTCAGGTGTACACTTTTTTCTTTTACTTCACATTATTCATTTCAAAGAAAAAAGAAAGAAAAAAGAAAAGGTAGAGATGATCTGAATTCTAGAAGGACGTGTTGGTCACTATTGAAAATCATCCTTGGGATACTGTATCAATCATTTGCTTAGAAATATCCAAGAACAATTATTGGAGGTCAAATTGCTTTGTAAGACCTCCCCTTTCCACACAAAATTCCAAGGATGAACATCTGCACTTGTATTCTACATAGAAGGATTCTTTGTCATCCATTGGATGCTTAACCCTTAAAGGACACGGCAAATGTTTTTTGTCCGATGAATGACAAGGAATTCTCATGTGTAGGACAAAATTGCAACTATTCATCCTCCGAATTAGGGGTGGAAAGGAAAGATCTTCTATAGTAGTTTGACTCCCAATGAATATTTTTGTTTTTTCTAAAGTGGATGATGTCACACGGTTCCATAAATGGCTGATTTCCACGGCCACCAGCCCAGCGTTCAAGGGTTAAAGGTATGTTCACACTTGGTGTTAAAGAATACTGTTAGTGAGGATCTTAGGAACAAATTTAGACATATTTCTGGACCAGATTCACATTGCAAACATCACCCCTAACATCATACCTGAGTGTAGTACTGAGTACTCTGTAGTATACAACGTTCTTCTAGTCTAGAGTTAATTGAGCACTTTTTCATCCGGAACATGACGGAGCAGGCAGGCAGGGTCCCACGGCATTCTGCTGGCCATGCTCGTCCCTCTTGCCATTGCCAATTCAGCTGCGGTACTGTACTGTAGTGAAATATCAGCGAACTATTTACAAGTAGGTCGAAACAAACGGAATAAGATACCCGCACTGAGCATTTGCACATTGCGAGTTTCCTTCGGCAGGAGGAATGCTTTCCTGTAATAATTAATAAGTTACGCCTTTGCCGGAGAGTTGGAGAGCTGGAGTCCTTCCAAAGCTCCTAAACAACAGCTCTCAGTGCCTTGGAATGCGTGCGACGGAAGCGTAAGTCTCTACTCTCTACAGTGCTGTAAGCTTAAGTTAGCTATTCTGGGTGGATTATTTGACCGCCAAGCTGGAAGAGTCATGTTCCCTGACAAACGAGCCGACGGAGGAACCCGGCCAATTACACCGGCAAACTGGGTTCCGTTCAGTTTCAGTTTGCAGGTACGTTATGCGGCCAGCCAGGGCCAGCTTCTCCGTCGGCCTTATTATTATTACTATTATATATAACTAAGTTATTACGCCATTTTCTGTGTCCCCACAACTTGCACAGTTGCACTGGCACACCTCAGTCTGAATTCTGTCCGAATTCTTTTAAATCGATATTCCATTGAATCCCACACCCAGACAGAATTCAATGCACGAAAAAAAGCATCAAACAGTAGTAGTGAGCATCATGCAAGTTCACTCATCTCGCCCCTTTCAAATCTTACTTACAGGGGAAAAATATCAGAAAGTTATAAACTGCCGAAATGATTTTAAATTCTGATTCTTACAGTGAATGTACAGTACATTGTAACTGTAGGATTTCTCTTTTATAGCACGTAACTTAAGTTACAGTAGAGTCTACTAAACTTGACTGACTCAACTCAAGGAATTCCCTGCCTTAACTAGTTTTCTCTTTTTCGTACTGCATATGTGTTGACCGTGGCCCCCCCTCTCTCAGTTTGGCATTATTTGTGACCACCGAATTGGAAAGCACCTCAATGAGCTCAGTCCCAGTTGAAAATTTTAAATTTTAAAAATGAAATGGGAGTGTGATGAAAAGGAAAATTTCGCCCTGTAGCTCCTCAGTCAATCAAGGCACATGTCTTTTATGATGAGCATATAATTGGCTTATGTCAGCAAAATACCTGCAGGTAGGGAAGGGGAACTGATTCAGGTTGATGAGCCCCGAAAACACTTGATAGATTGGGTGTGAAAATCAATCCGAAATAGCAAATTAGATGGCTGTCAATTCCAGTAGATCTCTCGAGGTATATTGTATTGTGTTGTAACTCTAACTTACCACAAACTGAATTCTATATTATTTCATCTGGCATTGTTCGCAGCATCACGGCACAACTGCGATCAGAGGGCCAGCTGATTGATGAACAGACACACACGGCAAGCAAGTCACAACAGTTACTGTACAGTACAGAACTCTACGTTCTGTAGACTATGTAGATTGCATTATTAATAGCTAGGTCGTTTGATCTCTCAATTGGGTACATGAGGAATTAGTTCAGTATTTTACAAAATGAGAACAAATTGGAGATTCAAAATTAACTTGCTGGCTTATCCACTAGACTGATCATGTAAATTGATTTCAAATATCAAGTAAATAAAGTGGACCAACATGCCAAGATTGAAGAGTATAGGAACAATGTAAATGGTTTATTGCTTTTATTACATAGCCATTATATATATGGCTTCAAACTTTTGGCACTATTTTCCTTGTTACTTGTATCAAACACAAACCATCTAAAGGATATCACAAAATACATAATTTACCATTCCGGAATAGTAGGCAAATATCAATATCAATCTAGGGGAGAGAGTGGGAAACATAACATGATTATACTTGGCATGTGGTGTCCAAAACACTATAGAAGGTCCTAAAGTCTTGGTTCAAAGCAAAAGAACTCTCCTCGTGATAGGGTAGGGAGATTTAACCACTTCATGATGTTCTTTCCTAGACATTGAGTTCTTTCTTCAATTTACAAGGAACCAAGAACATTAGTGAATGATATTATGAAAAAAGAAATTCTTCCCCCCATTGTAGAATGTTCATAACATTGTATAACCAACAATGATGCTTCCCTCCCTAGGAAGGTATTATCATTTCATAGAATTGTGGTTGGTTGAATAAGTACATTATACAATATTTGTTTACTATAGGGGTCCCATTTTCAAGGAAGCATAAAAGCCCCCTACCTCATTGGTGAATATTCTTATGGTTGAAGCGCTACTCCAGACAAATTCTCGTTAAAGAACTGTGAAGAGTGTTGGAACAAAACAGAAAGGCAGTACAGTAAAAAGGAAACGGTAAAAGGGAAAAACAGGAAGGTTCATCATCAACACTATTGGCGACTGGCACTGGGGTGTCCCCACGTCCTCCACTGCCCCACCCGCCCTGGCCTGTAAGCGCACTCATTCCCCCGTACGGCGTCCCCGACCCCCGGCTGATTGACTGAAATCCCCCCTCGTTTCCCTATCGGCGGCTTCCGAGAATTTGAAGGGCCCTTCACACTACAAACCCCCGACAGCCAGCGGGATTCGAACCCATGATCGGAGCCACAACTCGCCCCCCTCCCCACTGTACCTGCCCCTTTAACCTGTAGTCGCCCCCAGCCCCGGCCCCCCCTCGCCTTTCCAGCATGGAATGGACGCGCAATCCTCCACGCTGCCGATTGTCATAGCCCAGCCCAGCCCTCCTCGAACTTGCCATCGCCAGCTCTCACCAAGCTCATCCCCTGGTCCCCCGCGTCGTGGCTCCCGAGGTTAAGCCCCCGCGAGCTCCGCTTCCGCAGAACAACACGAGCCTGAGCTTCGGAACGAGGCCTTTGGTGACGCATTTGGTGGAGAGATGAGCCTGGGAGACTGTGTGTTGGTGGAAGGAAGGATAGGCGGAGTTTAGTTTGACCCGACCCCGGGGACGTTGCACTACAGTTGGCGGCGTCGGTGGTGGGCCTTGCATGGCGTCGCGCATGTGCTTGGAACCGCCGCTGGAGTTTGATTTTGCGAGTTTCGCCGTTTTTCTTTTAAATGCGGGGGAGCGTGGTTGGGTGATTTAGGGCGGAGATTGGTGGACAATGTAGGTGCTTTTGTGGCTTGGTTTGTTGTGTTAGCGCCTTTGGACGGCGAGGAGAGGGAGTTTTGTAGCTGCATTGGCAGTTTTCGTGGTTTCGGAGGCCAGTTGAAGTGTTTGCGGGGAGATAGGGTGCTCTTTGTGTTCGTCGGATCGCGCTGCAGGATAGTGTTTTGCAGCGGCGTGGTCCTCATCCGGTGGTTGCGGATGGAACCTTCCTAGAACGTGCTTTGACAGGGCATTCCGATCTTCTTGAGAAGCGATTTGTGCTGGGAGGTGTATTGCATGTTAGATGTATGCATGGAAGGTGTAGGTAGAGTAGCGTTGTTGTGAGGCGGGAGCTGGCGACGCGGTTGTCGCTAATTTTGTTGAGGTCGTTAAGGTGGATGTGGATGAGAATTTGCGAGTTTAGAGATGAGCAAGATTTGCAGTGTCGTCTGTGTTGACAGTTCACGACGCGTTTTTTGAGAGTGACTTCGGGTGGTGGAGGGTATGCTGGTTGTTTTACTCTCATGAAGCTTGCAATTGATTGTAATGTGCTTCGATGCGTTCTAATCTCGTTCAGTACCGAAGCGAGCGAGACGAACGCTCTAGCTAGTGTGTGTGTCTCTAAGGTGGAAGACTAGTTGGTTCCAAGAAGGTGATAGAAATAGGTCGACATCTGTGGTAGCGTTTGGATCTTGGCACCGAGAGATTGTCAAGATGGCAGGCAAGTTCGATTTCGTCGATTGGTGGACCAAGGAGCAGCATCGAGGGGGGACGCCGGTGGTAGTCAAGATGGAGAATCCGAACTACTCGTTGCTAGAGATCGAGAGCCCTAAGTCGCGTTTGGAGAACCAGAAAGATAAAGGGAAGAACGCGAAGCAGCTTACATGGGTGCTGCTTCTCAAAGCACACAAGGCTGCGGGGTGTGTCGCTTGGGTGGCCTCCGGGGTGATGGTGTTGCTTGGCGCTATTAAGAAACGTCTCATCCTCGGTCAGGGATTGGCGCATCAAGAGAAGAGCAAGGGGAACCTGTTTAAGGCGATTACGGCTTTCTTGGTGTTTGCTGTGATAATGTTGTGTGTTGAAGTCGGTGCCCATGCGCTGGGTTGGCACTTCACCACGCCACACTGGCCTTCCTCTGTTGGTATTCAGGATGTTCCGCACGCTTTCTATGTCGGGTGGATGTACTTTCGTGCCAACTACATTGCTCCTATGCTTCAGAAATTGACGGATTTCTGCATCTTGTTGTTCCTTATCCAGTCCGTCGATCGAATTGTGTTGTTTTTTGGATGTGTTTACATCAAATGGAAGGACATCAAACCTATTCCCGTCAATCCGTCCCTGGAGTCTGACGATCCTGAGAATCCTGATAGCGGGCATCCCATGGTTCTTGTCCAGATCCCTATGTGCAATGAGCGAGAGGTATGTTCAGATCCGCAACCTTCACGCATTACTGAAGTGGAAGTAATTGTAGTCAAATGTACCCAATGCAAGAAGATCAGAACATACAAGTTCTTATGGCACTGGGTACATTGACTTCCGTTACTTTTACTTGTGAATTGCCTGTTTATGTTTCGATGAATGATCCAGTCGTATTTTTTGAGCATATGATGGCCAGAGTTTCTCTGACCATGCTCACTTGTTTGTCCGTTCTGAGAATTGGTGAAGAATTTCCAAGATTCAGCGCTGAATTGCAGTGCCGGGGACTTATTTTCCCAGATATGAGTTCCTTAGAAACTACCTGGAGTTCTCGAGTACATTAACAAGTGTTACTGTTGTTCTATGTAGGTATACGAGCAATCTATATCTGCTGTTTGCCAGCTTGATTGGCCAAAGAGTCGCATATTGATCCAGGTTTTGGACGATTCGTCGGATGTGGAGACACGGTTTCTGATCAAAGGGGAGGTGGCAAAGTGGCATCAGAGGGGAATAAACATTGTTTATAGACACCGAGTCGATCGCACTGGATACAAGGCCGGGAACATGAAGTCAGCCATGCTGTGTGATTACGTTAAGGATTATGAGTTTGTGGCCATTTTTGATGCAGACTTTCAGCCCAAGCCCGACTTTTTGAAACGCACAGTTCCTCATTTTAGGGTAAGCCCTGAATTGCCCTTATCAATGCATTCATTCACTATTCAATTGTAAAGTATTGTGGGTATTTTTCAGCACACAAAGAGAAAGATGTTATGTGCTCTTTTGAGATGTGGAATGGCGTGTTGGGAACGATTCAGGGTTTTCTTTTATCTCACACTAGGTTTAGCCTGGACTTTACTCCTTCAAGTAGTACTTTTTCGCTGTACAAGAGTTCATGAATATATCTGCACGTGTGCTTGCGCAGGACAATCCGGAACTCGCTCTTGTGCAGGCTCGTTGGGCCTTCGTAAACAAGGATGAAAATCTTCTCACACGCCTTCAAAATATCAATCTGTCGTTTCACTTTGAAGTAGAGCAGCAAGTGAATGGAATCTTCCTCAATTTCTTCGGCTTCAATGGCACAGCAGGGGTGTGGAGAATCAAGGCGCTGGAGGAATCAGGTGGATGGTTGGAACGAACTACTGTGGAGGACATGGATATTGCTGTTCGGGCTCATTTGCAGGGCTGGAAATTCATCTTCCTAAATGACGTTCGGGTTAGTGATCTTTCTGAGAGTCTCTTTATGCATAGTTCCAGATGGAAGGAAGCTTAAGCTAGGAATTATTGTGAGCTGCCCTGACACCTGTGACGGCGGTGGGAGGTTCCACTGTCAATGTGTACACCGGGGCAAATTCTCATTTGTGCTAATTAGTTAACTGTTTAAATCATGGCTCTGCAGGACTTCGTTGTCAAAGCCTTGATTTGCGAGGGTTTCCTCTGTATCATTTTTTTGTAGTATCAGTGATCAATAATCATGTGGCTTTCTTTTTTGCAGTGTCTCTGCGAATTGCCAGAATCCTATGAGGCATATCGCAAGCAGCAACACCGGTGGCACTCTGGCCCTATGCAACTATTTCGCCTTAGTCTTCCTGACATCATTCGAGCAAAGGTGCGTGGCAGGACTGATAATGGAGAATCCTGCATGGCGTCTGCGTTTGTTGGTGATGAGGACCTTTCTGACGATGCATCATGAATGCGAAACTGACAAGTTTTGGGGACTGTGCTTTGTGCAGATCTCTTCAGCGAAGAAGGCAAATATGATCTTTCTCTTTTTCCTTCTGAGGAAACTTATTTTGCCATTTTATTCATTCACACTTTTCTGCATCATCCTTCCGATGACTATGTTTGTACCAGAAGCAACTCTGCCTGTCTGGGTCGTGTGCTACATTCCGGCACTCATGTCAATTTTGAACATCCTGCCGTCACCCAAGTCATTTCCCTTCCTGGTTCCATTCCTCCTCTTTGAGAACACTATGTCGGTGACTAAGTTCAATGCTATGATATCTGGTCTTTTCCAACTCAGCAGTGCGCACGAGTGGGTGGTTACTAAAAAGACTGGACGAGCGTCTGAAGGAGATCTTTTGAACATGGAGAAAGACGCAGCGAAGCCTGCCGTGGGTCTTGACAAAACTACGTCTGAGTCTGGCATAGATGCATTGAAGACTCAGGATGTGAAACTGAAGCCTCTACTACCGCCATCAATTCATGCAGTGCCAGCGCCAAAGAAGAAGAACCGGTTGTACCGAAAGGAGTTGTCACTGGCGTTTTTGCTGCTTACAGCTTCCGCTCGAAGCTTGCTTTCCGCGCAGGGTCTTCACTTTTACTTTCTCCTCTTTCAAGGCATCTCATTCTTGGTGGTCGGTCTTGATCTCATTGGGGAGCAAGTTAGTTGACCTTTCTGAATCAAGTTGAAGACTCTCTTTGACGTCTCCTGACCTGCTCCTGAATAGCGGAGTCGACTATTATCTACTTGCTGGAACCCATGCAACCCTGTGAAAAAAGGGTCTTAAGACGATCTGCATTCCTCTTCGCTTTTGGTAAGGGGCAACATGGAGGCAGCCGGGTGTGCTACCTTTAATTCTAGGGTAGTTCCCTGAGTATTGCTGTGTATCAATTTTGAGGTCTTTGCGGGAACCGTACTATCAAATGTTGAGCTGGTGAAAGGTGCTAAGCACGGGTGTTTCTAAGCATCATCCCAAGTGTAACTTGAAATGGAGGTTGGAGAATTTCGCATCATGAGGTGCACACTTTCTCTTGTGGAGGCAAGAGGCTTGGAATTGGGAAAGGATTTGCTGGTCATGTATAGACAGCAGCAGCAGTTTGAGGTGTCTCCAGTAGGTATGCCTACTATTCATTGTGAGCAGGTCATTCATTGAGCCTGTACCATTATTTCAGATGCCTCCATTTAGAAGCATTAGTAGTTGTACTAAAATTGTGCCTTAGGCTATGTGAATAAGTCTTCAGCTCTCTATGCATACATTGGAATATGTGACACTTCTGGAATAGAGACCAGAAGATTTTCTGTAAATGGATGTTTGCCATTTTGACTAAAGGTACTCTGAATTGGAGTTATTGATCAACAGCCTTCTGTTTTCTCCCTACCTTATTCCATTTTCCTCCAAATGCATCTATATGTTTCAATCTTGACTTCAGGTAAACTTGTGCAATATTGGTGTTTATATTTTGTCTGTATGCAGCTTTGTTCTGACACCTATTGCTTGTTGACGCCGCATAATCGTCTATTGTAAGTTAATGGTTTCTCTCTGAGCGTAACTTGTTCTTGTCCCTTGTTTTTCCTTCGTTGATCTGATCGTCTTGCCAGGTTTTTGCCTTGCTGCGTGCTTACTTTTAGAATGAGTCAGTTATATGCTGATTACATATCCAGTTGTCCAGAGCCACTGCAACTTCTGACACAGAAAGTTTCTGATTGATCTAAGACTTCGCAATTACTTTTACATCTTGTTAAGTGGGTGTTACGTCGAGTTTGGGAATGCCAAGTGTCAATGATTTTGTCTTTTTTCCGATTGTGCAGGCATGTGCAAGGGACACTTCTAGATATTTGAGCAGGCGAACTTGACTAAGGTATTACTGTAGTAACTTGATAGCCTTAGTGAGGCTTTCCTCAGTACTTATACTTGGTCTATACAGTAGCAGCTATAACGACATAACGTAGTTGTTTCTGGCAATGTTTTGCCAAAAAACGATTTCAAAAAGGCCTTTGCGACAAGAGTACAGGAAATTTGGAGGGTTCTTTTACTATATTTTGCCAAATCCATCCAATTGAAGGTTGGGGATTTGCCAAAATTTTCTTCCTACAGTAAACTATGAAATTCCAACTAAAAAATATGGTTAAAAATAATAGAAATTGGTGTCTTTATCTTCCAGACAGTTGCCACATGAGTGACATGGCTAGAAGGCAAAAGATTTACCTTGCGAGGAACTATGCTCAAAGTTATTGTGGTCAACGTTGCATACAATGCACGTAACCTCTCCACCATTGAAGGGGACTCCATTGAAGGAGCTTAGTATGGAGACGTTTGCAAAGACTAAGAACTATCGGCTTGAATTCAGTAATAAAAAGTTAGAGTGAAAGAACTGAAAACAAGTAAAAAAAACACCTCTTGTTTTCTACAAGTTCTCGGTTCTCAAATTGCTGTTTGTGCCACTTGTGGCCCAGCTTTCACCCAGCGCTGTTGGGGTCTGGAGAGGCGAAGCCACTAGATTTGCTTGGGTGACCTCAAGAGTCAAGACATCAAGCACATTAATTGGCCTTCGAAAAGAAATCCAGCAGGAGTGCCCCTTTTGACTTTCATTACATTAACTTTGATAGAATCGTACAATCGTACAGCACTTGACGGTGATCCAAAACTGTGAACTGTAAAGCTGACGAACTTCGACCCGATGTGTGCAGAGTGTTGGGATTCACAAATATGCTGTTTTCACAGAGCCCACTACGAGATAAAGGATTAGTTTACTCATCGACAAGCTGTTCCATGTGCGTGTCAATCCCATTTTCGAGAAATGAAGCGTGGGAAGGTATTCAGCTTCAATATTAAACATTGAAGAACAATTTATAATTCGATATCTCTACCATTCTGTAATGGCCCTCTGCTTCACCCAAAAATCCTTTCTCAGTTTATCAATTGTTTGATGCCGTTAGTACAATGGATCTCTACCTTGCCAGTAATATAAAAAATAGCAAAGAATGACCAGGAGAATGTGCGCAAAGTAATGCTGATAATTATGATCAAAATCCGCTCAAACTTACAGCAGATCATTGCTGTCAAATTACGACAAAGATTCTAAAACTCAAAACAAAAGTGGCAAGCTCAGTGCATCTTCACAACAGTAGTTTATTTTGCCAGCTTAGAACAGATTTTAGAGCCTCGATTTCTTATCTAAATAGAGTGCTCTGGAAGAGATGCTGATAAATGCGTCTTCTTCACGGTGCGACTCACTAAATTGGTGACCCAAGTATCTATTTGTGTAATGCAGAACATTTTTGTACTCTGAGAAGTACATGCACTAGTAATGTCAGATGCATCTCTTGGCTACCAGAGCTATGACGCTTGAGATGCAATCGATCTATAAGAAGATGATTTCTTGCAATCCACTGACGACATAGTAAATAACATCAACAGTTAAGTACTGAGAAACCAGATTGAAGTGCATGTCAAAACAGGAAGACGACGACTGTGCCATTCAATCGAGAACTCAAGTAAACCTTTCATTTTGTGCAGGATAAAAAATGATACAGATTCCCCAGGTGCCAAATAATATGAGACGCCATCTAGTGATCAATATGACCACTCACTTGCACAGAACGAAGGAATCCCTAGCTAATAATCTCAGAAACAAGGTCGCCATTGCCCAGTGCAACCTCAGTGCAAAACTGAAAGACAAGTAGCGATGACATTCAAGCACCGAATTCAACAACGTTATAAACGAACTTAGGTAATCCTTTTATTTAGTGCAAGATAAAAAATGATACAGATTTCCCAGGCGTCGTCGAATAATCAGAGATGCCATCTGGTGATCAATATGACCACTCACTCACACAGAAAGAATGAATTCCTAGCTACAAGTCTCAAATCCGAAGCCACGATTTCTCACTACTGTTACAGAAACCTCTAAACCTCTGAACAGGAATGTATCCAATGACAGAGGTTCTGTCTACATCTCTTTTCAGTACAAGAAGAACGCAGCAAATCCCACAAGCACCGCAGCACCAGACACCACATTGCTCGAAGCGCTGCCCGTCATGGCGTTAACCACGGCAGGGCCCGGGGTCGTGGGAGAAGAAGCTGCAAAACCAGACCAACAAGTGAAAAGATCAGCAATCCCCCAGCGTCCTTTCTTCAAGCTTTCCATTACAACATCTCTCCACTAGATACCAGTTCAGAAACCACACCCCTTGTCACTGCTATACACAACTATCAACGATGCTATCATTTGATTCCACATGACTAATCCAGCACGTGCACACCCGAATCGCCACTCCAAACGAATACAACATGTACATTCCAAGTGCCGATTCAGGTGCACACATAACCCTCGATGCAAGACGATCGCTGCAGACAGAAACTAAACAGCCCCATAGCCCCACACCAGATTGCAATTAATATCAATGAAAGCATCATTGACGGAGCTCAAGGAGAACGAAGAGCAGCATACATACCAGGAGGTGCGATTTCAGGAGCCATCGCGGGAGCCGTTTCCGGGGCGTACATGGGAGACCCCATGGGTGCCATTTCGGGAGCATACATAGGAGGCGCCATGGGACTCATAGCCGGTTGAGCGTGAGCTTGCACGAACAAAAGCATTGTCACAAGGCAGAATGCAGAGCCGACAGACACAGTGTTGGCCATCTCTACAGATCTAGCTTAACTTGAATCCCTCCCACAATCCAACCCACCCACGTACCCACGAGTCTCGATCGTATCTCTCACTCACAAATCAATCCACCCACTCTGATCGATCGATCGATTTCCACAAGCAAAGGATCGCAATGTAAGGCTGGTTCGTGACACAGCCAGAAGGTGAGAGGCAAGGGACTGTAGGCGAAGAGATGAGGAGAAGAGAGTGTCTGTTGCTGCTGTGTGGGAGTTTGGGGGGAAGGGCGCTGGTAATGTAGTCAGGCTGGCTGGCTGGGGGCGTGGTGCAGGCTTGCTCTGTCCAGGGGTTCCAACGGTCTCTCCGGGACTAAATTTGTCAGCTGAACTGCGGGCCAAGCTCGGGTGGGGAACATGGGAACATGGCAGGGATCCGGGCTTTGCGTGCGGGAAACCGGGCGCAGGGTGATGTGCTAACTTAGCTATACTAAATAGTGAAATTAGGTTGCCTTAACTATTAGGTTGCCTTACCCCGAGAAAGTTATTTTACCAGCCATCAAAGTCAACAAATAATTTTACAAATATTTTCATTTGTACAGATGGAGGTTCACAAGTCCCAATTACAACAACACCTAAATCAAAATTAGTTCATTCTTGTACAGTAAGTATAAATATTTATTTACTGTCAAATGTCGAGAAATTGGTGTGGGACAACTTAATTTCACTATTTAGTGTAGTGGACACCGTTTTGGGTGCTTCAGTTGCTTTGGGTTTATGGATGCCACCGAAGCATTCATTCATGACTTCCGGGCTTACTGGTCACCTTGGCCTCCGCTGAATGTATTAGAAATACTGTAAATTTTAAAAAAGGAAATGGATGAATTTCACAAGTATACACCACCAGAAAAGTAACTGAAGGGCGAGACACTCTGGCTAGAAAGGAACCAAGCCTCTAACAGCTCAAGTAATCACCGCCAATAAGAGCATGGCCACCCTTACTCGCCAGACTTGGCATGCTCAAATTTTCCACTTCATTTTGAAGGGCCCTCAATTTCCTTGTCCCTCATTCCTTCTCACCAAATATGACCCACAAATAGTTGAGTGACCACACATTAAGATAGAATAAAGGATAAAGCAACTAAACTTAGGATGAAAAATCATTTCAAGCAATATTTACTATGCACAAATTTTCATCAATTTGTAACAACCCAAAGATGATGGTTACTTTTATGTAAAGGGATTTTTCATTTTAGGAGGTCAAAATAGCCAAATTATTGTTGTATTTTTAACACCATTAGCCAAATTTTATCTAGACATCACCTAGTTATTAAATAGAAATCACCAAGTATCACTCAAGTATTACATGAATATTGAAGAAACTATTGACTCCTCAAAAATGAAAAAAAAACTAACTAATTTCAACGGCCATTCTTTAGCACGCTAGGTTTGAGTGTCAAGAGAATATAGTAAAGGACCCGTAGCATTTTTCATCCAAATTTGAAGGGGGTCAAACGTGGAGTGCATAAGGGGTGGCCATACACTAAGCTTGGAGCATCTCCACCCTTACTTGTCCAACATGGCACGCTCAATTGTACATTGATTTTGGAAGGTCCCTCAAACTAATTGCCTCCTATCCTTGCTCACTAAATGTATTTTATAAATAGTCAATTGACCAATCATCAAGTAGAATAAAGGATAAAGCAATTAAATTTAGATAAGACAATGATTTGAAGGGCCATAAACACCTTCCTTCTATGATGGGATTATTAGAGACCCACTCTTGCAAGTTATAGATTTGACCTCCACCCCTTCAGGGAAATTGGCATAACCCATCCAAACTTTTTATGAAAATTCAAGAAATCTCACAATAGGTCTTTACGATGGATGAAAACTCTTCCTTTGGAATTTCCTTCAGGACTAGTCTCCATCCTATACATTTCTTGATACACTAGGAATGATTGTCCTTTTTTTGTCCCCTTGGCCTTGTACATGTGTTTTTTTACTCATAATTTTTACATCATATATCATTTTTATATAAAATTTGAAATGAAATTACTAGTGGTAGTTGTAGACATTGAAAAAATTTCCACTTCTTAAAATGAATTTACTATTTTTAAACATCCCCAGTAGGATATCTATTTTTGCCATTGGGAGGAATTATGTATTGTTTCTAATCTGAAAATGCAAATTTGAAGGTCAAAATTAGGATTCAAGGACTTCTACTAAAGTTACACAAGCCTTAAAAGAGATTTTCTAAGATTATGAAAGACTCCACCTTCTACATATGCTCAAAGTGCACTACCTTTGGCAAGTGTATAGAACAAATTTTTTTCCCAAAAGTTGAAAATGGTTCAAAAAAAGCACCTTCATGTTAGAAAAATGAGAAATTTTTATTTTTATCTTTTGAATTTTTTTACTATTTTATAAAAATCAAACTTCAAGGTATCCATTTTCTTAGTATTTTCCATTGCTCTTTTCTATGCATAACTTTGAGATAAATTTTTCTAGGCTTAAATTTTTACAAACATGATATTTTGATTGCTTACCAAATTATCCATAATTTTTTTGTTTCTAAATTTTTTATTCCAAAAGTCATAGTCCTCATTGAAATAGGCCATTTTGAGACAAAAATGGCAGGTATTTATTGCAACAACCCACTACTTGCAGGCTATATTCAAAGAAATGTCCTCAATAATTCTAGAAGGTTCTAAGGTGTATTATTCATGACACCTTGAGGTTCTATTATTCCTTGCATGCATCTTGCCTTGACTTTCACTTTCAATTGTTCATTTTTCATCAAATATCCACAAGCTCTTGATATTTTCATTTGTGACTTCTTGAGTACTATCAAAATATGCCAAAAAAAATTGGCCACCTCATTCTTGGACCCTCAAACCAAGATTATCACAAAGGTCTTTACTAAGTACTATGCCTTGCTTGATGGCAAGTTTGACAAAATCTCTCCTAAGTGTAAGTCTCATCTAGAATTGAGTACCATAGATGGCATTTGGTTTTTGGTTTAAGAATCAATGATAAGGGGTGATTATAAGAAACACTTGTATTATTTTGTGTCACACTTTGTAGGGCACTATGTTCTTTGGCCATGACTTTGCCATTACACTTCTAAAAGATCCCAATTCTTATCCAAGGTACATAAGACTATTATATACATTGGATAATTTTTTTAATATTAATCAAAAGTGATTTATGATTTAAAAAAAATTCCAATTGCATGTCCTCCTAACCATATTGGATTTCTTTGGTATTATTTTGTGCCCTTCAAACATATTTGAAGCTAAAAATTGGGATTTGGGGTCACCTTACTCACCTACAAGGATTACATAAATTGACCAAATGGTTTTCTAGAACTAGTGTCATTCCATCATGCACATGTGTTCAAAGCGTAATATCTTTGTATCAACAAAGGGATGGTATAATTTTTTCATCAAGATGTAACTAGTTGACTAGAAGCCCCTTTAAATTGTGAAAAATGACCTTTTTCTACTTTTTAAAGTTTTTTCTATTTTCTTTATATACAAATATGAAAATGTCTATAATCTTGAATTTTTTTTTCTATTTTGTGCATTAAATCTTAGAGAATATTTTCTTTAGAGTTGAGTTTTTGGGAGCTCATCATTTTCAATGTTCAATATTCCATTTTTTAATTTTTAAAAGTTTTTTTCCATTTCTTTTCTCATGATCAAAGTGAAAATGCAACAAATAGTACAAGTGTTTCTTGCAATTACCTGTATTGAGTTTGTGATGCATGAAATCTTAAACCGTTGTGAAGACAAAGTAAAGCATCAAATTAGTGGTAAACTGCATGCTTTGACATGCATTTAGATTCATTGTTTGGCTTTGATGGATTGTTGCTTTGTTTCTTAAGCAAATCCTTTGAATTGATTTGCATTTGGATTCATTTTATTTAATTGTTTTCAAATGTTGATTTTGAATTCTAATTTGATTTGGAAGTTTGAATGTGTGTAGAGATTGCCCAATCATTTCTATTGCAATGAGAATGAGCCTACTAACCATTTCTATTGCAAGAAGTTTTGGAGGCCTTTGGCATCATATTTTGGTAGCAAGAAGTATTTGACCAGAATTTAGCCAAAAATTTAGCTCTAAAGAAAATAGTTGATAGTATTGGTAGCAAGAAGGGTTTGACCAAAATTTTGAAAAGCATTTATTGGTATTGTTGAACTACTATTGCTATTTTGTAAAGATGGAAATAAATGGCGATGGAAGTTTTGAAGAGGGTGAAGGAAGGGAGGAGATTGGTACAAATTCCTTTACTATAGATGAATTGTTGAATGTTTCAACACCTTTATTCATAATTACTATGAAGGCCAATGCAACTACAACATGTGTTATATCATTTGATGCCAATCTCTTACCCCATTTGTGAAGGACCTTATCCAATTCTTCCCAACTTTATGACTTGTTATCATTGTACATGAAGCTTGCTCAATTAAATTGGATTCATACTAGTATTAGAATTAGTTGAAGATGAATAAATCTTTTCAAATTTCATGCTCTTGAAGTCAACTTTATAAAATAAGCTTGGCCCACACTTGTCTATGTAGTATGTATATTTGGATAGAAGATGTACACATTTGAAAAATTCTCTGTAGCCAAGGCTATTCACCCTTAGAAGGAAAAATGTAAAGCTGGGCAAATCTAGGAAATTTTTAGCACTTTGAAGGCTTATTGTAGATGCACAAGTATTGCCCAACCTTGTATCCTTACCTAACATCTTTAATTTTGATGTATATGTTTAATTTCTTTAGTTTGATGGCTTTGAAGTTTGTGCATTCATTCAAGAATGATGGAGTTGAAACTTCCTTAATACATGTCTTGAAGTGCTAATTGTTGCAAAGATAGGCAATTTGGCAAGAAAGCCAAGGAGCAAAGCTGAGGAGATATCTCACCAACCATTTTTTTGATACACCAATGAATTATTACTAATGTGTCATGTTCTAACCATGTGTGTAGATCATTTACATTGCAATGGGTAGTTTTGCCATTGGCAATTATATTTCTATTCCCTTGTCAATGACTTCATTTGTATTTTGTCCATTCATAGTATGATAAGTTTACAATTTGGTTTGTATGATACTATTATATATACAGAGATGATTTCAATCATTTATTTCAATATTTCCAAAACATCCCATTAAGAAAACTCAAGAAAAATGATAAACAAAATAAAATAATGAAAAAATAAAAGTAACAACAAAATTTTGTAGGAGTCATAATTTCTAGTGAAGTTATGTATTTTTCATACATTCAATGCCAAAAAATATGCAACCTAAAAATATCACATATTTAGGAGTCTTTAAGTACTAAAAAATGAAATTTTTTTTGATGCACTACACTCTCCGAATGACAATAACCAATTAAAATTTTTATCTAAAGGTTTTTGTTTTCAACTAAAGAGCTCCAAAAAAATCCTTTGTAACAAAGGCCATTCAATTCCCAACATTAGCCTATCACCACTAGAATTGACTCTTTAAGGTAGATAGACCCATTATGGATCCTTGTCCTTGATTCAATTTTATTTTCTTGCATCCTAATGTACAAAAAATTGAACTACATATAGAATTAGGGTTTAAAGGATTGGAATGCATAATCAAAGGTTTGGAATTGAATTGAAAAGACTCAATTTTTGAATTCAATGAAGAATCCTCTACAAATTAATGACTAAAGATCCATTCATTATTTTTCAATGCTTAGAGACACTTTTGGATTGCCATTGGAACTATATTGGGAACTAAGAAAAACATACAACATCCAAAAGTATAAGAATAGGCCCTCCAATGAGCACCGAATTTGTCACTTGGGACTCATGGTTGTTGTTTTTAAATTTTAAATCTTATCATTACGCTTTGTACGTCAATCCCCCTAAAAAGAGTGTTCAACCATAATAGGTGAAGTACTTACCAATTTAGTATTTTGTCTATAAAAGCCCAAAGTACCTAAAACACTCCAACATTTCATTTGTAGATAGGTTAGATGCCCTAAGATAGCAAAAGTCTAAGTTTGTAGAATCAATTGTAGATACCTTCCAAAACTACAACCAACTCCTAAATCTATGAGTGTATGTTATGAGGCCTAGCTAAATGACAATTTGTATTTTAAAAATATAAAAAAATTTCTTCTAGGCTTAAATATATTTGTAAGAGACAAAACATGAGCTACCACTCATCCCAAAAGAAAGTAGAAGTCAAATTGTTAGCTCTACAAGTCAAGAACTCAAGTAGCACATACCAAGAATCCGATAGTGTAGTTGGTTAGCCAAGATTCTACACCAATAAAAAAATTCCCAAATCACTTGATCCATAAAAGGTAATAAACAATAAGCCTTCTTAGAACAAGTGCAAAGTAATAAAATGAGCATGCATTCACTATATAGGACCCTCTAGAGATTAACCCTAAAGTTCCATGACTATGTTTTCACTGAAAATGCTCCAAAACTGCCATTTTTGGTAAAAGTACCAAATCTTTGAATTTTGTTTTGACACACATAACCATAGGATCTTGTAGTATGCTGACTTGAGAACATGTGGTAAAATTTTCAAAAATTTCCACCACGTGGATTGCAAGATATTCAAATTCACTGAAATCATTATTGGGCCCTGTGAAAAATAGGGCAGTTGCACTTCACAAGCTCACCTTTCTACGAAAAAATGTCCAAAATGGTGGGGCTTCTTTGGATTATTTTTTCTAGACAAGTTGGCCACATGCTTGAAAAATTTCAGATCATTTGGAATTGTACAACATGTAGGAAAAAAACAGTAAGTATATAGTAGTAGAGAATGATTCAAAATACTAAATTGTTAAGAATTTGATTATGGAATCGAAAAATGCCAATCCCAATGGTTTCAATATTATAATAAAAAAATCTACATCCTATGATTTTATTTTTTCCAAAAATATTGAAAATTGAGTAAGGTAAAGGATAGGGTTTAGGGTTTAGGTTTTAGAGTAAAGAATCCATAATTGCCTGCAAACAAAAATCATAACTTTTGATTCATTGATCAAAATGGAATGATTAAAAGCTTTCTTACTTTCTACATATATATAATTCTAGAAAACCAATTTCAAATTTTTGTTTGTGAAAAAAGTGATTTTTTTAATTTGCCCGTACTACCCATTGATGAAAAAAATAACATATTACGCCATAACTTTTGATTCGTATTTCCAAATGTAATGGAATTTAGTGTTGATGAAAGATATTCCTCATTCCCACCTTCTATTAAAATTTGGGTCAAAAATATAGAAATCTCCAATCACATGTACCTGCCCAAAATTGCTATGTAGCCAAGAAATGCATGCTAGTCCTATAGGGGTTAACCATGGAATTTTGGATTTTCAGAATAGGAAAAGTTTAAATTTTGGAAGATCAATCACTAAAACTAGCCGCGGTAAATTCTTAGGAAATACCTAGATTGCAATAAAATTCTAATAAAAATTAGGATATAATGTTTTGTGATTATAATGTACCACAACAAACTTTAAGGAATTCTAGCTAGGAAAAGTATCCAAATGGACAACCCTATCAAATTCCAACAAATTTGAAATAAATTTGAGGAATTGATCTAAGCGCTAAAAGCATGCAACATTCAAACAAAGCCAAAAATGAGTATTTTCTTAATCCCACAATCCCTCCAAACACTCTAGACAAGTCAAAACCTTTGAAAAATCCAAATTCCATAGTCTTGGATTTTAACATTTCTTTACTTTGATAGTTTGCTAGCTTTACCAAGCCCAAATGATCTAGAAGTAGGGGATATAGGTCTTTTAGGCTAATTTGGGCTTTCTAAAGTCAAGAGTGTGATTCATTTATTATTTTGAGATTTCTTTTAGGAGTAAGGATTAAACCAACAATAAATTTGACTTATTTAATAATTAGCGATTAATTTTAGAAAAATATTGGGATTAAACGAGAAGGGAGGTCTTTGGAAAATGTATAAGAAGCCATCTTTTTCTACATAAACCACCCCTCAATTTTTTATGTGCTACCATGTTGCGTGGTCCATTTTAATGGATTTTGGTCAATTTGACCAAATTATGCCTATTTAGTGTTTTTAGAGCATTCTTTGCTCATTTTGTTGTGATATGTAGAGCTTGACTTGAAGGACATTGGATTCACTTCAAATTTAGCCTTTCTTCCTTAGAAGTATTCTTTTTTGTGTTCTAACCATTTGGTACTATTACTAAGAAATTCCAGCCAAATCTTGGCGTTGTCATTTCCTTTTCAACCTCATTAGCACACCTATGGCAAAGCTTTGACTTATATATATAGGCTACGACAAAGCTTTGCATCACATAAATTGAAGTCAAATGCTAGAAAGCCAGTTTCCTTGTCAATTGCCCTTGGCCTTAGCCAAATAGCAATTAGATTCCCTTTTGTTTTGAAAATTTTATCAACTCTCAAGTAGTATGACAAGTTAAGGTTTAGTGTGAATTAAAAAAGGTCCAATTAGTCCCAAGACCGAATTAAATATCATAGGCCTAGCCCAATTTGTGTTTTTTAAGCAACATTTAAGATAATGTTAGAGTGTAGACTCAACCAAAATATATCTTCCCGAAAGGTTGGTTGGTGACTTGGTGACAATGGTCCCAAGAGTGATTATCATAATTAGCTCAAGTTGCCCAAAACACTTCTAAAATGTGATGAAATCTCAGATTAAATCCTCTATTGTTCACAATTTTTGGAGCAAGAACCAAGTTTTGATAGAAGCTCTATGACATTTAGCCACATTTGTATTATTGCTTTGCACTCAACATTCAATTTTTTTTGCAATTTCTAATGGAAAATAACTCTTATGCAATGCTACAAAAAGAAAAGAATCATTACAAGGTAGCTCAAAGTTGAAACATACCTTGCAAGCGCTTATAGCACAAAATGGCCAAATAATTCATTAGGTAAGGGTAGAAAATAACTTATATTTATTAGGCAACATTTTAGATAATGTCAAGGTGTAGCCTCACACAAATATGTCTACAAAAGGCTAGTTTGCGATTTGGTGGTTGACATCCAAAATTCTTTGCAAGTACTCATGTAGAATCAATTTCAACTCATTAGGCAAACTACTATGAAAAAAATCCAAAATGTTAAGCATGCGTATTTTTAACCTTTTTATGTTTGTAAGTCTTGGCAACCCTGATATTTTCTTTATCACCTCATTTTTATTTGGCATATTTGTTTGGGATATTTTGTTACTAACTTTGTCTTCTAACAACTAGTTTAAACAATCAATGAAGAAATTTCCATCATGTATTTTCAAGAATAAAGGGAGTCACAATCAGATTATCAGATGGATGCCAAACAATCAACTTTGCATTCTTTATCTCAAATGTCACTTCATACAAGATTTTAGGGTGCACTTTGCATTCGTAGACATGCAAGATGTTTTCAAATATAAAGGTAAGAAATAAAAGTAGTAAGTAACTTCAACTTTGCTTTGTCATGTGTCAAAATTAGTATTAAGCCCATTTTGAATTAATGAATGAGCAATGCCAAGAGTGCCTTGAGGTCAAAGAGACCATTCAACAACTTGTCGCAAGAATTAAAATGTAGGAGGTGCAATTAAAGGAATTTACTCTTACAAAGAACCCTTAGGATGTGGATGAATAGTTTGTTGACTATCGTGCATAGTGGTCAAGGTTAGCATCCCATCATTCTTAGTGTACATTTGTTTTCTCTATTTTCTATAACGCCAAAAAGTTTTGTAGTTTAAACTTCTAGGGATGACTCATAATTATGTTTCACATTCTCCAAAAAAAGATAAAAAAGTTCAAATAAACACAATTCATCTTATAGGCACTTGGAAAGAATTGAATGAATTATTGATAAAAATAAAAATGAAACACTTCAAAGCAACCTAAATTGTAGTGTGAACAAACGACCTATGTTGGACTACCCATTTGTACCCTAATTGAAAACTCGGACGTAAACTATAGTGTTGGCACTTGTTTATAGATAGAAAACCATAAATTTGAGCCAATGAAAGTTACTAACAACTAAAGTCATTTGATTTTGGAATTGAATGCTTTTGTGAATAGTGAATACACACCTCTACAAAGTAAACTTGTGAAAAAAAACAAGAAGTTAGTTTAGGGTCCTCCAAGGGTGGTACATAAAAGATGCAAATAACAACTGAAATTGAAATTTATAGAAAAGATGAAAGAAAATTACTTGAAAGAAGGCTAGTTAGTATAAAGGCAATGGCCTATCCGTAGTAGACTAGTGTCTACTCTATAGCTCCATGTAATTTCATTTTGACCTAAAATGTAGGACACATGCAAATACCATTTTGTTATTGAAAAGTGACTTAACTATTTTATACTATCAAGAGAAGCTAACAAAAATAGGAATAGAAATTTCTTAAATACACTCAATCAAAGGAGAAAAAATAGATGGAATACTTACATGGTTTCGGAATTGTGGTCTGGGGGACACCAATCCAAGGCAATGCTACTTGTGGTAAGACGTGTAGTGCCTCAATGGCTTTGACCTCTTTTCCACCTTCCACAACACTTACACTACTATCTCTAGGTGTCTCTTCAATACTTACTAACAATCAAGTAGACAACTAAAGGCAAAATTACAAGATTCTATAGTTCTAGTTTAGTTTTCCTACTGAGACAACCTTTATTTCAATCTCAAGGACTTGTTGCAAAACCTAAAAACAGAAGCCTAGGAAATCATTCAACGACATGTGTAAGAGTCAAAACCTAAGAAAAAACCCATTCAATGGCTTACTACAAGACTCGAAATTAGAACAAAACTTAAAGACAACAAGCCAACGACATGGTGAGTGGAGGCAATGAATAGTATCATAAGTGAAGGTTTGATTCGACACTTGAGAGCCACAATACTTTCTACTTATGAAGGGTTGAACAAGTGGAACTACTTGTATTAGAATATGGGCATTCTAGTGTCTAATTTGTTTTGTGTTAGGTGACTTTTACCTTTTCCTATTTTCCAAAATGTATTATGCGGGATTTAAGACATGATGTAGGTCTTTAGAAATATTCAAAAATTAGAGAATTTAGATGAAAAATTTCAGACATTTTTGAAATAGCAATTGGTGATGGAATATCTGCTAATTCAAAAAAATATAAATGTCAAATTGTAGACTTAGCTAAAATATGCTTGTCTAAATGACTGGTTGGTGACTTGGTATTTTACATCAAAAAATTGGGTTGTAGATAGTAGGGTAAATAATACAATCATTAACTAGCCTTTCAAGTCTATATGAATGAGAACAAAGCATACATCTACAGAAAGGCTTGAATAAAAAACCAATGGTTTACAAATTTTTTGACTTAGAGGGACTCAAAATTCTAGACTAAGCCAAAATTTGTCTTGCTTAAAAGATTGTTTGCTGACTTTGTATTCTTTGTCAAAAAAATTATATTGTTGATTGTAAACAATAAAATTTAGAAAGACAAATTTTTCCATTCTAATTAATTATATATTTTAATAAAAAAAATTTAAATCAAATATCTACAAATTAAAATATATGAATTTTTTAATTAATTTTCAAATTTAAATGCATAGTCTTTTTTATGAGTTTATTTGTTATTAAAGAAGTTTAAAAAGTTGACCACTTTTTAATTTACATATGCATGGTATAAAATTTAAAGATTTAAGTTTTGACACTTATAGAATTCATAATTATAAATTGATCTACATTGTCAATAAAGTTAGTAATAGAACCTTGTCATATAAACAAATTAATTCTCATATCTATACAAGACATAATATTTTATAAATTTGTTACACATTTGACATAATCATTTGTGCTACTAGTAGCTTAGTCAAGTGTAAAATATTCAATAGAAAAGTCAATTCATTTATATATGTACATGGTGTATTAGGTGTGAAGAGTCACTATGGAGTCATGAGAGTGAATGACTAAAACAATGAAATTAAGTCACGACATGGCCATGGAATTATAGAATCATTAGGCCAATCATCTAAAAATGATGAAATGAAGTCATGGCACACCCATGAAATCACTTAATCACGAGGCCAAACATTTGAAATAATGAAATGAAGCCACAACATAGCCATGGAAGCATGATGCTACACAACTAAAGCCATAAAATGAAGCTAGTCGAGTGCAACCAAAATTATTGTTTCATATAATCTGTCTATGAAAACAACCAAAATTTTTTTTTTTTTTCTAATTCTAATTGTAACTTTTAAAATAATCCAAATAATTATTTTCCATTACATTCAACATCTTAACCCTTGAAGGAATTTGGTGGTTTTAGGCAAAAAACTACTTCAAAGTACTCAAATCCAAAGCAAGGCTAAAATCTTCATTTATATTTATTCATTAACAAATCCAAGATTAGATTCACGTAGTTAACTTGTTAGAATATACCTTCCTAAAATTTTAGAATAAGCATCCTTGCCAATTGCAAGATCAAGTTGCTTGAATTTCAAAAAGAAGTATTTTCAACTCTTCCCAAATGGTTAGGTTTCATCTTTCAAACTTTTCACACAAAAATTTGTTGATCCTACAACTTGTTTCTCTTTATAATACTTTGAAGAAAGAAGTTGGTAATACATATAAAAAATTTCAACAAAAAATATTTTATATTCATGCTTGGAAAAAATAGTAAGCAAAGAGAACTAGAGTATGATTCAGTATTCAAAATTGTTAAGAAATTAGTTGTGGAATTGAAATTTCCAATCCAAAGGTTGTAATATTGCAGTAAAGAATCTACATCCAATGATTTTCTTTTTTTCAAAAAATATTGAAAATTGATTTAACCCCTAAAGGACTAAATGGCGTTTTTTGGCAACATAACAATTTGGGGCAGCTCACTACAAATGGAATTTTTATTTTTTTTCTTTGAAATTTTCACACAACATGTGCCCAAGGGATAGCTTTAAGGCCCAACAATTTTCATAACTTTTAAATACATAGTTAAAAAGTTATTGTATGATATACAGTTTTCATTGCTTGGCAAGTAGCCTAGGAAAAAAAAACTTCTTTAAAAAAAACTATTTTTAAAAATAAAAATTTGAAATTGGTTTCCTAGATTTATATATACATAGAAAGCTTTGAATCATTCTATTTTGATTTATGAGATGAAAGTTATGAAGAGTTTTAGTTGTGGGTAGTTTGTAGGTAATAATGGAATCTCTGCTCTAAAATAAGCTTTGAAGACCTTTATTTAACTCAATTTTTCATATTTTTGAAAAAAATTAAAACATCAGGTGTAGATTGTTTATTACAGCATTATAACCATTGGGATTGGCATTTTTCAATTCCATAAATAAATTCTTAACAATTTAGTATCTTGAATCATTCTTTACTTCTTTCTACTTACTAATTTTTTCCTATATGTTGTACAATTCCAAATGATCTAAAATTTTTCAAGCATGTAGCCAACTTGCCTTGAAGAATGAATCCAAAGAGTTACAACCATTTTGGATATTTTTTCATAACGATCTGACCTTGTGAAGTGCAGCTGCTCGGATTTCTGCAGGGCCAAAAAAAGTCTTTTTGTCAATTCAAACACTCATATCTCGCAATCTACATGGTGAAAATTTTTGAAATTTTTTCCACATCTTTTCAAACCAGCGTACTACAAGATCCTATGGTTACATGTGTCCAAAAATGTATTTTTTCTAAAATTTGATACTTGTACTTGAAATGGCAGTTTTGGAGCGTTTTTGGTGAAAACATAGTCAAATACCTTTAGGGGTTAAATAAAAGACTTCAAAGTTTTCTTTAGAATAGAGATTCCATAACTACTTGCAAACTAAAACTCCTCATACTTTCATCTCATTCATCAATATGGAATGATTCATAGCTTTACAAGTATATAGAAATCTAGAAAACCAATTTCAATTTTTTTTTTTTTTTAAATGATTTTTTTGAGTTGCCCGAGTTAGCCAAAAAGCCCATATTATGCACTAATTCTTTAACCATATAGTCAAAAGTTGTGAAAATTGGTAATTGGTTTTATTTTGAGAGGTTTAGAAGGCGAAAATAAAGGGTATATTGTTGTTGAAAATGGTTAAATTTGTCTCTTTGTGAGGTCGCCGGGGACTAGTTCCTTTGGTTTGTTGTGTTGTTTCCCCTATCAATGGAAATGGTCCATGTAATTCAAGGAAAAAAAAAGTTGTGAAAATTGTTGGGCCTTAAAATAAAAACCTTAACCACATGTTGTATGAAAATTTCAAAGGAAAAAAAAGAGAAATTCCATTTACAATGAGTTGTCCAAAATTTCTATATTCCCTCCAAATGATGATTGGACTACAAGGTCTGAGCTCTAATTGTAGTATTTTTTATATATTTATATATTTTTTATTTGAATCAAGTTTGAAGGGAGTTTTTTTGGTGAAATAAACTTGTACCTTCTTCTTTTTAATTAGAGAATATTAGCAAAGTTAGATTGTCATGATATATACTATACAAATGTTAAAGAACTAAACCAAAAATCTACAAACAATTGGTTAAATGGTGAAACAAGTATATATATATTACCTTACCATGATTGCATTGCAAGGTGAAAATAATGAGGAACATCAATGAATTAGTCAAAATCTCATAAAGGGCTATTTTGACAATTAGAACAAAAGATTGTTTTATTAAAACAATACTATAGGAAGAAAATAATTTGAACAAAAGCCCTAAAATGCAATTTTAGGGCCTAAGAGACGAATTTTTGAAATGTGCATCCAAACTTGTCTATGCTTACAAACCATACTCTCAAATTTGTAGTGAAATGTGTATCCAAATGTTTAAAATGTAGAAAATAATATAGTCAAAAATCTAACTAAGTAGTTAAACAAAACCTCAAAAGCTACAATTTGGTTTTAAGGAATTTTGGATTAACCTCTTAAGAACCACAAGTTTAGATTTGAATAATAGATGAACCAACTAACATGTTCCAATCACACATAATCTTAAAATTTTCACCATTGAACCAATTGTTTGTAGATTTTTCAATCATAGTAAGGCAATATATCTATCTATCTTGCACATATTAGATTAAACCTAATTAGCATGATCATTTTCCATTTGACCAATGCATGCAACTCTAATTGACCCTGAAAGGATGAGATCTATCACCATGATATTTTGCCAAAAATGATTTGATTTATGGACTAACACTCTAGTAGGTGTGGTCTTCATCTCTATAGTAATCTAGGAAGTCATTCATTGACCATTTCTTGGCAATTGTGGCATTACATGGTTAAGTTAACATAGTTATCAAAAATATCTTATATTAGTGGAAGTTATGAGATACTAGAAATTTTCTTAATCCTTAAAGTTCCATGACTATGTTTTCATTGCAAATGCTCCAAAACTGCCATTTTTAGTAAAGGTACCAAATTTTTGAAAAAAGATCTTTTTTGGACACATGTAACCATAAGATCTTGTAGTATGTTGACTTGAAAACATGTGGTAAAAATTTCAGAAATTTCCACTGCGTGGATTGCAAGATATAAGCATTCACTGAAATCATTTTTTGGGCCCTGTGAAAAACTAGGTAGCTGCACTTCACAAGCTCACCTTTCTACGAAAAAATGTCCAAAATGGTGGTGTTTCTTTGGATTCTTTTCCCTAGACATGTTGGCCACATGCTTGAATAATTTCATATCATTTGGAATTGTTTAACATATAGGAAAAAAATAGTAAGTAGACAGTAGTAGAGAATGATTCAAAATACTAGATTGTTAAGAATTTGATTGTGGAATTGAAAAATCCCAATCTCAATGGTTTCAATGTTTTAATAAAAAATCTACATCCTATGATTTTATTTTTTTCCCAAAATATTGAAAATTGAAAAAGAGAAAGGACTTTAAAGTTTATTTCATAGTAGAGAATTGAGGATTGCTACTATGTGAGCATAGGAGTATGAGCCCATGAGCCTATAATACTACACACTCATGTTATAGGTATATATACTATAGAAATTGTCTATGATTATAGGGTATATATGTTACAAATACCCATATTATAGGTGTTTATGATAAATACACCTTCTACAGTGTGTGGTATCTATATTATAGGTACCTATAATGTAGGCTCAATGCTCACAAGCTTGCATTCTTGGGCTCACATACTAGCACTGTTGGTAGAGAATCCATAATTATCCACAAACAAAAAATCCTCATAACTTTTGACTCATTGATCAAAAGAGAATGATTAAAAGCTTTTCCACATACATATAATTCTAGAAAATCAATTTCAATTTTTGTTTATGAAAGAAATGATTTTTAATCTACTCGGATTGCCCATTTGTGAAAAAAGTAGCATATTAGGTCATAACTTTTGACTCATATTTCCAAATTTCATGAAGTTAGTGATGATGAAAGATATTCTTCTTTTCCACCTTCTATTAAAATTTGGATAAAAAATATAGAAATCTCCAATGACACATACTTGCTCAAAATTGCTATGTAGCCAAAAAATGCATGCTAGTCCTATAGGGATTAACCATGGAATTTAGGATCCTCAAAATAGCAAAAGTTTCAATTTTGGAAGATCAACCACTAAAACTAGCCTCGGTAAATTCTCAAAAAATACCTAGATTGCAGTCAAATTCTAATAAAAATTAGGATACGATATTTTGTGATAATAATGCACCACAACAAATTTTAAGGCATTCCAACAAAGACAAGTATCTAAATGGACAACCCTATCAAATTCCAACAAATTTGAAATAAATTCGAGGAGTTGATCAGAGTACTAAGAGCGTGCGACATCCAAACAACGCCAAAAATGAGAGTGATCTAAGACTTGAAAGAGGAACAACATTATAGAGATGGACATGGATAGGATACACATCTCCTAAAGGACAAGTTTTTTAAAAAAATTATGAAATTTTTAAATTCAACTTTTTCTTAAAACTTTTGGAGAACTTTGGTAGAATATTCTAGGTTGAACCATGCAAGAGTCCACACTACCACACTCTCCAATATATAATATATGCTTTCATTTTGTTATAATTTATACATTATATCACATTTCTCCATTCATAAGATAGTGATGTCATTCTCAATTGAAAAAGATCCCTTGTCATTGAAGTTAAAAACGCATTTTTCAAGTTTTCAAGAATGAATTATTGATCATATTCTATTAACCCCTAAAATGCCTGAGGCACCAAATTTTGGTGTCAGCAATACTTTGAAGTTAAATCAAACCTAACCAATTTGCTATTTGTAGTCGTTTGTAATTTAAAAAGATTCTTTTTGAAGTCCAATTTTAGCATCAAAAATCTAATTATGAAAATAATTGATTTTGATTTTTCTATTCAAGATTTTGGGCAAGGGTGTCCCTTGCAACCTTGACTTTCCGTAGTATTGAGGGATCTTGGAAATGAGCCTCAAATACACTAGCTCTTGGAGAAAAAATCTCATTAGAAATTCATTTAAAAAATTGTAATGTAGATTTTAAGAAGACATAAAGTGGTTGGAGTTATGCATGTTAGGCCCTCTAACCGCATATTTTTTGGGTGACTAACTTTGTAGATTTGACATGTAAAAAGAAGATTGAAAGACTTCAAATCACTTTTGCACTTTTAATACCCTCATGATCAAACATTATAATCCTTCAATCCATAAATGATATTGATGTATTTTCTTTTCCTCTGTGATCTCTAACATGTCTACTTTAAATTTGTACTATCACAATTCCAAAAAAATTGATACAACTTCTCAAAATGTTGTCTTTTTGTTAAATTTAGAGCAAATTCCTAGAAGCTCAAAAAAGGCCTTGGGCATTTAGGGGTTAAATAGAAAAACCTTTATAATAATCACAACATTGGAATTTCATGCTTTCTTTCCTTTTTCATCTTTTTGTTTTTCATTTTTTTCATTGAAAGTTTTTCATTAAATTTATGAAGCATGCCTTGGTATGGATGAAGATGCATCATATCCATCTATTAAGAAAATCTACAGCTGCGATACATTTCCATATAATTATCAAAAAGACTTTCCACTCTTTACAGAGCTCTTTCTGCTCAATTAATTAGTCCCCCCCCCCTCCCCCAAAAAATTAGTAGCCATTGATCATTTTTGAAAAAAAATACCCCCCCTTCCTTGCCATTGATCCTGATACCATACATATACCATAAGAATACGAATATGAATACGGAAACAAATATAGATACGGAAAGCAAATATGGAAACAGATACGGATTATCCCATATTGATTGTCAAACGACTTCGTTTTCAAAAATACAAGAGTGAGGGGGGGTATTGTTTTTTCCCATGCGGTGGGGGGTTGTGCAATTGAAATTGAATCCAATTTTAATTGCCTCAAAGAGCCTTCCTCACTATCCACTCAAAAGACAGCCTACACAATGTATCTATATCAAAAAGACTATCTAGGGTGAGTTTTGCTGGAGTCAGATTCTAATTCTCTGTCAAGATTGTTTTTGCATCAGTTAACTCTTGAAAAGAAATTCCACATTCCAAAATGAGAAAAATAAAATAAATAAATAAAATAATATATATATTCAATAAAATACATTTACCTTGTGAACTTGAGCATGTATTAGGTACAACACATAATTTCAACCCCATTCTAAAACCAATCCATACAGATTCATGTTTAACCCTAGAAGGACAAGCCCATGACCACTAGTTTCAAGCCTCCCTATCCAGCACTTTGTTTGCTCCCATTTTGCAACTAGATATGAATGAAATTTTTATTTTTTATTTTTTAGAGATGAAGTAATATGTAAACTAAAAGTCATAAAAATATCAAATTTTTTAGAAAAAATTGAAATTACTGTGAATTTTTTAAGAAAAAAATGAAGAAAATTCATATCAAATACAAAATATACTCAAAAAATATGAAATTTTCAACATAGATGTCTATTATAGTGCAGAGCATCTTGGTATAAACCAAAGTTACCGTGTCACTCTAAAATTAGAAAATAAACTAACCATGGTTATAGGCCCCAAGTTCAAATTGCTATAAACCATGGATATTTATGAAAAATTCAAAAAATATCATTTTTATGGCTGAAATTCACATCAAGAGAAAATAGCAAGAAATGGTCAAAATACACTACAGGGGTGATCCATTTTTTAAGCATCTTCTTCTTTAGAAAAATCAAATACCATAATGAAGGACTTTGCAATACTATTCGCTGAAAATGTACTCAAGTACCCTCCAAATAAAAAAATTGGATGAAAAAACATTTTTTTCCATCCTACAATCTCAAGTGAAGTCATCCATCAAACACTTATTGTCCGCAGCATCCTTCTAGGGTTAAAATGTACCCCCACTATTCATGAGAACCTAGGGCTAGGTTTTTTTTGTTTTTTTTGAAACACATGGACGATTTCCATTGAAAGGGAAACAATACAGAGGACCAGAGGAATAAATCCCCGACGGCAATTTTTACATTTTCAGGCATCAAAATCAACAGGGAGCACTTCAAATCCAACCAAATAGCTAGGCCCAAGAGGACAACCCATAGGGTCACCTAAGGCTAGTTTTAGAAATAACTATTTTTAGCACTTTAAAGTTTCATAGTTTATTCTTACAATGTCCAAAAAATGTAGTCTAAGAGAATTTTGAATCCTCTTTCTTTATATAATAGGAACCATGCTTATTTGGTCACTTTTAGGTGATATTACCTTATGTATTAGATTCAATGAGGCTTAGTGAAAGGCAAGGACACACCACAAGGACAACTTTGATTTTTTTTTTTTAAAATTGTTACAAGATTAAAGAAGAAGAAGAGGGGGGTTGATTCCAAAATGAGACACAAGACACAGGACATGTTTAACCTATGAATGCCCAAGATACTATTTTCAATAAGTTTCTATTTTCAAAAATTTTGACTGAAGGATAATTTTCACAACAAAAATCCAATTTTGAAAAAGAATGATTATGATTTTTCTATTCAAGATTTTTTACAAGGGAATTCATTGCAAATATTGATTTCCTTGTGTTGAGGGCTCTTGGAAATGAGCCTCAAGTACACTAGATCTTGGAAAAAATATCACATTAAAAATTCATTTATATAAATTGTAGAGCAAATTTTGAAAAGTTGAAAATTGATTGGGGTTTATGCATGTTTTGTCCTGTAACATGTTTTGGGGATTTGAATAATTTCTTAAGTTTGACATGTGAAAAGAAGATTAAAAGACTTCAAGTCACTCTCATAGTTTTAACACCGTCATGATCAAATATTATAATTTTTCAATCCATAAGTGATATTATTGTGTTGTCTTTTCACATGTTATCTCTAACATGTTTAGTTTGAATTTGTACGGAGACATTTTTTTAAATTGATTAAACTTATCCAAATGTTGTCTTTTTGTTCAATCCAGAGCAAATTTTAAGAAGCTCAAAAAAAGTTTTGGGCATTTAGGTGTTACTATCCACTATCCACCAGAAAGGGACAAACCATCCACCCTAAGAAAATCTGAGATTCCTCTCTGAAATAATTTGTTTTAAAGATTAATGGGTCCATGTAAAATATATGATATGAATGTTGCACATGACAAATACAAATACATCAAAGGGGATAAAATCCAATATTTGATGAATATAGATATATATACAAAAATGAAAATATGGTGGTATAGGATGAATACAGATATGGGGAAACGGAAATATGGCATAAGGCAGTTTGTTATCCCTTATTGTTTGTGATCTGAAATGCCATAAGAAAAAATATATTTGTTTGGGGGGGGTCTAAATTATTTTTCCTGGGGTGAGTAGGAATCCATTCCCCAGGAGTTACTATCCATTCAAACGGCCCCCATCATTATCTATTGTATTAATTATAGATTGTCACGACCCCTATCACGAGTCATGACATGTTGTCACAAAAATGGTCACATTTTCATCACAAATATTTCATACTGAATTTTTTTCCATCCAATCCATATCTCCTAAGTTTAATCAATGTTACACTGCAACATGTCTCTTCTCATATAACTAATTTATGATCACCTAAACATATGTACTTATATAACTTAATAATATGCCTTGTGCTATTATCACAAGCATTAGTAAGTCATTTGTAATTGTCACAAAAGTGATGGTCAATTCCTTCATAAATTTCTTTTCATAACCATTTTTTTAATTCTTCAAATTATCCATATCACCTAATGTTTAATTTTGTGTGTGATGTCAATTTTTTCATTATGTTATTTTTTTAAATAAAAAAATTGGCACACAAATATGGTATGCCAAAAAAATTTTAAATGTAAAAATTGAAGTGAAAGTTAAAAAAGGAAGATGGATGAAAAAAAAAAAGCAAATGGAAAAATCAAAGTGAAAACATCATATGATATCAATTTTTACATTATCTTTTTTCAATTTATTTGGCATACAAAAACAATATGCCAAATAAATTTTAAAAGTAGAAGTAAAGGATAATAGTGAAAGTACAAGTATCAGTGCAATGACGGAACTATTGAAGCCTTCGCAATTGTATTGACCTATAGGCCTAATCACTCTCTACAACCTATGTATATATATATACTACCTTGTCCCAAAATGATCTTCCTATTGGTCATAATTTTTTGTCCAAAAATAACCTTCCCATTACACATTGTGATGTGGGAGGAAAGAGTAGGCAAAAATTTCCCACATACTAAAGTAGACAAACCCATTACCAACCTCTAACCCCATACCACCCAAATGTAGGGCCCTCATTGACTCTATGACAAGAATTTATGACGGTACTACATGCCCTAACTTCATATTAACTTCACAATAAGACATATATTATAGTTTTACATTTCTCACTCTAAAATCAATGAGGGCCCTACATTTGGGTGGTATTGGGTCAAGAATCGATATTGAGTAAAGCTACCATATAGCAACTACAATCTATCCAAGCTCATAGTAATTCACCTCCTTCCACCAAGGGGGTAATTCAACTCAAACAACATACACCAAATTGCTTACTTGCTACATCAAGAAGGAAACATTGGCATGGCAAATGTAAATGCTCCCAAAGCAAGAAAAATCATTTTCCACGCCTCAACATTGGACCAACACCGCACTCGGTCCTAGGCCTATGGTAGGAGGCTCAGAAATTGCTCAGGCATTTAGACGTGCTCATTAGAATGATCTAAAAACGATGAAGATGGTTCTTGATATGGAGTAAAATTTACCTGGTGATACAAATTCATTCTAGGTGCGTGGTTTCATGCAATGAACAATCAATAAGCACTCCAAGTATGTGTTATTTGTGACTTATGAAAACATTCTTACAGAGCCTAGACAAATATTCAAATGATAGTAGTAAAATGTAATTAAGTAAGGTTAAGTGTTGAATTGTCATGCCTTCTGAAATAGCCATGGCACACATGTGCGGTGCTCCATTTATGGCACTTTCTGACTACTTTTAAGAACTTCCATGAACATGTTGGCTTCTTGTTCATCCCTTTTTGGACTCCTTCGTTGCATTTAGAGGCACATTGGATTTGATAATTGTTGCAACCTATGCGCAACAATAGTGCCTTATGCACCTTTTCCTTTGGAAAAATGTAGTTTATTAAATATGACTCGGGAAATCAAAGGCTTTGATATTTTTTTCCATTTCTCTACCTACAAAAAAAATTCAAATTGTTTGGCTAGACTATTGTGTTAGCACATCTGGTTTTTTCCTAAGATGGGCAATATCCGAGCCTCCTACCATATAGACAATGTGGGACCAATGCTATAGATGGTCTTGAGCCCTTGGAATGAAGAGCTCTCACTAAATAAATTTTTAGTCCTCGAAAATGCCCCAAAAAATCCACTTTTGAATATTCCGAAATTACACTTTGAAAAAGGCTCCAAAATTCATGGTTTCGAGATAATCAGAGTGCACTAAATTCTACACACAATTCAAAATGGGTTGAAAGAACATTATTTTCAGTCTTATTTCATAACATTTTGTCTAACAAGAAAATCATTTTGAAATGGAGGGATTATTATTTCTTTTATCCTTTGTTTATTGAAATTTTATAATTTTTATAGTAAATAATTTTTGAATAAAAAAAATAGTAGTAGGACGTTGCAACACCAAAGTGTTCTATAGCTCATTAAGCTACGGGCTTGATGGCCCTTCGCATCTAATTTTCTAATTTTGTCCAATTTTCTCATTTTTGATGTGATAAAAACTTTCAAAATTCCATATCTCTCACCCCTTGGTTGAAACAAGGCAAACATTGCTTTGGGCACACACCTTTTCCAAGAGCTTTCCATCAACATGAAGCACACCTCCATTGGCCTATAGGTCGCAATTTACATCACAAAACATTTAACCCTAAGTGTTCCGACATCCATTTTTTGGACGATGAAGAGATTGGAACTTAAGTTTCATCCACCTAACTACTTGTGTAGATACTTTATCAAGTTGTTGTCCTATCTAAGGGTTGGATTTGGTGTTATCAGAGTACATATTTTTCTAAAATTATAAATGTGCAAGTATGTCAAGTGGTCAAATTGCATTGACTTTAGTTCAAAAATGAATTTGACAAAATGAGGTCATAGATTTGAAGAACACATAAATTTCAAAAAATCACCATGTGAAGAGAACCTCATTTCAAATCCATTCCAAAAAAATTACTCAATAAACAATAACATTTTGCTTGTAATTAGATTTGGAAGGAATTTTGGAATTTTTCTTTCAAAAATTTATAAAAAAATATTGGTGATAGCATTGGTGAATCTAATCGTGTGGATGGAATCTAAAACTCATAGTCTACAACATTTATTTGTATATCAATTCGAAAATATGCTTCCAAATTGAACTTTTTAACAATTATTGTCAAATTGTCAATTCTAGAGATCTAATGCCACATTTAACTACTTCTGGACTTTTGAAAGTCCAAAATTAATAATGGTCATCGGGAGAAAAAAATAGTCATCAAGGGATAATCCAAAACATCGGGAGATCCATGCCAAACATCTAAAGATCAATATAAAATATCTGGAGATCTACACAAACATCGGGAGATCCATATAAACATTTGGAGATCTCCCAGTGATATTATTTAGAGATTTTTTGATGTTTAGTCCAAAATTCATTGGATAGTCCAAAAGTAGTTGAATGTGGCATTCTAGACATTTAGGGGTTAAACAAACAAAGTGTTTGTTTTAATCCCTACAGTCCCAAGGCTTTTTTCCATTTGAGACCACTCAAAACTTCTATTTCTATTGCAAAGAGCAAAAAACTTTGAATTTTTTCGTTGCATATCTAACCATAGGATCTTGTACTAGACTAGTATAAGAATGTGCAGAAGAAATTTCAAAATCTTTGACCACTAGATTGTAAGATATTTGCATGTAGAGTGAAGAAAACAATTTTTTTTCACCTTGCTTGACTAGATTTTTTTGCTTTAAATCTTCTAAAATTTAAATTCTTGCATTTTTTTTTTTAATTTTATATTTTTTTATGTTGAAGAATTTAGTCAAGAATCTTGGAAAAAAAATTTAGGGAAAAAAACATTTAAATTTCACTCATTAAAAAATTGATATGTAGAAGTAGGTTCAAGATTGAAGGGAAAACTAAAACGTTAATAGTTCTAAGATGGAATTGAAAAACAATAATCCCAACTTTGAGATTGTTCTAGCGAGCAAACTTAACCCTGTCTAAATTAATTAATTTTTTAAATATAAAAACTTCATTCAAAAATGAATTCTATGAGTATTTTTTTCAGAAAAGGTTCCTAGATTGCCTGAAAAACAAGATTGTCCATAACTTTTTCATGACTAATCCAAATAGAATGATTCTAAGCTTCAGGTGTATACTAAAAAATAATCTTTGAGAAAAAAATTTAAATTTAAAAAAATTCAATTTCCTGTAATTTGAAAATTAAAATTGAAAGCCAAACAAAAGGAAAATGGAAAGCGTCGGCAAACATTTTTTCTAATAAAAGTATAAAAATAAAATGTAAATAGATTGACTAACATTTTTGGAAAGTAAAAATACAAGCAAAAGTATAAGCTCATTGTCACAGTGGATGAAGTGTCTACAGCCCAACAATTATAGCCCGATGATGTTATGGCCCGATGGTCCTCCACAACCAACTTTCTAGTTTCCAGCCAATTTTTGAAATTGCCGATGAGATGGAAACTTGGAAATTCAATATCTTTTGTTACTTTGGACCACAAGCAGCAAACTTTCTTTTGTGCCCACACCTTTGTCAAGGGTTTTCCAACAAGACCAAGCATACTCCTGCAAACAAACTATCGTCGAGATCCTAACCTATATTACACACAAATATACAAACAACCTACATGTTTTAATCTATTATATGAAGTACAAAGTGTCACAATTCATGTCACGACCGGTTGTCACAAATATGGTCATGTTTTCATCCCAAATATTTCATGTCATCTAGTTCTATAAGACTTCCATCAGCTATCCAATCCATAATCTCCTCAATTCATTGTTGCATTGCAACAAGTTTGTGCTAGCATTAGATGAAATTTGAGGCCTCCAAGAGCCTGCGAATTATCTTCAGTTCCCAAGCTGTGGGAACTCGACAGAGCAGCAGTCTGATGTGGCACAGTCACTGCCACGTCAGAAAACAATATATTTTAATTTATTTATTTTTTTGAAAAAAAATGTTTTTTAAATTTAGTTTCAAGATTATCAGTACTTTTTAGAAATTTTCGGGAATTTTTAAAAAAAAAAAATTTTATCCAAAAAATTCGGAAATTGAGCCCATTATGGGCTAGTTCCCAATTTCTGAGAGCACAGGGAACAACCCTGAAACGGGCTCTTGGAGGCCTCAAATCCCCTCTAATGTATATAGATTTTGACTGCAACTATACTACAAGTACTGACAAGCTGCCTCCACTAAAGTAGAAACTAAGGGCCGCTTCACATGTAGAGGCTTGGCCAATTTGTTGTGTTAGAAGCCAAGAATCCTCACTTGTGATTGGACGAAATGCTGAAATTGGTCCCAAACACTTTACACTCATAGGCCAAGCCAATTTGGTGGAATGAATAATTAATTCAAAAATGACATGATTTGACACGGCTTGAGCTTGCTGAATTGGGTGCACCAAAAATGGGAGGCCAATTTTGGCCTAGGGGCCAATGTCTGATTTCATTTATAAAAAAAATTCTTTTAAATATTATTTTTTAAAACAAATTTGATCCATTGGATTTTGTGCAATCGGCCTGAAGGGAAAGTGGCCCAACCTCTTAGTGTAAAGCAACCCTGAAAATTTCAGCCCCTCTCTCTCTCCTTTCTGGATTTTATTGAATCAGCCCAGCTACTTGGCCTGAAGGCCTTTACATATAGGAGAATTGGCCCATGTTATAAGTAGTTGAGGTCGGCCTTTAGCCCAAAAGGGGCTTAAATTTTGTGCAATTGAACTCAAGGTGAATTGGCCAGACCTCTAAGTGTAAAGCGGCCCTAACACAATATAACTTATTACAAGTAGATTAGAAAACACTGACTACTGGAAAAAATATAAAGAATTAACTTATAAACAAACATGGCTTACTTACTTACAATGAAGGAAGTAGTGCACACAGAATAACACCCGACAGACAGTAGTCACTCCCAGTCTGAACAATCCACTGCTTGCTTCTGTCAGTGCTGCACATCACGTCATCACATGACGGATCTCTGAAGCAGCTCTGCCCACCAACACAAAGCAACAATGCCGGTAAATAAGCCTATTAAGTTATTTACCACCCTGATTTGCAATCTGAACAGGTTGGGACCAACTCCAAGAGAGGCACGTATTTTTCAGACGGTTTGTGCGCTTGTTTCACAAAATCAAATCCAAGTGGAGTTATAATTTTTCAAATAAAATTGTAATTTCTATGAAGTTGTGAAGTTGTCTCCCTTGAAATTACAAAATTGCTCATAGATTGGAGTCATAAACATCCTACTAACAATCCATAATTGCCTTTCCATGTATTTATTGGCACTTAAGTATTCACCAATAAAAGATAGACACTCAACCCCATCTTGGCATTAATGCATTGATTTGGTTATAAAATGAATGGATTTGGATGAGTTTTGTCATGGAATTGGGGCCAAAAGTAGAATGTCGAAAACAAGTAGTTGGTAGAAATGGATTGGCTTATCTAATATAGTTCCTCTCTCAAAACAAATCCGTAGTTTCTAGTGGGAAACTGAATTATGGAAGTACCACATATTTATTTTGAGACAATCAAAATGTAAGGTAACTGAATCAGACCTACAATGGTATGAAAAGTAGTTGGTCAAGTGCCTATGAACATAAAGTAGTCTACTCTTAAAGCAAACATTTTAAGGGCTTGGTCCACCTATTTCATGGTGTTCTGTGTACTAGAAGATTTTTAGTTCATTGTTCAAACAAAGAAAAATAGATGCAACATATAATACAAGTAGTTTTATATTTTTTTGAGCATTATTGAATTACTTATGAATTTTCAAAGATTTTCGTCCTAGGCATCTATTCACAACATTAGGTTTGGCAAAATGCATACACATGCAACCTGTAAAGAGAGATGGAGAACCAAGAAGAAGCATGGGGACTTGCAATAAATAACAAACAAGGGTCCTAAATGCGTTCTTATATATTCTACATTTAGCCCATGTTTGTATCAATTATTTGATTTCACATATTCTACATTCTCTAAAATGAAGTAAGGTAGTTGGCTTGCCAACTTTCAATTTTAATACATGAATGTCCATTCACTTGTCACCATATTTGAAAATGTACCCAAACACATGTTTTACCATCCATACTTCAACGTTAAAGTAATATTTGACAAACTTAAATGTGCTCCTACTTTATCCTTGTTCCATTCATTGTCTTTCATATATCAATTTTAGGACCACTTCATGTCCATCTTTATTCTAATTATAGGGTCCATTTTAAAGAGATGGTCCCTTTGGAGTAGACTACTATAATATTGTTCATCAAAATACTCCTCCTCTTGTAGTCTAGATTTTGCCTACCTCATAAACACCCAAGACATGAGAAGAGTTTTGGGGGGTCTAGAGGGTTGGGTGTTCCCCTAGGTTCCTAGATCCTAAGATTTGCCCCGCAGCAGTTGCTTGACATAGCATAGCGATTGCCACGTCACTTTCTTTCTTTTTTGAAATTTTTTCAGCTTTCTTTGACATTTTAAAATTCAAAAAAAAATTCAAAAAATTCATAATAAAAAAATCTAACAACGGCCATTCCTAGACTACAGGGGGAACAATACTAGGAATAGGCCCAAAACGGCCCTCCAGACCCCCCAAAACTCCTCTAATTAGGCTATAGTATAAGGGTTCAAATCTTGGGAATGATCCAATAGTTTAATAAATTGTAGCTAAAGTCACATGTTGGAATAGAATTGTCCAACAATTTTTCCCTCCTAATATATGTTGTACATTTTATTATACAAAGATATATTGGAAGATACAAAAGTGCAAAAAAATTCTTTTTGAATGGATTGGGGGGGGGACTTGTATAATATTTTGGATTTTTGGGGATATTGCTTTGCAATTTTTAGGAAGTATTTTATTTACAAATATAGTAGAAATGGTGAAATTGTACATATATTGTCACTTCATGAAGGCGTGGAGTGTGAAAAAAAGTTTTAAATCACTTAATAATTTTTGTATTGCATAGAAATATTAGTTGTGGGGGTGGTCATCCTTTTGCAATTATAATAAACATTGAGTAAGGATGTATTAAATGGCTTACCTTAGTGTATCAAGAATCTTTTTTTGAAAATCTGAAAACACATCTTTCACCACATCAATGCAAAGGGGTCTTTTTAGAATGATATTACAACCTTAATATGAGGTAATATAAAAGTGCAATGTATGAATTGAAAGAAAATGCAAGCATTTGGTATACTAATCCCTAAAGCCCCTTGCTTGCTGAAAAGATTTTTGGAAAATTTGGGTATTTAAATAGATTTATTGGATTTTTCTATTTCTTAATTTTTTTATAAAATTAAAAAAATAAAATAACTTCTAAAGGAATCTTATTTCTATACAAATCCAACAATTGAAAAAAGAAATGCTTGTTAGTGCCCCAACTTAGAGAGGGGGGGGGGGGGGCAATTTTCATATTGCTTTTTGAAAATTTTCATAAATTGAGGCTTTTTTCACATTTGAAGGTTTCTAAATTTTAGTTTCGAAGGAAAATTATGGTATAGGCCTGAAAAATCTTGGCTATGTTACATTATTGTACACTTGGGCAATGTTGGAAAAAAACATTTTGATTCACTTTGCAAGCTTACTTCTCAAATATATATTGCAATGACAACCCCACCCCCACCCCCCAATTGTATATGTGACCCTAAGAATAGTCAATAATAAGATACTATGGTTACAATTTTTTTTTTAAAAACGATGAAAATACCACTCATTTTTAAAAATTAGAATCTATTATCTTTGGAAAGTTTTGGAAGAAACTGCCAATTATCAAAACACTTGTATTTAAGACCTAAGGACTTCTCTAGGTAGGAAGGTTGAAGCAATATTTTTCAAGTAACTAAATAATTGATGGATTCCATTTTTTTAACAAGTCCTAAGAGATTTTTTATCTTTGTAGCCTCCAAAATCCAAAAAAAATCGTTTTAAAAAAAGTTTTGGAATGCAAAAAAATTCATAAAATTCTATTTATTGCTATAAATCCTATTCATTCTCTAAAATATACAAAAAAACACTTAGACCTGAACATTGTATCATTTTTAGATCTAAGTGCTCAAAATAAATAAAAAATTCAAACTCTATATCTATAGGTGTATCTCAACTTCAAAATTCAAGGAAAAGTAGAGTGGTGGAATCTAATTTATAACTAATAATGTATGATGTAGACATTTGGAATGAAATTAGAACACCAAACATAAAGACTCGAATCTAATTAATTTGTACAAGAAATTTTATAAACATCTTGTATTACCATGATTCCCTTGCAAAGAGAAAAACAAGTGGTGTAGCCTTAAATCACTTCTTAGATATCACAATGGATTGGCTAGAGTACAATTGCATTTTTCCACCACATTTGTGTTGAATGATCATGTTCTTGTAAACCTTTTACTTAAATCAATGCCCCTTGGATTAAAGTCTACAAGACCATGATGACCACTCTCCTAGGTCATATTCTTTTTTGGGTTGAAGCCTGCATGTTCAACAATACGTGTCTTTGATTGATGACAATGTGGTTCTCCCCACTCCACATTTATTCAACAAAACACAAATGCAATGTTTGCAACTCCCTGCCAACTAATTTCTAAGAATCCATTTTTTTGTCCAAAATCAAAAACTTCATGCAAATTCCAATGGTAAAGATTTATTCCTAGGTAGAACTCAAGCATTACTATTCTATCTTGCCTTGTATATTAGAAAATACTTTATTGTACCAGAACAATAGGTCTACTTTCTCTAGCTAAACCCATTTTCAAATAGGCAACAATCAACCATTGCATATTGAGAGCATGGTATATCCAATATTGGATAATGATAAAGTGGAATAAACTGCAAACAATGGTATACAAAGTTCCATCACGTATTTGAGGTGTATAGAAATGCTCAAGTTGTATTAGTTTGCATTGAAATTTTGGTAGTTGCACCCAAAATTGCATTGTCTAGCTCTTCACCCCTTTTCCCACAAATCATTCATGTCCTTCAACTATAAATTGAAGACAAATCCAACTTTACAATTTAAACAAAATAAACATTGAAAACAATTGTAATTTAAAAATATGCTTTTTAAAACCCTTACAATCTAATCTTAAATTTTGTACTTCAAAGTTGAATAGAAAAATTCTAAAACATTCTAAAATGTATGAATTCGACAATTAAATTATTTTCAATTGCAAAAATACACATTAAAAGAATTAGAAATGATCTCAATAATTCTCAATGAAAACTCTAAATTTAATGCACACTTTTACATTATGAGTCTACGATAGAGTACTCTTTTGGTTTAAATTTTCCAATCTTGAGCACTTGAAGATTTTAAAAACTCTTTTAGGCAACAATTAGTAGTGGCTAGGTGTCCCTTGACCCCCCAAAATTTCCCTCCACATCAAGTTCAAAGTGCATTTGTCATGGATATTTTTCAATTTTATCAAAATAATATTTTCAGTACATTGTGCCAAAAAAACTCTTGTGTATTGTAGTGTGCAAACATCCATTACTTAATTGAGATATTCTTAACTCTCATGTGCACTATTAGCTTTGATTCAAGTGTAGGCACTTGCAACTAAGATGACATAAGCACTCAAGTGATTCAAAATGAGTTTGAAAACAAAGTTAACCCCTAAAGGACCAAATGGTGTTTTTTGGCAACATAGCGATTTAGGGCAATTCACTACAAATGGAATTTTTATTTTTTTCCTTCAAAATTTTCACACAACATGTGCCCAAGGAGTAGCTTTAAGGGCCAACAATTTTTATAACTTTTGAATACACGGTTAAAAAGTGATTGTATGATATGTAGTTTTCATTGCTCGGTGAATAGCCCGAGCAACAAAAAAAACTTCTTTAAAAATCACTTTTTTTAAAAATAAAAATTTGAAATTGGTTTTCTAGATTTATAAATATGTGGAAAGCTTTGAATCCTTCCATTTTGATTTATGAGATGAAAATTATGAAGGTTTTTAGTTGTGGGTAGTTTATGGGTAGTAATGGAATCTCTACTCTAAAATAAACTTTGAAGCCCTTTATTTAACTCAATTTTCAATATTTTTGGAAAAAAATAAAATCATGAGGTGTAGATTTTTTATTGCAACATTATAACCATTGGCATTGGAATTTTTCAATTCCATAAATAAATTATTAACAATTTAGTATTTTGAATCATTCTCTACTTCTTTCTACTTACTAATTTTTCCCTATATGTTTTACAATTCCAAATGATCTAAAAATTTTCAAGTATGTATACAACATGACTTGGTGAATGAATCCAAAGGCTTACAACCATTTTGAACATTTTTTTCATAATGATATGGCCTTCTGAAGTGCATCTGCCCGGGTTTTTACAGGGCCCCCAAAAGGCTTTTTGTCACTTCAAATGCTGATATCTTGCAATCCACACGGTGGAAATTTTTGAATTTTTTTCCACACCTTCCCAAATGAGATTACTACAAGATCCTACGGTTACATTTGTCCAAAAATGTATTTTTTTCTAAAATTTGGTACTTGTACTAGAAATGGCAATTTTGGAGCGTTTTGGGTGAAAACATAGTCAAATACATTTAGGGGTTAAACCCTAAACACATAGATTCATCTTCATTTGAAGTTTTATAACTTTAGACACATTGTTTAGTAGTGCATTGTCTAGAACAATTTGAACAAATAATATGGTATTTGGGGTATTTTCATGGTACAAACAATGCAGTACTTTTCATTTTTTTCAAATCTAAGATTTCAAAATCTCCAAAATATGACCTATTAAATTATACCCGACTATTTTTTTTTAATTTCATACACATAGATCGTGATATCACTGATTGAAAATTTTAACATTTTAAAAGATTTTTTTTTAATATTTTAAATGATTGAAGCATTTATTAAAAGACCAATGTCTTGTCACGAAGCCTCAACCGACTTCAAATTTCTAAGAACTTCAAACATACATGGAATTATTACATCTAAATTTTTCCAAGAGAAAAATATGTCAAATGAAATCATCCAGGAATTTTTATTCTATTTTTATTTCGTGTTTTTTTTCATATTGATGTTTTTTGATGATTCATTATTTTCTATATTAATTTCTTCATGATTATAATTTTTGAGTGAAATTCTGAAAATGGGATTTGTGATAAAAATATAAATATAGAATTAATTTTGATCTTTTATGAACCCACTCAATATTGACATTCAATGTGTTGCTAAATAACTAAATGAGAGGTTTTAAAATTATAAATCTTCTTCAAATAATTTGTTTTTTGTTTTGACAAGTCAAAATTTCAATATACTCATTGTATATACATAATTCTAAAATTTTGTCCTTCAAATTATGTAGTAATTCAATGCTACACAATTTCTTAACCACTAAAGTCCCAAAGCTCCATTTAGGGACACTTGGAATTTTGTGTAGATTCATGTGACCTCAATTTTTGACATGATTTTTGGAAATTTATTTAAAGACAGAAAAACACATTATCTGTATGGAGATATAATTTTCATTTAAATTGGTGCCTCGGACCAAAAATCTATGCCTCCCTAACCCCCAAAGCAATTGGCTTGGCAAAAATAATATACAATTCAAAAAAATGAGATGGAAATTTTATAAATTCTCTCATAGATTATATTTTTGTCTACATATAAAGCTTTTATTTATTAGATTTGTATTTCTAGATTATTGAGGTGAAATTTATGGAGCTTTTTGTTTTGAAGGCAAGTAGTGCATCTTCTTAAGAAAATAGTATGTTGGATTTGTTTTTTAACTTGATCTTAAATTTCTTTTAAAGAATTCCTCACCTTCAATTTGTTTTTTGGAACAATCTCACCATTGATATTAATGTGTTTCAAATTCATTGTCAAATTCACAATTCATTTTTTCCTTCAATCTTGTACCTACTTCTACTTAACAATAAAAAAAAATGAAAATGAAGCATTTTTGTTATGAATTGCTTTTCCTAGATTTTCCATTCAATTCTCTACTATAAAGGATTTTTACCTCAAACTTTGTAGTGCAATATTCAAAGTGAAGAGGGTTCACGGTCTTATATTCTAGTCACAAAAGGTTCAAAGTTTTTTGCTAATATCATGCAATCGAGGGATGCTAGTATATGAGCTTGGGAGTGTGAGCCTAGTTGCTTAAGAACCTAAAAGAGTGAACACCTATTTTATAGGTGTATAAATTATGGAAACTTTCCATGATTATAGTGTAACTATGTAATAGATATCTATATAGGTGTTCATATTAATATAAACATCTTCAACTGTTGCACGATATTTACTTATATTTATATATACATACACATACTTTGCAATAGAAATGGCCTTTGGACTTTAGATATTAGATGATTTCTAAACCAAAATTATGTCAATATAGACAAGAGTGCTCATTGGATGTAGAAGAATTCATAAACAATTTGTCAAAGAACTGAAGGGTGATAGCTTGCAACTTGCCCTTTGTTTATATATAAACAAAAGCTATAGATTTTGAATTTTTGCATTACACTTGTATGGTTTGATTTAAAATTTCTCAAATTAATATTTATAAATAAAATTTGACACTTTAAAGTGAAAACTCCTTGCATAATTAATTACATCTATAATACTGTAAATTTGAGAGTCATATTTTAACAAGATATGTAATTATTAAACTCTATAGACATTTATTATATTTATTTATTACTCAAAAATTCAAAACTAAGACTCTCATGCTCCTTGCACTGCTTGCAACAACTCACTAAAGGTTTCAAACTTAACCCCTAAAGGACCATTGTCCCCTTGGGGGACAAAATGGATTTCGGGCAGGTTTCTATGACCTCAACTTTTAGTGAATTTTTTTTAAACTTTCCCACAATATAGAAAAATTGATTAGCTTTATGGGAATATAATTTTTATTTCAATTAGTGCCTAGGAGCAAAAGTTATTCCCTCTTAAATATAATTTACATGTCAATGGGTAGAAAAATAAATCCACAAAAACTTAGGGAAAAAAAATTGGATTTTTTTTCTCACAGATTATATTTTTATCTACATTTGAAGATTTGATTCATTCCATTTCAGGGATAAGTGATGTGAAAGTTATGAACAATCTTGTTTTTCAGGCAATATGAGCATCTTCTTGAAAAAACAACTTATAGGATTCATTTCTAAATGCAATTTTCACAATTTTTCAAAAAAATTGTTTGTCAAGGTTAAGTTTGTTTGCTAGAAAAATCTCACCCTTGGGATTGTTGTGTTTCAATCTCATCTTAGAGCTATTAACGATTTAGTTTTTCATGTAATCTTGGACCTACTTCTACTTAACAATTTTTTAGAGAATGAAAATCAAGAGTTTTTCTTTTGAAAATGTTTTCCTAGAATATCAACTCAATTCTTCAATACAATTTTTTTTAATTCAAAGTACATAGTGCAAAAAATTTCAACAAAAGGTGGTCAAAGTCATCTAAAATTGCAGGCTAGTGTTCAAAAAAACTTCTTTTTCCAACTTTGAATGCTTACATCTCTCAATCTTTGCAGTCAAAATTCATGAAATTTTTACCACATGGTTTGAGACAAGTAAAGTACAAGATCCTGTGGTTAGATTTTCTTAAAAGCATTTTTTTGTTTTTGGGGGGTGAACGCAGCAGAAATGGCAGTTTTGAGTTGTTTTGGTAGAAAAATGGCTTTGATCCTTTAGGAATTAAGAGACTTTGGAGAACAAAAAATCTAAGAAAATCATTTTTGTATGTGTGATTATTTTTATTTTTATTTTTTTAATTATTGAAAACATCATGTAATGAATAAGGGTGATTCATTTCTAATGTAATTTGATTATCTTTTCATCACAATGTGACTCATTTAGGTTACAAAAATACTAATTGGAAGAAGATAATTTGAACAAATGCCCTAAAATGCAATCTATGGCCTTAGAGATGAAATTTCCATTGCCCTCAAGTAGAACTCCAAGGGGCAATTCCTACATAGTTAATCAATATTTAGATATTTTATTTTTGAAAAAAATACATTCAATAATTCATAGAAAATACATCCAAACTTGTCTAAATATACAAATCATGATCTCAAATTTGTAGTGAAACATGCATCCAAAAATGAATTAGTTGGAAACTCTGTAGTCAAAAGCTTAACTAAATAGTTGAATAAACCTCTAAAGAAACAATTTGATTTTAAGGGATTTTGGAATTAATTTAAGGACCACAAGTTTAAATTTGAAAAATGGATGAACCAATTAACATGTTCCAATTACACATAATCTTGAACTTTTCACCATCTACTCAATTATTTGTAGATTCTTAGTTTAGTTCTTTCACATTTGTATAGTATATAGCATAACAATTTGACTTTCTAAACAAAAAGATACAAGTTTATTTCACCAAGAAAACATTCTTCAAACTTGATTCAAATAAAATAAAATAAAAATAAAGTAATGGAAAATAATAATTTTAATCATTATTTTGAATGTAAGAGAAAAGAATTATTTTGATAATAATGTTGAATGTAGTGGAAAATAATAATAATTTTTATTATTTTAAATTTTACAATAAAAATTAGACAAATTTTTTATTGTTTTGTGGGTGAGAAGATAGTCAAATACTATTAAGCAATAATTATGGTTGCACTCAACTAGCTTCTTTTCATGACTTTACTTGCATGGGATTATTTAGATTTAGTGATTTCATGGACACGTCATGCCTTCATTTCGTCATTTTAGGTGTTTGGCATGATGATTCTATGATTCCATGGCCATGTCATGACTTCACATCTTGATTTTTGTCATTTGGCCTTGTGACTCCACAACCAATCATGTTTGAGTGACTCTTCATACCTAGTTCACCTTGTGTATATATATACACACATACAAATGGCTAAATATGGCTAAACCAATTTTGACCTAAAGGTTATCACTAGAATTTTGTAAATATGATGATATATTTGAATTTTTTCAATTTAAAAATGGAATGACTTTTCTATTGAGGATTTTACACTTGACTAAGCTGTAGTAGTATAAATGATCATATCAAATGTGCAATAGTCTTAAAAAAATACCATATCTTGCATAAATATGAGAATTAGTTTTGTTTATGTAATAAGACTCCACCACTGACTTTGTTGATAATTAAGATCAATTTATAATTATGAATTTTGTAAGTGTCAAAGATTGAAATCTTTCCATTTTATACCATAAATATGTAAATTTGTAAGTGTTCAACTTTTTAAACTTTTCTACTAGTAGATAAATTAAAAAATTAGAGGTTGTATATTTAAATTTGAAAATTAACTGGTTAATTGATATTATTTCATTTGTAAATATTTAATATTTATTGATTTTATAACTAATTAGAATGGAATAATCTTTCTTACTAAGAGATTGTACATTTAAATTAAATGATTAATTAAAAAATTAAATAAAAGATATTTGATTTTGAAATCTGTTTATTGAAATTTTATTGTTAACAATCAAGAACAAAAAACATTTTGACAGAGAATACAAAGTCAGCAAACAATCTTCTAAGCAAACAAATTTTGGTTTAGTCTAAAATTTTGAGCCCTACTCACTCAAACTTTTTCTAAGCAATTAATTTTGTATTCAAGCCTTTATATAACTTTATGTTTTGTTCTCATTCATATAGACTTGAAAGGTTGCCTACTAATTGTATTGTTTCCTACAACCCAGTTTTTTGATGTAGAGTACCAAGTCACCAACCAACCTTTTGGATGAGTGTATTTTAGCTAAATCTATAATTTGACATTTACAATTTTTGGAATTAGCAAATATTCCATTACCAATACTACTCACTCCCACTTCAAGCAAATGTTGTTACATGTCTCTTTATCCCCTATTCTAATTTCTAGCCCTCTAAAAAGATTCACTAGAAGAAACTCACTTTTATGGTTATGCATTTTAGGTAACATCTAAGGTTATTCAACTATTTTTATGTCAATAATGTCATCAAATATATTACATCTTGAGGTGACACAAAGAATGCGTCACCCAATTGCAAAACCAAAGTATGATAGTCAAAGAGGCCTTTTGACAACTTGCTGCAAGAGCCAAAACCTAATACCTATGTTCCCTAGTGGCATGCAATTTCATTTTGACTTAAATAGGGTTTACATCATACCATTTTATTATTAAAAAAAGTGATTTGCATGTTTAATATTGTCAAGAGAAGCTAAAGAAAGATCCAATAAACACAATTCATCTCAAAGGCGCTTAGAGATGAAAAGTGAATCACTGGTAAAACTAAAAAGGAAATACTTCAGAGCAACTCAATTTACAGTGTGAATAAATTACCTATCTCAGACCACCCATTGGTACCCTAATTGACAACTCAAATGTGAGGCACCTATTTACAGATGGAAAACCATACATTTGAGCAAATGAAGGTCACAACTAACATCATTTTCAATTAGAATGATTTTGCCAGTAGTGAGTTCACACCTCCACAATGTAACCTTTGTAATAAAAAAATATGAAATTAGTTTTAGGGGTCCTTTAGAGGTGGTGCACAATAGATGCAAAGGCAACCGGAATTGAAATTTATAGAAAAGATGAAAGAAAAGTATATGAAGGAAGGCCAATTAGTGTAAAGGTAGTAGCCTTTCCGTAGTATACTAGTGTCCACTCCACAGCTCTAGGTAATTTCATTTTGACTTGGAATCTGAACACATACAAATACCAATTTGTCATTGAAAAAGTAACTTGAATATTTCATATTATCAATTGAAGTTGAAGAAAAGTCAAATAAACACGAAGATTTCTTTCTAATGCACTCAATCAAAGAAACAAAACTAGATGGAATACTTACATAGTCTAAGAATTGTGGTCAGGGGGACACCAATCCAAGGCAATGCTGTTCGTGGTGACACTTGGCGTGACAGGAGGTGTCGATGAACCCTTGACACCGCAAGTGGTATCCGATGGTGCTTGAATGGCTTTGACCTCTTCTCCACCCTCCACAACATTGTCCATTGCAATCTTTATCTCTCGGTATCTCTTCAACACTTATTGATAGTCAAGTAGGCAACCAAAGGCAAAACTACAAGACTATATAGTTCTATTCTAGTTTCCTACCGAGATAGTCCTTGTTTGAGTCTCAAAGACTTGCTTCAAAACCTAAAAACCTAAGCCTAGGAAATCATTCAATGGCATGCATAAGAATCAAAACCTAAGAATAAATCCATTCGGCGGCTTACTACAAGACAATCAGAAATGAGGAACAAAACTTAAAGAGAATAAGCCAACGGCATGGCAATTGGGGTCAATGAATAGTATCATAAATGAAGGTTTGATTCGGCACCTAAGAGCCAAAATACTTTCTACTTGTGAAGGGTTCAACAGGTGGAACTAGTCTTGTTAGGGGTTTCCAAATTTTTTTGTATTTGTCAATATTCGGTGAGTCAATGGGACATTTAATGTAGGGACTGCAAGTTAAGTCTCCTCTCACTATCATGGTAGAACACTCGCAATCTCACTTAATTTAACTCACTAACTCTCCATCCAATCTTAGTCGAGATATGAAATCTTTAGGGCATTGTCAATCCATACCCTAGATATACCAAGGATATGGACTGACATCCAATTAGTGATGGGTCTCATCATGAGGATTTTTTGTTCTGGTGACTATTAAAAAAAATTGACTTAATGCAAAGGTGGAAATTTAAACTTCAAATTAAAACACATAAGAAGGAGAGGTGAAAAGATTTTGCATTTGAAATAGACCTTTCGTGCTAAAAAATGGAAGTTCTAATCTATTGGGACACATAACAAAGCTTAAAAGGGTATGATGATTATAAATCTTCCTATTGTGAACCAACTTGTGGGATCTCCATATCTTGCCAATTTATTGGGTTTGTGGAGGAGAATGATGGGTCTAGAAATAAAATTAGACCAATTTCGGTTGCATTAGGGAGTGTTTTTTTGGATTCCTTGTACATTATGGCATTGTTGTGGTTGGTTGTGGGTGGATTGGAGATGCTCTTATACACCTTTTGCCAAATACTCTGTGATTTTCAGGGACAAAATTGGAACTCATTTATTTATTTAGATGAAATCCGTATACTTCATGAATACCCCTAGAAGCAAAAATGTAAATGTTGACTCTATTTTTTGGCCAATCACAAAGGTTATAGGTGTAGGGAATATACAAATGTAGAAACGATTACCTCTTTGAAACCTAAAATGTGCAAACAAAATTTTCATCTTGGTAGATTAAGTTTAAAATTTACATCCTATATTATATTTGGTTAATTTTGTATTTCTTGACATCTTCTAATTATTTTAAAGAGTGCATGTCTAAATGTGAAATCAAAATGATCAATTGTATTATCTATATTAGTAATAAATACTTGACAATTTGGAGTTGGGTTGATGAGACTAGATGGACATAGTTGTAGCCAATTTTTAATCCTTTTTTCTATAGGTTTTTTAATTTCATTCAATGGCTTTGGACAAAAGGGGAAGAGGCTTTGTATTGATAAAAGCTATAATTTGGGAAGTTTGAGTTGGACCTTACTAGGCTTTGGAAGTACAATTTATATTTTGAATATATTGATTTATTTTTGTTCTTACTATTGTCCCCCAAAGTTAAGGTCGACAAAAATACTTTTAAAAATAGATGACAAGATTTCCAATTTTTTTGGAAAAAATATAATATTTTTTCCTATTCTAAGGCATTTGCCAAATCTCATTTGACAATTTTAATTATTATATGGCAAAGAATGTTAACTTGCCTTTTAGATTCAATAGTGCATGAGATACAAATTTACCAAAGTCACATTGTTTAAGATTGGTACAAGCTAAGTTATTATTGTATTGTATTAAATTCCTAAAAAAATTGAATTGACAAATATTGCACCTTCACAACTAGGATGAATCATTGTAGTGCATAATCAAATATTAATTGGAATGAAGGAATAATATTAGGATTTAGAGTTCGGATCTAAGGCAGCTTATACTTGACTAGTAGAGCAAATGATTTTTTTTATTCAACCACGCCAAACTATTGGTCTAAATTTTGGCAGCCTTTTTGTGGCCCCATTCTTTTTCTAATGTATTGAGTTAGTCCCTACTTGAGTCTCAAGGACTTGCTGCAAGAACCTAAACCTAAGAACATAAGTTAAGGCATTTCTGTAAGAGTGAAAGGAAACTATGGAGCGTCTTCCTACAAGACCTGAAATCTAAGATTTAGAACCAAAGAGACAATTCAGTATATGTTCAAACAAGAGCCCAAACCCCCCAAGACTAAATTGAATAAAGTAATTGACACCTAAACAATACTCTAGGTTGTATAGTTGTGTGATTCAGGCTAGAAGGTTAAACTATTAATTTGCAAGGGTTATAGAAAATAGAAAAAACAAATGTACACTAAAAATAATAGAATGCAAACCTTGACCACTTTACACAATTGTCAACAAACTATTCATCTACATCTTAAATTTTTTATATAAGAGAGAAATCCTTTGGTTGTTCCTCCTACATTTTAGTTCTTGCGACAAGTCGTCAAATGGTCTCTTTGACCTCAAGGCACTCTTGGCATTGCTCATTCATTAATTCAAAATGGGCTTAATACTAATTTTGACACATGACAAAGCAAAGTTCAAGTTACTTACTACTTTTATTTCTTACCTTTACATTTGAAAACATCTTGCATGTCTACGAATGCAAAGTGCATACTAAAATCTTGTATGAAGTGACATTTGACACAAAGAATAGAACATTGATTGTTTGACACCCATTTGAATGTGACTCCCTTTATTCTTGAAAATACATGATGGAAATTTCTTCATTGATTGTTCAAACTAGTTGTTAGAAGACAAAGTTAGTAACAAAATGTCCCAAGCAAATCTGCCAAATAAAAGTGAAGTGACAATGAAAATATCAGGGTTGCCAAGACTTAAAGATATAAAATAATTAAAAATATACATGCTGAACATTTTGAAATTTTTTAATAGTGGTTTGTCTAATGAGTTGAAATTGATTCTACATGAGTACCTGTAAAGAGTTTTGGATGTCAACCACCAAATTGCAAACCAACGTTTTAGGCAAACATATTTTGCATAAAGCTACACCTTGACATTATCTAAAATGTTGCCTAATAAATATAATTTATTTTCTACCCTTCTCTAATGAATTATTTAGCCATTTAGTGCCACAAGGGCTTGCAAGGTACATTTCAACTTTGAGCTACCTTGTAATGATTTATTTCTTTTTGTAGCATTGTATAAGAGTTATTTTACATAAGGAATTGCAGAGAATTTTGGATGTTGGGCACCAAGCATTAATACAAATGTGGCTAAATCAAGTAGAGCTTTTGTCAAATAAAATCGTTTCGAAAAATGTGAACAAGAGAGTGTTTAATTTGAGATTTCAACACATTTTAACAATGTTTTTGGCAATTGGGGATAATTATGATAATCACTATTGGGACCAACCTTTTCGGCAAACATCATTTGACTAAATCTACACTAAGACATTATCTAAAATGTTGCTTATAAAACACAAACTATTTTCTATTCTTCTCTAATTAATTGTTTGGCCATTTTGTGCCATAGGGGCTTGCAAGGTATGCTTCAACTTTGTGCTACCTTGCAACAATTTATTTCTTCTTGTAGCATTGTATAAGAGTTATTTGAAAAAAAAATTGGCATCATGTGGTGCCCCAAAGGTTCCCACCTTTTCAATCTCTACTATAGTGTCAATGAACCTAATTAAAGCTTCTCCAATGATTGTATTGATAGTTGACTTCTGAAGGTGCTTCAAAGATGTGAATCTCTTCAACTTCTTCATTCAACATAATATTGACAACATCTATTACTGAATTCAAAGCATTTTTAATATTGCTTTCATTGTCAACTATTTTTTCTTTATTGCCTTGTTCAACCCGAGCTTCATTGACGTAAATTTATTCAACCTTGCCCATCCTTGACACATTGACAACATCTTTTAAAATTTGATTATTCCTCGTGTCCTAATTGTTTGTCATCCCTCAAAATGCCTCTTTCAATACTTTTTTCACAATTACTTTGCCGGCTTTATAGATAATAGTGCTACCAAAGTTGCAACTTCCACATTAGTTATAAACCTAGCACAATCAATTGAGCTTGGAGAAATGTCATTACCAATCCTATTATTACCTTGGATGCTAATTTGATCTAGTTTTATAAAAATTGGAAATGAACATATGACTTGGCATCAATGCTATTTGAGTTCTATAGGGCTTGATGTTTCATTCAAAATTTGCCCCTCATAACAACTCAAAATTATTGTCATTCAAACATTGGGTATATTTAAACTTATTTGGAAAGCTTTATACCATTTTACTTTCATTTTGCAAGAGGAACATTATGAGGGGTGAGGGGGGTTGTTTTGCAAGCAATCATTGAATCCCTTATCAAAACTAGGATTTTGAAGTTCTTTTATGCACTCAATTCTTAATGTTATAGAAAAATTATATATATATAATCATGGGTTTCTTATTGAAATACTACTACTTTAGAGATTGACAATTTTAAATTCTATATTGAAAACATGTCAATTTTTCAGTTTTTGTCATCTTTAACATCTTTCTAATAAATGTTTTTTTGAGAATGCATATGAAGTAATCTTTTTGAAAAGATGTGAATTGCAAATGTGGGACATTGCCTTTCTTTGCAAAAATGTGTTTTGCAAATTTGTGCTTCTAGGATGTATAAATTGTTAAATATTTTTTTTGGAAAGATGGAACTTATTCATTTGGATAGAATTCAAAGCATTTTTTTTTTTAATTCAACCTTCATGATCTTGCAATTGTTGACATTGTTTACTTTGAGCATCTCGTAGTATAACAATGTTTCAATAATTTAAGTAAAACATTCCATGGATGAATCCAATAATAATAATTTTTCAAATTCTATTGTACACAATTTTCAACATGATTGTTTTAGAAAAGGTTAATTTGGAACAATTTTTGACCAAAACCTCTTAATGGACTTGAGGGGTTGTAGCACACAAAGGCAAATTGATATTAATACGTTTATAGTGCATTCATTTTATTTAGTTATGGTTGGAAAATTAAATTGTTTATCTTCAATGGAGTTAATCAAGGATTATTTTTTAATATCAAAATAGTAATCCAAATTACCAATGACACACCTATAGAATTTTTCTTAACATACTTTTTATTTCATATGTATTGAATGTCCTTTTAATTCTTCCAATGCTTTTGACAATGTTAAATCTTTACAAAAACAAATGCATATAGAAGACACATGATTTCATCTTGGAATAATAAAACAAAATGAATTCCACTCATATAAAGTCACAAAGTACATTGTTTAGGGATTAAGAAGGATTTGGGGGACTTATTACATGGTCATTGGTTTTGTTAATATAACATTAATTTTCTAAAGTCACACAAGCAAATGAAGTGTTTGGTCAATTTTTTCCTCCCCATATATGGATACAAGTTTGTTAATTCCTACAATTTGTAGGATGCCTTTAAGATTTGATAATTTATAAAGATATGCTCATTAATTGATATTCCTTGAAAAATTAGTTTATTAACGTCTTTGAGTGAAAACTATTGATTAACAACTACAGATTAGAGTACACCGACTATAGATGGGAATTTACTATAGACTTAATCTATTGAAAAATTCCTATAGTTAAAAGTTCGTTCTCAGGGAGGTTTGGTGCCATGGTAATTTTACAGGGAAATGGATTTAATCTCTAACCCAAGGTTATGCACAATTGAAAGGAAAAGGGTAAATATTCAATCCTACGCTTACAATAGATAAGACCAAATTTATTATAATTAATCCGAGAATAGAAAACTTATTCGATTGCGCTCTAAATCCATAGCTTTAGCTTTTCCTTCCAGCCACCATCCAATAGTATCTTCAATTGATTCTCTTACAATCATTCATTGTTGAACATAGATCAAGCACCTCACCAGTTATTGACTCTCTTTAAAACTGGTTAACTATGGTTTCTCTTTCATCCCATTCTTACTTTGAATTTCCACCATAGCAATTCCTTTCTTGACTTTACACTCCAGCTTAAGGTAATCCAAACTATTACAATACTCACATTTTTTTTGGTCCATTTTCTGACAAATTCTGATTCCATTTTAAATCACTCATCTTCCGTTCTATTGATCTCAATCTACAAGCCCATTCTCCACATATTTCTAATCATACCTCTCTATAGATTAATATCTCAATCCACAACATAAAACACCCAAAAGCATCATGCCCGTATGCCATACATCTAGTCCATACACAATTGATAAAAATAATTAAAATTCACATACAAACATGCACTCACATCGAGGCATAACGACAAAAATTCCTCACAAGATTAAATCCACAATTAACACACACACACACACCATTCCACACAATACACAAGGTACTTCCAAATATCAATTCCACATTATACTTCCAGATAGAAAATGGTACAATAGTTTCACATTCCTATTCAAGTCTACTTTGCAATATCTATCGATCCAACCCAACTAACACAGACACCAACACTATCGAAACTACACTCTGTTCTCTCTTAATTATCGCAAACAAAACTATAGATCACTCCACCATTGCCGACCAACACCGTAGGAGCCCGGGACTTCTTCCAGACTGAGCAGCCATCGTCCTCCCCTACTGACTTCACCTCAATCAATTGACAACTACCCCAACCACCAGACAATAGATTCCATCCACTGACCCATCGAATCTCATTCATCTATTGATAAATCCCCATGAAACCCACAATAGATGGTAACTATTGCATATTAACAAGTGAAACCCACATTCCATAAGGAATTCCACAAAATTGGAACTATCGTTCTAAACAACTATAGATCTAATACTACACCGACCCCGATAAATAGGTCGATATCCACTAATAATTTTATACAATAGAAATAAATTAAACATAATAATCCTTCAATAATTTTATCATGAGAGAATTCTACTAGACCAAAATAAAACTTGATCGGATGTAATTACCCTAAGTCCCTTGGGGGTTGTTTGCATGTAAGCCACATAAATTGAATTTTTATTATGTTCTAAAATTCAACTTGGTAGTCATATTTATTGTATATTGTAGTATGAGGTTGTATTTAAAATACAATATTACAACCAAATGTGATGGAATTACCACACAAATCTAAAATTTAAGAGCAAAAATAAGTGGTGAGTACAAGGCTTTGGAACTCTTAACCCCTCATTGCCCATTTGCCCGAAGTCCAAACATGTGTAATAGCATGTTTGCTTTTCAAGTGCTATAAGTCTAAATTTCAGTGAAGTATAAAAATCTCAACCATACAATCTTGTAGTGTGCATGTTGTAGATGGTGTGAAAGAAATTGGAGATCATTTGACTGTATAGATTGAAAGATTATAATGTTTTAGTCTTCAAAAAAGATGCTGAAATTTTCTTAAAGACACATTTGGAGGTGAAATTCGATTTGTAAACCTACTCAAATGAAAAAACTTTTAACTACAAAGTGATTCAAAACCAGAAGACAACACTTTGGTAAAAAAAATATCATTCAATTGACTCATTGTGTCTGCAAAATTGTTTTGAAATGTCAAAAAACAGTGAAAAAAGTAGCACAAAATCACATGGCTGAACCTCCATCTACTAAAATGCTTCTTAGTCACTCATTACCTCTTGGATTGATATGAAATTTTAACCACCTAAACTAGACTAGTATGTAAAAGTTTTCCAACAAAAATGATTGAAAACGGACCAAGTATGAAGAAGTCATAAGCTGTGGAAGTTTAATGTAATGCAAAAATGTTTGCATTTTGAACTTCGAATTGCTCCCACACATTCAAAACAACTTGGATTGACATGAAAATTTTGCCACGATAACTAGACCTTAAGAGGAACAAAATTCAACAATTTTTATTGAAAAAAATCATTTTAATGAAAAAGTTACAAGCCCCCGAAGTTGCAGCCATTAGAATGCAATGTAGTGAGCTCAAATTGAACTTGTGAACTTCAAAGGGCTCTCAAAAACTCAATACATCTTGGATTGATTTGAAAATTTTACAAGTGAAACTAGACTAATATGCGCAACTTTTCCAACAAGTTTTTATTGAATTTGGACATCAAATGTAGAAGTAATAGCACTTTGAATTTGACTACCAGACAATGTTAGGATACTTTTTGTCCCCTTGGGCGATGAGGGGTTAAACATGAAAGGTCAAAAAGTCCGATTCTAAATGATTATTTTACTATATTTGACATAGAAGATGCATACATAGAGATATGCAGGTGTGACAAAAGTTCATTATCATGCTTCAATGACATTGGGCATTCCTAATTGCACCTCCTACTTGTCTAAGGAGCTGAAAAATAGTTGAGTATTTTATATATTTGGTTCCATATTTGAGGATGACGAGGTTTATATATTAAAATGAGATCCACATGAAAGATGATATATTTTCAATTGTCAATCTAGTGGTGTATACCATGTTGTACCTTAGTATATAATTTGTATTCTAGAGCCTATCACAATATTCCATATATCATTCACTACAATCCTTAAGGGTTAAGGGTTAGTCCCTAAAGTCTTAAAAGTTCCAACTTGAGACTCTTGAAATTTTGGGTAGGCTTAAATTACTTAAATTTTTTACAAGATTTTCTAAGCCATTTTTTCATTTTTGAAGATAGGAAATCACATGAGTTTTTTAGAAATAGAATTTTTATTCCAATTAGTGCCCACAAGCACAAATTATGTCACCCTAAGTCTAAAAAACAAATTCAAGGGGTAGCACCAAAAAATCACATTTTTTTTCATTTCATTTCATTTTCTTAAAGAATTATGATTTAATATACATGTGAAGCTCAAATTCATTCTATATAGACTAGTGATGAGAAAGTTATGGACAATCTTGTTTTCGGACAATCTAAGTATCTTCTTGACAAAATAATTCATAGAACCCATTTTTTTAATGTAATTTTAATAATTTTTCAAAAAAAATTGCTATACAAGGTTAAATTTGCTTGCTAAAACTATCTCACCATTGAGATTATTTTGTTTCAATTCCATCTTAGAGCTATCAATGATTTAGTTTTTTGTTTAGTTTTTAATCTACTTAGTCTACTCGATAATTTTTTAATGTGTGAAAATTTGGTATTTTTTTTCAAAATTATTATCCTATACTCTCAACTCAATTCTTCAACAAAAAGAATTAGAAATTCAAAATGAATAATACCAAAAATTAACATTGAGATGATTCAAAGGCAAAAAATCTAGTTGAACAAGGTGAAAAAACTTGTTCTCTTCTCTTTCAATGAAAATCTTTGTTAATTTCTGTAGTCAAAGTTTTGGAAATTTAATGCATGTTTACAAGATTTTTTGAAAAGAACAAAATCATAGGATGTAGATTATTTATTACAACACTACAAACATTGGGATTGGCATTTTTCAATTCTAGAAATAAATTCTTAACAATTTCATGTTTTAAATCACTCTCAACTTCTTTCTACTTACTATTTTTTTCCCCATATATTGTACAATTCCAAGTGACTTGTAGACAACTTACCTTGAAGAATGAATCCAAAGAAGCACCAACATTTTAGACAATTTTGTGTACAAATGTGACCTTGAGAAGTGCAGCTACCCATCCTTTTGCAAGGCCAAAAATAGGATATTTTGTAGAATCAAATGCTAATATCTTGCAATTTACACGGTGAAAATTTCTGAAATTTTTTCCACATCTTCTCAAACCAGCATACAACAAGATCCTACAGTTACATGTGTCCAAAACTGTTTTTTTTCTAGAATTAGGTGTTCATACTAGAAATGGTCGTTTTAGAGGGTTTTTGGTGAAAACATTGTCAAAAACATTTACGAGTTAATTTCCAACAGGGTTCTAATGACAATCCAAAAATGTCCCTGAGCATAGGACTCCTCATTGAACTCAAAAAATAGAGTCTTCTCAACTCAATTCCAAACCTGTGAGTCCACATTCCAATCCTTTGAACCCCAATACTATCAACTTCATGCAATTTTTACTACATTTGGATGCTAGAAAACAAAATTGGGTCAAGGATTTCAGGTCCATATATAATAGGTCTGTCTATGGTAGATGGTCAATCCCAATCCTGCTAACATGTTGTATAACCAGGCAATGGTCCTCCCCATTCTGATAAAATATCATGCTATGCTAGACACATGTGAAGGACTTACCCATTAACTTAATTCCAGGATTGGGGTTGGGTGAGCACTGAGCAGTCATATAAGTCAATTTTGTTCACAGTAGGGTGCCGTTTCCAAGGATGCAAAAAGGACCCCTGCCTCATTGGTAAATCAATGGTATGATGTCTGTAATCAATGAGACTTTTGGCTTCATATCCTTGTAACTGGTCAGTATTTCTACAATTTACTTTATTTTCATTTATAAGGAAATTATTCCTTGTAAGTTTAATAACTTTCACACAAAAAATTTATCTGTTCCCTTGCATTGGCAGTCTGCAATGTCAGTCAGTCAGCACTGGCTACACAATCCACTGACGGCTTTAATCTGCAGCTTGGACCTTGGAGCTCAAAGTTAATTAACTTAGAATTAATGAGAATTGTTTACAAGGGACTGACTATGACCTGAATCTTTGCAGGATTTTTGTTCAGCTGGAAACTTTGTCCTCAAGATTTCATGTACATCTCTCATGTCGCACTCCGCCTTGGGTTAGATACTACTAACTTAGTGTGCCCTGTGCCGTTGCCACAGCCAAAAGTAAAAGTAAAACTAATTTTCTAATTTTTTTTAACTCATAAACTCTTTGAAATTCAATATCTTTCCCACTGTAGGTCCAAACGTCGTGAAACAAAGCTCGAGAACCCCTCCTCATTGAGGGCTTTCCGATGGTACCAAGAACATGACTAGGGGACATATAGTCTAGGAGATCTCATTGAAACAAACAAAATAAAACAACCAACCTAACTTGAAGGTATGGATACCTTGCAATAATAAGTTACATGGGTTCACTTGGCAATATGAGACTTCAATTTTCAAAAATCAAGTGTAAAGTGTAGAAACAAAACTTCCATTGGGTTTGTTTTTTGGACTTTGATTTAGATAAGAAACAATATAGGCATGAATTTTCTAATGTAAAGAACTCGAATGTTTGTGATTTTACTAATAATGGAATTTTGTGCCACCATTCTAATTGATTTGAAAATGTTGTAAGGTTTTAGTCTTGATGGACATTTTTATTGAGAGCATAATACATATCAATACTATTCAAAGAGGGGATCTCTATAAACATAGATGGTGAAAATCTTCATCCTAAGCTAAAAATATTGCATTTAAAAATCAATTTTTGTGGTTAATAATAAAATCGATTATTAGTTCAATGGTTAGTAGTGTCTAAGTTCAAAGAGGAAAAAAAAACCATGCATACACCACTCAAGAATTGGTATAAATGAGAGTCTATTCACTCAAGATCCCACAATTGACTTTGAAAAAGCTTGCATGAATGACACTTCTGCTATAGATTTTCATTGGAAGGAAGGCTCTTTTCAAATTTAACCTAGTAAAGTTCCAAGGCCATTTTTCCATTAAAAAAACACTCAAAATTGTCATTTTTCAATGCTAAGAACAAAGAATTTTAAATATTCTTTATTGCATATCTAACCATAGGATCTTGCACTAGATTAGTACAAAAATGTTTAGAAGAAATTTCAAAAACTTTGACCGTATCAATCACAAGGTATAATTGTTTAAAGTGATAAAAACAAGTTTCTTTGTTCCTAGCATGACTAGATTATAAAGCTTGGAATCCTCTTACTATAAATAACTTTAAATTTTTATACTATGTATTGCATATTGTGAATTGAAATTTTTCTATATTAAAAAATGAAGTTGAAGGTTTGGAAATAAAATCCAAAAATACTTATAATTGTCATTCTTTAAAAAATTGTTTAGTCAAAATAGGTATAAGATAGAAAGAATAACTAAATTTTTGATAGCTCTAAGGTGGAATTGAAACATACTAATCCCACTGGTGAGATTGTTCTTGAAAGCAAACTAAACTATGAGAATTTTTTTTTAATTATTAAAATTGAGTTCAAAATAGATCCAATACATTAATTTATTAGGATTTTACTAAGGTTGCCCACAAAATAAGAAGCTTCATAACTTTCACATTGCTTATGCAAATGGAATGAATCAAATCTTTTCACATAGATAAATATATAAGAAATAAGAAATAATTTTCTGAAAAATTATTTCAATTTTTTGAGTTTTTTTTTGTCACTCAACTTCACCTTTTTTTTGACTCATTGATGTATAAAATTTGCTCCTAAGCATTGATTGAAATTAAATTATATTATCCAAAAGCTAACCAATTTTTCTATCTTGAAAAAAATGTTTTCAAAAATGTTTTCAAAAAATTGAGATCATAGGTATTTGCCCAATCCTTCAGGTCTCACAAGGGACTCTTGGAACTTTAGGGCTTCAAAAATATACATTCCTACCTTTTGGGTGAAGAGGAGTGGGAAGTTAGTTATGTCAAGAAGTGGATTGTGGATTTATTAGGAGGGTAGAGTTAGGAGGTTGTGTAGGTCATTTAAAGGTGGTAGCATTTAGTTGCTTTTATGTGCATTCATAGAGTAAAATCTAAGCGGAAATTTTGATGACAAGGTTGTTTAATTTTTCATAGAGTTTTGTATATGGAAAATTTGGAGGTATGTAGGTCTTGATGTAGTGTGTAGGAGGATGTTGTACACGTTGTGCCTCACGGTTGCTAGTATGTGAACCTAGGATCTTGAGCCCATGAGCTTAGGAGCCTAGGCTCCTATGTTATTGGTACCTTCCATAGTTATAGGATGTTTATAATTATAGGTGTCTATATTATAGGTACCTATGTTATAAGCACCTTCTATGGTATAGAATGCTCATACTATAGGTGTCTAAGTTGTAAGTACCTATGTTACAAGCACCTTCCATGGTTATAGGTTACTTATATTACAAGTATGTATGTTATAAACACCTTCCATAGTTGTAGAATATCTACTTACACCTAGGTTCAAGGCTCGTAGGCTCTCATTTCTAGGCTCACATGCTAGCATCATTGGATTGTGCCTTGGGCTTTTGCAATGATTGTTGTGAGAGGGTTTGTTTCCAAGTTGGATTTTTGCATACTATTAATCCTAAAATATTGTCATGTTTTGAAGCCCAAGACTTGCACCCAAAACAAGGCTACATTCTTCATCTATGTTTATTCACTAACAAATCCAATCATAGTTGACTTTTTCAAGAACATCCTTTGGAAATTTTAGAACAAGAATCTCCACTATTACAAATTCAATGTTCCTAAGCTTCATAAAATAATATTTTTTGAGCCTTCCAAAGTTGAAGTTTTGTCTTTCCACATATTGGGAAAAACACATATGTCCATATGTTGAACAATTTAGCCAATATGTTGGAAAATGGGTTGAGAATATATCTAAGAAAATTCAACCAAAAAAACTTTCACACTCATTTTTAAAAAGCTAACATGTGGAGGGTGGTATTAGGTGAAAGAAAAAACTAAATCGCTAATAACTTTTACAAGAAATTAAAAATTATTAATCCCAATTGTGAGCAAATTCTAGTGAGCAATATGTAAACTTTTTCCTTTTCTTTTTTTCAAAATTTCATATTTGAGTTTTGAAATTGGCTTTACATGGTTTTTCTATCTTTATTGCTAGAAAAATAAAACTCTTTGTAACTATGATATCATTATTTGGAATTGAAGGGTTCAAATATTTTTGAGTAGGTGTCAATCTATACAATTCAATAAAATTAATTAAGAAAATTTTAGGATAAATTTTAGGCATCCATTTTAATATTGAAATATAAAAGACCTTATAAGTTTTGCAATACTTGTTGGAAAAAATGTGAAACAAAGCTTCACATGTAGATTAGAATGATTAGCATCCATCCTTGAAAACTTATGCAAATATTTTAAATTATGAAGCCAATAGAAAATGCCTTAGTTCTCATTAAATCCAAAGTGGGGTCCTTAGTCTTTTAGGAGTTAATCATGGATGTATATATTTGAGTTCATTGAATTCAACAGAGAATATGATGATACAAAATGTAAATTCTATGAATTGAATGTTATGTTGGTTTGATGATATTATAGGGAGTGGATTTTTGAAAGAGTGTTTGGGTGTAAATTGGCTTTGCAAATGGGTGATTGCTAGAAACACTTCACATTTTTTGATCAAAAATGCAGTTTTTAGTCATAGAACTAGCAGTACTACAAAGACCTGTCAAATTTGCGTGTTAGCACTGCACCTGTGAATATGAACCGTTGATTTAGTACTATAGAGTACTACAAGAGCCACTAACAACATAAAATAGGAAAACATGGTCTGTTGACTTTTTCATTTTTAGTAATTCCAAAAAAATTTAAAAAAATTCTAGAAAAAAAGACATTTTGCTAGAGAAGATTGCACTCTCATTGCACCAAAAAATTCATGTAGAAATTTTTTTCCCTCTTTGTAGCCTTTGCACAAAGGAAGGTCACTTTGCCCCCATGTGTGCAACCAATATGTTGCTATTTTCACAAAAGCTCTTTGTCAATCTTTGAAAAGGTAGTACACCTCCAACATATCCAATTTGTGGCTTCCAATTTGCAATTTTGGGGCGCCAATAGTACTAACCCCCCCCCCCCCCCCCAAATGGCTAAAATAGACATCCAATTGGGGGTAGGTTAAAAGTAGTAAAATAATTTGAAAAAATTTGAAAAAATTATGGAATGTCTGAAACTTCTGCATCTACCTTCTTTCCAAATTTCATGCCAAACGGACTAAAGATGCCGAAGTTATGAGCACAAAACCACTTGTCCAAGGGCAAGAAGACAAGAAATAGGACAAATGTTTCTTGCAATCACCCAAATGCAATTGTTAATGCTCTCACAAATAATTATAAGGATGTAGCTAGTGTTTGGTATGTTGGTTTTTTCTAAAATGTGTGTGCTTTCATGAGCAAAAGCCCCCGTGATGTATTATATGAAAGAATGTGTGTGTAAGTACCTTGGAAAGGAAAATACATGTATTCATTCTAGTTTTTGTGTATGCTTGCAATTAGTACATCTAACTTAGTCCTAATATGGATGTCTACTCAACTCCTCACATTTGATATGTGGGACATACTTGCATATTTCAAGATTAACACAATATTATTTTCTCTAATTAGTTCTCAACCTTGAGGGCTAAGACACCCCTTCAAAATTTGGGCACAATATTTTAATTCATTACCAAAAAATGAGCAAGGATTTTTTATATATTCGAAGCAATTAATATTCATTATATTATTCTTTATTCTTTATTGGTTTTTAATTAATATGATTATATTTCGAAGAGAATTTTAATTCACTAATATTTAATATTAAAAAAATTATAAACTATACCAAATCCATATGGTTTAATCTATCATCACATTAACCCTTAAGTGCTCCAACATCCACTTTTTGGATGATGAATAAATTGAAAATCAAGTTTCATCCTCATTATTGTTTGGATGAAAGTTATCTTAATTTGTGGAGATACTTTATCACGTTATTGTCCTATCTAATGGTTGGATTTGGTGTTACTAGAGTACATATTTTTCTAAAATTACAAATGTACAAGTGTGTCAAGTGGTTGACCATTGAGCCAAAATTGCATTGACTTTAGTTCAAAATTGGATTTGCAAAAATGAGGTCCTATATTTGAAGAACACAAAAAATTCAAAAAATCACCATGTGAAGAGAATCTCGTTTCAAATCCATTCCAAAAAATTTTACTCAAAAAATGATAATATTTTATTTGTAATAAAATTTTGAAAGAATTTTGAAATTTTCCTTTTAGAATTTAAATAATTATATTGTTGATAGCATTGGTGAATCTAACCATACAAATGGAATCTACAATTCAAATCTACAACTTTAATTTGTCTATCAAAACCAAAAAAATCTTCCAAATAGCACTTTATAATTATTATTTTTTTTCGAATTGTCTTATAGGAGTAAAATCTAGAGAAGATTCTCAATGTTTAGGGGTTAAATAATATTTATCATTTAAACACTAAAGAATAAATTTTACCCCTATAAGACAATTGTCCATTGAATGAACAATTGAAAATATGGGTAGGTTCCTATGAAGTCAATTTTGGACAAATGTTCTTGAAATGTGGATACAAGGTGCGAACATGTACTCCCTTAGTGGGAATATATACATATTTTTTTCCATAGGATTTATGGATCAAAAGTTATGATGCCCAAAATTTATTTGGTAGTTTGGCTAATTTGGGCATCCTATGGGCATCTTTTGCTAAAAACCTCATTGACTTTTGATATTTGGCATGTATGTAACTTTTGAAATATGGTGTAAAATTGTTTGAAAAAATAATCTTAGTTCTTATTCTAAGTGAAGTCAAAGTTTGTGAGCTATGCTAGCAAGGTTTTTATATCAAACATTTTTATTAACCTCAAGCCCTATTCTCTTGCAATCTATGAATTCAAAGTTTTTGAGTTTTTTCCCACTTATTCAAAATGCTTGTCTTGAACTTTTCACCATTTTTATTTCCAGTAAACATTTCCTTATTGCAAAAGAAACCATCAAAAGATGACTAGTGTATTGCCAATTCATTGAACCTGCTTGCATTGCAAGCCAATTTAGAGTAAATTAGACATCTCAATTGCATCTTTAATCTCGCATTAGTGAGATTAACAACATATACTTATGAATGGTGAAAATTCTTATTTTTGTGTAGACTAGGAATATTTAATTTGTAGGGCTTGAAGTCTGATGATCCAATTGGGCAAGGCCCCAAAAAACTTGTTTTGGAACTTCAAATGTTGTGATCTTTCAATCCATATAGTCAAAATTGACTGAAATTTTTTCTACACTATGCCTTACTTTTTTTCATTACACTTTAGTATAGTTGGAATTCAAATTAAAAAAAAATAATATTTGATTTTGAACAATGCATCCAATTTTGGACTTCTCTTCTTCCAAAAGACCCTCCCTCTGTTTGGGGTTAAATTGATTATGGATCAAATATTAGGGATTTTTCACAAGAACACGCAAAATCCAATTACTTTGGCTGGCAGTCCGGTCTTGTATTCTGCCATTTGCAATGAAATTCCGTTTCATTTGTTTCAAAAACAAAATCCAATTACTTTGGCTGGCAGTCTGGTCTTGTATTCTGCCATTTGCAATGAAATTCCGTTTCATTTGTTTCAAAAACAAAATTCAATTACTTCCTACCTCTTGCCCCAAGTTCAATATGTGGATTCCCAGCAGTCATTGAATTTAGTAAAATTAGAGTAGTTATCATGATACAAATATGGAGTTCCAATTCACCCAATTCACAAAACAACATAAAAGCTCATCTGACCGACTTCTCATGAAGCTTGACAACAGTACAAAATTGTAGGCTACCACACACAACATTCAACACCTAACTAAAGGTGGGTACCCCCCAAATCGCCCCTTTTTTTCCTAAAGTGCCTAGTTACTATTATTAGACTGGTCATATTATTAGACTGATTTTCTTATTGACAAGTGAAAGGAGGTTCCAATGCACCCAAAAATGTGACATTTGGATATTGTATGCAAATGTTATGAAGGAACAAAGTTTGGTTCTAAACCAATTTTGTCCACATAGGTACATAATTGATTTTGGAGATGTACACAAAGTGTAGGTGGCGATTTTAAGGTCAGTGGCGCAATTTGAGGGTGCCCTCCTCACATGAATATCCCCTCAGATTCACCACCATTTTCCCACATCTATGGAAAAAGTCAAAAGTGGACGGTTCACGCAAACATGTTTGCATCAGGAACCAGCCATTTGTCTCCCAAGCTGGCCAATAACTACTGTAGTAACATGCAGTCCTGGTCATGGATTCACGCCTTACATTCCATTCCTATCCCATTTGCTTTTCTTGCTTCAGTGGCTTTTTATTATTGTTGCAAAAGTATCATCATCATTGCTCCACCAAACTCATTCCCAATTTCCACCCAGTGGGAAGAATTTTCCACTCTTTTAGTACCTATCAATATGAGAACGTTTGGTATATGGTCTTCAACTAGTGTACAATAAACAAGCAAGCAGCTACGCTATGAGAGGCTCTGTCCATGTAGCACTAGCTCACTTTTATGAAGAAGGTAGCTAGTCAAACTTCCTCAGGATAGCTTTTGGTGATTCAAAGTCTCCTCCCATTCGGTCTAGAGCCAATAAATAAGAAGCCACATTACCTTTGGCTTTCTCTTTACAAAATTGGCTCGCCCATTCAATTGGTTCCTTTTTTTGAGCAAGTTCTATTGAAACTTCATCACATTCAATGTAAAATAATGCAGTGTTGGTCAATGGTTTTGCCGGTTTACTTTTGGAGTGAGGGACATAATACATTATGCACTAAATTTACTCAAACTTCCTCACAATAGCTTTTGTTGAGGCAAAGCCTGCACCGTTATTGGTCTGGTGCAGAGCCAACGAGGTGTTAAAAAAAAAATTTGGATTTCTAGTAACTTACATTTAGCAGGGTGTTTCAGCAGCTTGAGCTAGTTATGAAAAATCGTACATGGGACCATTGCACACGAGTCTGTCCATTGTTGACCAAGACTTCTCTTGCGATTCTTCATGATACCCACCCTATGTGCTCCAAATCTCAGTCTTCACCAGCCACCACGATCCCCTGGCTCTTTCAATTTCTTAGATTTGGTTGCAGAAGAGGAGAAGGGAACAAACACTTCCTGCAACAAGCTAAGCTTGGACTCTTCCTAGCTATCAAACACTTTTGTCCTGAAGGTTTCAGAGAGAGCGAAGAGAGAAGAGAGAGAGCTGCATGGGGAGGAGCGCTCTGCCGGCTGTTCTGACTCGTGTCTGAGCTATTGCAAGCTCTTTGCATTTGGGAGCTTCTTTCGTAGTGTTGCCAACTTATTGGTGGGCTTGATATTGGTCAGAGAAGAAGCGCCTGTCTGTACTTCACTGATGGGGGGGAACAGTGTACGCTCATAGATTCTGAAGTAGTCTCGGGGATGGTGGTGGGGATACTACTCCCAGAGTGATTGGTCTGGGACTAGGTACGCCAGTGCGAGTTCCGAGAATCCAAATTGGGAATGGGTTTGTGTTTAATTTGAGAGTGCAGATTAAGCTTATAGTACTCCTTCTGATTTCGAGTTAGAAGGATTTTATATGTTTGTGGGGTTTTGGGGTAGGGCGGCTGGTTGTTACTTGCTAAGTGAGTGCGTATGTGTGTGGGAAGGGGGTTTTCGAGCTGTGAGTTTGTTGCAGCTAGAAAGAGTATGCGAGCTTCTGTGCTTTTGTTTTGCAGCCTAACGTGGAGACGTACGTGCTGTGGTGGACTTTTGAGCTGATGGGTTTAGATGTGGACAGGAAGTTTGCGGGTTTTGGATTCGGAACGTGGAGGGGGATTAGAGGACTGGAATTAGGATATGCACGAGGACAAGAGGAGTGGCAGCCGAATGTCGCAGACGGTGACTACCGCACCAATTCGAAGAATTTCTAAGGTACTCCTCGGATGCTCGTCTCAAGGGTTTTTGACTGTTGTTTTGATTGATCTCTAGGGCAATCAAATTTAGCAAAGTAGATCACATGGAAATAGGAAACAACTACTTGAGCTGAACGACAGTCGCCGCACGTGAGGATCGATTTTAGGCATTCGGTTCGTGATTTCAAGGGGGTAGAATTTTAAACACTGCAGATATCAGTGTGTCTGCAGATGGTTTTAGAGCTGTGAGCTTGTTGCCCTAGAAAGAGCGCTACTTGCAATCCGCTGTTTCGAAATACTGCCTCATCGAGAGAAGTTTTGTGTAGCGCAGACGTACCAGAGTGAAGATTTCGCTCTGTGACTTGGCTATGGAGCTGCCGGCAGTCGACGATGACGACTACCCTAGAGGAGACTCATAGCCATTCAGCCCAACAGCCGAAATCCGCAAGCGAGGAAGAGCGCTTCCTATGAAGCACCTCGCACGAGTGGAGATACTACCGTTTCATAAACTGCACCAAGATGCGAAACCAGCAACATGAATGCAAAAGTTTGAGTGATAGAAGTGGCCGGAAGAGGGGCAGGGAGGTTGTTAGTCCAAAGGCATGAGAGTGTAAGAAGAAGAAGCAACGAAAGGGATGGCAACTCACAGACAAGGGGTGGAGACGACGACGGCGCATGGGATGCGAATGACGAAGCGAGCCATTGTTGTAGGAAACCGACGCGCTGCACCCACGACGCCCGTGCCCAGCTGGAAGGTGTTCAACAACCAGCTCTACGACGGCATGAATAAGCCGCCGCCAGCGTCAGCTAGGAAGCTGGCAGCCTCCTTGTGGGAGCTCCAAGACCTTCCTCTCCCCGCTTGCTTCTCGGCTTGTCTAAGCGTACACAGCCACCGTCGACAAGATTCTCCCAAAGCCAATAGCTTTGATTCTGCTTCAAGCCCGCACTCGCTGACCGACAATGGCTCATCCACACCGAAGATGGGACGCAAGGTTTGTTCGCACGCCAGGTTTAGAACAATCCGGCAGCTGCACTCGTCGTATATTTTTCTAAATTTGAACCTAATCAATTCGTTATCTTGCAAGGAAGAATGGATTGGTGATGAATAAATTAAGAGCGCATTCTCATATTGCTGTTCTCGACGTTGCAACAGACAGGAAGCTCGCGACATGAGCACGAAGCGCATCTGCGGAAGCTCTTGAGCAAAAGCAACATGGAAACTGGTGGCATGGTAACGTCCCTTTTGCACTTGGTTTGAGTTGAGAGAATCTTCAGGGTTGATGTTTTTCGATGGGAAACACTTTTCTGATTATTTCGTTACGACTTCACTCGTAAGCTTGTGTTTCTTTTGCAAAGTTTATGTTAGCTGGTTAAATGGGTGAGAATGGTGTTATGGAAGTTCTGAAGCGTTTTCTTTTTGCGAATCCATATACCAGGTTGACAGACAAAGACACGTCCCCTGTGGCCTCTTCCCAAGTACAAGGAAAACCGAACTGGGTGCGACCTCCATGTCGCAGGAGCTTCTGAAAGTATTCAGCCAAATCCGCCTTCTGGAGGAGCAGCACAACGCCAGCATGAACTGGACGACTGCTCTCCACTCGGAGCTTATGCTCTCGCAAGCGCGTGTGCGAGAGCTGGAGCTTCCGCACCGTCACGCCCGCCGCGAGGTCGAGGGCCTCGTGAAGAAATTCTCGGACGACAAGATGGCGTGGAAGGCGAAGGAGAATCAGAAGATTAAACTGGCGGTGCAATCAGTGACGGCACAACTGGAAGATGAGCGCGCTGTCAGACACAGACTTGAAGCTGCCAATCGCCACTTGACAAAAGAGCTTATCGAGGCTCAATCTGCCGGTGCCAAAGCCGTGCAAGAGCTTGAGAAGGAGAGGAAAGCTCGGCAGCTGATCGAGGAAGTTTGCCATGAGCTTGCGCAGGAAACTGGCGAGGACAAAGCTGAAGTGGAAGAGATGAAGCGTGAGGCGCAGAAAGTGAGGGACGAGCTTGAGGAGGAGCGGCGCATGTTGCAACTGGCGGAGGTTTGGCGGGAGGAGCGTGTGCAGATGAAGCTTGGTGAGGCGAAACTGGCGCTGGAAGAGAAGACGGCGGCGTTGGATGTCATGAAGGGGGAGCTTGAAGCTTTCCTCAGAGCACAGCAAGAGGGCACTTCCTCCTCACACAACCCGTCCTTGCGAGATGCTCTAGTTTTGCACAATGTCATCAGCGCCATCTCGTCCGAGTATGCGCATGGCACGCCAGCAGAAGACACAGCGGGGGAACCTTTGTACTACCCGGAAGGCATCCCTGATGCAGATTAGAGATGGCGACACTTGCCATTGTAAGCAGCAGGTACAGCAGGGAATTCAAGCAAATCTCTTATCGAGATCAAACTACAAAGCATTCACTTACCTGTACAGGTATTGTACTCAGAAGACGATGTAATTACGTTGAACTTGAAGCAGATTTAATCCCTTGAAGTCGATGGAATTGTGTTGAAGTTGTTGAAGCAGATATAATCTCTTGAAGACGATGTGATTATGTTGAACATGAAGCAGATTTGATCCCTTGTTATCGGGATAGAATCGCACATTCTCCAACTTGAATGAGCTACTAGCCTCTCCTGCATAGGCTAATTCTACAATCGTGGTAAGTTTGTTTCAAAGCAAGAATTAATTAGCACTTCTTGAAGCACGAAGGGTATGTGAAATGCAGCCACTGGAATGCTGCGTTTTTATTTGAAAACCACGAACGTGATTTGTGGGGATACAGTGCAAAGTTCACGATCCACCATGCCTATTTACAGACGGTCCAACCAACGCCTAATGACAAGTGTCTGAGTTTTGAAACATCAACCCTTTGTGTAAAACTCCACAAAGATGTAAACCACCGTGCCCACACAAATAAGAAATGCCCAGAGAGGCCACAGATGCTGGACATGCCAACTGGTTTGAATGAGTGCTCTTGAGATCCTCTGAGGCCAGGCCTGGCGCGCTTTCAGCCTCATGATCTCTTTCACCTCCTTGATGGATTTGATGGTCTCTGGGGGATCCTCTCTCTCAATTCCAGCTGCTGCAGGGACTGCTCTCTCTTTCTTCTTTGCCTTAACTTCAACTGTTGCAGGTGCTGGTCTGGTCTTCTTTCTTTCAACAATTTCAAGTGTTGCAGGGACTGGTCTTGCTTTGCGAGGCGAGGGGCGAGTCAAGTCATCTACGATGGTTGCAGGTGAGGGTGGTGCAATTGGTGGAGCCACTGGCAACTCGACAGGCAACTCGACAGGCAACTCAACTACTGCTGCTTCACTCATTTCACTTGCTCCGCAAGCATTAGTAGCCTGCAAGAACAGTATGTTTCAAGTATTAAAAACGCAAGCCGTTCTGCTAGCGGTGAAGCCACAGTGTACGGTTTAGGGTTTAAGGTTTAGCAAGCAATCGAAATCCAGAATTCCTCAGTCCATTGCAAACTAATTGAAAGACGAACCTGCACTGCTGCACGGTAACTCGAGGCAGGCACGAGTTTAGACGCGTTGAATGATCTGACCTCTCCTTCGTACACCTTCTGTAATGGGCCTCCTTGGCCATCATCCAGCAGAAGCTTATAGCTGTTGCACACAACCCCATCTCGTTAAGTTAATTCATATAGACGAAAAAACTCAAGATTCAGAAGAGTTTAGATACAGTGCACGAGTTGATCCACCTACTTCAAAAGATCTAAGCAACGTATCAACAAGAATCCTTACTTGCAAAATGTCGTTCGTGATCTATATGAACTGTGGACCAAGAGTAACGTGTACAAATATCCAATTATCAAACTACAGCAGAGCCTCACTTCAATACAACGAAGACACAAATACAATAATCATATGAACTATCCATACCCATACCCGTTTTAACCCTAGACACTACAATGTTAGGAAGACGCAGATACAATAATCGTTCACATAAACTGCCACAGTACCTTGTAACTGGCATGCCGTTGTCACATGCTGGAGATGCCCACTTGATCTGCACACTCGTAGGCGTGACTCTACCAAAAGTGGGTGGTAGAGGAGCACTGGGTGCAGCAGGGAGTGTTAAGGCTACCAATGTAGAGCTCGGAGCCGAAGTGCCCAAAGCGTTGCGGGCTTTCACTCGAAAACTGTACTCGTTTCCAGGTGCAAGATCTGAGACTTGAGCCCTGTAAATTGGTGAACATCACCCAAGTATGTCAACTTCTCAATTCACATGTTCACTCAAACGAGGGTTTAGGGTTTAGGTGAGCGAAATCACTTGAATTTGAGTAGAATAAAGGAGACGGAAAAGAATACCGAAGTTCGAGTCCATCGTAGACTACGACCCAGACTCGGGTGGTCAATTGAACTTGCTTGCTCAATTTCTTCTTTCCAGTTTTTTTACCAAAGTCAAGGGTTTCTATGTTTCTTGTGTTAATCTCCACTTTCTGCATTTCCAGGGTATATCGAAGCACAGGGGAGCCGTTGTCCAGCTCAGGGATCTGAAAGCATAACATCGCAATAGAAGATTAATTTCCTTGCAAGTATGGTATGGAGCTTGAGCCAGATTTTTACGAAATCTGAGAAGACAAGGTGTAGAAGAGAAGCAGGATGACTAACCTCCCAAATTAATGTCAATGAAGATGAATCTGCCTCCACTACTGTAGGTGGGGCAGGTGGGTATGGAGCTGCTGCTGGAGTCATGCAGGTGGAAAAGGCACTGTATCCACTTGTCCCAGCAGCATTCTGAGCCTGCATTGAAAACCATGTACTCAGCTGATGAACTCGACTCAACCTTCTGAAACATGAACATGGTTCTCAAATGCATTGATGCATTCGAAACTGCATTTCAATATGACGTACTAACTGCAGTCAGGAGTCCAATTGCAATGAAAACATAAGAAAAAGCATGCAGAAGCCAAAGACACCTGCATTTTCTCGACGAGTGTTAGTAGACCCCATAAACTCCAAACCCTAAATCTTAATACACAAATTAGGAACCACCAAATATTACACAAATTCAGTAGCAATGTAAGAATGGGATACCTGCACCCGGAAAGCATAGGTTGAAAATGGGCGCAGCTTCTTAACGATGAATTCATTGCTTGGCCCACTGTAGACATCATATAGTGCTAATCCAGGACTGTCAACAGACCCCTCAAATGCCATACCTTCTTCGAGGTCATCCTCGCTCGTCCCTGACAAGAATACATCTTCACATGAGAGTTGTAAACTTTGAAGAAAAACAAGTAGTGTACCATAATTGACCAAGAAAAGTTTGATCAAGAAAAATTTGACCACCTCATGACTTGGGACGTGCATCATGATGCCGACTCCCGATTGCAGACGCTCATAAGAATGATGTAACTTGAGATAATAGAACTTCCTTGAAACAAAAATTAACAATGCAATTCTATATGCAACAATAAATCAACCTTTACAAATGATAGATTTTCACCTTGCACATCCAAGTTGGTAGCAGAATCACTCTCAATGTCGGTAGGAAGGCAATGTTCACCATATCCAAGAAACAGAAACTGGAGTGTGAAGGATTCAATTGATGCACCATTGCATGGTGGAGACAGCCAACTGCAAAGAGAAAATGAAATCCTGTCAAACGATTTCGAAAGTGTTTCTTCTGTTCAATTGTAGAAAAGCAGGAAGTGCATAACCATACCAATCTTTTTTGAGGAAACAGAAATGTACATGGTTTCATAACCCAAACCATTCAATTTTTTTGGAAAAGCTGAGTTAGGATCTGTTTCAAACGATTGCAAAGTATTCCAGTAAGTCACCTCAAAGATACAGACTTGAAAGTCTTGTCCAGAACAACTGGGGGCTCTGGTACATTCGGTGGCAGAGAGGGCTTCTCGACCACAACTGGCTCTGTATGTCGAAACCACTTTCAGTAGATGCATAGGAACACATGATTGATTGATTGATTGATTCCATTTGAACAAACCCCCGTAATTCCATTCATATCAGTAAACATTGATCAACAATTAACAAATATCTGAGGCATTTTCCATCTGTGCACAAGTAAAATTTTCCAAATGCAAGTTGATTGAAAGAACTTCGAAATAGTTAAAAGAAATGAACCCTACCACTGAAAGGGCCGGCTCCCAACATGTTGAGTGCTTGTACTCGGAAGCGATAGATTCCACCTGGTGCCAGGCCCTCGGCAATGAATCGAGTGCTGTAGCCGAAAGTTACAGCAACAGAATTTGGTTCCTGCGTGGGTAAACTCTCGATTGCCGAAACTTCTTCTCTCGGTGTAATGGTCTTTTGTAATCTTTCCATCTACAAACATTAGAAGCTTGACCACCTTAGAAACGCATCTAACGATTGTTTCGCCGCAGAAAGGCAAAATGAATTTCCCCAATTAATCGTTGACGATATGCATCGATTGTTTCATCATTGGAATGAACTGAGCATGTGCAGTCTGTAACCATTTGCTTGTGGTTTCCGAAAGACATAACAGGAAACCAAACAATTAGAACATGGAAAGGAATTACGCTACGTGCGTCTATGAATGAGACTGATACAAATCAATGTCACGCGTGAGGCCAACGCAAGCAATGTATTTGTATGGCACCATTTGTGGAGTACAATCCGTGGAACAGGGGAATGGCATTCGTACCACCAAACGAAAGCCACTGATGGGAGACCCGCCATCGTGCATCGGGGGAACCCATTCCAGCACAACCTCGCTGCTGTCAACGTTGGATGCTGTGAGTGCTGTTGGAGCTTCGGGTGGAGCGGGTAATGTGCTGTAGAGAGCTGCACATGATGTCCACAGGGAAGAACAAACTTACTCAAGGCAGAAAGCTTGCAATTGACGCCGGAGGCGCTTGGAAATGAAAGAGTGAATCACTCATAAAACACTTCAGAGCAACGCTAATTGTGGTGTGAACACTTACCTATGCTGGACCACCCGTTGGTACCCTCGTTGACAGCTCGGATGTGAATTGCCGTGTCGGCACCTGTTCATAGATGAAAAATCATACATTTGAGTCAGTGAAGGTCACAACTAAAATTCTCTGGAATTATAATGATTTGGCCAACGGTGAATTAACACCTCCACAATGTAACCTTTCTAATAAAAAAACATGAAATCAGATTTTGGGGTTCTCCTAAGGGGGTGCACAAGAGATGCAAAGGCAACCGAAATTGAAATTTGTAGAAAAGATGGAAGAAAAGTACCTGAAGGAAGGCTTGTCAATGTAAAGGCAGTAGCCTTTCCGTAGTAGACTAGTGTCCACTCCATAGCTCCAGGTAATTTCATTTTGACTTGGAATCTGGAACACATACAAATATCCATTTGTTATTGAAAAAGTAACTTGAATATTTCATATTATTAAGTGAAGTTGAAGAAAAGTCAAATAAACACGAAGATTTCTTTCTAATGCACTCAATCAAAGAAACAAAACCAGATGGAATACTTACATAGTCTCAGAATTGTGGTCAGGGGAACACCAATCTAGGGCAATGCTGTTCGTGGTGACACTTGCCATGACAGGAGGTGTCGATGAACCCTTGACACCGCAAGTGGCATCCGGCGATGCTTGAATGGCTTCGACCTCTTCTCCACCCTCTACAACATTGTCCATTGCAATCTTTATCTCTCGGTATCTCTTCAACACTTATTGAAAGTCAAGTAGGCAACGAAAGGCAAAACTACAAGACTATATAGTTCTATTCTAGTTTCCTACCGAGACAATCCTTGTTTGAGTCTTGAGGACTTGCCGCAAAACCCAAAAACCTAAATCTAGGAAACCATTCAACGATGTGCGCAAGAGACCAAACCTAAGAATAAACCCATTCGGCGGCTTACAACAAGACAATCAGAAAGTAGGAACAAAACTTAAAGAGAATAAACTAACAACATGGCGATTGGGGGCAATGAATAGTATCGTAACGGAATCGAGTGCCGAAATACTTCAGTTTTTTGCTTACAAAGGGTTTGATAGGTCGAACTACTCGTAGTAGGGTTTCGGGGGGCTACGTTTTCTTACATTCACCAATGGTTGGTGAGCCAATAGAATAAGCAAACGGCTTGGCAATTGAGGGCAATGAATAGTATCGTAACGGAACTCAAGTGTTGAAATACTTCATTTTTTTGCTTACATAGGGTTTGACAGGTTGAACTACTCGTAGTAGGGTTTCGGCATTTTGGGGGCTAAGTTTTCTTACATTCACCAATGGTTGGTGAGCCAACAGGATTGAACCTACTTGAATCTATATGTATTGAACATTGGTTGAAGTTTGACCCTATCTTTTGGCCAATCACAAAGGTTATAAACATAGGAGAAGTACAAATGTAAAAACAATTACCTCTTTGAGACCTAGGGTGTGCAAACAAAATATTCATCTTAGCTGATCAATTGTATCATCTATAGTAATAATAAATACTTGACAATTTAGAGTTGGGTTGACAAGACTAGATGGGATATAGCCCTAGCCAATTTTTAGTCCTTCTCTTCCATGGGTTTCTTTTATTTCATTCAATGGCTTTTGACAAAAGGAGAAGAGACTTTGTATTGACAAAAGCTATGAATTGGGAAGTTTGAGTTGGACCTTACTAGGCTTTGGGACTACAATTTCTTGTTTATTTGAGTATATTAATTTATTTTTGTTCTCACTACCATATTGTATTTGAAAGTTAGGGTTGACATAAACACTTTTAAAAATAGATGATGGAATTTTCTAAATTTTTAGTGAATAAATTTCCCCCCTTGTTTTAAGGCATTTTTTCAAATCACATTTGCCAACTTTAATTTTTCAACAAGAATGTTAATTTGCCTTCTAGATTGAATAATGCATGAAACAAAAATTTATTAAAATCACACTATTTCAAATTAGTACAAGCTATTATTGTATTGTATTAAACTCCTAAAAGAGAAAAATTTGAAGTGACAAATATTGCACCCTCACACATAGGATAAATCATTATAGTATAGAAAGTATAGAATAGAATATTAATTGGAGGGATGGACCTATTTCCAGATCTATCCATGAAAATGGATGAAATACATGAAATGAAAATACAATAGTTCATTCATTCAAAAGGTTCCCATGAATCCAAAAAGGAGCAATAAAAATTAGGCTCAATTCAAAGATTTCATTCATTGAGAAAGGTCAATTATCCTCTCAATTATTTACCGCTTATGATCAATTATCATTCAATCCTTCAAATTAAAGAGGGTTCCTAAACCTTTGATCAACCAAAAAGTAAGCATCACTGTCCAAGACTGCGGCATCACCATGCTTATTATTACCCGATAACTTTCTCAAGCCTCCCAACTCGCAATCCTCTCAATTGGTTATCTAATTACAACACTGCATAGTGCATACAATGTGTGGCTGTCAATGAAACAAAAAACAAAAGTGCACTCTAGGACATTCTTGAATTAAAAACACAACATAGCATTCACAATGGTTCACAATGAGCCTTCGCTTCTGGAAAGCACGAGAGCACAGCAGATTTCAATAGCATACAACAAGCATACTTGTACTCTGCACAACTTCAAATATCTTTCGCAAAAATATGCGACATAAATTATTCACAAGCAATACAATAATTAAAATTCCTAATTTATCTCGATTCTCGTTCAAGCCTGTCGAGCAAAGCCTGTCACTGCTTAAAAAGTAGTTTCCCGTTTGTCATTTTGCAAGCTTGAAAAGCAATACCTGCAAATGAACGATCAATATCCTGGCTTTGTAAGACCCTTCTTCACAGATTCTAAAGGAGAATGATTCAAAGCGACATGGAACAGAATCTTCAGCGTTGAGTTCCTACACATGAACATCATATAAATTCCTATAAACAGCAAAAAGTTTCCATAGATTTGAATGCAAGAAAAGATACCTTCATGGAGCACGAAAAAGGCCTTTGACAGGAGTCTGCTAGCAGGTAACATGATCGATCTATGAGGCAGTGCCAGAGGATCAATCCTCTGGCACGTAACGGTCTTTCCTAGCCTTGAACACCAATCTCTGCAAGGAAGTATATAGTTAAAGATTTGGTATTTCTATCACCTGTACACTCGGTAGTTAAATTAGAAGTTGTCCACGACCACAAGATGGGAACTGTAACTCGGAATTCCGAGTGCAGTAAGTTCTGCAGCTCTTCCACAAATCTCAAAATTAGTGAGAAGGTAGAGATAGAGAACTCACTGCTAGTATCTGAGTGTATGCTTTGAAGCCAGTAAGGAAGCGTGTGTACGTGCTGTTATTCTTATTGTCTCCAACAATTTTCCGAACTCGTGGCACAAGATACTTTGCAACCTAGAAGATAAGGAACACGAACCTCCCCTTAAAAGAGGTCACATAGTCAAGACATAGCAGTATTACTTAATTATGAGGCAATTGGTTGACACAAGAAAGTCCAAAGGAAGGGGAATACAACCGAATTTACTCCATAGGTGTACCGTATCGCACCGTATCTGCAGGTTCTGCCAGGACATTAATGAAGAACTTGGCCTGCAAGCCAGCAGCGTTAAACAGTTATGTAGGAGGATATTAAACGGCAGAGTTATTAAAATCCCTAGCACTGAGGTTAAGTTCAGCTTATGAAACTGCAGGTATTATTATTGACGATCCAGCGCCATAGCATTCAGACGAAAGTTCCGTCCTTGTCAAAAGCACAAAGTTTTGGCATGAAGAATCTGTAAAACACATTACCGTCTATCTTTTTCAATTGTTAGTGCTCAAGCATTTTAGCTTCAACCGTTATTAAATCAAGCGATCTTGGTGCCTAATGACCAACATACCTGACGAGTGTCACTTCCTGACATAAGAAGGTCGGTGGTCACCATGCCTGGCTGTAACCCACAAGAATCCACAGTTGTAAATTAGTCAAGAGGAATTGTTGTGATAAGTTGCTGGGATGATCACTTTACGCACTTTCTAATAACAGGGTTCTTAATAAAATTACACAGATTCAAGAACTTCTAGACCACATCATAAAGAGAAACTTCTTCATGATTCAAGGGGAGGAGTCCTTCTGGTCACAATGATCATACAGAGACCTCACCATACTACAAAGTGAGGACCTCCATATGGTCGTTGTGACCTAAGGAAGACCTCCCCTTGAATGATGGGTGAAATTCTCTTTAAGATGATGTCTAAAAAATTCCTAAAACAATCTATTTTAGTGGTAACCCTGTTTAATGTATGTGAACCTGACGAAACAGTCAGCTTGGGATTACTAACAGCTAAAAAATTGTAACCAGTGAGTGAGGGAAAAGGTATCTTGCCGATAAGTCGTGAACCACGACATTCTGAATGTTTGACTGCTTCAACTCAGCCTGCACAGTACAGTACCAAGACTAATCAATCACAACAAAAATTCTGATGCTGGTAGGACATGCATCCAAACGGCCTCAGGGGAAGAGAGGTAGGAATGATCTTTCCAGGATCCTAAATAAAGTTCTTTAGTCTTTGTAAGCCTACACCTTGTAATTAGAGAATCAGAATCAGCACCACATTCTAACATAAATGGCCCAAGATTGGCTGGCTTTATTAACTTCACTTTTACTAAGCACTTTTCTACTCCCATATAGCTCCGATTGGTCCTTTGCTATGTAGTAACGGCAAGATGACAAGATAGCATATTTAATTTATATAGACATTCAATAAAATGTATCCTCAAACCCTTGAGTGCAACAACGGGCCTCTAAAGGATGTTATGTAGCCTTCTAGGGGAAGGTCCTCATATGTAAAATTGAAGTTAGCAGTCCGCAACTTCACTCCTACGCGATTCTCGCTGGAGGAATACTAGTCATTCAATAGTCATTCAATAATCTGGCAGGCTCGTCTTGTGAAAATAGTGTTAAAGGATAAAACAAGTGGGAGTGTAACACACCTGCAGTGATTTTGTAAACTGTGCGAGACTGCGTTTAGTGGCTCCGTAAGCTGCAAATCTGACAACCAAAAGAAATCTCTCAGAAAAAATCAGTACGAAATTGACTAAGGACATTACCATACATCAACAGGCGCAGGCAACACCATTACTGGCGGGGCAGGCATAAATAGTGAATGAAAGTTCTTTCTTTTTCCTCATTTTATAGATTTTTAAGCAATTCTGCCCAGAAGGAATCGTGCCACTTCATTGCCATGTCATCTTTCATGTGCCACATATGAGGGATGACAAACCTTGGTGTTGGATTGCCATCAGCTCCTGCACCATCCATGTTGAAAATGTGTCCGCCTCTGCGCTGGTCCCTCATTGTCCTGATGGCCTGACCACCATAATCAACCCTTGCAATTTAGATCTCTGGGTTTAAACCAAGGAGTATTCAAATGAAACTGAAGATCAACATAACTTCCACCTCGTGCCATTTTTCCGCCTCCACCATAAAATTTGAAAACATTCCCTCATTTGGAACTAGGGATATTGGTCAAGTGCAGAATAAAAGAAAATTTGAATCAAAGAAGACGATAGTTTGTGCGGTGAAATTGACCATCTATGATTTTTCTGTGATGAAGAAAACTACCAAACTATGAGCGTGTGCGATGAGCAACAAAACGAGGATTTCCATATAGCTTCTCAGAAATTATGCCCTTCTTGTTGCAAAATGATACGACAAAACAAAATGAATCGAAGGGCCACACCACCCAGTTCATGAAGGAGCCAGAGCTTGTACATGTGTGTACCTGCCGGCAGCAGAGCATCACGCCAAGGGTGTTGGTTTCCACTATCTCCCTGCAAATGTCATCCAGCTCAAACGCCAAGTTAGCTGGAAATAGGAACAAAACTACAAAGAAAAAGCATAGTTTGAACATGCTGGCAGCCAGAGTTTTTGTACAGAAAACTGGAGCAATGGAGACCTCACTTTTCTTACATGATGTCAGCATCGTCGGAGTCTACGAGAGAGTTGTATTTGTATGCATTTGTGCCGGCATTGTTTATCTGCCGAAAGGTGAAGGAAACACTTATCAGCTTTCTGTCCAGAAAGCAATCAATTCCACATTTATTCAAGAATGTAACTAACAGGGTAAATTCAACTGTTTCTGGAACTTTTAGATATCATAATGAGAATAATCTTCAAAATATGGGAAGGCTCCCCATGGTATTAGTGATATAGTCACTACGATCATATGGGAGACTGCCCCATAAATCATGTAGGAGATTCTATTCACGATGATGTCTAAATGATTCTGAAACAGACTAATTTGACTGAAAAGCCTTTTCATTGATACCAGTGTTGATCACAAGTCCTCACCCAAATATCGACATAACCGAGGTTGGCCTTCACATAATCAGCTAAAGCCTGAATACTTTTTGCATCTCGGACATCACACGCCTTGCCCTGGAAAAATTCAAAAAGATAGCATCAGAGCACAAGTACTTGGTAGTTACCAAAGAATTGCAACACATGATGTGTACATATACACTCAAGATTGAAGCCCTCACCCAAACGCGTTGCTCCCCGAACTGGCTCCGAAGCTCCTGCACTACATTTTGCACCCTCTCCTCTGTAGGAAAAAGAAATCCTTCAGAACAACCATTCAGAGCCCACAGAATGCGGTACTAAAAAACGAAATGACTTACACTACAAGCAACCTGGATGTCTGAGGCTTACACTACAAGCAAGTTACATACCTGACCGCGAGCAAACAACCACGTTATCTCCATTCCGAAGAAACTCCTCCGTGAGAGCCAGACCAATACCTACCAATCCAAGGCTCTTGTCACATAATTTTCCATAAGCATCAAAGTTCACATAGTTTTCCATCGAGTGTCCACTGACCTAATGCACATCTCAAATAGTTTTTCATCAAGTGAACCCTCACATTGTAATCCATAAAGATTCAAAGTTTTCCATTAAGTGTCCACTGACCTGATGGAGCCTCACATAGCTTTCCCACAAAGCATCAAAGTTTTCCATTAAGTATCCACTGACCTAATGGATACTCACATAAGTCAACAACCATCAAAGTCTCCCCTATCGTAAGATTTGGTTTCCATCACAATTATGCCTCACCCTAGTTCTCCAATTCATTGCAATTCACATTCATGAGCTTCAGGGATTCTTTACCTTTCGTGGAGCCCGTGACGAGCACATTAAACGGGGACACTGTCGTCCTTGAAGCCGTGAGCTCCGGCACCCCGCCCTCTTTAGCAGGCGCCATGCTGCAGCTCACACTGCTCCTTCGCAATTGAGGAGCTTCAAAATGAAGAAGATGACTGCACCCATTTTTCTGCACCCCAAGCTTGCTGCAATTTCCCGAAACTCCTCTCAAGGACAACACCCGAGTGTTGTTCCTTCTTGGACCAGCAGCCAGAGCAGGAAGTGACACCGCCATGGCCATGGCCATCCCGAACAATCACACCTCCCTCACCTAAGCCAATTCAACACAACCAAAGCCAAACTCATCAAACAAAAGCTTCAATGTAGAAGGGGAACCATACCCACCACTTACACCAAATAGAAACCCTAATTAGATGCAAAAGAAGATCGATAACGTAACTATCTTAACAAGATGATGCCCAGCAATCTGTTTCCCGAAGTGTACTGTTGCGTTCTCACATGAAGGTTTAGCTTATCTATGTGGGCCACTCCCATTTGCGACGGATGACATGTCACCGGCCATGTCATCATCCAGTCACCACTCACATATCATGAAATTCCAAAAATAAAAATAATAGTAAGCTTACACTGTTGTCGGAGCCGGCATCTGCGTACATTTCGTTGAGGTAGCCTTGCTGTGAATGTTCTAACAATCGTTTGCAAGGGTTATTTGTGTTTGCTTACTTTGCTCACTTGCGCATGTTCTGCTTGACGAGTGTTCTTCTTTTTGCTTGAAAAGTTTGTTGACTGAATCAAGCTCATCCGCTGGGGATGGCGGAGTTTCAGCCGAAGGTGTGTTTGAAGCGGCTATGGTGGGGCGAGAGGGAGGGTTGAGCTCATATGAGTAAGGAGTGGATAGCCTGATTAGGGTTTGGGATTCTGAAGGGGGAGGGGGACTAGAGGAGAGAGATCGCAGCAGTTGGGCTTAAGAAAAGTTGCAGCAGAATGTTGCCGACGGTGAATCGGCCGGGCCGCGCTTCAAGCGGTGGCTACCGCAACAATTCGGTTCTACCGCAGTACTTGCGACGAATTGTCAAGGTATTACTATGAAGGGATACTTCTCGAGGGTTTTGCTATTGTTCTGATTGATCTCTGGGCGACCAAATCTGGATAAGTAGAGACTTCGTGTAGTAGATCGCATAAAAATTGGAGACTGTGTTGAGCTGAAAAAATGTCGTCGAAAGTGGAAGAAATGCGATGACGAGTTTTTGCGTATTCAAGTTTTGTTCTGAAAATTTCTCTTCGGAATCTCATGGGGGTTAGGCTTTCAAGATTGTATTAATGCGCTTTAGATATCGTTTGGCATTGTGTGAATTTAGAAGAGAACGCTATTGAGGTGATCAGTATGGACACATACTTTGAAGCTCGAAATTGTAGTTTAGGTCAACTTATTGGGATATCCCTGGAGCTCGTTGATTAATGTTAGTATTTGGAAAGTTTGAAGCCTTTCTTTTTCTTTTTTCCTGGTGTCCTGTGTTTTTTGGAACGATAGTTCACTGATGAGATAGGGTTCAATTTGCTAATTAGGGTTTCAAGGTGGTCTGTGATTTTACTGGGATTTGAGCAATGGTGTCTTGTTCGAAAGGGGAAGAACTGATTGGGGTTGTGGATGGGTTTCAGTACCAACAAATGGACATGGAGTACACGTTCTGGCAAATGCTTCATCTTTGCACATCGCCCAAAGTTGTGTAAGTGCTTTCAGACCTAAATGCACATCGAGACATTCGTTTCGGTCATCATCTTGGAGGTTCTATAGTTTGCAATAAGTTACACATTGAGAACTTGGGTTTCAGTGACGTTCATGAAAATTGAGAGAGATTTGAAAGATATGATGTGAGTTCATTTTTCTGCTTTTGATTATGGAATTGCCTTTATGTTTGCAGGTACCAACAAACGAAATACCACAAGCGTAATTGCTGAACTCATGCTCTCTATTGGGCTGCTACTTTTTCTCTTCACGTAGAGATTCATATTGGGCTACATGCTTCAGATGATGTGATTGTATGGTTGGAAGAGAAGGACTGACTGGGCATCTGTACTGTTGTTTGCAGAGACAAAAAATCAGTGGGCGCGAGACGACCCAGCTTTTGTGGTTATCTGCAGTTTTTTATTGGCAGTGGCAGCTTCAGCATTCAGTGCAGCGTACGTTATATTTTGGGGCTCTTTTAAGCAAATTTTCTTGTCATTAATGCTAGATTCTATTAATGTAGCTCCTTGGTGTCCTGTTTTGCCCAGGGCTTGCATTAGCTATGACCTACTAATAGAAATCCCCTCTCCGTGTTCTTGAAAACCTAACCGTGTTAAGCCCTGTTAAGTGTAACGCCATTTAAGACAGTTTCTAGAAGAACATGTTGCTAATTTCTTTGCAACTAGATTTCCTAGAGCATCTCTTGGGGGCGACTGGCTACTCTCAAGGAGAGCTTACATAGATCTGTTCATAAAAGTGAATTACGGTGGAAGCGCCTTGCAGGTGATGTATTGGTTCTAGGTCACATGAAATATTGCTAGTCTATATTTTGCTAATCGAACTTCGTTCTCCTGACGAAGCTTTTTTATGGAACTTCAGGTATGGACACGGCGTGGCTCAAGCAACCTTTACCATCGCGTCTGTGGTCATCATGCATTTTTTACTGGCTGGAATCTCCTTGGCCTCTATCTGTTGGTGAGCTCTCGTTGAAATTTTGATTAATTGTCAAAATTGACTCTAATGGTTTTCTTTTCATGGTAAATGTCCCCCGAGCTAATTGTATGATAACAGCATTTAGTCTACTAGCAGTCAGAAAGTTTTTTCTCTTTCATATCTCTCCTGTTTTTTCCCAATCTTATTCACAAGATGCATCTAAACAAGCGGTTAATTGCAAGTGTCTCTACCTCGAATAGAATGGTCTTATTTTCATATGTCTCTTTCCTATTATTTCAGTGCAATCCTGAGTGTAATTCCATAACCAGACGTCCCATATCTATGGAACACAAGAATTTCTTTTTATGATAATTGGATTTCTAGTGTGAACTTACCTGATAATATGGTGGTGACTGGTGTGACAGGTTTTTGTCTAATCACTACCTTCGTGAAGAGATTGCTGTGCATACACATGTCGTAGAGCAACGTGTTGAATGGTAGGTGCTTGGATCTATTGTGAGTCATAAGTTTTGATAGTGTTTATAGCGCATGATCTTAATGCTGGCTTCTAGTCTGCCAAAACGCTAATAGTTGGGGTGAGTAGCTTTTTAGTATTTTCAATAACTTGTTGTTTAGAGAGCTTCTAAATTTGCTTTCATCTCGGAGGTTATTAACTTGATCAAGGAAATATATATGATTTTTAGTCTGATTTCAGCTTATGGAATGGTGTTTGTTTTGAACAGGTTATACGCGTTCGACATCCACTGCAATGCGTATTTCCCGCTTTTTGTGGTTCTTTATGGTACTGGTGTTGTATTCAATCTTTTCGTTGACTACTTCTCAGCTCTTTTGTTCAAACGTGACATATCAATTGAATGAAACATTATTGTTCAAGTGCGTACATTTTATCTAATTGTGGATATTTATAACTTGGTCGGGTTTTGATTTATCACGCAGTGCTGCAATATTTCCTTTCGCCTCTCCTTCTGGTTCATGGGTTTATGTCGACACTACTGTCGAATGTGCTGTACTTCGTCGCGATTTCGTACTACCATTACCTCAACTTTCTCGGCTATGATGGTATGTCCTCATCATTTGTAGTAGTACCATAGTAGACACCATTTCACTTGTCCATCGATGGATGAAGTTGTATTTATTCTAGACAACTTGGATTTCTTGTGTCCTTGAACTATGTGTGATTTTATCTTAATTTCTTTTATTCAATTAACAAGGCTCTTTGCATAGCTGAGTTGAGTGGCGTAGATAGCAGTGCCTACGATGGTATCGTTCCAAAAAATTTGTGTGGTACTGTTGTATCGGTCTTTTCTCACAGTAAATCATATTATGTCTCCTGCTTGGGCCAATTTTCAAGCTAATTCTGGTGTTTTCCTGTCGACTGTGGTTGCAGTGCTGCCTTTCCTGGAAAGAACAACATTTTTCTTGTACCCTATTTTTGTACTGGCCCTTCTATTTCCAATATGTGAGTTTCTTACATTCAGGGGGGTAACACATCGATGTCTGTCTCTGATTATTTTTTAGCTTCAATGAATACTAGTAAAGAAATATGCACATAGATATAGATATGGAGATGGAGATGATGTGATAGTATTAGTGCGCTTTTCACCTTTTTTGACTATCAGAGTCCGCCTTTGTCTATTTATGAAGGGTTGTTGCACTTATTGATCTTGAATTTCGGTCCTTGTAGTATGTTGAAATTTGCTTTTAATGAGCAAGTTGAGATTCTTACTAATTTTGTATGGTGGTGGTTCATGTGTTCCAGCTCTTCTATCAGGATTCAATCCCACTAGATTTGCCTTGGGTTTGTACTTCGGATGACTTCCGTGTCGCTGGTGAGTGCAACTTCTTGATGCATAGAAAACATTACTCTGAGAAACATTAGTTGCTACAGATCGTCTCGGGTTGATACTTATCTTTATGTTTTCTACTGTTTTAGAAATGTGCGTACTTCCTTCCAGCGGACCTTCTAGCTCATTTACTAGGTGCTTCGATGTTTGCAATTACTCAATTATTAGTGTTCTTATTCTGCCTGCAACTGTTATTTTCTCACAATTTCATGTTGTCACAGAAATCTTTTGTATCTCTAATTTCAGTAATTCCGGACTATCAGTGTCTAGAAATGTTAGGTCGAATGCTAAGCAGCCGTCAGGCCATTTTTATAGCAACCCAGCTTCACATTACTGTTTTAGAAAACGTTAAGGACAGACCAGGAATCAAAAAATTGACGCCTAGAATGTCCATTGAAGTGATTTTCTACCATTTTTTTTTGGCTGAACACGGTTCTCAATGATTACTTAAACTTGAGTTTTTACGCATTCACATTGGTAACCTCAAGACGTGCATCTGCTAACAGATGTGCAAGCTTTCTTTGCCGAGTGACGAGTTGCTCATCTACAGATTGAAGACGAGCATCACGATGTGCTATCATTCCTAAATCGAAGGTATCGTAGGCTGGTCTCTGGTGGGTAGAGGTTTAGCTGTGAAGCAGTATGGCATAGCAGCAGAGACTGACTGACCAGCTTGTTGTATCACGGATAGTCACTGGGTATATTGATCTGGAACTTGCAACTGCCTGGAAACCTAGAAAGGAAAATCCTCTTCCATTTCTCAAGGTCAGAATGTGAGTGCTGGTCCAGACAAGTGTTGTCTTATGTCTTTTGCTTTTAAGCATACTGCTGATCTAGATCAGTCACTCATTTGTTTGGCGCAGCTTTGACACCAATTCTCTAAAAAATCTGCTTCGTTGAAAATATATGAAGTTTCTTACTAGATAATTGCATGTGAAATACTGTAAATAACATTTTGAATAATATAGAACTACAGTAAAATGAAATGAAATGTTTATTTTAAGATCTAATAATATTGGGATTTAGAATGTTGAATAAATGATATCATGGCATAAATTTCTTTTGAAACAAGCGTGAACCACTTACCAAAAGATTCCTAACCCAACATTTCACCGCTGTAAGATCCCTTGGATGCAAAGCTCTGATATCAGTGAATGGCATGCAAAGAAAGCCCTGCTGTTTACAACCCCCAAAAGGATGCTGTGGACACTAACCGTGGGATCTTGCACTAAGAATGTGTAAAAGAAATTTCAATGATTTTGAGTGCGTAGATTACAAGATATTTGTATTTAATCCAATGAAGATCAGAGGTAGTCCAAATTTCCAAAATTGTTGAAGATGTATTACTCCCTCTATTTCTAAATAATATTGGGATTCTAGTATTTTTTTGTTTCAGATTAATAATTGGATTTCGAGTTATGCATGATTGTGACCATGGCATTGTTGTTTATTGGTATTGAAATCCTGTGTTGGGCACGTTCTATAAAATTTTGAAGATAATCAACCACTTCAAGGAGTTGCATGCCCTTTTCACAAAGTACTACTTAGAGCATTGCTAATGCATGGCGTTAAAAAATCATTTTATGATGATGGAAAGGCCCAAAACCTTCAAAATTTCAATTGTCTTGTAGGTTTGTTGGACCTCTCTCATAAGTGTGCTATAGTTGCATGGGTCCCATAATTAAACCATAAATGACACCATAGCCATTTCCTAGTTGATGAAAGACAAAGAATCCTTTTGTATAGGACATAAGTGCAACTATTCATCCTCATAATCTTGTGCAAAAAGGAGAGATCTTACATTTTATTTTATTTAAAGTAGATGATGTCACACATTTTCAAAATGGATGATTTCTACAATCACTAACCCATTCTTTAAGGGTTAACTTTAGGTTTGTAGATTTTCCAAAACAATTGTATTATTTAGAAACAAAGGAAGTATAAATTTGTTTAAGATGTACTATTTCCTACAAAACAACAATCTCCATAATTTTCACATTGCTATATGGAATAAATCACAAAGCTTTCCATAAAGACAAAAAAATAGTATATAAGGAAAGAAAAAAAAATTTTTTTTTTTTTTTTCTACCCACCCCAAATTTTTTTTGGGCTTTAGGTGGCATAACTTTTGCTTTGGGGCATTGAGTGAACTAAATGTTATATTCTCATAAGCCTATTTTGTTTTTCTATGTTAAAAAAAAAAATCCAAAAATCCTGTCAAAACTTTAGGTCACATGAGTCTACTCTAAATTCCCAAGTGCCCTTCAAGGGAACTTTGGGACTTCAAAGATAAAGGTTCTTATTCAAGTGGATGCTATTTGATTAATCCTTTAAAGATGAGGAAGACTATATTTTGGTCCTCATCATTTTTAGTAGTTTTGAATGTTTTGTCAAGATATTCATTTTCCCTAAAATATTTTTTGAATTATTACATACAAAGCTCTTTATACAATCTTAGGATATAGATTTATTTATTGGCCCACCTACAAGATACAATACAAGTCAACGACTTTGAGATAAAGAGAATAGTGGTTGAAATTGAATTGTACAAAGAGGCATGAAAAGGTTATCTTGAACCTCAAAGGCTACAATAACATCCAATTTATGTAAGTTTTACATGGATAGTAGAGTTTATTTCACTTGATGCTAAGGCTTCAATGTTCTTCATACTACTATCAATGGTGTCTAATTATTTGAAATGAAAAAATCTTGAAATGAAAAAATGGCAATGATCAACTTATAATTGTAAAACTTAAAACATTAGAGATTAATAAACATTCAAGTGTGAAATCTGTAATTCTATAAATTTGTTGATTTTGAAGTCAATAAATTTTTAGTCAATAAATTAATGTAGTTAAAAACATAAAAACTACACATTTAGAATTTAGAATTTTTTTTATTTGAAAAGTTGGGAATTTATCAATTAATAAATTCCATTACATTTTTTAATATGTAATACTATTTTACTACTCAATTTGTTCATCCTTTAAGGGGTTCAATAAATTGAAATGAAGTATTTTTTCCTGCTAAATTTTAATTATTCATCAACCTATTGATTGACAAAACAATTGTAGTTTTTAGGAAATTGGGCCTATTCAACTAGTTTACATTTAAATTCTACTCTTCACAATATGGTCAATCAAAATGGTCATTTCAAAACCATACATCCCTTGTCCTTGAAAGGTTCAACCATGTCAATAATGTGAGAATCATCTAAACAGTAAAAACACTAGTTTATAGTTCTATAACTACTTTTCTATTTGTGTTTCACAGTTTACTATAATGAGAAAGATTTGGCAAATCCCAGCTTTTGCAATATATAGCTAAAAAACAGTACGCTACTGCTGACTCAATGGACCTTCAGACCTTGCCAAAAATGCAGAGAAACATGAGATAATCACTAAAGAGAACATGAAAGTGCTTAAATCTTTAGAATTTGAATCAGTCTGTTCCACTAGCAAAGTGGCTTCAAAAATGCAGAGAGCCATTGGAGAATATGAATGTGCATTAACTTAAATCCCAGACTGAACTATCGATCACAAGCAGCTCCACTTGCAAAGCGGCTCCTTAACATCTCCTTCACTCGCTGGCTGCAATTAGCAGGTTGTATCTAAATCAAATAGTGAATAAGCGATTTAATTCATTTACTATGTCCAATCAGAAATAGGAAAGCTTGAACACATTGAATACACCCAAGTACCCAGCCCTCTCTGATGACACTTTCTGTAAAAAATGCGTACTCCTTGTAAGTTACACCTTGAGAATCACTCTTGATCTGATTAATAACGTCCACACGTCAAGTTTTGAACGAAAGTACAAAGAGCCCATTTGTTCCCCAACCCAGTGTCATTAGAGAGAGTTCAGTTTTATGTGGACAGCAGGAAAAAGCAGAGAATTCTGCTACTACTGCCTACAAGAAAATAGCATGATCATCATGTCTATATTAATGATTTTCAGTGTAGTTATCTTATGCAGGACGTTGAGCATTTGACACCTCCTCTGCAAACCTCCTCATCCAACTCAACTTCTTGGTTAATCTCGAAGGCCCACTGAAATGCATAAGATAACGACACTTTCAGGCACCGAAATTAGCATCTGAACGTGGTTCGTATTATTTAACTGTCGTAGATTTTGCTGGGTCCTACGGGCAAGTGAAAGAAGATTTCAAATGCACTTGGCATGTAATTTCGGACACTCTGGGAATAAACTATGGCATTTCAAAATGTTATTATGGTTGTATCCTAAGGTCTCATACACAAAACGTGTACATTTTAGTCAAGAATCTATGCGTTTGCAACATCACAATTTGGTGCAAATACCTTATGACATTCCAAGACCTGTGCTACCCAGTTGGGTCTTTCTAAATATTTGCAAGGTTGGCTTACTTAATCTTCCATTACTATGATCCTCCTCGTGAACAAAGGCGGCATAACACACAATTCATGTACAGCATTAAACAAAACTTCTTAGTCATTTGGCCCTCCAGACTCTTAATTCTCTGCACTCACTAAAGCACAATCCCTAGAGACCTTAGGGTTTACATGATGTCAGTTGTCCTAAAGGATAACTTGCTGGGAGAGACGAGACTGAATCTTGATACATGTACCAGAATGACATGTTGACACATGGATGGTCAATTACTTCAGAACTGAATGAAACTCAGTATCCGAATCTGAAAAAATTCTTTCTAATGCGCCGTTGATTCTGTTCATTCCAGTACAACTGTGACATAATCAACCACAAGTTTGGGAGCGTAATTTACCTGAAACATACGTCAAGTTCTCACACAAATTTGCTTCGCCAGTGTCGCTTACCAGTGACAATCCATTCAATTATAGTTGTCTAACCCGCGTTTACACCATAAAGAACTTCTCCGGACCCCGACATGTGGAATCTTCACATCTGCACCACAGCCATAGTCAAAAATAAAAAATCAACTCTTAAACCCAAACAGTTAGGTCAGCATGATATGTATGTCGAGTCGACTATAAATTTCAGAGTTCAAGGAAACAGTTGCATTATAGCAGTACATTAATAATATCGAGAGCATGCGCAACTGGCGCTGAATAATATTGGAGTGCTAAAATGACCACATAAGAGTAATCCTTGGAAAGGAGAAAATAATCGCAGGGATCGCAGAAGTAGGAATCCCCATTCCTCATTAAGTTCTATACATGACTTTAAACCTAGGGAAGGACAAACGTGACAAAGTCAGTCAAGGATGTCCAAAGAATAGTTACAGTATATGTTACACCAGAGGTTCCAAAAGCTCTTCCATCTCTGCAGCCATCTGTGTAGCACCTCTATCACTGGAACTTCTACGGTTGCGCAACCATGGACAACACATATCTAACCAGCCCAGCCCTAGTCTGTATTCCCTGTTCCTATCAGCGTCTTCAATCTGTTTGTTAAGTTCTTCCAGCCTTTCTCGCAACTCAGATGCTCGTTCATCAGCCATTTGAAGGGAGCGCTCTGCTGCTGTGCGAGCGACAATGGCTGCTGCAGCCATTTCTTCTTTCGACCGCAATTTCAGTACAGCTTCTTCTCCAGAGTGTTTTAATCGATCAATTTGTTTATTGAGCTCAGAAACCTGCCGGGACATCGTTAAAATATATTAGAAAACAATTTACGTATGTCAAGGTAAAGCTTACTTCGTCATTCATGCTTAGTCATCACTAATAAATGTTGACTGACAGAATCAGTGTCTAATTGGTGTCTCCATATCACCCCAGGTCACAAATCTCCTAATTGAAAAATTAACCACCCTCTCTTTGAAGGTACAATAATATCACCTCAAATTGACATCTCTCAAGATCTACCATGACGGCAGCATAAGCAGCTGCATCCTCAGTAGATGCTTGCTTCCATCGTTCAACTTCCTCTTCCAAAGCTTCAATGTCTGCAGTTTTACCGTCCACCTGTGATCCAGAGAAGCATAAACAGGAATCAAGTCCATTATCAGTTTATACGCTTAAGAATTGCGTTGATAAAATCTTCACTTACAGCAACTCTACATGTCATGCATAATCTAATCACTGACAATATGAGAGAATTAGCTCCGACTGCTTTGCGTTTGATAAAAGGTCAATGCAATCCTTTGTTGACATCATGGCACTGAGTGCCTGACCAATAACTTGAAGAGAAATAATAACAAACTACATGCAGCTTTGCAAATGTACAGCAATTTCAAGTAGAAATGTATAGCTCTAGAGAACAAGCATTCTGAAACAAAAAGGCGAAAAAAAAAATACAACCATAACTTGCAAAATAAAAGACGGTATTTCAAATATCCACCTGCAAGAGGATGTCATTGATCTGTGCAGCTTTCTCCGCCAACTCTTCGACCTGGGTGTTCGAGAGTGTCCTAAGCTCTCCAACTTCTGACCTGCACAACCAAAATTTCACGGATTAAAAAGCTGACGTAGATTAAAGTATCTGGTAAACTATCCCGACATATAATACCAAACATTTTCAGACGGCAGATAGTCTGCTTTCAATAAAGGTCGCTCAATATGTGCTGTGCAAGTCCAAAAACTATTTAGAAATATACTTCTATGGTATCTCATCAAATGCAAACCTCTTGATTGAGAACCTAAATTGTCAATAACTAGGATAGTGAAACATGGCAAAATTTACTATGCCATATAACACATGCGATAAGCTAAAAATAATGAAATTTTGAGTGAAATACCTTGCTTGTGCTAAGGTCGTTTCAAGTTCCCCAATCTGGTGCCTAAGTTGATTTATTTCACTCTCAAGTGCAGTCACCTAAAAGGCAATATATTAGCGTTTGTCCATGATGTAGAGCGCCAATAAGAAGTGGAGAGAGAGGAAAATAGCCCGAGATGAAGGCTAGGAATGGAAAACTTCCAGCTCACACAATATAGAAAATGCTAAGCACTCCGATGACGTTGCTAGGAAGACATCCAAGTGCAAACGCTCGTCTGTTTCTAGGAGACGCACAGTTCCTAAATTTCGGGATTCGCCTCCAGAAAAATTAATTCCATAACGGATTGTAATATGACAAATTGCACATACCTTCGAGAGAGCCTCATCTCTACCCTGTGCCACCACGGTCAGCTCAACCCTAATTCGGGCCAACTCTTCGTTCTCCTCTTCGTGCACTCTGCCTTGTTCTGCCAACTCTTGTGCCTCTTTCAAAGAGACCTGCAGCCTTTCCACCTCCAGATTCTCTTGGCTCAATTTTACTCGAAGGTCTGAAATAGTCTCCAGCACTTGTTGCTTCTCAGACAACGCAGTAGCCAACAACTCCGCAGCGTCCTGTTTCTGCCCTACCAATCGACCTATTCTGGTCACTTGCTCGTGACTAGTTTTCTCCCAATCCTCTTTCTTTCCCTTCCATGAGATTCCTATTCTCGTACCAAGCTCCAAAAGCGCCTTCAGCTCTGCTAAACATCGTTCTGGCATACTCTGTTTCTCGTCTACATTCTCACTTGCAGAATCAGCGGTACCAGATTCCACTAACGAATTCAACTCATGAGGTAATTCGAGCAAGCACTTACGGAGCTTGCCAATACACTTGGAAGCGTCTCGAAGCGTCTCCTTACCCTGACCGGCTTCATCCGTCAGGTTCTTCACCTGGTTCTGAACCTCCTGAATCGACTGCTGCAACGCACTGATTACGCTCTCCGCCGCATTCAACTTCTCAGAAAAACCTAGCTCCAATTCCAAAAACATGTCATCCTTCCGATTGGCCTGATCCTTCCACATCTCAGTTTCAGAGCCCTTCTTCGCCAAATCCTCTTTCAATTTCGAAATTGAGGCTTCCAGCTCGGATACTTCGATCGCCACGCTGTAGTTCCGTTGCTCCATCTGTTCTCCGACCTCACGATGCGCCCTCATCGCTGCTTCTCGCTGCCTCAAAACCTCTTCTACAATTTCTTCCACACGTTTCCCAAACCCGTAGGCGATCGCTTGCAAGCCCGTGTATTTCGAAGCAGGCAAATTCCGTCCAAAGCTCTTGACACCACTCGCCATAGTTGTAATTTTCTCATTAACAGTCATCAGCAACCTTGCCACTTCCCCGATCTCGCTCTTCGCCGTATCCCTAGCCCTAATTGCATCCTCCTTCACACGCACGTTCTCATCGCGCTGCTGTCGAAGCTCATCACGTTCACGCGAAATGTCCTCCTTCTGCCGCACGATCAATTCCACGTCCCGTAACGACTGATCGCGAGCTCGATAAGCCTCGTCACGCTGCCGCGCGGCCTCCGTGATCAAAGCCTTCAAGCGCACGAAATTGGAGTCGCCCTCCGCTTTCGCAGATTCCAGCACCTTCCGAGCCTGCCGCTCCGCTTCGAGCTCCGCAGTAAGCTCCATCACACTCTTTTCTTCGATCATCGGAGTCTGAATTGGAGGAAGCTCCACGGGAGCGGCATCGAGCTCTTCGTCTTCGTCGAAATCACTCAAGGCGCCAGCGGCCTCGCCCTCCTCTGTTGCGGCATCCACGCTCCCCATCGCGCTCTCACAGACCCGTCTCTCTGCCTCGTCTCACTATGTACATTTGAAGTTGAGGATCGTATTTTGCCGTAAAGGATCTAGGGAGAGTCCATGAAAGAGTGATTTAGGGTTTGAAGCCCATCATTGGAGTCAGTCCCGTTGAAAATCGATCGCACCGCGTGTGTCTGCTTCAGCACAATCTACGTGTCGGATGAGGGGAACATGAATCGTAAAAGTAAGTACCTCGAAAGTCGATACGGTTGTTCTTAATAGCACACAATTAAGCAATTTCGCATGAACAAGCGAAGAGCTTTTCATAGAGTTTTGTTGGTAGTCAAAAGGGGATTTTAGATTCTCTTAGAATGTGTTTTTTGGACACCATATGAATAAACTATGAATTTTCAAAGTGTTGAATATACAATTTCAAGTACCAATCATACACTCTCATGAATAGTGGGAGTATATTTTAGGCAAGAATCTAGTATGATTGGTTTTTAAAAGTGGTTGAAATTAGGTGCAATGACATTACCTTAGCAAGTGTGATACATATTTACCAAAGTTACACCATTTGCAAAATGACAAAATTAGTGTAGATTGAAATGTTGTATTGTACCGATTTTCTCAAAATCAACATTTTTAGCAACTTTAATTTTGTAGCGATAGTTAATTTTCCCTTGCAATTTTTGTAAAGCACTTTACCTTGGCCAACTCCAAAGTTTGAGTACATTCACAACATGAAACAGAATGTGAAAATTGTAAGAGAATTTGTGTTTGCAATCATTAGTAAATGGAATAATATACTTTTACTTTTCAAAGATGAAATTATATGTCTTTTATGAACTAGAGTTTGGTTGTTCTTTGCTCCACTATTGACTCCTATTGAAGATTGAAGGTTTGGGGGCCATGTTTCCAACTCTATTGACAAATAAAGAGTTTCATTGTTCAATTTTGGAACTTAATGCACTACTAGAAACATAGTGACCGAAACAACATAAATCTAATCAAAATCTGTTGTTCTGGACACGTTGTTTCAAACAAAATCAAATTGAAAAGTGTTGTTTTATTCTATGAATTTGGTCATGCCACATAGGAATACTTAGAGACTACCATGTCAATAGCACCTACCATGTCAACAATGATTGGACTACTACCATATCAACAATGACTAGACTACACTTGTATTGGAGCCAAGATTTGAAGACCCCACTTTCACAAGCCACATTCTTCAACCAATACACCATGCTTGAATTCAAATGTGCATTTATAGATAACTAATTATTACTTATACAATTTATTGAATTTCTATTGATTTGGTTCAAAAAAAATTTGAAGTGCCCCAAACAACAAAAATCTTTGGATATTTTTATAAAATTCTATTAAATTGATCAAGTTGTGACTGCCAATGCCCCAAACAACAAAAATTTATTGATTTTCGATTATTTTGGTCACAACTTCCTAATAGTGATGATCAAACAATGAAAGTGAATAAATTTTAGTTATTAAGTGTAAATGGAAATTTATGTGTGGTTAAACCTAACTTTCTTAGGCTTAGACTAGGGATCTCTCAAATAGAATAATAAATCCCTTACCATGCTATTATAGAGATTTAATATAATTAAAAAATGTAAGATTTAAAATGTAATTATTGTCATGCCCTTTGGATTGGGTTGATTTAGAGCTTCACTAGTATAGAGTCTATTTATTAAGTGTTAGAGTTTTCTAGAGTCTGCATGTTTATATTTATATGTTGATATTTAGGCTTGGTCAATATTGAGGGCTCATACCTTCTTGCAACTATTCTAAAGAATGTTGAAAGAATATAATATTTATTTTTTGAGGCGTTGGATATACAATAAAGAATGAAGGATAGCTTCCAACTTTATAAGTAATCCTTAAACACTTTGGATGATAGACAGTGAAAAGTGACCTTTGGACTCTAGACAACGAAGAGTGCATTTTTCATCCATTCACATTATATTTTATTTTTGTTACGTGAATACCACTTGATTGGTGATGATTTCAAATACAATTACTAGTGTATTACTAGTAGTACTAGTACACTATAAATAATACTCTAGAAATTTAGAAGAATGCCAAGTTAAGAAGTGAGATCTACAAATTTGATTTTTAATATTTGTATGAATGATTATATTAAGAATTCTTTTCAATTGCAAATTCATTGCAATCATTTTTAGTCCTTTGGTCTAAAGAAATTAGTATTTAGGATGTAATAATTACATAAGGAAATTCCAATTTTAAATTCTAAAGTTCTACAATGTTTTAAAGACTTAAAATATATTTTTTCAATGCAAGGCTAAATTTTTTATATTTTATATTTTTTGAAGTCTAACCCAAAGGTTTGTCACTTAACTTGTTCTAGTGTGTTAGTATGTCATTGTAACATTTAGAGTAGAAAACTCCACCAATCACAATATCATAATGCCTAAACTTTAAAAAGAAATATTTTGTTGCCTTCACAAAGGGTGAAGTTTTGTTTTTCAAAACATTCAATTAGTACAACATGTATTAGATGAGTTTTGGGCCAAATAGAAGACTGCGAGTTCCTTGCAGTTCCCTACAATGGAGAACTTGTTGAACTATGCCACTTCAACAATGCTAATGTAGTTAGGTGTCCACCATGTCAGATTTTATTTTAGTTTTGAAAAAAATTCTTTTTTTCCAATTTTTTTTTCAATTTTAGGACACCCCCCTTTTTTTAGTATTTATGACGCTTGACAGTAGTCAGCCATGCCTTCATTGATGTGGGAACAACATGGGAGACAGGCTTGAAACAACCTTTTATTTTCCCAAATCTCACCTAATGGGACAAGCCTACAACTTGTACATTTCATTTATCATGTTAGGAAATGAGTAGAGACTAAATGAAAAAAATGAGTGAATAAAATTTCTACAGTCATCTATGAATATTATTAAGTTGGAAAACATAGAAGATAAAAGAATTTCTATAATCACTAATAACTTTGACCTAAAATTAATAAATGTTAGTATCAACAATAAGAATGTTCTAGAGTTACTTAGTTAGCAAGACATATTCTCTACTATTTTTTATTTGAATTTAAAAAAAATTCATCATAGCTTAATATGGTTTGTTTTTCTTTCATTGGCTACAAAATAAAACTCTTTGTAATTTTCAATGATAACAATAAGGTGAGGACATCTAAAATTGTTTTTTTTTTCTAATTTCTATTATTAGATCAATGATAAAATGATTGACTTTTTCTAGAAGGTAATCGATTGGAAATTTTAATGCACCAAAGAACATATTATTTAGCTACCATATGTAAAAAGTTCTGAAGGGTTAAAGTTTTGGGGTAGGGTAACAACACCTAAAATAGAACACTCTTGAAAATTGACCCCTATTTTTGAAGGGAAACTCAATAGGGAGGATACCCAAAATGGTATACATTACAAGGACAATTGTAAGATGGAGTTAAGGGCCAGTTTGAAAAGTGTGCATCTATAGTTATAGTAATGTGAAGGTGACAACCTTATAATTGGTTTAGATATTTCAGGTGTACTTCATATTGTTTTAACTTCTTTACTATGACATGTTTGGGTACTACTAGTGTGATTTCTTGATATGCATCAAATGAATTTTGGCATCACCTACATGACACTTTTAGCACCCTACACCTTGCATCTCTTAAAATTTGTAACTAATTAATAATGTGTCCAAAAATGATGAAACCACTTGCATTTTGATTTACAATCCTTCACCAATATGCAAAGATTGTTCTTCATTTTCTAGAGCATAGTTACCAATCATGCCACAAAGCTTATTCATATGCTTTTAGGTGTAGTTACTGCACATGTTTAGAAATAGTTTTAAAAAAAATAGACATATGTTGATTTAAGAAATTTACTATATATATTGTAAACATCTAATTAAGTGGTACTTTGGGGGGTCCCTACCTTAGTAGGAATTGATCATTTTAAAGTTTTGTTAGTATAAATCAATCTATCTAATCCAATTAATTAATTTTTAAAAGTTAAAATTTATAGATAATTTTGAGATGTGTATTAAAAAACCTTATTATGTGTAACAATAATTATTAAAATAAAACAAACTAAACTTTCATATGATGTAGAGTACCAAATTCAAATATATGAAGTTGATAGAACTTACTTGTCTACATAAATATTGGAAAGTCCTTTCGATATTAAATTTTATATTAAATTTTTAGATGTTAATAACTATCAGTAGAACTTGTACATAATCTAACCATACAAATGTCATTTATAATTCAAAATTTGAATCTCATGTAATATAATTAATATTAAATTATTTCTCAACACTATTATAGCTTATAATACATCTTTACAAAACTTCTCATATGGTCAATTTCATTAAAATGGTGTTATTCCATTGAAATGGTGGGCCATTTCATTACTTTGGCATTTTTCAAGTTTAGACTAAGCGGTCTGAAATCTAGACTTGTCCTAGAGGTTAAGAATCTACATATGTCCTACATGTCTAAAATCTAGACATGTCCTAGATAATTTAGACCACACATTTTGAAATTTATACCAATAATAGATGTCTGAAATCTAGAACTTTCCTAGATTTCTGAGATATATACCACTCCTAGATGTCCCTTTTACAGTTTAGACTTGGGTTTAGACCTCGCAGTCTGAAAAATGGCACATGGAATACCACCATTTTAATGAAATTGACCATACATGTATTCAAGATCACATAGTACATATGAGTTACATTAAAAAAAATTTCAGTCCTAAAGGGGCTACTTCCCTTTGAGAAGTTCCCCTCAAAGGAACGTACAACCCTCAAAGGAACTCAATGATGAATAGTGCCACAATAAAAAAATATTTTAAAAATATTTAAAAATGGATATTTTTAATAAAAATTAATGTTTTAATTATTTTTTTAATATTTTTTAAATTCTTGAATTGAACTGTCCTATGCGAATGAAGCTCTACAATTCGCTGGCTGGGGAAAAAAATTTAAAAAGAATATATATATATATATATATATATATATATATATATATATATATATATATATATATATATATATATATATAATTTTTTCTTCAAATTTTTTCAAATTTTTTTTTCGGCCATTGTTCCTTGCCATTCCTTGCTATTCGAGACTCATAGCCCCTTAGAGGGTTCATATTTTTTCTAATGTAAGACTTTAAACCAAGAGATGAGTCGAGATGTTTATGACTTTGAAGTGTTAATGATGCTAGTCAAACTCTAGTCTTCCAATTTTATAGAAGCTTAGCTAAGAATTGAAACAAAAACTTTAACCCCTAAAGTTCCGTGACTATGTTTTCACCAAAAATGTTCCAAAACTGCCATTTCTAGCACAAGTACCAAATTTAAGGAAAAAAACATTTTTGAACACATGTAACCGTATGATCTTGTAGTAAGTTGTTTTGAAAAGATCTTGAAAAAAATTCAGAAATTTCCACCATGTGGATTGCAAGATATTAACATTTGAAGTGACAAAAATCATTTTTTGGGCCTTGCAAAAGACTGGGCAGAAGCACTTCAAAAGGTCACATTTGTATGAAAAAATGTCCAAAATGGTGGTGCATCTTTGGATTCATTCTTCAAGTCAAGTTGGATATATGCTTGAAATTTTTTGAATCATTTGGAATTGTACAACATATAGAAAAAAATAGTAAGTAGAAAGAAGTAGAGAATGATTCAAAATACTAAATTGTCAAGAATTTAATAATGGAATTGAAAAATGCCAATCCCAATGGTTGTAATGTTTAAACAACCAATCTACATCCTATGATTTTATTTTTTTCAAAACACATGAAAAATTGAGTTAAAAAAAGGACTTCAAAGTTTATTTTAGAGTGGAGATCCCATAAATGCCCGCAAACTAAAATTCCTTGTAACTTTCATTTCATTGATCAAAATGGGTTGATTCAAAGCTTTCTACATACATATAAACCTATAAAACCAATTTCAAATTTTTATTTTTGAAAAAAGTGATTTTTTCAAATCTGCCCAGCTGCCCGAGTTGAGAAACAAACAACATTTTGCATCGAAACTTTTCACTTTTATACTCAAATGAAATCAAATTTAGCACTCATGGAAGATATTCCTTGTCCACATCTTGTAAAAAAAATTCAGCCTAAATAAGTCAAATCTCCACTCACGCATACCTGCCCCCAAAAGTTATGTTGCCAAAAACACAAGGGCGGTCCTTTAGGGGTTAAATTTTGTTAGTTATTATAGCCTAACTAGTAAGTAATGCTGATCAAATATTTTATTTGCAGTAATTTTTTGTTGAATTACAAACCTAATTGTGAGCTTGTCATGCTCCTGAAAAATGTTGGAAAACTTTGCAAAAAATTCTCTAGTTTGAAAGAAACCACCAAAATTCACACCTTTCTTTTCCACCATAAGCTAAGATAAATAAATAATAGCCACACAATTTGCATGAATGAGAATTAATTCAGATGAATATTTGATGTTTCATTCACAATATAAAACTTTACATTATAAGCACCTTCCATAGTTGTAATATATCCACTTATATATATATGCTCGCATTTCCATGCTCATACACTAGCAGATTTGGTCACACTACCTACATATAATGAAAATAAGTTCCCTAACCGATACTATTACAGTCGTCAACGTTGTGAAGAATGATGAGAGTGTATGATATTAATTTATGGCGTCCATACAAATAATTATAAATAAATAAATAATATATGACGGCACAGAGCACAGTCGGCGTATTCATATTAGCTTAGAAGCAAATTAAACGCATGCACAGTCCAAAGGCCACCAAAGCTAGGAATCTAGCAGACAAGAATGGTGACTCCACTGACTGGCTCATTGAATTGTCTGTCACTGTAACATTAACAGTAAGTGCAACAAGTGATTTGCAGGCGCCGCAATTATGTTTAGCTATGGGTGGGTGAATAGAAGAGGGCCAGTATATCCAGCGCGTTAATCTCGACCTCCCAGACTTCTCGCATCGGGAGATAATATAAGTTACCAGCCCACTGTTGCTAAATTGGTGCTATAAGAAGGAAACTGCTACCAATTACGTAACCACAGCAATCCATGCATTTGATGACTTGAGTGTCAAAGAGCTAGCGAGAGAGGAGAGAACAAGCTTCGGATTTGCACCTGGAGATTGGCACTTTGTGAGAACTTCTTGGCTGAGTGAGCTTTCGATCGATCAGTTGCGTGCGAACCGTAAGACTGCTGTTGGCGCCCAAGCAATTATTGTCAAATCATCGATCAGCTTCGACTGCCTTCAGATCCTCAACAAGTAGAAATATTGAGAAGTGCATTCACGTGACAGTGGCAAGAGTCGAGTATCCCACAGATTCATCAGGTACTACGCTTTCAATTACAACTCATGCAAGAGGATCATATATTATGTGATCGATCGACCCCTGTTCTTCTCAATTTCCAGTTGGCTGATTAATTAGATCAGTATACTATTGAGGCGTACTTTCCGGTCAGTGTACTACTATTTTCGTCTCTTTGATATCTTTGTTGAACTAGTAAATGAGATCGGGATTGTGGGAGCACATTAGAATTATCAGCTGCTTTCTTGAGGTCCATAGCCGGGTTTGTTGGCTGCACGATTACGTATCAATCAGCACTACAATGTTTGATTGAAATCGTAGCACTACTTCACATTCATTGATACCGGTGTGTCCTGTTGTGTATATATGGTGCCGCGCAGAGAACCTAAAACTGAACTTCGATATCCGACCGCAACTGACACGGCAAATCTAGCTGCAGCGATGGGTAATGCAGGATCGGACATGGCCCGGGTAACTTTCCAAGTCGTCAGTGGGTTTATTCTAGGCTTACTTGAAACCTTCATGAAGAAACCGCATGAAACTAATGACACTATGCAGGCAATCCAGGAGAATAACGAATACCACGAGCAAGAACGTCAACGGCGCGAAGCCCAAGACGAGGAGCGGTGGCGAGAACGGGAAGCCTCCGCCGAGAAACGCGAACAAGAAACCCTCGATGCCGCCCGAAAGACTTACGAAGATGCCATCCAAGCACGTGAAGAAGCTGCCATCTCTGTCGCCAAAGAGTTCGAAGAAACCGCCAGGCAACGTGAAGAGGCTGCACTACTGGCAGCCAAACAAATCGAAACCGCTGCTAGAATGCGTGAGGAAGCTGCCTTTGCTGCCGCAAAAGAACGTGAGGAGGCTGCTCTACAGGCCGTCCAACAGATCGAAGCCGCTGCACGAACACGTGAAGAAGCGGCCCTCGCAGAAGCTGCAAGAGCTTCCGAAGCTCTTCACAAAGGCATCCGGCCTGTGGTCATGCCAACCCCAGAGCAAGTGGCCGTCGCATTAGAACGGATGCAGTTCCATCCCGAGAAGCTGCATTTGGCTGTTTGCGGCTCCTCAGGAAGTGGAAAATCGACAGTGATCAACGCTGTCCGCGGCCTTCGTTGCAAGGGTGAGGGCGCAGCGCGGGTCGGGGTAACTGAGTGCACGTCAGAAATCAGTCGTTACCCAGATCCTCGCAAGGAGCTTCCGTATTCGCGTTTCATATGGTATGATATTCCAGGCGCTGAAACTACTGCGGTGCCGGATTGGCAGTATTTTAACGACCAAGGACTCTTCGTCTTCGACTTCATCATCCTGGTGTACGACGTGCGATTTAAGAAGATTGACGTGGGCATCGTCGAAAATTGCTTACGGTTCAACATCCCAGTGTTCATTGTGAGAAGCAAGGCGGACCAGCATATTCAGAACATGATAAAAGCTGAAACTGACTATGAACCCGGTGACACGGAGTACGATCGGGTTTATCAGGATATGGCTCACAGTTATACCAGTGCCACGCGCTCAGATTTCTATAAGCATATGGAAAACTTGGTGGAAAACAAAGATATTGACACACAGCATCAACAGCTGATTTACAATCTGCGGGTTTACATCGTCTCGGCAGCCACATTGCGGGGATTGTTGCAGGCGAAGTCGAGTGTCAAGAAGGGGAAGGTCATCGATGAGATTGAACTGATTGCAGATATACTCAGGGCGGCAGCTAGAAGGCGGTACTCGAACACGTCAGGTGAGATAAAAAGGAATTTCTTCATGAGAGGACAAGAGGCCCTCTCGGCAGGCCTTTCTTCTTTTATGTTAAACGCTGGCACTGAGAAGAAGAAGAGCTCCGATCCTAAGCTAGCCAGAGTGATGGTCGACCCTAAAGCTAGTCAACGGGAATGAAGAGCCTAATTCCAGTGGGAATGAAATGAAGACAGTTCTACTGACTACCTAGATCACTTGCAAGTTGAGACTTGAGAGCAACTGCTAGTTTTGGTTCTAGCAAGCTCCCCTCAATCATCTAGGTAACTGTTTTTTGTGTCCATGCACAGGACAGTTCAGTTCTGATTCACTTTTGTGAAACCATTATTTAATTGACTTGCAATGGCGAGATGGTATCTGTCTTTGAACTGATAACTGAACGTAATTTCTGCGGTCTACTTCCTATGTTTGGTTGAGATGGTGCTATACTTCTGGAGTCATGTGAGTACCATGTCCTAAAAGATTTTGAGGGTTTGGCAATCCATTGAATGTACTCCGTATTACATATGCTGTCTTGAATTATCAACTGAACTCGATTTCATTGTTTGTCATGAGCACTTGCAAGAGCTCTAATATATGCATTATCAAAGTCTGCCGATTGGTAACTTATGACGATTGTATCTGTTGTCGATCTATTGCTTTTCCTACCAATCGTTGTCTAGCTGGTATTTGCCACAAGTATCTATGAGTTAGCGAGATGAGAACGTGGTTATCATATATATATATATATATATATATATATATATATATATATATATATATATATATATATTCAAGTATTTTGCACAACCTTTTTCTCGTCAGAATCTACCAGATCGAACACGTAGCCGGCAATATATTCTAATGAATTCATTTTGACAAAATTGTCAACTAGAAAAAATCAGAGCAAAAGATTCTGATCACAATTTTATTTATTGTTAAATTTAAAAGTTTTGAGAGAGGGATTACGACAGTGCACATATTTTTTACTAAAATTTCCAATTTCCTCAGGCCCTTTGTACAATTTCCCTTTCTTAATTCAAACTCAAGTCTTCATCAAATCAAGCATTGGATATGCAAAAGAAGGGACCCCTTTTAACTATCAACAAGGCCCGATAGAAACTTATACAGTTGACTGATAAAAACCCGGGTAAAAACCATACTCAACCCTTATGCGGACGATTTTAGGTATTGTTACCTTCGTGTCCTCTGGCCATGGTTCGATCGTAATTGCAGAAAAGAATGATAGTCTTGTCCGTGAAATACAATCCAAGTTGTGAGCATATATGGTAAGAGCTTTCAACAGTGACTGCACATCTCCCCGTTGTAAGTGTGATTATCCGATTTGTTAGGCGACTGCGAAGTAAAATGGTTAAATTGGAGGAAACTTGAATTTGAGGCCGGGGTGGATTGACCCCCTCGCTCGTCCCCAAGGGAAAACCCTGAAACTTTTTATTTGTCACGCATGATAAAATTTGCAAATTTTGAATTCGTATTTGCAATCAGAGGCCCCACATTAGCTAGGAGAGGTACAGAAGATAAATTAATGAAGCACAAAATAGGGGTCTTTTTCTTTACATGCACCCCTGGATTGACTTGGGGGGGACGAGCGAGGGGGTCAATCCACCCCGGCCGAATTTGATACCAATAACAACATTCTGATCTTGGCTTTCTGATAATTACGTATAGCTAATACTGACAAAGATCGGCAGGAGCAGCGATAGATTGACAGCAAAAGTAAGAAAGTTAACCAAATGGCAAACTTATTTTCACACAAAGCTCTTGTAACTGCACATGAAGAACATTAGAAGCTGATAATTAATCTTAATTGAAGACAAACGTAACATGTGCAAAAACGGTACACTGTATGCATGGATTGCCCAATCCGAACCCACATGACTTTCAGAAGGATCAGATCCAAGCAAAGGGAGAAAGAGGCAGCCATAACCATAACCAATCCGTGTTGCCATTAATCCTCCTCAATGCAACCATTCTAATTGCTCATGACACAGAAGGCAAAAGCACCGCAACAAATCGACTCTCCAAGCTGCAATTGATCACATCAATCTCACCCTAGCATCGGAGTTATATATACTTGAGTCTCTTCTTCTGATTCTTTTAGCAGGACACCAACTCACCATCGCAAGTCTAATGATTCCACAGAAGTGAAAACTGAACTTGAGTATATGGTCATAAAAACCGTCTTCCTAACAATGATCCAAAACTAGCTCGTTTTTCGCCCAAATTGCATGTGACCTACATATGATTGAATGTAACGATCTTCTTCATTCCCACTGGACTTTAACGTACACTTCATTCCTGTGGTCTTCATTCTCGCTGGCTTTCGGTGCGATCATCACTCCCGCCGGCTTAGCGTCGGAGCTATTGTTCTTCGTCTTCTCAGCGACAGCATGTACCCCTTCAGCCTGCAATTGATACTCAAATTTTACAACACGAAATCTAGGAATTATGCAACTGGCATTACTGGTGAGTGCCGATAAAAGGTAAAAAAGAAAAATTGGCAATGAGGGCCTCTCTGGTTTAATTGGAGCAATTCTCTTATAACAGCACGGTGAACCCTACGCCAGGAAGGAAATGAAATAATCGGGGATATGATATAGCGAGTCAGGAGGGAATGGGGGTGGAAATCCTAGCTCAGCGACGCACCTGCGCAATGATGAGGATGAAATGATATTTCAAGTGCATCATTCTTAATTTGCATATCATTCGGCAGAGCAAGCTAATGTAAATGTCTAAATGGCGAATGGAATACATACAATCATTTGAATGGACGTTATTTTTACCGACACAATGTCAACGCGCTGATCATACAGAAAGTGTGGTTCCTGAATTTTGACACAGGGAGTCAGGGAGATGTATTCTCTTTGGTACTCTGATGGCCCTGAAGTCCTGAAAAGTCACAACAGTGTGGCACACATCTAGGTCCTCACACTGCTAGCACTAACGACATATTTATGCAACCAAGTTCCCTTGAATTGAGCTCCAAAATTCCAAAGGAAAATTCAGAGTACAGGAAGCTAACCATGCATGGTTCATGCATTACATTCATTAGACAGTAGAATGACTGAGTGGCTACGATTGAAAAATAGCCTGGCTGTGTACAGTTCAACACAAACTGTTTACATCCTCCGTTTGTTTGGATCGCGGCATCGCCGTTCGGCAGCCTCGTTGAGCATATTATCAATCAGAAAATTCTCGTCGATAATTCTGGATTGGTTTGGGGTTCGCCTTTTCCTCTCGTTCGTCTGCATCTGGAGCAGACCCCGAAGCGTCGGCTCTGAAACGATGTAAACTTTATGACCGCGCAGCAGTAGTTGGTACCGTGAGTCAATATCTGGATTCTCCGCCATGGTTTCCATATGATCATTGAAATCTGAGCGTGTAGCTTTGACATACTTCTCATTCATCTCCCGATAATACTCTTCGTAATCTGTGTCACCAGGCTCACTGTCGGTTTCAGCTTTGATCATATTCTCAATGTGCTGGTCACTTTTACTTCTCACGATGAGCAAAGGAATGTTGAAACGCAAACAGTTTTCGATGATGCCCACGTCGATCGTGGTGAATCGAGCGTCGTAGACCAGGATTAATAAGTCGAAGACGAAGAGTCTTTGATCGTTGAAGTACTGCCAGTCCGGCACATTAATCGTTCCAGCGCCTGGGATGTCGTACCAGACGAACCGCGAACATGGAAGCTCGTTGCTGGGGTCAGGGTAGCGGGTGACTTCAGACGTGCCCTCGGTTACCGTGACTTTCGCTGCGCCCTCATCTGAGGGTTTCAAACCTCGGAAGGCATTGATGACCGAGGATTTTCCGCTACCTGCGATTCCGCAAACAGCAAAGTGAAACTTCGCAGGATCGTACTGGACTCGCTGCTTCGCTGCGGAGAATTGCCCCCGGGTGGGCCAGACCTCGGGTCGGATGCCTTTACGGAGAGCTTCCTTGGCTTCCTGAGCCTGGGCTAGAGCGTTCTCTTCACCCAGTTTTGAGAGCTGTACCTTGTCGGCTGCACTGGTGTGGGCGACTTGGGCACGCTGATCGGCTTCAGCTACTCTGCGCCTGCACTCTTCCTCCTGACGCTCCAGCGCGCCTCGATCTCCCGCATCGTACTGTTGTCTTCTACCAGTCGCTCATCAAAGAGGATGTATAAGCCGAGGCTCACTGCGATCGCGGCGAGGCCCACTGCGGTTGCGGCGACGGGGTTGGCCATGGCGGCTGCGGCAACCACCTCTACCGCCACGGCAGCTGCGGCTGATCTAAAATCCGCTGCCACGGGCCTCCCCTCGAAGTTTCTCATGTCTCGATGATGATCCTGATTAGACCGTCCAATTTTTCAGATTGCGCAAGTTCTTGCCTAAAATTGGAGTTGAGAAGTCGGATTGAGGGTGTTGATGTCGCACCGACAGCGCAAATAAAAAAGCTTTCTGTTAACCGCAAAGGAATCAATCAATGTCAAGCCGGCTATTGAAAAACTATTAGATCTAGCTAGAAGGCCTTCGATCAATCTCTACAACATCAAATTGATGCACGACTTGGAGATCGATAGGAGGCACGAATAATTATGCCACACTCCGCCACTTTGAGATTCAGTGACCGGGCATGGCTGTACAGAGTCTGTTGATATTGAGCATCAGTCGACCGATTGAACCAAGAAGCAAATGCGAAGAGCAGGAAAACTCACAAAGTTATAAATCTTTTTGATAAATCTTCTAGATTTCAAAAGGCCAGGATTACAGTACTTGACGAATGAGTACGTGGAATACTCTCGTGACTGGTACGTGAGTGCAAGATTACCCAAATTAAATCGTACGATTTGTTGCGCAAAGGGAGTCGAAGCCCCGGTCGAAGCTGGTGATGTTAAGAAGTCAAAGGCGACCTGGCGCCAGCAACCTCACGTTGCTCATGCAACAGCAAAACTGGGTACGGTAAGACAACTTCACAGAGTGCAAATCCCAGCTGACATCGAGACTCGCACATAACTCTGGGACACTCAGATCATACTTTCAAGTAAGCCACGTAACTTCTCCAATCTAAAGTACTATTCGAGAATATTCCCAATATTAAATTGGCTTAGTTTTTTTAAGCTTACAGTGAATTTCATTAAAATGGCTCAATACTCCATTAAAATGGCATAGAAATTGTCACAAATGGCGGAATAATACCGCCATTTTAATGAAATTCACCGTGCTTTCTTAACTACAAATTTTCAAAGTGCTGAATATTGGTGAAACCAAAATGAAGCCTAGGCTAGGCTCCCCTGTTCACAAGATGTACATTATAGGCAGAAAAAACTGTTTCGCAGACAGGAATCTGGATGTTAAATCTCACGACTCCATCTGGAAAACAGATCTAAGTTCTAAGGTATGGTCTATGTTCTCACTTGCTGCTGATCGGGATGTTGATGTTAAGAAATTTTGGTGTTAAGAGTGGTGATAATGAGGTTCGTAGGAGTGAAATAATCAATATACACTTTTGGACTAGATCCATTTTGAAAAAACACACTCGATTTAATCAGAATTTTGCTATCCTGAATTGCACCAGTTTCAAGACTTTGACCGTAAGACAACATTACGTACTTGCGAGGTATCTCACCAGAAAATTCCTTCGCACATAGTATTCCTGCCGACAGGACTGCTAGCGGCGGCAGGATGCGTATCTGTGATGCTTCCCTCCACTCTCCACCTACTGCACATCAAACCAATGAACACCATTAGTCAATTAACACCGAGATTTCTTAGTCAATGTGCACCAAACAGCTACTCTCTAACCCTCCAAGAAGCTCCCCTCTGTCCCTCTGTCCCAATAGCACAGGCTCACTTCTCGAGTAAAATTACACTCAAACTTCCTAACATGTAGCTTCTGTGAACGCAATGCCTCCTCCACTATGGAGCCAAGAATCCTTGAAGATTCAAGGTCCTTCACATCTAGATCTCTGTACTTTCCGTTGAGGCAGAGACGCACAAGCAAGAACACTGCCTATGACTTGCAGACAACTTAATAACACGAGAGAGAAGAATTTCATGAAGCAAAGCACGGTGAAGACTAGTGGTTGATCTATGGACACTAAAGATGCACATACCGATCGAGGTAATGCATGGGTCGCAAAGTGGACCCCGGAAGTAGCAAGAGCAATTAATATTGCAACTGAAGTAACAAGCTTGGAAATGAGTCTAAGCTTACAATAGAGGAAGGAGCCTGAGGAGAAGCGGTGCAGGTGGAATTTCTCTGTCTGTGCACATCTTTCGCTCCCGCCCTGTAAACTTCCCACCTACGTCTGTATACAGACTAATAACACATTACTGTTGTCTGCATTGACTCGGTTGAGGGCATAGCCAGTCTACCTGTGCCAAATTTGGAACATGATCAGTCGGTTAGGTTCAGTCGCTGCCAGATTTCCTGTGTCTGCACTACTGCGAAACCCGTCGCTTTTCATTCCTTGAAATAGCGACAAATCGTGGGGCCGACTTGGATACTAACAATAGATCATTTTCAGTGAGAAGCGACACAGCTCCAGATCTCCTCAATGAAAAACGACGGGGTTCGCTCTAGTGCTGCTTAAGAAAATTTATTGACACGTTATAGTCACAGGTACAGACATATAGAGGAAACTTGCCAATCACAGCACAGAATTCAAATCCTTCTCCACATAAGTATAGAGACTTGCGTGCTTTGAAATTTGGTGTGATTATTAAACGTCATGTTAAGATTCACCTTCAAAAAATAGAATGCAAAAAGATTTTTTCCTACAAATTTTATTGCAATTTAACCCCTAAATGTCCAGATTCATCTCTAGAATTGGCGATTTGAGAAAAAAACATTATAAAGTGCTATTTGGAAGCATATTTTGGAATTGGTATAGAAATAAAAGCTGTAGATTTTGATTTTTAGATTCCATCTATATGGTTCAATTCACCAATGTTATCACCATTTTTTTACTATAAATTTTGAAAGAGAAATTCCAAAATTCCTTCAAAATTCAATAAGAAGCAGAATATTATCATTTTTTGAGTAAAGTTTGTTGGAATGGATTTGAAATGAGGTTTTTTCGACATGGTGATTTTTTGAAATTTTTGAGTTCTTCCTATCTATGACCTCATTTTGGCAAATCCAATTTAGAACTAGAGTCAATGCAATTTGACCACTTGATATACTTGCACATTTGTAATTTAAAAAAAATATGTACTCTAGTAACACCAAATCCAACCCTTAGATAGGACAACAACTGGATAATGTATGTCCACATATTAGAATAACTTTCATCCAAGTAGTTAGGAGGATGAAACTTGAGATTCAATCTATTCATCATCCAAAAAATGGACGTCGGAGCATTTAGGGGTTAAAGGCAATGAAGCTAAAATCTAGTTTAAAATTCCTTACAATCCTTCAGTGTACAACGTGTGGTCATTGGACGATAGTACAAAATTTTGTTTCCATCACAATTGAATTGGTAGTTGAATTGTGTAGTCAGTGTTTGGTAAATGGCAATGGTTGTGGTCCGGTTTGTGGATGTGTGCAATAAATTGCAAGTTTACTCTATATACTTGTGTTGGTCCATCTCCAAATAGATACCATTGTGGAAAATCTTATTCATTTGATTGATTTTAATTATGTTTTGGCACATCTTGAAACTTATTTCAACGATGAGGGGCAAAGAATGATACAACACAACCACACCTAGTTGGAGGAAGGCCAAGGGAGAGAACAAGATAGAAACACCCAAAAGTGTCCTTGTTCCCATTCATACATAATAAAGTTCCCTTGAAATGTCCCTAGGCTTTCATGAAAGCGTCCCTCTATAGTTACATTACATTGTCCCTTTACTTCCTGCTAATTTGTTGACATTTGAAATTTTCAAGTTTTGATTCTAGGTCCATCTATGTGATAGTTTTAGTGGTCTAGGGAGCTACCACTTTGAAAATTGATAGAAAATACATGTCATATCCAAAAATTCTTAATCTTCAATTGCAAAAACTACAAAAATATTCTTTTATAGTAGAAGGTGCCTCCAATTGTGCTAAATTGCTTATATTGACAGTTTTGGGTGCTTCCACCATAGTACCACAACAATCATTAGAAGAAATTTGGGTTCTCAAAGAGCTCTCTAGAATGGCCTTGATTGGCGACCTTAATTGGATTTCAATGCATACTTGTTAAGGAAGGAATGATATTTTCCCCCTATTTCCACCCATTTTTGACATCATGATGTTTACACAATTGCATGCTTTCTATTGGACAATGGACATTAGGTCATTCTTGTCATTCAAATCCTTTGTACTGTACATATTTGATGGATCGGTGCCGATTTGATCCTGCCTGCGATCCCGCCTGCGATCCCGTCTGCGAGTCTGCGAACATCCGCGGTGATCTATTCATAAGCAATTGACGTAAACATTAAGCTTCCAGAACGGGTTCCAGCGCTGCCATTCACGCGGGCATGGCTCGCCATAAGCTTCTGCAGCGTTCCTCTTACCACCAATACCATTTTGCGTGATTTTAACGACACCTGGTGTAAACACCAAGTGTTCGACTCTTCTGGTCTCCTTTCTCCGCGTTGGAGGCTAGCTCCTGCACTCTTTAGCAACCCGGATCCCATTCGGAGTTTCGGACCCTGGCTGATTGATCTCCGTTTGTTTTTTCAATTCAAAACCTCACCTTCACCGTCCTCCGCTGCTGATCGCGTCGTCCTTCCGCTGCTGATCATGGTGAGTCTCTGTTTCAACTTTGTAGAAGCTCCTGTTGCTTTCTACTTCTTTCTCTGGCATTTTTTTGGAGAGTATTTGGTGTGATTTTGTGATTTTAGGTTTTCGGATTCCAGTGTGAAGAAGAAAGAGCCTTGTGATTTGGAAGTAGGTCTCTATTGTCGTTTGCTCTAGTTGTGATTAATCGAAGATTTAGCTACTGTCGTTTGAAATGTTAGAGCACTGACTATTGGTACTGAGCACTGACTTTTTATTATTCTCTTTCAGGCTCGGGGTTTGAAGAAGCTGATTTGAAGATGCTTAATGCCCCCATGCATTTAATGCTTGACAAGTTGGGCGGTGCCTTTGTAAGTTCAATCTTTGACCCAATTTTGGTGCAACTTCTGTGCTGTCGACCGTGAAATCGAATATCAACCGCAGAAGGGTATTCTCCGTCGAGTATCGTCCTGATTTTTTTTCCCGTACCACACGAAATGGTACAGCATTTCCTTGTAGATGCTATGAAGTGACTAAAGGGTTTATGTTTTCTCAATTCTCGGGGATGTTTCACTTGTGTCCGTCGACTGTATTTTTATTCATAAAGAATCTGTGTATTGTCATTCAGTGCATACTCTGCTTGCATTGTCTTGGGGGAGGAGGCCTCATCTGGACATACAAACATTTGAAACATTAATAGCTGATTTAGTTAGGGTATTGAAACGAAAATGTGAGAGGATTAAAGGAATGAAACAATGTGAGTCAATTACCTTGTTTATTGATGAAGCCCCAAACACTTGAAAGTCTTTGAAGTAGCTTGACAGCACAAAAATGAGCTCCACAATTCTTCTGTAAGCCACGACTCCTTGCTTTGTGCAGTTCGTTTTTAACTCGATGTGTTGAAAACGGTCTTCTCGGAAACACCACAATGGGCTTTCATTAAATACTTCATACCATTCTTGAAATCATCCAATTATTCATCCGAAGATTATTTGCGTGCTCTGCGGTTACTGTGCGGTAATTGGGACAGTCGCGATCTGTACGATAAATGTCAGGTTTACTCTAGTTCGTGCTAAGCGCATGTACATTTCGATGTATGCGTGTGTTGAATGTTGGTATGTGAGAGGCGCGATGACGAGCATGCATTTGCACCTTGTGTGATCGAATTTGTTGGCTTAGGTCACGTTGCAGGTGCGTGAGTTCCGTGAGACTGCTGGTGCCAAGTCGTTTTCTGCATCACCAGCTAGCTCCGATTCCCTTGGTTTGCTCCGTCGTGAACGGCGTGTCCTGCGTAATCCCCCTCTTCTTTAACGAGAGGGTAAGAACCCCCACCGAGCGCTTTATGGAGGGGGTAAGTACCCTCAACGAGCGCATTAAGCGACTGGAGGAAGAGGTCAAGCGGAGAGACTATCAGCGTGAACAAGATCAAGAAGAAGTCGCCCGGCAGCGTGAGAAAGATGCACATACCGCCGCCAATGCCCGTGAAACGCTCTCAGAACGTCGTGAAGACGAGGCCCGTGCCGAGACTCAGAAAGCCAAGAAAGCTCTACAGAAAGTCATCCGACCCGTGGTCATGCCCACACGGGAGCAAGTCTCCGCTGCGAAGCAGCGAGTCCAGTACGATCCCTTGAAGTTTCATTTTGCTGTTTGCGGAGCCGCGGGGAGCGGAAAATCCTCGCTCATCAATGCCTTCCGAGGTTTGAAACCCTCAGATAAGGCGGCAGCGAAAGTCGGTGTAACCGAGTGCACGTCTAGAGTCACCCGCTACCCGGACCCTCGCAACGAGATTCCATATTCGCGGTTCGTCTGGTAGGACATCCAAGGAACGATAAATGTGCCGGATTGGCAGTACTTCAATGACCAAGGACTCTTCCTCTTCGACTTCATCGTCATAGTATACGATGCGCGGTTCACCAAGATCGACGAGGGCATCATCAAGAATTGTCTTCTCTTCAAGATCCCGTTCTTCGTGGTGCGGAGTAAAGTCGATCAACACATTCAGAACATGATGAATGACATGGATGGGGAGTGTGAGCGTCAGGTGATTGTCGACATATATGTGAAGGCCACCAGATCAGATTTCGATAGGGAATTGGAGAAGATGGCGGAAGCCCCGAAGCTTGATGAAGGATCTCAACTGCTGCTGCTCAAACAACCAGTGTACATCGTGTCACAGTCGACGCTTCGGGATGTGTTCCAGACGACAACGCGCAAGGGGCCAGGGCAAACCCTAAAGCAATCCAGCGTTATCGACGAAAATTTGTTGATGGAAGATATGCTCCGGCAAGCAGTCAGACGGCGGTGCTCCCGACAAGCTATCTAGTTGTGGATGTAAACAGTTTGTGCGGGGCACGCACTTTTCTTCAATTTTAGCCACTCCGTCATTCTGGTTTCAATTGAACATAACGCCGCTAGTTTGGAATCATGAATGGGTTATTGTGCTCTGAAATTTCTTAGGTATAATTATGCTACAAGTTCCCTTGATTGAGTCGAGCATAATTATATCGTTGCTAGCGCTGTGGAGGCCCTACAGTAGCTAGATGTGTGCCACAGTGTTGTGTGCCGTTCCAGGGCCTTAGAGCGCTCTGGGAACCCAAGATAATCTCCAGTGTCTGCATCAAGCATTCACTCTTGCTGAAGTAGGATCGGCGTTTGTGAAGAACATCATAAAGTAATGTAAGATTTTGTATCAATCTATATTTTGAAGATTGGTAACCGATGGTTATACAGTTGTACCTCTCAACTTCAAATTGAAATAAAATATTCAACGTTTAGAAATTTAGAAATTTTCAAAAGAGATTACATTTGCACTTGTAAGGTTCATTTTAGGAGTTCACCTCAAGGGCAAAAGAGAATGAATACAAGTTCAAATGTGAGTTCAATGAAATAAAATTTGGTATCTAGTTCAATTTGCTTTTCTTCTATAGAGTGGCTTTAGTGAGGCAATCAATGTTAGGGGTGATGGACTTCTAGACCATACATATATGCACAACTCTATATTCATACATGTATACACAATTCTAAAATATAGACATTTATGAGAATATTTAGTCAAATATTTGCTTTATTATTGAACAAAGTACATTTTATTTTCAATTTGTATTAGCAAACACATCGCCTATCTTTAGGTTTTGGCATGGGTCACCATTGTGGTGGAACAAGACATCGATATATCAAATTTTGGTGCTAAGAAGGAAGTATGCGATAAAGGGCCTCCCACAATGTGAGGACCTAATGAGGGTCTTTTCATCATGGAGGGCCCAATGCAACATGTGTTTTTTGTAAAATTTTATTGAAAATCTCCTGAGAGGTCATTAATTATAATCTTATGTTTAGGACTATACTTAAAAACTCATTTAAAACACCCCTTTCTTTGATAGTTATTGGATGATTTCAATTTAGATGAAAAAGGTGAATTTTATGATGGATGGGGTGGGTGGGAATTGCTTTGCAACAAGATGGATTGAAATTCTCAACGATGTTTTCATGGATCTGAATGAAGTATCCCTTGAAGTTTAATTCCACATAGATGCTTGAACATTGGTGAGTATTGGCGAGTATATAGTATTGAAGAGGGGCTTGCAATTTGTGGTTGCAAAATTGGTTTCGTTTTTGAAGCACTCCAACATTGATATTTGGATGATGACTTTGAACAAACCAATGGTTTACCAAATAACTTTCAAATAATCTGAAGCAATTCTTGAATCTTTAAAAGATGATTTTTGGTAATGACTAATTTGATGAAACTAAGAAAAAAAATTCATTCATTTAAAGATACAAGCAATAGCATGCATTATCCAAAAAAGAATCAAGCTTTAACCCCTAAATGCCTACTTACTACTTAGGTATCATATTTTGGTGTCAACTAAACTTTCAAGTTAAATAAAATCTTTCCTAATTACGGAGTACTATTTATGATTATTTGTTTTAAAAATAACTTTCAAAGTCTAATTTAAGTTTCAAAAATCTGATTCTAAAATTTTCTTTTTATGATTTTTCTATTGAAGATTTTGAGCAAGTGTGTTTTTTGCAAATCTTACTTTTTTAGTGTTAGAGGCTTTGCAAGTTGAGCCTCTATAAGTTGGGCCTCGTATACATAAGATCTTGACTAGAAAATCGAATTGAAAAATCATCTAAAAAATTGTAGAATAGATTTTGAAAAGCCACACATGGATTATGGTTAAGCATGTTATATCCTTTAACTTCAAAGTATTTTTTTCATGACCTCAATTTTAGATTTGACATGTTAAAAGAGGGTTGAAAGACTTCAAATCTTTTCCATAATTGTAACTCCTTTTTGATCAAACATTAGAATCTTTCAATCCATAAGTGATATTGTTGTGTTTTCTATCTTATGTGATCTATGACACATCTAGTTTGAATTCTATGTATGGTTATAATTTTTTATTTTAAATTAATAAAAATGATCAAAACTTGGTCTTTTTGTCTAGTTTTGAGCAAATTACAAGAAGCTCAAAAAAGACTTTGATTAGGCATTTAGGGGTTAAAGAGGTAACAATGAACAAATTAATTGTATCATACTTTTGAATGCTGCATTTTTACTTGATAATCCATTGTGATTTATTTGTCTATTTTATGCAAGGAGGTCGGTTGTAGAAGAATGTACAAGGAGGGATCTTTAGAGAAATTTTCAATCTTTTGCAGGGCTGTTTGATTACATGCAAATGTGCAAATGGAGAAAAAATCAGCCCAAATCTTATCACAAAGAATCTTGCCAGTTTGTGTAGCTTGTATGCCCCGTTGGATTGTCTATTAAAATTTTTATTTTTTTATTCCACTCTATTTGCACATCAGCTAAAAGTCAAGCAACCTTCTACAAGGCCCAAATTTTCTCTATTGCTGTCTGAGTTGCATGTATGATAAATGAACCCATTACGGATACATATGATTGAGAGCAAGCCTATTGTGGACAATTTTGTAATAGTGGTATATATTCAAACTCTACAATGTACACTGATAGTGATAGTATAATTTTGCCTACAATGGGTTCACTTACCTTATTCCACTTCCATCTCCTTCCCGTACTTTCTTCTGTCTTTCTTGTATGGTTTCTTTTAGAGCGATTAGGGTTGTGATGCAAACATATTCTGCTTTGAAATGGATGCCTGTTTCGTTTTTATTGCTTCCGAGTTGCCAGCAGAATTTAAGTAAAAGTAAAAACAAGCATCTCAAAACACTATTCTAAACGCAATGTTGCCTTGGCATCCTGAGAATCAGAAGTCCATTTCTTGGTCATATAATAGTACTGAATGTAATAATGAATAGTACTGAATGTAATATGACAATTGAGTGACAAATTCCCATCAGCACAATTGGCCACAACAAACTACTGGTGGGAGCAAATGAAGGTCCAAGAAGGTCTGAGAAACCCAATTTGGGTTGCAACATGATGTGATTTGACATGCAATGTGCATGAAATGACCTATATAATAGTTACAAAAGTTTGTATGGATGCTAAGCAAGATACATAGCACTTTCAATTTAGATCATTATTGCACTTCCTAAATATTTCAGAAGTTGTAAAATGACCACGTATCCTACATGTATGGTACCATATATGAACATGACAAGGTTTAGAAATCAAAATGACCTCCAAATGAAAGATGCTAGTTGTTGAATTTTCAATTCCACAGCTAATGTCTTGCCAGAATTTAGTACATGATTTGTATTCTAAAAGTAAAATACAGAACTGTATATATGTTTCCCAGCAGACCTTTGAGGGTCAAGTTCAAATTGGACTGCCACTCTACCACCATGCTGTTGGCAAAGCCACTGGCTGGTCCCTATCCAGACAAGTGTTCACGTGCAAGCCCATTTCTTCCTCTGACATATGGTCCATGTCAAGATCACAAACTGGACAACACGGAGAAGAATTCAAGCGTCCTTCTCTACTAAAACAAGCCTCCCAGTGTCGTTCAGTTCCGGTGTCAAGCGACTTTCCTTCAATATAAAGCCCACAAAGTAGACACTCGTACGATTCTGCGTTTCCCGAGGCTGTACTTGTCGCACCTCCTGAACCCGTCCCAACTCCCAATGAAATTTTCTGTACATCTTCCCAAGTCACCCATGCCGACTGTCGAAGATCAATATTCAACACCTTGTCCTCATCCTCCAGCCCTACACCATTTGAGCCTTGGATGTCGCTGAACGTTGATGACACCGAAAACGATCGAAAAAAACTCAAATTCTTGGAGAATTGCTCGGCAGTGTGTGGGTGGATCTTCGACCTACGTGCAACAAGGTAGTCCATCAAGACCTTGGGCAAAATCTCGGTGAAGGACTCATAGAGAGCAACGCCGACCAACACCGAGCCTCCTGTGTTTTGGGTTTCTTGCATCAGTTTCAAATCTCGTAACCTCCTCAGGAGAAGCTCAATGCACTCTCGAACTCCTCGGGAAGTTGTCAGGGTCCTTGGATAGCCAGATGCTCCCTCGGATTGAAATTTGTAGAGAATTCTTGGATAGGTGCCTGATTTTTCTATGGATGCTTCATAGTCCTCCCTGGTCTCGATTACCACTGGCTTTAAATTATCCTCTCGCAATATGGTATGAAGGTCCTGGATTAGATTCTCCTGGCTCTCCATGTAAAATTTGAGGTCCAATCTGCCTGTATTGACATCATGGTTGACATTGCTTTGAAAAGATGTAGTACCTGGACGCGCTCGTATGTTGGTCTCCAATATCTGCATCATTACAGCAATAGACTGGATGTTTTTCGCAAATTTGCCCTTGTGGATGAAGTGCATAACTGCATTGTCATTCTCGATCATCTTTCTTAGAGACTCGGTTTTGATCTTCATTTTGTTCAAAAGGGCTTGAATATGACTTTCCGAGGTCCAAGAAAGATTAGGAAATCGATCCAAAGTATCCAGTATCGTATTGATGCAGGCCAAATTTGTGTCTTGACTTGGGTCCCTTCCGGTTCTTGTTATCATGAGTCGCCTCAAGACTTTTTCAATCTGCTTCCAAATGACCGGCATTGCAGCTAAAGCTACAGGGGTCACCACTTGTAATACAGCCAAGGTCGTCATTGGATCAGCCATTATAGTATTGATCTCGCAACACTCTGATTATATTCTGCTAGCTTAATTTGCCGAGCAGCTAATCGCTTTGATCTTCAGTCTACCTGTGCCAAATTGGGAACATGATCAGTCGGTCAGATTCAGTCACTATGAGATTCTTGTGTCTGCATAACATAATTTATTTTATTGACAAATTATAATCACAGGTACAGACATATACACATATGTTGGTCCATTTCTTTCATCTCCAAATAATTACCGTGGAAAATCTCGTTCATTGATTGATTTTAATTATGTTTTGCAGGCACACATTGAAATTTATTTCAACGGCAAGGGTCAAAGAATGATACAATACAACCGCGCCTAGCTGGAGGAAAGCCAGGGGAGAGACTAGCACCAGAACAATCTTGTTCACGGATTCAATGCTAACGGTAGGAAATCTTCTGCAGTGAACTTGTTCATTTGAGTAAGAATTTTTTTTTTTAAATTAAGAAAATGATGACAACATGACAGGGATAAAACTAACATTGGAGCCTTATTTGTGTCGTGATGAATTTCCACATTTTGGCCACTATGTACAAATTGATCTTGCAGTTGAAAGTTCAAATGTACACTATGAATACAAAGTGGCACAAATAGGGTAGCTTCTAAATCGCGGCACAAATAACATCTCCTACCTTTTGCTTATTGTAGATCTATGAGAGAAGTATAGGGTAACTTACTGAACCTAAAAGTGTACAAGTAAGCATCTAATGTACTATATGAGTATTGTTCCTAATATTAAATTGGCTTAGGTTTTTTGAGCCTTGTTAACTACAAATTTTAAAGTGTTGATTATTGATGAACCTAAAATTAAGCCTAGGCTAGGCACTCCTGTTCACAAGGTATACATTTTAGGCAAAAATCTGTAGGGCCAGGGTCAGTTTTGCAGAACTGTTGCTTTTAAGTCTAATTTCAACAACTAGTACCTCAAACCTCCTCCTCTACTGGGCGTCAAAGCTATCAAATTACATGATTAGCAGACGTACTTGAAATTTGGCGAGATGCCGGAGATACATCAGATCTCCAAAACGAGTACCAACCCATAGGTCCAAAGTTTGAGATAATATTGTGAGTTTTTGCTACTGGCCGGATCTTGAGATCTATTAGTTCCTTAACAATAAAATGAAAAAACAGATACTCCTCATTATATTCTTCTTGAAATTGAAAAGATCGCTGTTACGTGATAGGAACGTCAAGTTCATTAAATTGACAAAAATCCTTCGAAATTTTCACTTTCGCAGACAGGGATTAATCTGGATGTCAGATCTCACGACTCCATCTGGAAATAGATCTAAGATCTAAGGTATGTTCTCACTTGATGTTGATGTTAAGAAGTGGTGTTAAGAGTGGTGTTAGCGAGGTTCTCAGGAGTGAAGTAATATACACTTTTGGACTAGATCCATTTTGAAAAAATACACTCAATAATCACAATTTTGCTACCCAGAATTGCACCAGTTTCAAGACTTTTGACCGTAAGACACCATTACGTACTTGCGAGGTATCTCACCAGAAAATTCCTTCTCAAATAGTATTGCCGACAGGACTGCGAGCGGCGGCAGGACACGTATCTGTGATGCTTCGCTCCACTCTCCACCGACTGCACATCAAAGCAATGAACACCGTTAGTCAATTATCACCGACATTTCTTATTCAATGTACACCAAGCAGCTACTCTCTAACACTCGAAGAGGCTCCTCTGTCCCTTTGTCCAAATAGCACAGGCTCACTTTTCCAGTAAATTCGTCCTCAAACTTCCTCACATGTAGCTTCTGTGAATGCAATGCCACCTACCCTCCAGAGCCAAGAATCCTTGAAGATTCAAGGTCCTTCATATGTAGATCCCTGTACTGTCGGTAGAGGTAGAGCCCCATAAGCAAGAGCACTGCCTATGACCTGCATATAACTCATTGACTCGAGAGAGAAAAAATTTCACAAAGCAAAGTACGGTGAAGACTGGTGGTTGATCTATGGACGCTTAAGATGCAAATACCGAGGAAGTGCCGATGGGTAGCAAAATGGACGCCGGAAGTGGCAAGTGCAATTGCAACTGAAGTTACAACAAAACTTAGAAATGACTCTTAAGCAAGCTTACGAGAAGGAGCGTGAGGACAGGGAATGTATATACACAAGCGGTGCATTGGAATATATGCGTCTGTACACCCTCTTGGATCATATGCTCCCGATCTGTAAACTTCCCACCCGCTGACCCGCGTCTGTATAGACTAATACCTCACTGGTATTGTTGTCTGTATGGACTTTGAGGGTATAGTATCAATTGAAAAGCTATTCTTGGAGTTTCCGTGTTTTCTGTAGCTCGTTAAGTATCCGAAAGCATATTGTGATCGCCAAATGCCCAAATCCCCGGCCATTTTCTCGCTGTCACAGTGATGATTTCTGTGAATTATTAGCACCTGCACTGCAAGAAACAGATATAGATTTTTTTAAACAATAAAAGATCATCAAAAATAGTTATTTTTGGGCCCAGTAATAAATGTCGAAGTGCCCTTGGAAGCTGCTTCAAACAAACCACTTGCCATGGGAGCTTTTTAGTTTGCTTGCACCCCACCGTAAATCAATACTTTTGAAACATCCCGGTGGCTTTTGTAAGTAAATTTAGGTCAATTTCTACCACTTGTTTATTCATCCTTCAAAAATACATATTTTTTGCCCGATCGACAAATAAGAAATGAAAAAATAAAAGTCACACTGAAAGTCTGCGAGGCTGTAGTTACCGACGAAGTTAGTTTAAAATAATACCAAGTCAACAGCTGCCGAACAAAGTGCCGATCTAGTCAGTGAAGCCCACCTGAAGTCCGTGCCCGACACCTCAACGGAGCGGATGGACGGAGGACTAAACTTAAGGTGGGCACCCCCACACCCCCACTTTTGTGCTACTATGCCTAGTTACTATAATTAGACTGGTCAGATTTTAATATTTTCTTGTTGGCAAGCAAAAGGAGGTTCCAACGCACCAAAGAATGTGACATTTGGATACATCATGCAAAAGTTATGAAGGGTCAAAGTTCTTTTGATAGAAGTTCTACTAAAATCGTATATTTTTTTCAAATAGGTACATATTGATTTTGGAGATGAACCTACAGTAGAGGGATGATGGTGAAGATTTTTGATTCCTTACTTCTCCTTTCGTTTCACCCTTTTTTCTAATCTTTCAATTTGAATAGCAAATTCACAACTTTTTATGTGCACTAACTTAAAATAGTGTGACTTTGGTAAATTAGTGTCACATGCAAAGTGAGGAACTCCAACCAATAAGTAGTTGGCATGAATGAAGAGTCTATATACCTGAGATCCCATGATTGACTTCGGAGAGTCAGTTCAAATGACACCTTTGCACACAAAGATCATCTTGAGTGAAGGCTTTCCATTTGCCTTTCAATGTACAAGTGCATCCTACCTTCAAATGCAAGGTAGTCAATCATCTCTATATGTGCCCTATAAATAATTAGTGAACTAATCATGAATCATCTTATTTAGAATGTAAGACAAGTTGCAATAAAGTACAACAATTCATTTAACCCCTAGAGGTTTTTGACTATGTTTTTATCAAAAATGCTCCCAAACTGCCATTTCTAGTACAAGAACCAAATTTTAGAAAAAAAACATTTTTGGACACATGTAACTGTAGGATCTTGTAGTAATCTGGTTTGAGAACATGTGGAAAAACTTTCATAAATTTCCACCTTGTAGATTGCAAGATATTAGCATTTGAATTGACAAAAATCCTTTTTTTGTCCCTGTGAAAAACCGGGCAGCTGAACTTCACAAGGTCATATTTGTCTAAAAAAATGTCCAAAATGGATGTGTCTCTTTTAATTCATTCTTCAAAGAAAATTATCTACATGCTTGAAAAATTTTAGATCATTTGGAATCGTACAACATATAGGAAAAAAATAGTAAGTAGAAATAAGTAGATAATGATTGAAAATACTAAATTGTTAAGAATTTTGTTATGGATTTGAAAAATGACAATCCCAATGGTTGTAGTGTTGTAATAAACAATTTATATCCTTTGATTTTATTTTTTTCAAAAAATATTGAAAATTGAGTAAAATGAAGGACTTCAAAGTTTATTTTAGAGTAGAGAATCCATAATTGCCTGCAAACTAAAACTCCTCATAACTTTCACCTCATTGATAAAAATGGAATGATTCAAAGCTTTCCACATATATGGAAATCGAGAAAATCAATTTCAAATTTTTATTTTGACAAAAATGATTTTTTCTAATTTGCCCAAGCTGCCCAAGTTGGAAAAGAAACTACATATGGTACAATAACTTTTTAACCATGTAGCCAAAAGGTATGAAAATTGTTGGGCCTTAAAGCTACTCCTCAACCGCATGTTATATCAAAATTTCAAAGAAAAAAATGGAAAATTTGGCTCATAGTGAGCTGCCAAAAATATCTATAATGCCAGAAAACCATGTTTGGGACCTCAGGGGTTAAACATAGTCTTCGAGGGTGATTGAAGAAACTAAACTCTCTCTCTAAGTTTAAAGTGTGTTTTTGAAGGTCATTGTAATAGAGACTATTACAAAATGATTCTCATCCATTTTGATTAGGGCTAGATTATTTTGAGTATTGCACTAAGGATGCTTTATTAGTATAAGTTAATATAATTATTAACCACCCATCTTTGTAAATTTTTAGTGCGTTGAAATGTTGTTCTAGTTACAAATGGTAGAGATTATAGATCTCCATGGCTTACTATAGATTGTTTCAGAGGTGAAGGGTGAATCCAATGCATTTTGTATGTTATCATGTAGATGCACAAAAGGTATATTGTTTCTACATACAACTTATCTATTCTTTTTGTGACTGAGTAGAAAGTTTTGGTTGTGCTCCTCTCAACCATGGACACTCTCCTACATTATGGAAGTTACACTCTTCTAGTACGTTGATATTAGTGGATGTTCAATGATTTTCAAGAAAAAGATTTGATATTATGACCTATTGATCACTTTAATTTCCACTCCATCACGTGTGATTTTGTGAATGTTTGCACCCACCTCCCAAATGTGAATTTGATTGTTGATTGAGCAAATGTTACCCTGCCCATCTATGGCCTCATTGCAAGGTTAGATCTCTTAGTCACCCTACTTGATTTGTTGAATTACTCTTATCATACACTGAGTCATTTGCCTTGACATCCACTATGTTATTGTTTATGATGTGGCATAATTCTTTGTAACCGGTATTGACAGTTAAACATTTTTTTTTATTGTTTCATGTTTTGAAAAAGTGGTTCCAGATGTTTGGTTGAAGCTACCGATTTCGGCAAATTTTGAATACTACTTTTGTTTTTTTTGATGGCTAAAATACAATTTGGGTTAATTTGCACCCAACTTTCAAAGTTCCTCTGGAAGTCCTTGAGGCACTGATGAATCGGTACAGACTTTACCCACCATCCATAAAATAAGTTAGTCACTGACGGCTCCTGGATCAGGCTTCTCCTTTTTGCAATAGAATCTTCTTTGACTTTCTTTTATGGCGCATCTGGCACAAGGGTGTTAGTTGCCGCGAATGTCTGGTGAGGACAAATGTCACCCAATAAGAATATGATACTGATTGCCCTGTGGGTGAAGAACTGCAGACGGAGTTGACGAAGGAAAGTGTGCTTCATAGATTTTGGAGCTGTCATATATATTCTAGCTCTCAACTCATGTGGCGGTATGTTCCGTTATTGCTTAACCCTGAAAGAACGGGCGACTGGCAGAAAGACTTTCGGGCTGGGAGGGCAGGTGATGCTCAGGCGGACTCTCAAATCCCAACTGGGACTGGGTGCCGAGGGTTGGGCCAGGGTGGAGATGTTATGAGAAGAACCGCTTGTTGTCATTTGTGTTGAGTGATGTGAATTACGTCTTGCAGGTGCATCATTCACGCCCCACTGCACTCTTCTATGGTGCCGTAACCCTCCCGGCGGCTCGAGGGTTACCCAGTCCATCTCGACCTAAGTGCTGAGCATTTTCTGCTGCCCATGTCGACTGCTGAAGATGAAGGCGACCGAGTGTTTGAAGAGCATGGAGATTTGGACGTCCCTCAGCAGAATCCGCACCCAAGCATTGGTCTTCTCGATCTCTTCTTCGATTTTGCCTCCTCCCCACCGATATCGTCAATGCCAGCCTGCCGAGCTCTTGTCTCGGGACCTCCCGCTTGGTCAGTCTTCCCTTCGCCCTCCAATCCTCTCTGCTGGACTCGGGCTTAAACAAAGAATACCGCATGTAGAACTCGTGAGGATGGGAAAAAACCTAAAGGACACATTGTCTTTTCTTTTTTTTTTCATCTTCACGAATTTTACATGCGGTAATCTCTGTTGGGTCTCGTGCTTATGCTTCCATGTTTATGCACACTCCCCCTCGGGAAACCCCTCTTACAAATGCTGTGTGGGGTTGTTTCTATGCAGTGGAAAGACCTCTTTACTGCTACAATTTGCTTACAATTGTGCCAGGCAGGATTCTTCTTCCTTCGTGATCTTCCTCTGCAAACCCTATTCTCTTGATGACAGTACTCCATGCTTGTCTCAGGTCAGAATCCTTCTTCTCTTTTAACATTTTATGAAAATATTTTTCCCTTGTTTCTTTACAATGGTGAGAATCGACTTCAACCTGCTCTATATCTTCGCACTCTTCCTCGGTGCGTTTTGAGGCTTTCATAAAGATGAAGGCAGGGATGTCCCAGTTTCTAGGATTTATGGCTCAATCTGCGAGGGTCTCTACTTTCAGTTTGTTGAGGAATGTATATGGGATCCACAATCTTGCGATTATGAAAAATCTTGTGATATGAAAGAATCGAACGGTATAGTGAAATGGTTATTGCAGGGTGTGGATCCGGAATCGGATGCATTTGCAAGAATCACCATAAAGTAAGTTGTCATCGACTTATTAAACAGCTTGCAGTCCTTGTGTCCGGTGCTGATGGCAGAGAGGAGCTAGGAGTCGAATTACTCATTGCTGAGACTAGGAATTTGTCGGCAGGTACATACATGATGACGAAGAACTTCGAAAATATTTCGCTGCCTTTCATCTCCAAAAACGCTTTCCAAGAGCTGTTATCATTGATGGCTTTTATGACTTGTTTGATGAAAGGTGGGTTACTTTGACCTTGCTCGTCGCAATTTGAAATCAAAACGCGCCATACCGTTAGGAAAGGTTTGTCCTGACATACTAGACGGAATAGCTGACTTTTTCCGAAACATTACAGGTCCTGTGCTGAACGATTCGGACACATACGCCCCCGCGAATCAGCAATGGTGAAGGCTCTTGCTCTCTGTTACGACGCCATCAGTTTTGCCAAGTATACTCGAGTGCAGAACCTTCAATTACAGTCTTTGTCAAGTTAGCATGTCCCTTTATTTCCAACTCCTTTTATGTCATCCAGTATTCATGTTGATAGCTTCAAATATGTCATCTTTTTCCAGCACTGGCAAGATACATGCGAAGTCGTTTGTTGGCGCCTCTGATGCACATGTATGCGAGCATCTGAATTTGGACATGGTATTTACAATTGGCATTAAAAGAAGGTTAAACCTGCTTCATCTGTGCAGTGCAAATAGTGGAAGAGAAGCTCAATGTCATCTGTTAGTATCGGACTCATACGTGGGAGAAGCTCCACGTCTACGATTTATTTATCAAAGATGGCTCCTTCAGATTTTGACTATCGAAGGTTCTGTTCTCTTATTTGAAGGCTTCTATTTTTGCTCATCGACTGCATCGGTCCTCTTTTTTCCCACATTACTTTTGTTATGGTCCGCACTCACCCTGTTAAGATCCGGTGCTTACGCTGATATTCCGTGATGGTGGTTTCATCTTTCTGCAGCTTTGGAGGACTCCACTTTCTGTATGTCCCTTGGACGAGATGACGTTAGTCCTTCCAGCAAGGCGGTTAAGGCGAAATACTCTGTAATTCAAGGGCGGTTGCAACTTGATTGTATTGAAGTCCATGACTAGCTGTGTCAATGTCTATAGGTGCTCGTCAAGGCATTCGTTACTTCAGCTGTTTCTTTTGGGTGAAGCATGTACTCGCCCAAATAGGAAATTTATGGCAATCGTCCTTTTGGAAACATAGGCTCGTTGTCCCTCACTGAATAAAGTTCATGGGAATCTGTCAAAACTGACCTTGGGGATGTAATTGGTGTTGTACTGGAAATGGGTCAATCCCGCTTCCAGTCATACACTGGAGGAAAGGTGTCTGACCGTTTTCCTATTATGGAGGAAGCTTGGTTTTCTGGGATTTCAATTTGAACAGCCTTCGAGCTAATTTTGGAACTTTTGAATCCAGATTTGGACATTTTTAGGAGCGACATAGCTACAAAATAGGAGTCCAATATTGGAGTAAGGAAGCACCATTTGTAGGACACTTAGGGCTGGTTTACACAGAGGCCCTCTTGAATTATCATAGCAAGGATTGGTGGAGAGATAGGGGTGGTCCAAGTTGGCTTTACACTTTGGCCAAGGCCCATGCCATTTTTCATGGATGAGAAATTTACCTAGAATCCTACGCCATTGAAGTAGATAATGTTTTTCTGGTTTTTAGGAGCTTTTTTCTTGACCACCTTTTTGAGGTAGGCTGAATGGATTTCGAGGAGATCATGGCGGGCTATAACCTCACAACTATAGATTTTGTCTATATAATTGATCTTGTGGTTGATAGTGTCAAATTTAATAATAAATAGATATGCTTGGCTATTGTCTTTCTTGAGTTTATACCAAGACCATGCAAAGTGCAAATACTATTTTTTGTCTTTGGGTTCTTGCTTTGCATAGTCACATAATTCATGTATAATTAGCCTTTTTTTTTACTTTATGGAAAAATATCAAGATTGTCATTTAAAATTTGGTGAAGCATTGTATTTCTACATTCATCCATCTATTGGACCAAAAAACTTTTGAATCCAGATTTGGACATTTTTAGGCTGCCGGGACAGAAAGCGTGGTGCGATAATCCCGAAAACCATATACCATATTCTGAAAAATGCTTACGACCCTCCCGGCATCTCTGTCTCAGCTGGGCCTCCTGGACTGGGTAGTACCTGTAATGAAGTTCACCAACATCGTCACCTGACATCTTCCAACCACACGGACCTACATAATAAACCGCAGACCAACAAGTTCTTCCATAAGGTTCCATATCCAGAATACTGAATAACTTAACAGCAGCCAGAGTTTAGTGAAGTGTCTTCACCATAAAATTATTAAATAGATCATGTTTACACAATCAACATGATAACTTTCATCCACACTACGCAAGACCCTTGCTACTCATATTAGCATAAATTATGCAACAGAGACTGACGAGAGGAAAAGCAAGATATTTAATAAGCCTATCAAAGCCTTGTCAAAGACGAGGACAAGCATTGCTTGCCACTCACTACACCACCACTAGCTCCATCACGGAAAGTGGCATGATAAATTGCACGACGGGCAAGCTCTACGGCTTCATAAATAGACACCCCCCAGTTGAACCTATAAAACACCAGCAACCCCAATCAACATTTAAGGAGCATATAAACGATCAGAGCAGCAACTTGGGGCAATGAATAATCAGCTACAATAGAATCATATCAAAACAAAGGGAGGTTCTGGGTACAAATTTTGACAATGATCATGATACTTAATGCGCCACTTGTCAATTCTTACCCCCTGTATCGAGTACACCGTAAGAATAGGTAGATCCAGATCCAATCGAAACGAATTTTGGAAGGTTTGGATTTTGCAGAACTATGAGAGATCGGTGGCAGTATGCTGGCTTGTAGGAGTTTCTCAATTTCTCTCTTCTTTTCATTGTCAGAGAGAATTGTCACCCACGGCCGGGAGAGATTTCGAAGTCTTCAAAATCTTCTCAAGGCGCTGTCTTGAAGGACTTGGTCATATCACAATGAGGTTCTCCATTTCTTCCAGAAGGCTCTATCAGTTGAAAAAATCAGTGTCGTTGAGAACTAATGAGGAATTTGTTCGTTTTTACAATGATAAAACGAAAGCTTTTCATTTAAAGTTTTAAAGTTCTCGCTTCCTAGCGGATTGACAACACTTACTGTTCTGAACTGGGAAAAGTTCCTAGAAAGCGTCAGGGATGTAGACCAACTGGTGAAAGAGGGCGGAGAAGAATGCCCAGTTTTGTGAAGTTCTGGCTCGCATCACGCTCCAATGTGAACAGCAAATCTTTCCTGTTCCAAGGGAGTTTCGTTTGCTCTTTGATGCTCATTGTTTGTTTCTGTCTGATGTTTGTTTCTTCTGTTTGATCAAGAACTTCTCAAAAATTACTCAAAGCTTTCACCGAATCTGGACTGGAATCGGCATACAAAATTTTGGTGTCGTCACTTGTCCTCCTCTCTTTCGTGTACCAGTATCTCATCGGATGCGTGGACAAGGGGTGGTTCCAAAACCTATTCCCCGAGCTCCTTTTGGTTCAGACTCATCTTTGTGGCAATCGTGTTGTTTTGGGGGTCCTACGTCTGGATTAAGTCCAGACAGGTATCTTTCACTGCCAGCCAACGCAAGCGCAAATCCTGCGAACTAGTGTCGCAATTCGGAGATCAATCAGCTATCCCTGAGGGAGTGTACCGCAGAGCCGTGAAAGACTCGAAGGGCACCTTCACACATTACAAGTACGATCTCAGATTCAAACCACCCAGAGAGAAACCAGAGCCGGGTACGACCCTTGAGTTCAATTGCCTTTCTCTCGGTTGGTACAGCACCCACCATAAGGCAAAGACTGCGTCAAATAGCAGCGTTTCTGTACGGGAAAGAGGAGGGTCGTACTGTGCTGTTTGAGGATTGGCTTTGCCTTTCCATCCCACCACTGACTGAGCAAGAGATCGAAGTGCCCTTCCTCTGGCAAGGAGAAAGCAGATTGGGTGATACACAAAACCAAGAAATTGTATGCCGAACTGCTGGAGGACAAGGCAAGACGATTGCAACTACTCCTCCCAGTTCTTGAGACAGGTTCACACCATGGCCATGACGGTGATGCCATTCGTAGTGACCCCTCTCCATCAGCCGAGATCTACACATTTTCAGCTCCTGCACTTTCAACAATGCTTATGCGTTGACCTCTTTCACATCACCACAGGGAGGCACTGGTGTAGAGCGGCCCACAGCTCCTGAATCCAACAGTTCAGTGCTAGAGTTACCTCTAGCTGCAGAGCAATTTTGAGACCTCTCCTCTGATTTTGAACTACGCAATGTGCCCTGTGTTTGTGGTGTTAAAGCTTATTTCAGTACCTCCAGTCGAGTGCCTTCGACATCTCGACCACTGCAATTGTTGCTAGTCAACCACAACTTGATGGTGGAAACCAAAGTTTGGAGATTACTTCAGGAGCCTCAATTAAATTTGGCCACTGCGATCACTTTTCAACAAATGGAGTCACATCCTGGGCGGGTTCAGCTTCGACAGCGTGTGACTTGTTAAGAGAAGCTCTTAGAGGACTTTGCAGGTTGGACTGTCGAGTTGCAACAAAAGCTGCTTGAATCCGAGGTACGAAACTCTGAAATGCAACAGAAGCTACGGAAATCCGAAGTAGAAAATGAGAAATGGAGATCCACGTTTCACTAAGTAACCAAATGATGTCAGCTTACCTGGATGGATATCCTGCTTGACACTCGACAGGAGGTTGGATAACATTTTCTAAAACTCTAAGCGTTTTGAAACCTGTTTTAGCAGGAGTTATACAGTAATACAATAGGGTTATATAGTTATGCTATTTGTATTAGAAGTTAGTGGTGCAATTCTTTGAGATATCTACTTTTTCTCAAGGATCACGCAACGACATGAATGTGCAGATGATGTCAGCGGCGCTGTGAATTTTACGTTTTGAAAAAGCTTGCAGATTAGCACAATGGCCATTGACATAAATATGTTTGTGGCTCAGGGAAGATTAGAAATTGCACCATTCTGAATTCAGTATTTTCAAGTGAGGAATAGAATACTTTGCATACAAGGAATAGATTCTTTTGAATCTCAGCTTTCTATACCCAACATGTTATTGCAACTTGAGCAATGAACAGTGCAGGTTTACTGTCATACCTCGACGAAATTAATCAGGATTGCTACTGTCGCTGACATTGCTTATATAAAGCCTCCACGAGTTTCAATGTAGGAGGCATGTAGAGCTACTAAGAACTCAACCAGCGGAATCTCAACATCGGCTTGAGAAGCATCCTTTTCGATCACTGTCTCTTCCGCACTTGTCACCACAATGACTTTCTGTTTCCTCGTCTCCAACTCGTTTGCCACAACTGCATGCATGCCATACCTCTCCCGTGCTGCTTGCGCCTTCTTAATCAGTATATTGATATCAGTTTCTAACTGCACAGTCCATCCCCACTCAAGGTATAAGGTCATTAACAACCCTTAGATTCTGTTCCATTATAGGATATCCCAGTGAGGTAGAATCGATGAAAGAGAAAGTGCCATCCACAATGGCCAGCAAGAACTCGGAAACACTACGATGACAGATTTGTACAAATATTACCTTTTAAGCACATCACAAAAGAACCTCCTCATTCGGTTGACAAGGGTTTTAATGTTCCATCAATATGCATCAGATTCATACACAAGTTCTCGTTTTACCTCTAAGATCGCAGCAGCCAAAAGTGGCTTGTGAATGGTCAAAGAGTTCTTTTTCACATTGAAAAACGGAAGATTTTCAAGTGATACATAGTATTTTTTCGAAAAGGGAAATATAGAGATGCAGTTCGGTTTCACTTAAAAGGTAACACAAACCTTGAACGAAACGCAGAATGCTTCAGGAGCCCAAAGGCGACGAAGCAGCAACAACATCTTTGGAACTTGTGCTAGCCTACACCAGATTGTATCTTATGCTCCACCTACAATACCATCAGTAGTTCAGATGTCGGGTACATGTACGAAACTCGGGTCTGCGCTCAATGAAAAACTTCCTGTATTCATCTGTACAGATGAGATACTACATACCGGTTGTTCAACCTAGTGACGCCCATCAGATAACTCTCGGGCAATCAATCCTTGGACTTATTTCCTAATACGACAAGTTCTCTGTGAAAGATATCTGCCAGGATGAGCATATATGCGAGAGGGATTGATCATACCATTGAACTATAAGGCACGTACAAGTCAGATACTGCAGCAGCAAGATAGAACATGCAATTTCGTTGTAGCTGGCTTAAACCGAGAGATACGATTTGTAGTATCTGCATTCGGCAACATCAAAATTGAAGTCAAAAGAACATACAAGAATGCAGTAAAACAGAAGTATAAAAGTACACTACTTTCATGATCCAAAAGTTTGATTTGATACACTATTTCAATAAGTGCATTAACCACTAAATGTCCAATCAAGCATTTTATGAGTTGAACAAATATGTTATTAGGTTAGGTCTAGAACAAAGTACAAGCATTTTTGTGTCTTCCTACCTGAATGTATTCAAAGAGTGTCGTGTATGGCAAATTCAGAAGATGTCCACCGTCTAAAGACTGCAAGATGATACATCCACTACGTGACAGATCTTCTGCATAGAATATGCCCCCAAGAGATGAAACACGAAATGATAGACCAATGTCAAGAACACAGCAACACCGGCGCAGCTTATTTCAGGTCATAGCATTTACCCGCGCCCTACATGTAATCCATGACACATTCCAGATAATTTCAGGGTGCAATATTCAGTAAAGAATAGGAAAACTAACCAAACGATACCCTGTTACAGCCTTTTGCACAGCGACTGCATAACTTGAAGCAGCTGAAGACAGATAATAGCATAAATGAGTACATTTTTCTGATTATTGTAGAACATAAGAATTTTTTATTCCAGTAGTGTATAGGGTCAGCGCACATTTGTACATAAACAACCCAAGGAAGAGGTGAGTCTCTCATATAATGAGGAAATAAATCTCCACATTAGTTACTAGCTCAAAAGCATCAAACCTGAAGTTTACATTGTCCCAATTTTAGCCAACATAGTAATAAACGAAGTCAGTGTTTGCTTACGTTGTATTCCTTTGTCGCCAGTTGATTTAAAGCATGTCAAAAGCGGGTTCTCAGGCAAACCTCGACAGAAAGGTTGTGCTGATCCTCTGAATCACGTAAAATGATCAAACCCTAGGTGTAACATATTAACATCGACAATCACACTCCAACATAGAAAATACCAACGAAGAAAAATACCAGATTCTTTATTAGACAAGAGTTGGAAAAATCAGCCACTAATCTACCCACCTTGTGGTCAATGTTTGCTCCTAAATGGTGAAATGAAAGACCAGGGGTAGAAAATGCCATATAAACACTGGAAAGGGAATATGAGTTTCCACATTAAAAATAACAGCATGGCTCACCTTCGATTGATGAATATCACTGAATAGCCAGCCTTCAGAAAGCATCTGCATTAGACACATAAGATACCAGCCCTGGTCCTTAGTCATGCCCTGCCCTGCATGGAATAGGATATGACAAAGGGGAAACACAAACCACTTCTTGTGCTTCTTATTCTCTGTACTGCATAGTAATTGCAAGAGTCTATTTGATCGACTGTCAGTGGTGAAAAATGATTCGGGAAATCGTACAGACACAGTTGAAAAAAGGAAAAGCTGCATAATCCACAGCTACCGGACTAACTTAAGATCATCGTACAACTTAATGACTGAAACTACACAAGAGTGCAATATATACTCTAACAATCTGACGCAGTAAGGGACTACTGAACGACCTAGAGACGACGTACAGAAGTATTATAGAAGGGTTAAGTGTATTTTCAAATGACATAAATGGCGAACATAAAATCAGCACAAAAACTTACTCAGTCGAGGCAGCCCCGCGATGCCCAGAACTGAAATTGTCGATGAAACGGACGCAGTTCCTCTCAAGTGGAACTGTCGTCCCCCCTGATGTGACACAAACGATTCTCGGAGATTGATCGGCGTTCACTGAAGAGTTTGATTGAAGACGGACACAAAAAAAACAGCAAGAATGGGATAATAATCCGTCAGTAAGGGATTTTGTGAGAGGTACTATCAGTGCCATGTTTTAGGGAAAATACTTCAATGAAAGTTGTAATTTAGAACGATTACGTATTGCCGCAAGATATGAACTTGAATTCTCAGAGGACAAACCATTTGCATCATTTGGCAATCTACGCCGAACAAATTCTTCCACTTTAGACACAATGGCATCTCGGTCCTTGAGAGGAGGCGCGGAGGTGAAAAAGTCATCGGCATCCTCCCTTCAATCTTGTCCATCTCCTCAGCCTCTCCAGCTAGCAATCCGTTTCCTGCTCCCAAATTCAAGTCGTAAATACCAATTTTCAGTAGGGAGTTATAACACCTTCTCCGAGAATGAAACTTCTATGAAGGATCAGAAGTTGTGGAGAGAAAAGAGGAGCTCTTTCAATTCCTGCATGCTCGATCGCTACAAAACTCCAAACCCTAAGTAAGCCCCAAGTCTTCTGGATTTAAGAAAATGAGCAGGTATTCCAAAGTTTTTCGATGAAGGAACTAAAGAAAAAGGCTGTACAGAGGAACGACACCAGCAACAAGAACAAGTTTAAGTTAGGGGAGAATTCATGGGATATATTGTGGGAAGTAAATTGAGGTATGTTTAAGTAAAAGTAGTGAGGTTTTTAGAGGTGCTACAAATCCTAAACCCCTAAACCCCTGAATCCAATACTGTAGACTGTCGGCACTCACTGTGGGGTCGCCGAAGTTACGTTGCACTTGAATTGGCAATGCGGTAGAAGGTCGAGAATTTGTGAGATTGAGGGCGATCCAAGGTCTGAAAGGAGCTAGGAGGAATTTCGGGGATAATCCAATCGGAGTTGCAGTGCGGGTGGGTATTAATTCACGACTCAGGCACTCCAATTTGCTGTAATTTTGGTGGATGCGTGAGCATCGGTGGCTTCAGATTGGGATTACTTGCTTGCTGTTCAGGCTGCGGGCAATTTCCTCGTCATTGAATCCATGCTCAACTGTAGCTGATCTCGTGGGCAATTCGCCGCAACATCGCCGGGTCGTTGGGTTGGTAGTCGTCTCTTCTCACTGGCTCGATCTCTTGAGCCTCTTGTCTTCTTGCTTGGTCCGGTTCCTCGGCTGCCGCGCTCCTTTGGGTAATTGGGTTGGTCTGTCCCTCCTCGAGCGCTGCGCAGATCTCCGCTGGTGACGCTATGTTCTCCTTGATTTGGGGCCCGTGAGTGTTTGGGGTCGTGGGCGTGGTTTCTTGTGCTTGAATTTCTCCTCGGTTCTTGAGTTCGATGCTTTTTTGTCATTTTTATTGCTATGTGGATCTGCGTTGAATTATAAATATAAATAATGTAATAATAAATGTGTGCACTCTGCCCTTGCCACAGTAGATATAATAAAATAAAAAAGTAAAAGTAATTTTCTATTTTTTTGATGAAATTTGTGGTAGGGAAAATTAGGGAGTGATTTGGGGATGGATCAACATTATATGAAAGCATTGCCCAAAATTCTTCCCAAAAAATACACCCTAGAGTCCCATAGTTAGCAATTTTGCGTTTTGGAAGAGTGGATGAAGTAGGAAGTTAGGGTTGAATGTGCAATTGGCTTGGGAATGGCTATAGTGGATGAATTGCCATTTGGAGGGTCAATTTGTGTGTGAATTTTAGTCTTTAGTATGGATGAATTGTGTATTGCCTAATCCTCCCTTAGAACTCAATTTGGACCGTTTTGGTGCCATAATTGCCAGTTTTAGAGAGATTTTGATCTTGGACATTGCCCTCATCTTGTAGAAGTGGTAGAACACATATTAGTATGATTTTGGAATAGGTGGACATACATTTGGGTGATTTAGGGATATTGCCCTCTTTTCAATTAAAGTCATTTAATTAAAAATCTACCAAAAAAACTTGATAAGAATCCATTGCTTGGAAGGCAAAATAAATTAAGGTCCCATACACTCCTTAGTGGTCAATCTAAGGGTTTTCTTTTGTTGATGCGATATAAAAATCTCATATAAATGGTCCATCATTCTACTAGAGGGAGTGTCTTTCTCACTTGTAGTATCAATTGTTTGATCTAACTTTTGCAAGTTCTTGGATCATATTTTATTGGAGAAGCTTTGGAGATTGTGTGATTTTATTTTATTTTATATTTCTTCTTTTAATTTCTTTTTTCATATTATCATTTGTGAGGAGCATTTTGTAGGGGGGGGTTTCCATATGTATAGTTCATACACTAGGAGGTACATGAATTCTAAGAGGGCTATCCCACCATTGTTGGGTGGGATCCTCTTTATTGTTGTTTTGGATGCTTTTTTTATTAGTTGTTTTCTCATATCATAGTGAGGTTGGGTTGATGGCAAACATGACCGTATGTATTGTTTGAAATAGGGTATGGCAGAAATGATGCCCCAAAGCCTCAAGAGCTTGTGTTTACAAGTTGAACCCACAAGTTGCTTATAAATCCTATCCATCAATCCTTTCTTTATGATCGTGTCATATGAAAAAATCCTAAAAAATGTTAAAGGAACCCCATATATTTTGTTGATAAGACATCCAAGCCATTGCACTATCTATACAAATAGTCAAATACTTCTACAAGATGGATATTCAAAAGTGGTATGAAAAATTTGAATGCATTCATTATGTGTGGCACTACATGTCTTTAATCAAATGTTTTGTATTAACAAATATGATTGGCTCAAATGTTTGATTTAAAACCCTAAACCTTTAATTAACTCACATATATTGTTATATGAATAAAGAATCAGATTTTGATTTTGATTTATTTTTATTTTATATGTTATTTTGGTAGTTCAGTATGTCTTGCATATTATATAGTTTGGTTTTCCTAAAGGTGGTCACTTCATTAGGTTGGAGAATACTTACATGAAGGCAATGACACTGTAAATTTGATGGCTTGAGGTCAAATCCCATGAAAATACTAATTATGTCAGTAGACATGGTCTCTCTATTCTAAGCTAAATGATAAGAGTTTGTCTAGTTTAGTTGTAGTAGGAGCTATGTATTGTCCACCTTTCTTCTCATCAATATTTTTTACCAAAATTATTATATTGCTAGTATTGGAATTATCTTATTGAATAAACATTTAAATTGTAGTGGGTAAACTAAATACTCTTGTGTTCTAAATTTTCAAGGTATTCTTCCAATGACAATAACAATTGGAAGATCAAAATAATAAAATTTTAAAAATCTAGAATCATAGGGATAAGACTAAATTTAGGGTTATAGGTCCCTAAAAAATATTATATGTAATAAGTTTTTTTCATATATTTCTTTTATGATAAAAAATGATAAAAAAATGTTTGGGACTTGGGGTTCACAAACTCCACATTTGAGGCTCACAAGCTTGATGCTCTAGACCCACATGCTAGCATTGTTGGCTCTATAAAGTATACTAGAATCATGATTTTGTATTATAATTTTATTTTAAACTATTGAAACAATTGCATGAATTCTACACATTTAAAGCATTTAATACTTGTTGGATCATTTCTTTCCATACACTAATACACATACAAAATTTTCAAAAGCTTTTCTTAATTTTGTTCCTTAAAGGAAAATGCAATCAACATTTCTTTTAAATTTTGGCTTTAAATTTATACAAAAATTGCATGAACTAAATGAATTCCACATATTCAAAATGTCTAGGAAATTTACAACTTGCACATTATATTTTTTTTTTCACGCATTCATGTGTAAACTTTATGACTTTTATTAATTTGTTAAAGTGAAAAATTAACTAATAATTCAAAAGTAGAAATAAATAATATTGGTGCGTCATGTACATGTAAGCACCAATATCCTCTATGTTCTTTTGCAAAATAGCAAGTTGCTTGAACTTAGCCTTCATAGTTTCTTTGAAAGGCTCTATCCATATTTGGATTCCAAAGCATGAGAGGCACGACATCATACTTGTTTCTTAGCCGAGTCGGATTCTACAAGCATACGTTCTCCAAAAAATTGACAATCAAGGGTTGGGAATATGCCCACTTCCAACAACCTCGATATTAGCCTCAGATTTGAAATGACAAGTGGTTAAAATTTGGCAATTTCGTGAAAACAATGGCTACATATCTACATTTTATTTTTGCATACCAATTGGTTGTCAATCCTACCAATTTTTTGTTTAGTTTTGGATCTTTCATTTTCACACTCCAATTGGTTATTTTTCCAAAGGCACCAGCTAACAATGAACTAACTAGTGGTTCTCCCCAAACATTATTCTTGGTTGTGTTTGTTTCCTACATGGCTTGTCTAATATAATCACAAGGCCTTACTCTATGTTAAAATGTTGTTTATCATCCCTATCTAACCACTTCTATCTTGACTTATTCTTCACATACGAATAGGGCGATTGAAAGCAAGCCATGTAGATCTGAAGAATGTACAATAACACTTTCAGAATTTTTCTGCGCATTCCAAATTTAAAGGCGCCTAAATATTGTTGCCTTTCGAATGTTTTACCGCATTTTAGAAAGATACAAAAATGTTTTGAAGGAATCTTGACACACGATATTCCAGATTGTTTAATAATAATAGATGCAAATAAAAATTTCAGTTTTGTGATCACCGTAAGCATTGACAGCCCTGGCAAGTTCTTATCGCCAATTGCAAAAGCTTCCGCTTCCTTCGCAACTGCGGCAAGAGTATTCCTCCGAATCATCAAGTGTGCAGTAGCAAGTTTTGCTTTTAGAGAATTCTCTGTGCAGCTCCCCGTCCTGTTTAAGATTTCCATTAATTTTCCAGTTGCTAGGTAGCTCACACTTAACTTTCTGTATGCATGATCACTCAGCCTGTCAATGCTTGCATTATGTACCATTGATTTGACACCAAGCTCCAGCTAGGTCGACCATGAAAACAATCTCGTACTTACAGAATTACTCTGTGCGGTTTTGCAGTGAATGACAGTTGAGAGTTGAGAGTATGATCCAGCAGCTGTGGACTTCAACTAATTAGCTGACTCCCTCACTCCTGGACGTTTACCACATATGGTCGAATTGATTCGGTAAATTGTCGTTGTTGACAGAGTTGATGAGGTACTGTATGAGTACTTGTTAGGAAGTACTGAGATTAGTTCGTTTCCATGGATACTAAGAAAATGACGGGGAAAGAGATTCTGGAGTGCAGAATCTCTGGCATAGGTATCCACACCAAGGGCCAAAAGAGCTAGACTAAACTTGAAAAGAGTAAGTGAACAAATCATTCACAGCTGAACTGATAGCATTCAACAGTAGTGTAGGTAGAGAGAAGTGACTTATCATTATTGCCAAACCATTCTTCAGATTAACAGGACATGGAATCTCATGATAAACTATTCGTTAGTTGGTGAATTCATTTTCTATTGACATGAAGCAATGTAATACAACGGGCAAAAGCCCAATCTAAACAGGAGCGTAACTTATCCTAATTGCAGTGATTGCAGGGCAACCTTGGCTGCTACAGATGCCCGACTTTGCTCAGCATACTCCTTGGCATTGTTAAGCCGGACTTGCGTGTCCAAAGTAGTCATGGCTTTCAGCCTTTCTTGCAGCAGCTTATGCAACTCCCCAGGACTTGCCCCTTCAATGCCCAAGCTCAAAGAATGAGTAAAAAGAACAATACATGCACCAATCAATAACAATAATTCGTCATATTTGTCAAGTGACGAATACAAGAAATTGGCACTATTCCGGACGCCCCTCTGAAGCCTCAGATCTGTAGCAATCCTAGTTATTAGAGCTCCATGCATTTGGAATGTTGCAATTTTGATGCTCTGAAACGAATAAGACCAAATTAGTCTTGACTTGCAAAACGCCAAACAGATTGTACTTGAGATAGTACCAAATCAAATGCTTGAATGAGTAAAACTATATCGAGGGTTACCTGCAATTGGTTGCAGAGCTGCAAAAGAAAGTCGCTCTTCCCGATTGGGCACAAATCTTTCAACAATGGAATCTGACTCTCCTTTCTCCGCCCACTGTAGAGCTTTCTCTAGGGGTGTCAGCAGGGGTACTTCTTTTGAAGTCTGATACAAATAAGCAACAACAACCCAACGTAGTATCCTTAAATAACTTGACAGGATAACTGGAAACCTCATTGACCACTTCACAGTGTCAGAAACGTGGATCATTCATTCAATCACTAGTAAATAAATTCCAGGGAGAATTTTTTATAAAATTTCCCTACTTGAACAAAAGCTTTTGGCAAGAGAGGTTACACTCGCACCTCATTAATGAGACCTTCTCCAAAAACAAATCATTCTAGTATATTCTGCACAACTTATTACACTATTATCGACAATAGAACACTTGTCACACATTCAGACTATGTCATAGTTACTTCTTTGCGACCCCGGCCAGGCAGATTAACAGGTCAGGGTGTACCTGATTCAAGAGCACCCAAATAAGTTCTTGAACTTCAAACTGATAAAACACAAATACCTTGATTTTTATTTGTAGTTGTTGAACCTCTGCTAGTGTTTTCTTAAGACCGTCAATCTTCGTTGGTAAGGACTCCCTCTCCTCGGGGTACTCATCTCGCACCGGCATAACTGTACTTTTTATAAACGGCTCCATCTGTCATCAACTTCCACTTCCACAGGATTGAAAATCTACCAGAAAATTAGAATTCAAGATTACATGTCACCCTCACACTTCTGAAATCACTTCAAAATATTCTATGTGCGTTCATTTCCTCCAATTCAGGCAGTTCAAACGTAAGCTCAACCTCTCTAAAAACACTGCCTCTGAGGCCAAATGGGCTTCTGAATGCACTAACACGTGTTCACAACTTTTCAAATGGCAGTTATCCTCCACAATAGGATAAATTCTCAGGGTATAAAGGGAATGTGCAATTACAGAAAGTGACATTAGAAAGGGTTGGGTACACTAAACCAGTGGGTTCACACCAGTGTCACCACAGTTCAGATAAATATGAGCGCCAAAATGTTTAATGCAGCCAGAGAAGCCTCTGGGAAGAAGCTGTACGTTCATATGAAGAAAACAAGCCTACCTGTGTTAGGCTGACCATTTTGATTCGACCAAGCCCGCGAATAGTAACCAGCGCTCCTATTTCAAGTTGCTTAACCTGCCTAGCCATGGACATCAACAACCACACGTTTCTACGTCAGTTTCTTGAAGTATACCGGTATACAGTCCCACACGTCTTTGGACGAAATGAGAGAAGACGATGAAAATCTGGTCACTAACAAGTTTGTGCAAATTTGTTCAAAATCTTGGAAAGAAAATCGCATGCATTATTTTAGAAAGCCTCAGCAATCTGTAACATTCCCTAGGCTTCAGAAACCAGTGGTTGTATACCTCAGCTGCTTACACTTTCAATGCGAGCCAGACAGCCATAAGTGGCAACAAAGGAGGCCACTCCAACTTCATCTCCCTTCACCGGCTCAATCACAATGTGTGCGAGTAGATTATTACCTTTCGACATCACCTGCCACGCCGCACACATATAGCTGATGAACACGGCACTGAAGTTTAGATGAAGGCAGGGCAACTGAGCAAGACAGGATGAAAGAAGCTCCAAAAATTACCTCCTCTAGCAGTGACAGAAACCTGGCTTCGTATAGATGTAATGTCTTCGAGGAAGATGGAATGAAAACCTGCAGCAAATTACGCTGGTCAGGGGTGTACCAACAAGATTGAACTTGTTAATCAAATTATCTAAAAAGCACTAGAGGAGATTCCATAGTCATTTAGCCCCTAGCACTCTTAGTTTCACGTATTCAATGTTGCACAACCCTTGGAGAACTTTAATTTTGCATGGCAACAGGAGTACTTCATGACTAAAACACCTCGCTCGCATTGAGTGAATCTTGATCAATGTATGCCTCTTTGACACATGGATGGTCAACAAGATAAGACTTGAATGGAACTCTCAAGGCCAAATTGAAAAGTTTTTCTTCTAATGGCACATTCAATGATAAGATTCTCATTAAAATTAGACCGTTTCAAGAACATCAGACAACATAAAAAAAAACCCATCCCCATGATTCTTTCATGAAGGCGTCTCCCTATGGTCACAGCCATCATTCAGAGGACCTCCTAATGTAATTTTACACAAAACTCAAAGGAAGGTGACTTCAGTAGGATTTGAGAGCGGAGTTGAAATCAATCTCTAAAACCTCAGCTAATATGAGAATAAGGGAGGAATACCTCAGCTGGAGAGAAGGGCAGACATGGCAGCTCCAAAATAGTTGCTTCTGCAAACCACCCAAAATCAATCCCACGCAACCATTTACGTTCAATTTCAATTCACACAAACACAATCTCCACCGCTATCCCGAATTGAATCAGTACACACCCATAATTTCCCTACCCACAAAAATTCTCAAATAAGAAAGAGACGATTACTCTGTTTCAACACAATCCAATCGCCAATCACCTCCAAAATCGACCAAAGAATCACAGGCAAAATTATACTTACCATCTAAGGTGGAAATTTCAGCGAAGATACTCGAAGCTCCATTCCTCGAACGTCGACAACCCAATCCTCCAAAAGCGTCGCTCCGTCGCAGCAGGCGGAGGGAATTTCCCACGGGAATCACAACCAGCGAACTTCTGGGAGAAATTTGCAAAGAGCGAGAAGATTTAACTCCTGGGGAGAAAGAAGAAGAAGAAGGGGAAGTGGCACACGCACAGGAAGACGAGAAGGGCGGCAATGCGGCAAGACCCGCCATAGCCATCATGTTTGTGTGCAAATCGCAGCCACACCTCACAGGGGACGCTACCAAGGCAATCACCACGCTGAGGCAAGTCTGGAGACGTCTGAACGACGACAGAGGAGTTTGACGATGATCCGGGATGTCATCTCTGTTTCATCCGCTTCTCATCCTCTTCTCATCCCGGATTTTAATTTTATAATTTATAATTTATAATTTTTTTTTTCCGCCATGTGTAGGGTAGACATTCACAAGAGCATTCCATCCACTGCTTAACATTCTTAATTGGGGTTTTCTCAACCACAAACCACAAAATTCATCACGGAATCTTGGGGTTTAGAGAGGTATTTCTTCTAAAATACATGAAGAGTGGGTGTATAAGTGTAATTGAGAGCAACTGTGAAATCGACAAGCTAGACCCTCCAACCAAATCTTGAGAAGATAAGTATCTCTTCTAGGATATTTGAAATGGATGTAATAATTAAGTTGAGAACAATTGTGAGCTTAACAAGATGCATCCCTTCTACTCAAATCTTGAAGAAGAGATAAATCTCTTCCATGATACTTGAAGTGGGAAACAAGTTAAATTGAGAGCAATTGTGAAATTGACAAGATTCATCCCATCTATCCCATCTATCCCATCTTAGGAAGTATAGTATTTCTTCTTCAGTACTTGAAGTGGGTATGATAGTTACATTGAGAGCAATTGTGAACTTGACAAGATGCATCCCCTTTGCTCAAATCTTGGAAATAGAAAATCTCTTCCACAATCCTTGGGGTAGGTGTATAAGTTATATTGAAAGCAATTGTGAACTTGACAAGATGCATCCCCTCTTCTACTCAAATTGCTTGTGAAGAAAAAAATCTCTGACATGATACTTGGGGTGGGTGCATGTATAAGTTAAATTGAGAGTAACTATGAGCTTGACAAATTGCATCCCTTCCACTCAAATCTTGGAAAGAAACAAAATCTCTTCTACAATAATTGGTGTGTGTGTATAAGTTAAATTGAGAGCAACTATGAATTTGACAAGTTGTATCCTACCTACTTCATTTTAGAAAGAGAGGTATCTCTTCTTGTATACATGAGGTGGTGTATAAGTTAAGTTGAGAGTAACTGTGAGTTTGACAAGTTAAAGTGTCACTAAGGGGCCACCTACATATTAGAATCCCTTCCATAAATGTTAAGAATGTTATGTGATCAATCAAGAGTTCATCTAGCCAAAATATAGTGTTATATAGTATTAAAGATTTGGAAAGGAAATCAATGAGATGCCCCACCTATGCAAATTTTTTATTTGACTTAAAATCAATGGCAAGTTTTTTAATGAACAAAAGAAAAACAAATCTCATTATTGATGATGTCATTTTATTATTTGAAGATGAATAGTAGTATTTAGTAGAATTGTAAAAAGGAAGCAAAAATGGAATTTTTGTCATACTATGGAGATTAATTTCGTAGGATTGAACATTTATTGCTCACCTTCATCCCAAGAACAATGTGGGCAGTGGACTTAATAGATGAACCATTAGAGATGCTCTAACCTCTTTATAGTATACATGCCCTTCACTACGCTATAATCAGTCATCATAGATGATGATCAGTACACAATATTCACATGAAATATGCTTAGCCATTGTCATCCTTCCTTTATTTGGCCCAAGTCAATAGAAAAATTAAAAACCTTTATGGTCAGTTATATTGAAATGGAGGTAATCCATATGCCATTTTTCAAAGCGCACAATGTAAACTATAAAAGGGACATCTAGGGTAGATATAGATTTTGGATATCTAGGGCACTTATAGATTTCAGAAATCTAAAACTGGTATAGATTTTAGACTATGTGGTCTAAACCTTAAAAGTGTTGAAGTTGTGAAATGGCCTACCATTTTAATGAAATTAATCATCTTTCTTCTAAATAACATCAAGACCATCAAATCCTAAAGACCTCAGGGACTTGAAATAGATTATAAAAGAAATGGAATTATAAATTTTCTTTTTTTCCAATCATATTGTGCCATGTGGCAATGAAAGTAACGAGAAAAGTGGGTTATATATAGCCATTTAGAACATGCCTAGTACATCAATAATTTACTTTATTTATACATGTGACACAAATTTATCGAAGGCACAATATTTGTAGAATACTTAAATTATTAATTGAGGGAAAAATATTATTATGGTTTAATGCAATGATGTTTGAATATATGAAAAAAATTGTGATCAACTTTATCCTTAAAAACAACCTACTTCTAGGGAACAATATTCATGATATTTCAATAAAGATATACTACACTAGAATAATAAAGTTTAGTGTTACTACACTTATTGAATTGAAAACACTATAAGTTTTTACTCTTTGTGAAGATTTTTACTACCAAGAGCATAGATACCCATTCTATTCAAAGAGGGGGGATCTCTATAAACATTCTTAGTTAAAATATTTATGAAGAGTAAAAATTTCTAGTGTTTTCAAATCAATATAAGTATGGTAATACTAAATTTCATTATTAGGGTAGCATTTATTTGACAATTTCTACATTGTAGCAAAATAAACATTTTAGTATGCAAAATTTCTAATTAGTGTCACATACATCTAATACCATGACTAATGCAAAAATAGCATTCATAATATGAGCTTAAACTTCTCTAATTGTACTAACTAGAACAATCAAATGTTTGTACTCAAACCTATTTTCAAGGACCTAATTGTCTTGCACACTTATCATAATAAATTTATTTGGATCCCAAGTCCTAAATAAAGAGGCTTGGGTGTTATAAGTTGTCAAGGTATAATACCAATATCCAATTACAAAGCATGCAATTGGAAAAGACTAGCTTTAGAGTTTTTCTCAATCATTGGTTAAATATCTCTACTTTCAATAAAAAGTAAAGGAACATAAAGACACAGAAAGAAAAAGGATTTTACTAGTTCATCCCTAAGTGTTCAACTTGATGATATTGACCCCCCTATAGGTTTTTGACCATGTTTTCACCAAAAATGCTCCTAAACTACCATTTCTAGTACATGTATCAAATTTCAGAAAAAAAACAACCCGTTTCTTGACACATGTAATCATAGGATCTTGTAGTACACTAGTTTAAGAAGATTTGGGAAAAATTTCAGAAATTTCCACCATGTGGATTGTAAGATATTAGTGTTTGAATTGACAAAAATCCTTTGGAAAATAATGGGTAGCTGCACTTCATAAGGATTTATTTGTATGAAAAAATATCCAAAATGGTGGTGGTGCTTCTTTGGATTCATTCTTGAAGGCAAGTTGGCTACATGATTGAAAAAATTTAGATAATTTGGAATTATACAACATATAGGAAAAAATAGTAAGTAGAAAGAAGTAGGGAACATTTGATTCAAAATACTAAACTGTTAAGAGTTTATTTATGGAATTAAAAAACAATCTACGTCTTATAATTTTAAATTTTTCAAAAAATATTGAAAATTGAGTTAAATAAAGGACTTCAAAGTTTATTTTATATTAGAGAATCCATAATTGTCTACAAATTAAAACTCCTCATAAGATTTATCTCATTAATCAAAATGGAAGGATTCAGAGCTTTCCACGTATACAAAAATCTAGAAAACCAATTTCAAATTTTTGTTTCTTAAAATAGTAATTTTAAAGATTTTTTTTGAGCTACCTAGGCTACCCACTAAACAATGAAATTTATATACCATACAATAGCTTTTTAATCATGTAGTCAAAAGTTATGAAAATTGTTGGGCCTTAAAGCTACTCCTCAAGCACATGTTGCATGAAAACTCCAAAGAAAAAAACCCACAATTTTGTTCATAGTGAGCTATCCAAATCACTATGTTTGCAAAAAAATGCCATTTGGTCCTTTAGGGGTTAAGATAAATTTGAAAAATTTATAATAAATAATTTAACTCCTCCAACACAACTATATCAGTGATTCAAGAAAGAAATTCTTTCTTCTTTCCATTCTTATACTAATTAACTTTTCTTAAAGCTTCCTCAATGAATATTAATTGAATGAAGTTCCGACTTGTCACAAACATTCGTCAGAGCGCTTGGCAGAGCGCTCAGGGTTATACATGAGAACCCTGAAATTGGCCTCCGCGTCCCCTCCTCACCGACTTAAAGAGACTCCCGACCAACGGTAGTAGAAACCTCCCATCGGATGCCGCTAAAACCACTTCCCCCGACCTCCGGTCGCCGCTTTCCCCCAGCCCCACCGCCGACTACAAGGACAAAAGCAAGCCGTAGCCAAGCCAAACTGGACATGCACACCCCTTCTTGAATTGATCCCCAGCGATCGAATTCTCGCACTCGGAGACGATCGGAGCTTCAATTGCTTGTCCTTCGAATGCAATTTCATTCCGCAACATCAATGTTGGTCAAAGAAATGGGAGGAGGTTGGCACCTTTCTTCAATTTTCTTCAGTTTTCTTCTAATTTTCTGCGCATTTCTGTTTCTCGATTTCACCAATTTTGCATGTTCGCGAAGAGCAGACACATCTTATGAATTTTTTGCGCATTGGAATGGTTTAGGAGTTTGAATTTGGGGTTCCTGTGAAATTTCTGGTGTTTTAGGAGTCTGCGAACTTTTCGTATTTGGAGTTGCTTGGGCGTCACGTCTCAAGGTTTTTGTCGGTAGACACTGCATATCGGGGTTTGCAATTGAAGAACCTTGCATTCCTCTCTTTATTTTGCATTTTTTTCTCTTTGATTTTGCAATATAGTTGGTGATCGTTATACAGAGTGGAATCGTGTGTGACAACCACTGTAAGGGCGGGTTGCAACAATTGCAACAATTGAGCGCAATTTTGGTGGTTTATTGAGTAATTGAGTTGCAATTGTGTTTCATTTCATTGATGAAGAGCTTTGGGTTGGTGTTGAGTTGTTATCTCTTAGTACAATGTAAGAAAGCCGTCTTTCTCTACTGTGAACATATAGGCTGTTTATCATTTTGTGAATGAAGTAGAGTCTTCAATTTAAGGGAGGGGTTATTTATATGTTTGTTTTATGCTGAAGAATTTCATTCAAAGAAAGATGGTATGGTAATGATCCGCTGTAGTCATGTGTAGCATGTCGTTGATGTTCTGGTTTACAGTTTTGGCGAATATTGGTTTGATTCTGTGAGCGTGCGAGCTTGTTGTGCATTCCGCGGTACCTGTATTAAGAACATGTTAATCGTGGGATCGACTTCCAGAGGGGTTGGTTGTTTTAGGGTCCAGGAGAAGGCATATCTGGAACTTCTTCAGGATTGATTACTTTCGCATACATTCTGGATGCATCTACATGCTAATTCAAGAGCCTGTGAAACGATCTCGATCTAACATGTGCATTGTAAGCAGATGATTCAAGTGGATGAGCATGTTCTTCTGAAGGGATTATTACAGATAGAGAAGGTCAATGGATCAATTTGTGTCTATGCCCCCCCCCCCCTCCCCCCGCCCCGCCCTTTTGCTTTGAGAGGATCTATTGAATGTGTGATAGAACCCTAAACTGATTGTTCTGGATGTTTGATGGTGCAGCCGATGCAAGTGACGGAGAATGGGTGAAGACCGAAATGAATGACCAATGGATGGGCATGACAGACGACGAAGGTGAATCCTCAAAATCAGAGAACGGTGACGTCGAGGACGGAAGCCTGGGTGACAACGCAGCCCCAGCCGATTTGCCTGCAGATTTTGAGAGGATGGACCCCGTGCAGGCTGACTTGAGGGCGAGGATTGTGAATCAGAGAGCCTCTCTGAAGAAGCGTGTTTCACTCATTGCAGACACTCGGCAGAAACTACAGAGGTGCTTTGAAACTTCAAGTACCACTTTGTTATGGTTAACCTGGTCTGCCCAGTTTTGCCTAATGCACTGCGTTTATATAATATTTGGTCAGAGAAGTTGAGTTCATCATAACATTCTGTAAAACCCTTGTTGATCCTCCTTTGAATTGACATAAAAAGGAATCCCTGACACCTTGTTTTGGAAAGTTGAGCTCAATTTTAGAACAGGAGCGATTTCCTCAAGCCAATGAACCATTTTCTTTTCCAGGTATGTGCCAGGACAATGGCTGGTGGAAGCAGGAGGCATGAAAGCAGGTGACTTTGAAATTCCTGAGACGACCACCCTGTTGCTGGTAGGTGCAATGGGCGCAGGGAAAAGCACACTTATTAACAACCTGATTCGCGTTCTCAACAACAAGACCCGAGACTTCGATAGAGCTCAAGTTTGCGGTCAATCCTCCTGACCTTGAACTCTCTTATTACGCCAATTCTATGTTTGTGTATTGTACGGTTTTAAATCAGTTTATTCTCACTTTTTAGGAGTCCTATGGTGTTCACCTATGAAAGCTACATTGACATGAAAGTGTCGTAAGAATTATTCATGCCGCTGTTAATAGTATGTAGAATAGTGTCTGTTATGACTTTTACGGTGGTTTCACTTTTGGGGGGCTAAGAATCTGGAGTCGGAGGTCATTGAAAGATGATTTGTGTGTGTTTCTGTTCAAACAGGGGACCCAGGAGAGAATGGCACTTACTTCTTGAACGAGTACATGCTTTGTGAAAGCAAGAACAACATCTGCGTGTTTGACAGTCGGGGTATGCCCGAGGTGAAAATATCCGACGGTTTGGAAGTGCTTGAAAAGTGGATGGTGGACGGTGTTCGGCACGGTCAGATGGTCATCAGGTAGTTTCACTTGCCTAATTCTGTTTTTTTCCCCCCTCTTTCCAAATATTTGAATGACATAACATTCTTAGCAGTTGTGAGAACTCTTTCTCCTCTATAGATGCCAATTAATAAAGACACAAGCTTATGATATTCACTGTAGAGTTCATGCATGGCCCTCAGTGAGTGAACATACCACCCACTGAGATGAGCTCAAGATCGTGTAAAAAAAGAATTTGTAATACTTATTCAAGGATTTTGAGGTAGCTCCTCAAGAATGTTATGAAAGCCTTTATCATGGTCTTAGTAAATTTGACTAGTTCGTGAACTTGTAGGCAACATCATTGAGAGATTCATGGGGACATACGTGGGGAGGTCTCCCTATTGTCATACTAATTGACTGATCATGGGAAGATTCTCTATATGATGCTGTCTAAAAATTCCTGAAATAGTCTAATTTTAATGAAAAATCATGTTCTTTGCAAAATATAGGAATGGTACCCTTAGGCACACTTCATTCACTCTGCACGCCCGTATCAGAGAAGGGCTCATTATCCTTCTCCAAGGAGGCTATTTTCCGTGAATTTAAAAATTATAGTAGCCAATGAGTAAAGAGATTTCAGCGAAGTTAGTTGAGAAGCAGTGGACTACATAGAATTTTTTAGTAGTTCTGAGAACTGCCTGTCACTATTTTCGGCAAAGACTCAAAAGTCTGGTGTCACTGGATAGGGAGCATGCATAGTACTCTGAGTGGCCTGCGTCTGTGTTCTTCTTGTTGCTTTTGCTACCTCCCAGCTCAAGATTGTGCACAATAAAATCTGGATTCCTTTTCCAATGGTGTTGAGGCAGGCTCCTCAAGAATATTATGTATTCTGCAGGAATTCTGATAGTAGCCGTGTCAAGGAGGCGGTGGAGAAGAAAGGGCGGCAGGGTCATCATAAGCTGAGCATCAAAAGGCATGTTAACTTCGTCGTCGTTGTGATCAATGCTGTGGCTGTCAACAAGATACGTCAGAGCGGTGACAACTTGAGTCGTCCAAATTTTGTGCGCATTTTCAAGTTCCCGTTCATCACCTTTAAAGGTCAGTTATTTATTCATATGGGAGCACTTTTCTCCCGGCATCTTGCACTTATAGAGTTTCACTACAATATAGATAATACTCGGAGTTGTTATCTTTAGCTCATTTGCTTCCATGATCTTCGTTGTCTTTCACTTTTGGTTCATGTGGTGTGAATGCGAATCGCAGATGATAGGCCGGTGGTTGTGATGACACATGGGGATGAGTTGAGCGAGGATGATCGGCTAGAGGCACGCATCTACTTGGGAAACATGCTCGGAGTATCTCCTGTAGACCATATCTTTGACATCGCAGGTTTGTGTTTTCACATTACGAGGGGAGAGAAAGATGAGGGACATGCTATTGGAGAACTTTTAGTATTGATTTTGAGCCATACTCATAAGTGCAATACAAGAAATGAGAGCTTCTTTAGAGTGCACAGGTCGAATGAATAAATTGAAGAATAAGATATCCAGAAATCATAGACCTTGATTGGTCAATATCAACTTCACACTAGTCAAAGAAACATGAAGAGCTGGTGCTAGAAATACTTTAGATGACAAGTTTTCAAGCTACCTCTTTGAGGTGAATTGAACACTTGAATGCATCGTAAGGTGACATAAATGGACTACATTTTTTTTAACCTTGTTATCTGATCCCTAGCTGTACATTATGTTTCAAATTACAAGCTTGTTGCTTCGACATGTGCAATCTAAAGTGTGTTTGACATCTGCAGCCGACTTTTTGTTGTTGCTCCAGGATTCACGGGGCGTGTCGTGGAAGATGGAGCGCAGTGCGCAGAAAACGACTTATTGCTGTTAGATATGTTGGAGTACGCTCTGCAGCGAGCTGATCGGAATTTAACCTATAAAACACGCTTCTTGGATTACTTCGTTAAGGTTGGCAGCACACTTAAGTAGTCTAAAGTTGTGTTTGCAAACATAACCTTCATGGAGCCTATTTCGGTAGAAGTGGCAACCAAGCATTGGATATAGAATCTAGGCATATCTCATAATCTTGTCTTTCTTTAGCTTTGTTGTCCTCCTTACAATAGACGCTTCTCTTATTCCCTTGATTGAGCTTGATTGAGCATGACCGAGCAGAATTCAGCCATTGAGAATGTGTGTGGTAATGTGAATGTAGAGCCTTGTTATGGGAATGATGTCCTCGCCAAACTCTCATGGGTTGGCATGTTATTCCTCATAACGAGGTTGTACTTCAAATCAGCTAGTTCATATTTTTTTGCCATAACTGATTACTTAAGAAGTGTGACCCCTGTTTGTTATTACAGATGGAGGAGATTTTGGTAAATGGGTTCAACGACCTTGATTCCACACGGCAGATGGCTCTTGCTGTCCTGGCGTCCTGTTGGGTGATACTGCTTGGGCTGCTTCTTGTAGCCTATGCTTCACTTTCAGGGCGTGCCTGAAACACTGGCGATGCTGTGGAGTATTGTACATACCCTTGTTGAAGAATCTTGGGTCATTGCTAGGTTGTTTGTATCTTTGGGGGCTTACTTAACCCTCAAAGGACCAGGGGTGCAAAATACAGTGTTGCAGAAGCCACCTGGTGGCCTTATGGTCCTTTAGGGGTTAAGACTCGGCCTTTCTTTTTGAGCCAGTGCATTTTGTGAAGGTAGGACGAAGTGTGGGGACATCACGATTTTCGTACTCTCCATACTCAAAACCTGCTCTTGCCTTGGTTGTATTAGGTGAAATTTCAAGTGGTTGACTCAGTTTCATTTAAAGTCGGTTGGTTTACTTAATGGAAACGGTTTGATTTTGGAAGGTAGTGTAGATGTGTGTAGCAGTCATTTGGTGGTCATGACTAAATGACCTCTAACATGAACTTAAATATAATGCTGTTCAGGCTATATTCGTGCGTTTTCTTCTAGTCATTCATTCTTTCATTCATCTCTCACCCTTTCTGCTTTTCCAAATCACTTAAATTTGGTTGAGTTCATGCAAGCAACTACGAATCAGTCTTCTTCCTTTTTGCCTCATGTGTATTGCCCTCGAGTTATGTGCACCCATTGCCATCACTTTAGCCCTTTTAAGTCCCTGATCTGTTAAGGAAAGGGGGCAAGAATATTGCAAGAATCTTTTGGATTGCGAAGTTCGCTGAGCGCTAACGGAAAAACGGAAAATGTGACTGCATAGAACGGATGTTCATGTGCTTTGCCAACTTTTCTTAGGAGAGAGGCATTATCAACCATTGAAATTGGAAGAAATTGGGAGAAAATAGAGAAGGAATTCAATGGATTGTAGAGTTGGTACTAGTGTATGTACAAGACGGTCCAAGAATGTTGAAATATAGACTAAGGTAGGAGGTTTTGAAAGTCCTTCGGTTCTAAAATTGCCTACCTCCTCGAATGTACACTATTTGCACATGTTACTTTTTTGTTGAACCAACAATGTACCAAAAGTTTACATTTGAGGAGGTGGGCGATTTTAGAGCTCTCTGCCATTTCAACTTCAAAAATTCATAAATAATTTCACAATGCTTCAAAAAATATGGAACAACTTGGATTAGATGTCAAATCCATTTGAATTTCAATGAAAATTTACTGAAAAATATTTCAAGAAGTTTCACCTCTCCAAAATTTAGTTTCAGCACTAAAATGGGTGATTTATGGACCTCCTACCTTATAGCTAGTGTTAATGGTAATGACAATGAGATAGACAAGCTTTGGATTCAAAGATTGATTTTGACATTCAAAAAAATTTCTTTTGCTTTTAAATAGAAGTAACAGAATGTGGCTTCTAAAGTGTAGTTTCTATTCTACTTGAAAATTTTGAAAAATTCCTTGGTGAAGTTTGAAGTTGAGGATCTATAGCCACATTTCAAAACATGGAGTGACACGGAACTTTTCATTATAACACAATGTTCTACACTATAATTTACTTCTATTCTAAAATATTTAGACTCTTGAAACATGATTTCTATTTTATATGTATTTTCTTCATTTTTTCTTCAATAATTCATTGTTATTTGAAATTTAGACAAAAAATTTGAAAATTTTATGACAATTATTGTATGAGATTTCATTTTTGAAAAAATAAATTCACTCATAAATAGCAAAGGAATAGAGGATATAGAGTAATAGACTTTTAAGTTTGACTACGCAATCATAGACTCCATCTTTTAGGGGTTAAGGGATTAAGCACTTGAATGAGTTAGTATGGATGTAGTGTTAAGATTTCCAATAGTCTGCACCATTCATGCTCAAGAGCTCTTACTAGTAGAGACTTTACTATGATTTTTTTATTTACACATAGATGCATATTTTAAAAATTTGAAGCTAGAAATATTTGTATTTGCTTATTAAAATATTGGAAATGAGACATCTGTACAAAATTAGATATGATGAATGCATGAAACTTTTGGCATGTCATAAATAATCGTATTTTATCCATTGATAAAAAAGCATTTAAAACTTAAAATTTATATATTTTCATGTATTTAGGTTGGCTTATTTTTAAAATGTATATTAAAATAAATAAATTTGATTTTTAAAAATAATTATTATAATTGAAAATTTATGGTTATTTTAAATTCAAGTTCAAGAAATCAAGAAAAAACCTATGTAAGGTCACTAAGTATCTGTAATTGTAATCCCCATTGCTGTAATATATATATATATATATATATATATATAATCGCAATTTTCTTTAAGGCCCAACAATTTTCATAACTTTTGACTACAACACTGAAAAAGTTATTGTATAGTATGTAATTTTCATTGTTTGACAAGCTTGGACAATTCAAAGAAATTCTTAAAAAATCACTTTTTTAAGAAAAAAAGATTGCAAAATGGTTTTCTAGACTTATGTATAAGTGGAAAGCTTTAAATCATTCCATTTTGATTAATGAGATGAAAGTTAAGAGAACTTTTAGTTTGTAAGTAGTTATGGATTCTCTACTCTAAAACAAACTTTGAAGTCCTTTATTTAACTCAATTTTCAATATTTAAAAAATAAAACAAAATTAGAGGATGTTGGTTGTTTATTACAACATTACAACCATTGGGATTGGCATTTTGCAATTCCATAATTAAATTCTTAACAATTTAGTATTTTGAATCATTCTCTACTTCTTTCTACTTACTATTTTTTCCTCTATATTGCACAATTCCAAGGAGTTTGAATTTTTTCAAGCATTTAGTCAACTTGCCTTAAAGACTACAAATCCAAAGAAGCACCACCATTTTGGACATTTTTTCATACAAATGTGACCTTGTGCAATGTAGCTACCTTGTTTTTTCTAAGGTCCCTAAAAGGAATTTTTGCCAATTCAAACACTAATATCTTGCAATCCTCATGGTGGAAACTTCTGAATTTTTTTCCACATCTTATTAAACCAACGTACTACAAGTTCCTATGGTTCTATGTGTCCAAAAATTTGGTATTTGAACTACAAATGGCAATTTTGGAGTGTTTTTAATAAAAACATAGTCAAAAACCTTTAGGGGTTAAGAAAAGAATGATAACCTAGATTTAGGTTCTAAAATGAAGGCGGGATATGCATTGTGATGAAATTAGATATAGATTGCATTCAAGTATGTACTTGCTTTCTTGGAATGTTTAGTTTTGTTCCCTAAAAGAAACCTGCCTTTTTTGTAGCATTTCGACGAAACGGGTCATGTTTTCATTGACATTAGTGCGTCACAAATCCTAAGCTTATGGGAGGTAGATTTTTGTTGGATGTTAGGAAGACATGGGGTTGTCAGAGAAAAAACAAGTGGATGACGTAGGGGACATGTATGTTTTTTTGGACATCAAGTAAAACATGGTCATATTTACTAGAATGTCCTCCCAAACATGGAAGTACCACATCAGCTAGGGGTTCTAAATTGACTATCGGTAAATTTTTGTAAGTTATGGTGGGCTAAGGTAAAATGTAGACCGGATGTGAAAAACATAGGGGAAAGGCAACCATGTGGCATGTTTTGAAAAAAAAGGAAATGGATGGATGTACACTATGGATGAAAAAGAAAGTTCTTTATACAAGTGGGATAGTAGGAAGTATGACAATCCATATGGGACATGTAAAGCAAATTTTTTTTGTTTAAAGTAAATTGTTTGAAAGAATATGCAAATGTCAGAAATAACATGTGGATGTCAAAAATTAAGTGCGGCTGTCAAAAATAACATCCAAATGTCAAAAATGACATGTAGATGTTGAAAACAACCTCTAAATGTGGTGTTGTCAAATTCCCATCTTTGAATTATCCCATATTCTTTGTCATGGATGGACAATGGATTAAAGTATAACAAGGACCTCTCCACCCTTTATACTTAAAAAATATCTATGAAGTATTTACTTGACTTTGCCATCAAAAATTCTCTTAATGATAGATGGTTAATTCTTGTTGAATTTGACAATTTTTCTTGTTCATTTTTTGGGGACTTTCATTTAAATGATTATTTTAGAAAATAAGATAATTTTTTCTTTTAAATAATTCATTTTTAAAAAATAATATTCAAATTCTCAATTAACATGAAAATGTGCCACATCATCACCAAGTTGAATGAAAAAAATTTGACATGTCACTGACTGCTCGGCGTGCGTTGAGGTGGAATCTAGTGGCATACATGTGGAGCATTTTAGAAAGCTTAGAACACCTATTTTTTGCATTCATTTTCATCGAACAAGTTGATATTACAATGCTTTTTTTTAGATTTTGGACATTTTTTGTGATGTCAACTGTGACGGATTTTAGGTGACATTACAATTGACGCCCCTTTTGTTCAAAAAAACGTACTACCACGACTTCTAAAACATCATAGAAAACGGGGGTTTCTTCTAGTGGTTCAAAACACTCAATCCTTTATGGGTTAAGGTAACTACACCTAAAGTTGGTTACTTGTATTCTGTATCAACTATCAAGCATTTGAGGTACCTCTTTGCACAATTTAAATAGAGATAATAAGGTTTGATTTAGGAATTAGGAAAGAAAATAGGTGCCCCTATCTCAATCTTGAATCAATTAGCCTTTCACAATGGTCATCACCTATGCAATTATCCATTGATGTGGGCATTAATGGGATGAATACAAGCATTCTTTACTGATTTTCGAAGAAACAGTGAAAGCCGTCTATCAAAACTCTTTCTATATTAGGTAGCCTTAGGGGGGTCATTTTGGAGAGAGGAGATCAATCACTACCATAGTCAATAAAAATGATCAAATTCCTTGATGAATAGGTACATTCTTTGTTTCTAAACTAACGTTAATGTAATTCATTGAACACATTTAGTCTTCCATAGTGTTTGAGGGTTTACTTAGTTCTTATAGGGCTATGGAAAACCATATATATGATACCACACTTAATTTCTAGAATAATTTTCATTACATACTAAAATTTGGCAAGACATACCACATTGGATTGACAATTCAACAATTAAGTTAGCATCCTTTATTTGGATGTCATTTTAACCCTAAAAGGATAAGACCTTTCACCAAGGTATTTTGCCCAAAATAATTTCATTTTTGGACCAATAGAGGCATTCTTCATTTCTACAATAATCTTGAAGGTCATCCATTGGCTACTTTGGGGCCTCTATAGCATTTCAAGGTTAACATCTATCCTTATCATGGTGAAATACAATACCATACAAATAAAATACAAAACCATTTTGCAACGTACGAGACATATAGGAGGTGCAACAATGATTCAAAATACACACACACACACACACTCTATAATGCATAATTAGGCTTTCAAGACCTTAACCCTTAAATGCCCAAAGCTTTTTTTGCTCAAAAATAAACAAAAGCCCAAGATTTGATAAACAATTATCAATTTCATTACAATTGTAACCATATGAATTCAAACTAGACATGCTATTGATCACATAAGAAAAGAAAATACAACATAATCACTTGTAGATCGAAAGATTATAAGGTTTGATCATGAGGATATTAAAAATTGTAAAAATGATTTGAAGTCTTTCAATCCTCTTTTAAATTATTTTGTCAAATCAAGAACAATCTTTTTTTTAAAAATTGGATATTTTTTAAATTAAAATAAAAAACGTACTTTGTTCAAATTTTATTTAACTTCAAAATTTAACCAACATTAAAATATGATGCCTTGTACATTTAGAATTTAAAGGGTGAAGGCCCACCCAAATCTCCAAACTCTTTTCCATGGATAAGTTCATTCACCTCCGTCTCCCATTTGTGCCACTTTGTGTGGCTTCAAACCCTCAAACCCCCCTTTTGTATCAATACCGAGAGAAGCAGTCCCCAGGGCCTGGACAAGTGGCAACTCACCCCACTATAATCCCACCTGGCACTTGCCATCTGGCATCCTTTATCCCGTGAACTCCCACGTGGCGACTTCCCAGCACCCTTCACACTCCCTGAAGAGAAACCAGGTGATAGTGAGTGGCCCCCTCGACATTGCCTTCCAAACACTTGAAAAACAAATAATCACTGGATTTGCCAAGCCCTTGTCAGTCAGTATAACTTAGGAGAGGCTGCAGTTGGGTTGCGCTACTTGGTATAGATTTCCTTGCCCAGGTCGTATCGTATGATTCCGGCATCCCAGTGCTGTTGTTCTCAATTGGGTGAACACAAATTGTTGTCACAATTGTGACGTCTTCGGTGTATTGTAGCAATCTATGCAAGTGACGATGCTATGTCAATTGTGATGGTTTTGTTGCAGACGAGGAGCTCCACTGAGAGCAGCAATCAGTTTCCTGGTTTGGGATTCATGATTTGATCGAACGAGTGATTCCTGTGGTAAGCAATTCGCACAATTCGCACAATTCGCACACTTGCACAATTTGTAGACATTGCAGAATGTGCAGAATGTAGAAAATTGGGAGACTTTGGAGAATTTGCAGAGTTTTGAAGTGGAGGTGTTTTTTGGGTCGAAGTTTCGTTTGATTATTTGGGAGGGGTTTCGGTTTGCATGTGAGTGAGAGTGCAATTGGGGTTTAGGTCAACGCATTGTAAAGTGGTTTTTTGGAACCGTAATGGCTTTGCAATTGAGCTTTTAAGTATTCAATTTTAGCGACTGGGGGGTGAATCAAATTTTCGCATACGTGATACATCTTATCTTGTGATGTTTCTTTCAATTTGGGGAAAATTAAGCTTTGAAGGATCTAAGTCGTCCCTCATGATTGTTTAGCTGGGTCATTTGGAGGGTTTCTTTTTTTAAAATTATATCAATTTTGTGTCCAATATGTGCAATGTTCTTCGCTGATATCAAAATTTCGTTTCCATTTGGCGACTGGTGGGTGATTCAAAGCTTCGCATAAATTTTATGTTGTGGTGTTTATTTGAAAATTTAGGGAAATTCAGCTCTGAAGGACCTGAGTTGGGCCTCATGATTGTTTAGCTAGGTCATTTGGAGAGCTTCAGTTGTTTTTGTTAATTTATGAATTTTGGTATCAGTGAAAGAGCATTGCACCTATAGTAGAGGGTGCTGTTTTCGTTATTTTCTCAATGTTGATATCATTGTACGTGCAATGTCCTTCACTGATATCAAATTTCGTCTCCACTTGAATTTTTGATTTTTCACAATCATTTCATAACTATGAATCCGTGGTCCAGTAGGCGATAATGGAAGGCACGGAGTCTCCGGAAGGAAGAAGTGTCGTCGTCCATAGCAAGAAGAAGCTGAACCAAACACAACGGAGTGTCATCCTGGGCGTAGCAACAGTGGCCGGACTCGGTGTCGTGGGCAAGCTTCTTTCGGTGCTACAAAAGGAGAAACAGACGCTGCAGAAAGACGAGGACGTCGAGACTCTAGAATCAGTCCTCAGGGAAGGAAAAAACCGCAATCTGCCAATGCAAGCCCAAGTCCAACGGACCAAGCTCGCCAACCTCGACAACGATGAACCTGATCACGAGGTCATGAACAGCAAACGCAACCCAAACCGCTCGAAATACGCCGACTCCTTCTCTGAGATCATCTCAGAAGAGGACATCACGGAAGAAGGCGAGATTTATGTGAGCCAGGATCCAGTTGGACGCAAGGATAACAGTTTAAACCCTAAACCAAAAGAGACTCGCCATGACGATCGCCATGATTCAGGTTCCTTGAAGTCTCGGAAAGGGAAGAAGCAGTTGTCAGTGAGCGAAGGGGGTGGGTTTGTCAACATTAAGGGGATGTCACAATCCAAAGCTGCTGAGAATGGAGGCAAGGATCACGAGGAAGAGGATGAAGATCAGGATCACCAGGAGCGCGCATCGAATTCCTCGACAAATCGTGCAAGGTGAGCTCGTGGCCTTGAATTTTTGTACCTCACTATTGGCATGGCAGATTTTCAATCGATAGTTGTGTAATCATCGCAGGCTCTTCATATCATTCTAGAGTACTACTCTTTGAAAAATCGCATGAGAAGCAATCCCTTGACTTCTTACCTTGAAAAGTTGAGCTCAATTTGAACAAGTGAGAGCTTCTCGAGGCAATGAGTCATTGACTTCACATGTGAGTATGTTATAGTTTAATTTTGCTTTGATTGGCATGGCTTTGACGTAAATGACGTTTAGTTGGTATTGTTCTCGAAAGGTGACATGCCTCTAATACTCAAGAATTTACTTAGTGTTGCGTTTAGATACGTTTCAGTCTATGTGTTGGACAGAGTTTCTCGTTTGCTGTGGTTACACGACTGGAGAAAAATGAATTTATTGTGGTCGGACTGAGGGGAACGAATTGGGCTTTATGTTTGCATGAGCAGTTTTGAGTGGATCATATGAAGGCTTTCTTTTGCCCAGTTTCATTTATTTTGTGACCAACACACGCAATGTTCTTCACTGATTCTAATCATATAAATTTTGGACCCGTCTGGACTGTACTTGTCATAAGATGATCAATTGAATTGGTCATGAATATTTTTCAGTCCAAACGGGTTAACCATTTCAAACGCATGAGTTATACCTTTTGCAGAAGTTTGACATCCTCAAATAGGTTAACTCATGCGTTCGAGGATGTCAAACTTCTGCAATGGTGACAACAAGTCATGTCCAACCATAGTTCATCCCTGTTATAGTGGCATCTGGTTATCTTCATCTCGCATTCTGGAGTTCTACATTACTTAATGGGCCACTGGTTCTTGACTGATGCCTTCTTGCCATTTGGAATCTTTCCATTAAATTTACATTGACTACATCATTGGTGGCGATCGTTAGTTCTGATTTTGCTGCACCAAAACGTATCCTTAGTGACCGTTCCATTGCATTGTTTTGCACCTTCACAGGGGCTAGTATGTTGTGTGTTGGAGTTGCGCAATGACACTAGTGCCAATGGTTCCTCAACGCCACCGGTTTCAGAATTTTACTTCAGATAAACTTTTTTTTTTTAAGGTGGCACACTCATTCGTTTTGTTCATGTGATGTCTCTGTGCAACTGCTTCTCGACCTGTTTGACATTAAAATTTGCCCTTCTCATTATATCGCGCTTCAAATTTGTACATTTGATATTTCAGTGGTTAAGTAGATGTACCTAATATGGATGAGGGCTCTCCAAGTTCGCAGATGATCTATTGTTCACCATAAAGAAGAGCCTGATACTTACTACCTGTACAGTAAGGAGTTTGCTAAAAAGGAGTCGGCAAATACAAACGGCTCTTCGGAGAAATTACCTTCGACGCAGGTATAAACCAAACCATAAATTATACTCTTTCTACTATTTGTGTGGAATCCCATCTGCTCCCCTAGTTCTTCTCCGTATTATCTTATTTCTGCAGCCTTGGAAACCCTCACCTCATCTTTTCTATGAGTGTCTCTTTCCTTGGAGATTGAAAAATATTGTGTGCTGAAGACTCCAACCAACTTCACTAAAGAAACTGGTGTAATAACCCCTGATGGAGTAAGAGGCCGAAGATGGTCTCATTCTTGTTAAAGCGGTTCGAGGAGGACATATAAGGACTTTATTTTGTTCAGTTTTATTTATGTTTTCACCAAAATATGCAGTGTGTTTCAATGATTGAGCCCCACCTGAGTTACATTTTCCACAAAATGATTTTCAAGTCGTGAAGACGTAGTCCTTCAGGGCATAGTTCAGTAAAGCACTGATTCATAAAACTTGTCGTGCTTTCGATGTACTAACGGTTTCAGGACATGACAAATGCAGAAGAAGCATCGAAGAGCGACGTCCGGAGTGTCGAAACAGCGGCGCAAGAGCAAGGCAGGTGGAGAGGAGAAAGCTGAAAAGAAGTCAAAAGCCCATGCAGATGTGGGTGCTGATGAAGGAGTTATCTTCGATGATTCAAGTCGGTGGGAGTCAGTGAATGATTACAAGGTTCTGAAAGCTACAACTTCAAAGCTTCCAACTTCTTCCGAGGCGATACACACGTTGGAAGTAGATGGCTCATACGGCAGTGAACGTCAAATAAAAGAGTTCAAAAGGGAGAGAGCCGAAACCGAAAGGGCTCAAAGCATATGGGATGGGAAAGTCCGTACAAGGAAGAGGATTACAGAAGGTTCAGAAGCCTATCTGCAGATAAAATCGTCTGTGGTTTCTTCGGTTTCCGACGCCGAAGAAACTCCAGAGGGTGTCAAAGTGCGTGAGGTTGTGAAGAGGTCAACTCTTCTTCCTATTCCTTCAGGTGATGAAAGTGAAGTGCATTCCTCGGTTTACAACGTCCGGGAAACGGAAGAGGGACTCACAGTTGAAGAAGTGGTGACAAGAACAAAATTGCTGCCTGCCGAAGGGGATTTCTCATTTTCGGATCAACAGCTGTTGAAGAGAACTTACAGGAAAAAACCATCACGCCAGGATGTGTTGCGCTTTCTGCCTCTGTTGCTTCAGATTGTTGCAGTTTTGGCAATGCTATTCAGCGTCCTTTTTATCCTTTACTCACGGAAAAGGATACCTCTCCCCTTTTTCTATTAGATCTGAAGATCTTTGTAAAACACGAGTGCAAAAGCGTCTCTGTTTTGACCGGTGCTGCTTTGTAATCTTCCATTAGTTTGGGTGTGGATCGTAGATTGTGTCATCCAAAATTCTGTGAGATTCCTACGACGCTTGAAATTTTATTTGTGGAGACTGGATTTGGTCAACTTTTCACTTTCTCACTCGGTTTTTGTAACCACAGGAGATTCCCGCTTCCCATGCCACCGGAGATTTTTAGAAATTCCATAATTTGACACTAAGTTCTCAATATGAGCTGGCAAAAAGAATGCCAAGCCTTTCTACTGAACCAAGTAATTATGTCGTACTTTTTGGTTGATCTAAGGGATTAGATCGAGGAGAAGGATTATGATTGTAGTCCTCTGTCTAACTAGCCAATGAATGATACTGACACAACTGCCTTTGCCATCATCATGTAACACTAGTGCAAACACCTTAATCTGAAAACCTCATATTAAAATGATTAAAACAGCACCGGGGATCTTTCAACCTCCCGCATTTAGGGAAACAGAATCCCAAAGTTGTGTTAAATTTTGAGGATTTGCTCGAATGAAAGATCCCCTTGTACAGAGAACAATAAGAAGTTTAATAAGCTGAGTTTCTCTATTGAAGCGCCTCAGTAGATATCCACAGACTTCAGTGATTGTAGCGAAACCAGAGAGTACAAGTTCCTAGGTTTTGGCACCGAATAATTCGCTCCAATTGACTCCCCATATGTTTTAGTATTGCGTGAAGAGGTGTCTCGGTTACATCATCGACGTACGAACTTCCAAGCACAACAGGTCAACAGGCAAGGCATCCATTTATTATTGTTCTGTGCCACCACATGCAGCACTGTGAGCGTGAGTGCTTGGCTAATAAGTTATTGAAAGTGCACCCAGATGGACCAAGCACCAGGCCAGATACTTAAAATTTGTTAGAAGGGCGTGCACCTTGGGAATGGAATGGAAGCGCCTGCCTACATTCTGTTTCAGACTATATTACGTTAAAATGCTGCTTTCTTGTTTCATGCAAGAGAGTAAGACAGAGCACAATCCAACATCCGAATTTACATTTGACACACATTCATTGAAATCTGCAAAGTTATAGCTTATCTTTTCATGGGTCAATAAAAAATTCCCGAGTGTTAGAGCTTAGCTGTGAGAGGAAGGCTTGCCAGCAATAAGAGTAGTACTCCTTGCACACCTCTCGAAGCTGCCGGAAAAGCTTTATTCCACGGGTACGTATACTGGGTGACTTGGACTAGACGCTGTTCAGTTCTCTCGACCCCACATGCATGATGTTGCACGTTTCTGCACAGCAGACGAGCTCGTCTTGTACTGCGTTGATGGCAATCATCACATGAAGTTTAATAATTTTGATTTAGGGTAAAATTAGAAGATCACATCCAGCTCTTCATAGCAGGGATCTCATAACTTTTATTTCCTTTTGAATATTACACCTTACCTTTCTAAAGGTAAATTCACCTGATTACAATCCAAACCTTATAGCATTACAATGCATAACCAACTTCTTCTGAGAACCTAAATCTAAATCTAGAGTTGCCATTCTTCTCTTATTCATGTCTTATTCATGTTGCACAAATCTCACAAGACAAGAATGACTACCCTAGATTTAGCATTTGAAATATAAAGAAAAGGTGTAAACAGTGAGGCAATGAGGTCGGGGTCGCAATTACATGTACTTACCTCAATCAGAGTACCTCCCTGAGGTTCCCAAAACATCACTATCACATAATCCGAATATGTAACATGTGTGCTAGAGAATGATAGTGTGGCAAGTGTGTGCAGGACAATGTCATTTTACAGGTCATATTTACAAGGCCCGAATACATTTATCATTCCTTCACCAATTCAAGATTTGTATATTCAAGTTGTTTAAAGAGAGCAATTCCCATCACTTCCTTGAAATCCTTATCGACATGGTGTTATAGTATTCTTGAAATGTCAAGAATCCGGATCGCTTGCCCACGTCCCTCAGATCTATAATACGCCTTTGTTTTACAGCTTTGTGCATTTGAATGTCTCTATTTTGACACGTTGAAGCACAATACCATTCTAACAAATACGAAAATCCTTAACAAAACATACCCAAGAAGGATGGAAGTGTAACAGGTAGCCAGCTGGAAGGACATCCACACGATCGATCCCTCCGAGTCAAATGCTGTAGCCAAGAAAACTGCAGAGATTCTCAACTCCCCAAATTCCAAAGGGACGTTACCCCTGTTTTGAGAGATCCATTTCTATCTGTACGCCATGGAGCAAGGTAGTGTCAACAGGACCCACACCCGGAGCTCCAAATGCTCCTCACTGGTCTTTGAACATCATGCCTGTGTACGCACCACTTGTCATTAAATAGCTAGTGGACAGTCACTGGCGCCTCTGACTGTATTCAATCCAAAATGTGCCGCATAGAACAAATTCCAGAGATCGAGCAAAGTCTACGGAATGAGCTTGAAATTTCAAAGCTTGAATGAGCCACGTTTTGTGAAATTTCCGATAGTGGAACTTTGAAATTGAGTCGACGAGGGATTAGTATTTGATTCTCCCGCGGAAGGAAAGCTTGACTTGGTAAGTCCTGAACCTTGAAAACTGGTAAAGAGCTAGACAATCATTGATCAATGCGTTTGTCTGAGGCTCTGGAATCTGAGTTAAGTTAAGAGAGAATTTTTGTGAATGGATATATCTGCACGGCGCTTGGACCGATAGGGGAAGAATCTACTAGTGCGAGATCTGATGGGGCAACAAATTGAAGGACCTCGACATCACCAGGGCGTCGAAGCCTCAGCGGGGCAGTTACAATGTGCTCCAATTCCCGCCTCCGTATTAACCCTGGGAAGTCCAATTTTTGGCTGCGTCATTGTGTTTTTTCTGCGTAAGGTGAGTACCCCCAGAACCGCCACTTTTTGCTATTGTGCCTATTTATTATTTATTATTAGACTGGTCAAATTCTCATATTTTTTTGTTGGCAAGTGAAAAGAGGTTCCAATGCAACAAAGAAATGCAACATTTGGATACAATGTTCAAAAGTTATGAATGGTCAAAGTATGTTTTGGTAGAGGTTCTAAAATTGTTTCTTCAACATATGTACATATTGATTTTGGAGATGTATTGTACAAAGAGTAATGATGGCAATTTCAAGCAATATGTGATTTTGGGTGTATTCACCTTATTTGACAAAGTATGTGCATAGTTTAAGGTACACAACAATGACAAAAGTTTGTCATCATGTGGAGTTAGTTCTAATGACATATGGCACTCCCAATTTAGATCATTACTACACCTCCAACATGTCTTAGAAGCTCCCAAATGGTCATGTATTAGTAGGTGTCAAAGTTCAAGTAGGAAGTGGAGGTTGAAAATCCTAAAGTTTTTGTCCTCACAAGAAGAGGAGGCCACCTCAAGAAATAGATTCTCAAACCTTAGGTGCTAGATTTTGGGAATAATTGGAACTTTGAGGATTTTATTTTTCAAGGTGGGCTCCTCTCCTTGAAAGCACAAATACTTCAAGTTTTCAAAACCCCAAACTAAAGTCCAACCCTAATGCACCCTATTGTACATGGATGATTGCAAGAAACACTATCCTATTTTTTTGTCTTCTTGCCCTTGGATAGGTGTCTTTTTGCACATGACTTCGTTCTGTTTGGCGTGAAATTTGGAATGAAAGGACATGTGATAGTTATAGACATTGAGATTTTTTTTCAATTTTTTCAAAATTAGTTTACTATTTTAAAACTACCCCCGACTAGATGTCTATTTTGGCCATTTTAGAGGTCTTCAATCCTATTTTTGACCCAAGAATGCAAATTCAAAGCCACAAATTGGACAAGTTGGAGATCTACAAGCACTACAAGGACCAATGATGAGTTTTTTTTTATGAAAATAGAAACATGTTAGTTGTACACATGGGGTCAAAGTGACCTTCCTTTGCGTGAAAGCTACGAAGAGGGAAATAATTTCCTACATGAATTTTTTGATGCAATGCAAGCGCAATCTTCTCTAGCAAAATAGATTTTTTTTATGGAATTTTTTTGAATTTTTTTTGAATTACTAAAAATGAAAAGGTCTACAACCCCCTATTTTACTATTTGTTACCCCCATTGAGTTCTATCACATAGTACTAAATCAACAATACATATCTATAAGCACCTTCAATCAATGGTTTAGATCTGCCAGCATGTCGGCATATTGCTGACACATAGTATTGATAGTTCTCTATAGTATTGTCAATCCTGTGGCCAAAAATTGCGTTATTGATTCAAAATCGTGAAGTGTTTCTTGCAATCACCAACATATATTAATATATAGTGTTGTATTTGAGCATGATAAGATTTAGATGTTAAAATGACATCAAAGGAAATGATGCTACTTATTGAATTATCAAACTAATATTGTATGTTGATATATTTGAGCTCATATTAATTTGTATTCTAAGAGTCAAATACAAAACCATATGTACATTTCTATAGTGACCTTTGAACAAGGTTCAATCCTTTGAGTGGCTTTGTTTTTAGAGAATCCTCACAATTTAGCATCTTTAATTTTTAACTATATACAAACATCTTAATATCATTCTCTTTGTTTTCAAAAAATGTGTCTACCATGCTAAGTTTTGGATTCCAAATCACAATTTGAATATGTGATTCTTGCATTGGCAAATTGGTCAAAAAATTTGAATAGTAGTTTTGAAGCTCCCCATTGTCTTGAGAAGGGAAGAAGCTCATCATTGATTGGCCTTTTGAGCAAGCTTCATGATGCCAATGTGATAAAGGTTCTGAAATCCAATTAATTTGGATAACCTGCCTAGGACCCAAAATGTCCTTCACGAGCTAATGTCATGTAAGCTCTTATTATCAACCTTGCCTAAAGACTCAAATATGAGCATGCCAAAAGTGAAGGAAGGCATGAAATGTCATAATCAATATCTTGGCCAAATTTTCATAAAGTGAAATATAATTTAGGTTGTCTATTGTAATTGGAGAGGCTTGGGATATCTATCGTGAATTAGGTAGTATGAGGTTTCAAATAAGCAACCAACTAGAAACCTAAATAAACAATTAAAAATTCAAACTTTTAGTGTTTCAAGGTCACATTATGGCATACTTGAATTTGTCAAATAACAATTATGACCATTCACGGAGGCTCAATATCACAAGATGTAGAACATATGTCACTTCTCGGGTGTTTTTTCTAAGTCCAAATGTGGAAAGTTTATGATGGTGGATGTGCTAAATTCATTTAGTCTTAAACAATGCAATAAATTGAAGTACTTAGGGTGCTTGTCCAAAACTAGATCTATATTTGTTTGAGATTATTGAACATATGTTTAGAACTAGATCTACATGTTTTAGAGATTTTGAACTTTGAAATGAATATCCATCTAAGCAACTTGAAAAAATAGAACTTTTAGAATTGATTATGTTATTTTGGGCATATGAAAATTTTCCAAAAGAAAGAATATGACCATATGATAAATTATAAGTATTTAATAGAGAAAGTCATTTGAAAGAAGTCATGGAATATAAGTCATTATGTGAATTTACCATTTTGTGTGTAGTATATTATTTTCAACATATGTTTTGCTTGATTTACAAGTGCCCATATTATTAATTAGCGATAATTTCTTCAAATTATCTTTAGAAATAAGTTTGGAGGGTCTCAAATTAACTTCATGAATAATCATCCTTCATTCTTCAAATTCATTTGTTTTTTCATTTTTTTTATTGTTGCCTTTTTTCATACTACAATTTTAAATAATATTGAAATTTTGATTAGTGTCAACATTCAATTGATTTTTTCATATTCAATAATTAAAATAAATTCATTGTTTGTTTTTCCTATTCATTGTTTGGAATTGAATATCTTTTTTTTTTAGCAAAAGTTTGCTATGTCCACTTCAACATGCCTTCTCTTCTATTTGCTAAAAAACACATGTTATTCCTTCATACAAATTCTTGTCAATTTTTGTTGGATTGCAATAAGTGATGATTGCAATTTGCAAGTGTACAACACTTTATTAATCAACTTATAATATTGATTTTGTCTCTTATCCATGTTATGAAAGGATTTTAAATTTGGTTATAATTTTTACAAGGGAAGAATATTTTTATCCATTGTATGGATATTAGTGTTATTCATTTTGAAGAATCATTTCAAGTATCATTGATAAAAATAATTCTCCCTTCTAAAATATTGTAACCATATATAATTCATTTTGTAACATTTATTTATGGAACAAATCAATATAGCTCTAATTGGATACTTTTGTTACATTCAGCTCTATATAGTTAATTTGTACAAAGTTTTCTAAAATGAAAATTTGAAATATCCTACACACATGGTTATATTTGTTATATTAGTATGTCTCAAAGTGCTAGAATTGCACGCATTCAAATGTACTACAAATTAGAATGAGTATAAGGTAGAAACACCTAATTGCAACACTTTTTGTTCTACAACGAACAAAAATGACTTTGAAAGAAAACTTCTAAGATTCAAAACCAACACCACTTTTTGAAAGCAAACAATGAAAATTGAGGCATTTTATGCTTCCAGGGTATCCATTAAAGGTGAGTCTAGTGTTATGTGTACAATCCCCTATGTCTCCAACTTTGAAAAATTGTAAAACATTACTAGAAGTTGGAAAAATTACAAAACCACTTGTGTTGCAATTTTCTTGAGTTATCTAATAATTTCATCAATTTTTTTGGTCATTTCACCTTTGAGATTGAGGAACCTTAAAAAGTGTCATTTTTAGATGCTATTACCTTCAAGTGTTTGGTTTCTATTATCATTTTTTTTTGTCCCTTTTGTTTCAAAAATAAAGATATGAAATTGTCACATTCAAGTGCACTACAAATCGTAGATTTGATGTTCCAAATAAGACTAACATAACACTATTAATCAATGTTTAGAGGGGCTTTTTTGCTCTTCTAGAAAGTAAGAGCCTCCTAGGATTGCAACTTCCCAATCCACTAACTTTTTTCAATCTCTGCCTTCATGCAATTCATATTTCTCTCCATCCAATCAATGACTCTTTACAAATGAAATTGAATTCATTTCTAGAGATCCCAAGAGGGATCATCCCAATCTCCAAGGTTAAGAATGTTAGAGTATGGCCACCTTTCTACACTAGGTGTCTAACACTCTTCAAATGTGGATGAAAAGTGTTAACATGCCTTGTCACAATATTCTCTTAACACTCAATCCTAGTGTATCAAAAAATGACCCTTGAAATCAATATTCAAGCTAAATTTTGTTGCTATATCCTTTATTCTTGCTTATGAGTGGTCACTTGATTATATTTGGTGAGCAAGTAGAAGGAACAAGGAAATTGAGAGTTCTTCAAAATTCGATGGCAATTTTGAGTTTGGCGGGTAGTAAGAGTGTGGATTTTCTTATGGAGTCTATAGAGTGCTACTATTTCTTGAATTTCACCATTTGGGTGATCCACGTGTCCTTCTCTCATTGTCCCATACTCAAACTATGTCAATATCATTTGTTGGGGGGACTAAGGCATCATCAAACTATGGTAGAATCACCTATTAAGAACCAGTTAAGTATTTTGTGCATGATCTGGAATAATAGAAGGCAATGTAAATTTTTTACTTTTTAGAAAGGTAGAAATCATAGGGTTTGCAATTTTTTTGGTAATTTTCCACCTTGAATTGAAACTACTATAAATTTTCGTAGTTAAAAGTTGATATGGATCCATCCCCAATATATAGAGTCTTCCATAAGAGCATCTTGTCTTGCGCACCGGTAAAAGAACCTTGGCAACGGATTTTCAAGATGGCTAGAGCGGCTTAATGAAATTCAATCCCCAACAACACTATAGTTGGAGATGTTGAGGCCCCTTGCCTCTAAATTCAGCCTCGACTCCAATAGAATTTCAATATGTACAGGGGACCTTCACAACCCCTTGTTGCCATTGGATTTTGTGTTCTAACAAGTCAAAGGCCATTGTGGTGATGGCAATGCCAATTGGGAAGTTACAATCACATTTGTGGGTTGGTGTGAACCACCCCTCGCAATTGTCTTTCTAAAGTCTTCGATTTTTTTTCTTGAGGGTGCATGTTAAAAAAAAGTCCCCCTATTTTGTGCTTGATTAATCTATTTTCTACATCACTCCACACTAATTTGGGGCCTCTAATTGCTTGTATGAAATTCCTAGATTTTATGATGCGAGGCAAATAAGTAGCTCATGTATTTTCCCTAGGGATACAACCAAGGACAAGCATTTCCTTGTGAATGAAGACGTAAGTGTTGTGAATTAGACAATTTTGTGAATCAAGAGGTAAATGACGTAGAAGACTTAGTACATTATGACTAATGCCCAACAACACTAGCATGTGAGCCTCGAGCCTAGGTGTAAGTAGATATTCTACAACTATTGAAGGTGTTTATAACATATATACTTATAATATGAGTACCCTATAACCATATAAGGTTCTTATAACATAGGTGCCTATAATATAAATATACTATAACTATAGAAGGTGCCTATAACATAGGTACCTAAAACATAAACACCCATAATATAATTAGGCACTTATTATATAAACATCCTATAATCTTGGAAGGTGCTTATAACATAAGTACTTACAACATAGACACCTATAATATGAACTTCCTATAACCATGGAAGGTGCTTATAACAGAGGTACCTGCAATATAGACACCTATAATTATAAACATCCTATAACTATGGAAGGTACCTACAATTTAGGTTCCAATAACATAGGAGCCTAGGCTACTAAGCTCATGGGCTCGAGATCCTAGGCTCACATACTAGCAATTGTGACTAATGCCTTACAAGCTCATTAGTATCATTAGTCACAATATATAAAATCTTCTATAATTCTTAAATCAAGGAGGGTTAAATTTTTAAGAATTTATATATATTTTCTATGCAATGTAAGACACTGGGGTGCAAATTTGTAGTAGCATTGGAAACTTTTAGAATTTTTTGCGATTTTTTTATTGTTTTAACTCCCAATCCAAAAACTAATAGGAATTGGCATAGACATGTCCAATTTTATATGTTAGGAATTTAGGATGCTTGTTTAGGATTCATTGCAACTATTGGGGAATTTTTTAGACAATTTTTGAATACAAAAAGGAAGTATTTTGGGAGATTTACTTATTTGTGACTAATGTCACTAATGCCCCTTAGGGGCATTAGCCACAACTAAGTAAATTTGCCACAATTGTTGTGTAGGCAAGTGAAATTTTCTGAAAATTTGTATATATGTTCTACATTATGTAAGACACCTACTTGAAAATTTGTGGAAGCATTGGACACTTTTAAATTTTTTGGATTGTTTTAACTCACAACCCAAAAATAAATAAAATTGGAGTTGATATGTCCAATTACATATGTTAATATGCTTATTTAGGATTAATTACAACTTTTGGGAATGTCTTAGGTGATTTTTTTAATCAAGAGGTAGAATTGTGGAAGATTCTATACATTGTGACTAATATGACTAATGCCCCTTCTAGGCATTAGTCACATTAGTCACACTGTATAGAATCTTCTACAACTTTCTAGTAGAGGGGGGAAATTTTCTTCAAAATTGTACATTTTTCATGGTTGTGGGTTTGATACCTGGCAGTGACAAGTTAGTTTAGCTAGTGTAAAATCAACCTTTCTCCTTGATAGAAACCCTTGCAATGTGTTCTTCAACATACTTGTATCAAAAAAAAATTGTACATTTTTTAATACTATGTAGTATTGTGTGATCATAAGACGTCCTTATATTTTTCAAAACTTAGATTAAAAATTAGGATTTGGAAGGAAATTGCTAGATGGCAGCTTGTGAAGGATGTGACTCTCTACAGAAATTTTCCCATAATATGGTCCCTATGAATCACCCACCAACCAATGCTAAAGAAGTCCCTTTCCAACCCTCTTATTCCGGGCCACAAGAGATTTTCTATCCCCTCCTCGCCATCAGGTCCTCAACTGTGCTACTCTCCTCTTGGAAACCCATGTGGCGGGCTCAAACCAAGAGGGGTGGAGGAAATGTTCTAATTGTCCATTCAAAGATTACTTTGGCTCTCGAAACCAAGTGCATGTGTCATGACATTGATGATTAGAAGATGGTCAAAAACCAAGACCTGATGGATATAAATCAATCACTTTTCTATTGAATTTCCCAATACCTATAGATTGGCCATGGGGCGTGGTTCGTAATGGGTGGTTCTAGCATAGTGATATCAGGCCTCAGGGAGTAGGAGTGAATGTATGATATCCATCCATTTTAACTTACTAGCCTTGCAATGACGGGGCGGGTTCTTATCTGCATCGAAAGGTGTGCAACAGTTACTGTGCATGCATGTTTATAGAAGGAACATTTTAGGGGTTCCGTCACTTTGGATTTGCCATTTATGATGAGCCCATTAACTTATTAACAGTTTCATCAGCGTCTACCAATCCCGTTCTGCGCTGACAAAAGGTAACAATAATAATACCTTGAGGTCGAGAGCCGGAACAGTAAAGTCGTCTCAAGCATTTCAATTCCGACCTAGAATGAATCAGCCTCTGCAGACGGACTCCATGGAATCCATGGATCGAAGAGCTCCAGGTTTAACTTATTATTACAGGTCCGCTATCTTAATCGAACTGAATAGAACTGACTGTTATTCGAAGCTGGAAACAACACTGCTCGTCTTGCATTGGCCAAGAGACGACGACCTTCGAATTGGGAGTCACTTTAACTTTCAGACTGATGAGTTCAGAAGAACTGTAACTTAGAACAGGACAAGATGAACATTGGATTATTGGGAAGATTCGAATTGGGAGGGAGCCCACTATAGCTTGACATGTGGACAGTTCGACGGCATCTGAATTGAACGTGCCGGTGGGATATGACGAAGAATCATTCTGTGCATCAGCCAGGCAGCTAGACAGGTCGGTGCAGCCATTCTTTTTAGTTTTAGGCAAAGTAAGTTTATCGACCGATTCCTCCAATCAATATTGGCTCACCTCTGGGACGAAATACCGAAGGAGAATTTCTTTGCTTACGCAGACAAGCGTAACAGTTGAAAATTTGCCTGAAATTGTATTTTCACTATGGGTTTCACTATCGAAGCAATGAAAGCAATCACCAAAGTTTGTAGCTCACTTACTCTTTTGAAAGCCTCTAGTGAAAATTGAGAAAGAGAAAGAGGTGGAGTGCTCAAAGTGTGTGGCGTATCATTGATGCAAAACGTATGATGAAGTGTGTATTAGAAGGGAGTGAGCACCCATTATCAACACTATCTATATATCATCAACACTTTGAAAAATACCATGAATGTTCAAGGCATGGTCAAGTGGTAAACTATCAGTAGATGAAGCCATTGGAAGAAGTCAGTAAACGAGGGTCATTCTATGAATCCATTCCATTTTGGTGTGAATTATATTATTTGCAATACACTTCTATCCAATGAGATGTTGACTTGTTAACCATTCAAAATGGGTCTTTCTTACAACAACTAGGAATATTAGATTATATGATACTATTAAAAAAAATTGTCCCCAAAGTCCCAAACTCTTGAGGTAAGCCTAAAAATTCATAATTGTTTGGTTCAATATATACATCCGTCCAATAGTCCAACTCCAACAAAGACATCCAATGACTTCAATTGGCCTAATGTAGCATCCTTGATCTAGACAAGTATTCATAGTTGGTGAAGTTGCTTGGACATCTTGTCCATATATGTGGTATAGAATTTCATTTTAGACGTCCTATTAAACTCTAAAGGTTTTCAATGTATTGTGACCAAAAACTATCCCAAATGCTAAAATTTTTGCTACTTTTTTTTGGTAGATTAAATTGTATGATATCTTAGGCAACTTATTAAGTTGTATCCTTCCAAAAAATTAAAAGGAAAAAAACTTAATACTTATCTTATAATAATTTTTTAAATCCTCAACATAATCAAAAGTTTTACAAGGGTCCCCCCCTGCTCTTTTTCTCTAGTTTCTTTGTTTCCTTGTTGATGCTCATTTCTCTTCATTTGTCCAGCCTCTAGCTTGGCTGTTCTTCTCCGGGTTTGTTTTAATACAATGGGTTTCCATTTGTTTAAAAAAATAAAAATAAAAAATTTGAAAATTATTGCACACAAAAGCTACTCCTCAACTCTGTAGTTTAGATTTGTGTTGCAATGTGCTACTTTTCATTGTAGTTTAGTAATTTCAAATTTTCAAAATGTCACCCATTAAATTATGGTTATTTTTTTTTCTGAAAAAATCTTTATATTGATATCAAATTCCTTGAGAATTTTTTTGAAATTATAATTTTTTTTAATAGTTTTAATGAACCCATTAGTAATTGACCATTTTGACAAACATTGCCTTAGAGCATTCCAATTTTTTTAGAAGACAAAGAAAAGTTTGTGAATGATGGTTGTAAGAAGGTTGTGAATGAATTTTTAGCTCCAGAATTTTTTGTTAGCCAAATATGTGAAATAAAATCATCAAATACTTTTATTTTTAGATATCTGATTTTTTTTATTAATATTTTTTAGTTGATTCATTATATCTCTAAGTTAAAAACATTTTTGATAATTTTGGTATTTGGATGTCATTTTCGGATGTGGTTCAAATCCTTAGGTAGGCTTTGCAATGAAAAGCCAAATGAAGAAATATGATTGGGATTTTTTAAACCTCAAAGTAATGTCATGGTTTGGTCAAAGTATTAATAAATGAGAAGTTTCAAATTTTATATCTTCAATACAATTTCTGAGGGCAAATTAAAACTTCAATTTTTTATTTGGCCAATTATGCACTTTGAGTGCATAAAGAGCTTGTTTACAAACTAATGCACTATAGCTTGCAACCACCTCTTAATAGTAGTGTTACAATTTAGGTAGTGTATGCAATAATACTTTGGAAGTCACAACAAAACTTACAAAAGTGAGTAACTTTCTCTCACTATATTTTTGCTATTTGATGAACCTTCCAAAGTAAATAGTGAATTTACATTCAAATCATTTTTGGAGTAGATGATAGAACCAACATGGAAAAAAACAATGAAGCAAACTGTTACACCTTGCACTAAGGTAGAGGCACCATATTTCTTCTTTGAATATAATTCCATTTAGTTGAACTCCTTGTATTCATTTCAAAACAAGAATCTAGGAGTGTACTCAGTCTCTTACCAACTGGACTAAGTGAAGGGACACACAACATAAGGTGTCTTATTGCTACTCCTCACATTTAAATCCTAGTACCCAACAAGAGAGTGTATATGATCAAGGCCAGGGTTCTCATACTAGACAAGTCAAGGTGATCGGACGGGATAGACGCCTTTCATTTTTGAAATTTTTGAATTGGCAAGTCGCTTCCATGCTAGCGGTGCACGCTAGAATCAAGGTGAGGACAAACGGGCGTGGACATCATTGTCAAGGCAGGGACTGTACTAGGCACGAACACATTCGAAAGGGCGGGGACGCTGCAATTTATTTTGAATGAAGTAGTTCTACTTTTTCGAGGTTCATGTTCAAGGCTTTATTTTGGAAAAAAGTGGCTACAAGTGTTTCAAATTCATATCCAATACAAAGAGACTTCTTTGTAGTCATCTTCAAAAGGGTTGGTTTACAAATTTGAGGGTACAATTGTACAAGGGTTTGGAAATTAAATCATATACAAGTTATGTCATTTTCGGTTTCAAGTTCAATGAGTTTGTTTTCATTGCTGGATACTAGAATGGTTTGGATTTGAAATTTAGGTACATTTTTTTGGGTTGTACCTAAAGTTTTCATTTTTGTAAATAGAAACTCAAATGGTTTGGAGTTCACATCAAATGAGTCTAATATTTGTTATCCATCTATGTGAATGATTTTTTTGGGAAATGGGCGCTACATTGCTAGTTTGCTAAAAGGGTTTGGATTTAAATCTAATACAAGTTTTTTTTCTTGGATTTCTTCGAAGGGTTTAGAATTTTCAACCCCTTAGTGCCCGAGGCACCAAAACTTGGTGTTCGTAAAACTTTGAAGTTCAATACATCCTAACCAAGTTGCTATTTGGAGTGGTTAATATTTTTGAAAAGTTCTTGAAGTTTAGTTTTACCACCAAAAGTCCATTCTGTTAAAAAAATATAGTGATTTTTCCATTCTAGATTCTATTGTTCAACATGACTGCATTCACAAATGTCATCTACATGCATGGCAAATGCGATAATTTTGCAAACACAATTGGAGACTTCATTATTTCAGATAACCAACAACATTTTTAAATTTCAAGCATTGTTGAGTACAATAACAAGTTCACAACACAATGAATCTATACTTTCAAGATATGCCTCTTCTTCCATTGGTTATCTTAGACCCTCCTTTTTATTCTTGTAGATCTTCATTACTTCATGTTTCGATTGGTGCAACTATCTTGAACTCATGATGAATGAAGATCTACACATGGTGTCAGGTGCCCTTCAATTGTTGAAACGACTTGATCTATGGACTTCTTGTATACCCGGATCCCCTAATGCAACATTTCGAATGACCACATCATCATTTGCTAGTGCCTCATCATAATTAGAGTCATCTTCATCATCACCGCCTTCACTAGTTCCAAATTCACCTTCTCCATTGTCACCGTCTATGGTCCATTAGCCCTCCACTTCCGAGTTCTCATTTCGAAGCTCCACGGCTATTTCACCATGCCTACGATTGCATTTAAACCTCTTGTGTCATTGAGCTCTAGGGTCCTCTGTGTCAGAATTTATAGTAGGTCCTCTTTGTACTCGAAGAACGACATATGTTGTATTGGACAAAGTTTGGCCTGGAACATACGTATTCAAGAATAGCCCTATCACCACGTTCGGGTCTCTAACCCCAATTCCTAAGAGAGGGCATTTAGAAGGCCTAGACGATGATGCTTTGTTGCTGTTTCGTCCACCTCTAATACCACGGCCTCTAATCCCTACACGCCCCCTTGCTTCTCCATGGACAGCAGTTCTTCCACATCCTTGTTGATATTCACCCATGGTGTAGTGAACTACGGGTCGAGGGGCGGCAGGGGGTCTACCACCCATTGTAACATTTGAAATACTTTGAAGCGTCAATTCAACATTTTCCACTAAGCCTAGCCTTTCCTACAAAGGTCGACGATTTACACTCAAAGTTGTGGGAGAAGAAGGATTAAGGGAACGTTGCACCAATGTATTCCAGTTAGGAGGAACAGTATGCATTGCAACCGGTGGGGGTATATGGGCTTCGTCATCAAGCAGGTCAGTAAACGCAAAAACATCATTGGGATCTAAACGTTCAAGGTCAAAACGCCCTACTCCCTCTACATGAACCTCCATGACATTTCTTGCGATCAATCATGCCATTGTAGTATTCCCAATGTTTTGGCCAAGGCATCCTTCGACAACTTTGTTGCTATCACAGCCATCCACTCCTTCGGGCCCCCTATTGCCATCACGATCACAAACAGATCCTTGAGTATTATGAGTTGCATTGTTCCTTAGATTCCCACCGCCATTTCCATTTCCCCCTTCGTTTTACGGAGGAAGGTCGTTGTTGTTGTTGGAGGGAACATTTTCATCATTGGCGTCCACCGCGTCTGGGTCATCACTCAGCGATGACGATGACAAAGGCTGCACTTCCAGAATGATTGGATTTTGAGGGCCAAGGGGGAGAGGACTTTGGCAAGGATCAGCTCTCCAAGGGTGTGAGCCTCCAATTTCTCACCTGGGGCTCACTCTTTCTTTTCTTTGTATTTTGTCATTTTAATTGCACTTTTATATACAAAAAGCCCTAAAAAGAGTATAGAACCAAAGTAGGAATGTCACATTCCAATATAATTTTTGGTCTAGTTTTAGAATGTTAGAGCTAGAATGGTCCAACCATGAGTTGTAAATAGGTTAGAACCCAATTAATCGTGGCAAATTGGTTAAATTGCGAGTGATGGACATATCAAGCCCAAAACCCCACATGGGAAGCACGTCTCTAGGCTAGAATTGGTCGAGGAAACCCTGTCAAGGTTCATAGGTCAGTTCTCGGAGATGGTTTCTAGTTTCCCTGTTTCATTGACGAAATAGTGGAACCCCAATTGTCAGCTTGTAAATGTGAAAAATACCAAGACGAGACCATGGAGGAATCTCAGGTCCAAGAAGGGAGACTTGGGTTTTAAACCATGCCAAGGAACCAATGGCGAAGTCGGTTTGTCAAGATTCCCCCCGGTGTAGAAGATTCCCTGACCACCATTAATCAAACGAGGGGGTGGATTTTGTCCCCCCTAGGCCGATGTGTACAGTAAAAATATGAGCCTACAAATGTGTCCTGGGATCCCATGGAAGGTTCCACGAAAAGTTTCGGAATTTTCTGATAGTCAGAAGATGTCTTTCCGGACGGTCAACTGCCCAAACCTACGATGGGAAATTCCTAGAAATTCCCCAAGTGGCGGTAAATTCCCACTAAAAATTACTATAGCTTCTTTTATGTTAATAAGCTGCCCCAACAAGTTTTACAACATTCCAATAGTTAGAAGTACCCGAACCTGTCAATTTTCCCCGACAATTAACGAAATTTAAAGTCTACAACGGGTTTGACCAGCGGAGCAAGAGCATACGAAAGCGGAATGGAGAGCAAGATAGGTCTTTTCTCACTCCCTCATACCTACTTAGAAGCCTAGGCTAGTTACTTTTGCTAGAAAAGTCAACCTCCAAAATTTGGGATTTTTCCTAGTTTTGGTGTTAAGTTGGCACTAGATTTCGTTGTGATTTTAATGATAGGATAGGAGGAAGGGGTTTCCTCAACGCTAGAAATGGCCTTTTGAAGCCAATGGAGCAATCTGTTTGCGATTCGGAGTTAATCTCCAAAAGTTAGCTTAGTGGGCCAATGTAGGATGAAAACCTTGAGTTTGGATGAAAATCCAAGAAGATAAGGTTAACTTAGATGAACGAGGAGAGGTGGGTGCCCGGGGAAGAGTATAAAAGGGCATCCCTTCTACTCTCTCACGCCCCCCTTTTTGTGTAATTGGGTCCGTTGGGTCCAATTTGTGTTGGACATTGTGGCATGTAGCCACAAAACTTACTTGCAACGGTGTTTTTTGGGCACTTTTGGCCATTGTTGTTGTTTTTGGAGATTGCAAGGTCTTTTGTGGGTCCCTTGTCTTTTCTTTTGATTGAGAGTGGTACTAATCCTTCCAAGTTTGAGCTTGGAAGCTTTTACTAATTACTATGTTGTTAGAAGTTGTGGGCGTTTATCTTTGAGAGACCCTGTTTGGTCACTCTCCTTGCATATCGTGTACTAACCCTAGAGTAACCCCCCATATGACTTGCGATGCCGCTTTGAGGGGCCTTTAGTTCAAGTCATTGATGTTACTAACCCATGTTGTTAATCTTTGAGTGTCCAAGGCCCCTTCCTTGTCTTTTGTCATCGTCCCTAACAATGAGGTGTTATTTCTTGTTGAGAGACATGAAGGCATGAGAGTAGTAGGTCCTGCCCATACAACGAAGCTTTGAACATCCGTAGGGAAAAAAGTCTTAGTGGTGCGTTAAAAAGGGGAACGATGGCGAAGCTTTGAACCCCCTTGGATAAAAAGTCTTAGCAGTGCATTAAAACCACCTCATGGGACAACCATGAGACCACGTGGTCCCTTTACCTACAAGGTTTAGTTCCCAAAACATGTTGGGAACAAACCAAGGTTTAGGTCCCAAAAAATAGAAATGAAAGACTAGGAAGAAAATGAGGAGTGGCTAACGTGAGAAAGGAAGGGGCCTTTAGCTCCCTGGGCCTAACCCACCACCCACTAGTATAGATATGACCACTCAAGCCCCCCTAAGGAAATAGCACTAAAAATTGCCAAAGGAGAATACGCAACCAATATCTAGCCTGCCCACCCACCCTACCAACCAGTACCGAACCAATCTGATACCCGGAAACAAGCTGAACCGGTTACCGGCGAAAAAAAAAGGGGTCGAATTCATAGTGTCAAGCTAGGGAGGGTTGGGGTTCACAATGTTGGGTTGGAGAATCGGGGTTCATAGTGTTGGGATAGGGAGTCGGGGTTCACAGTGTCGAGCAGGGGGATTAGGTTTCACAGTGTTGGGCTAGGGGGGTCGGGGTTTACAGTGTTGGATTGGAGGGGCAGAGGTCACCCAAGCAGCTGAACATAGAAATGAGAGGAACCTTTGAAGTCCAGGGATGATGGAGTGAAGGGGGGTGGGGAAAAAAGAGTGTGGCCTTGCACTAATGCCATTACCGGAGTAGAGAATCCAACGCCCTGTCTCTTACATACAAAACAAGGACAAGGAAGATAAATGACATAAAGATGTCAGAAGGGCGGAGGGCGGAGGAATGAAGTGGGGTGACAAGGGGAAGACAATTTGAAGGTTAGGAGTGGAAGGGAATAAGGGAGGAGGTGAAATCCTCGAGGCCCACTCAAACCATTAGATTAGAATTAGGTGATCACCACAAGATTAAATATGAGACGTAAGTATAGGACGTAAGAAGTAGCTCAACTTTAGAAGAAGGTATAACAAGTACTTAAGGTTAACTTAGTAGGTAAGAGCAGGGGGTGGTTGGGCCACCTCAGAGTGTGGGAGGAAAGAAAAGAAAGGAGGAGGAAAGAAATAGGAGGAAAATCGACAATTAAATCTTTGTACCAATTTATTTTATGATTAGAACAGTGGTTCATTGTCTCACGGCACGGGAGTTCATGGCGGAGGAGGTAGAGCTTCTGGAGGGCATAATTGATGACTCAAGATCTGAGGTATAAGTTGGACCTTCCTAACCTTTCTCTAGGTCCCTAATTAGAAACTAGTGGTTTGGGCCGAGGCCTACCTCTAGGTCAGACCCTTAGGACTATAGTTCAGGTCATTTCCAGGGACATAAGCTTAAAGAAGGAGGCCGTTGCTTTCGAGAACCCTAAGGCATACCCAAATTAGTTGAAAATTGAGAAAGTTAATGCCGGATGAAGTTTAGGATCAATTTGGATGAAGAGTAGCTAAACCCCGAATTTGACAAAGAATTTAGTAAATTAGGGGGAGGCTTCCAATTAGAGTCTAGGGCCAAAGAGAAAAGTCAATTCCGAGTTATAGGTTAGGAGAAATTAACGGATGAAGTTTGGATAAGGTTTGGATGAAACTTCAGAAGAAATCCCCAATCAGGGTCCAACTCCAAATCTGGGTAGGAGAAACTCTTGTGAACCATCCCTCAAAATTTAGGATCTTTCTGAATTGGGGAACTAGGTGTAATCGATGGATGAAGTCTGAAGAATTGAGTAGCGATCAAACTTCATCCACCCATAACTTTGGCTAGGAAGGTAAGATAGGGTCGAGTTTTACGCTTTTAGAAATGGAACGAGATGAACTAGAGGGTACTAAGGATAGTTCTTCCCTGGTGTAGAATCCATGCAAATCACCCAGTAGACCCTCCATCCAGTTGGTCCAACCCATTGGAAGTAGTTTAAGCGAATCTTACAGTTTGAGGTCACTTAGGAACTTAGTAAGAAGATCCATTGCTTGGAAGGTACAATGGACCACGCTTAGACATCCAAAGGTAGGAGTCACTTAGTCGAAACCCAAAACTTGGTTGTGTTTGCGAATTATCAAGGGTGAATAATTTGGCGCTCATAGGTTGCTACACATTTCATACATAAAGACACGGACATATGGTAAAAATACTGTAATACAGAATTTGGTCTTTCTTCCATCATGGCAATTGTATGACTTTTGAGAATTTATGAATGTTGAGTAAGTAAACAATTTTGAATGCAAAGGAGCAAGGGCATATAGTAGATGCTATGGGCACCTTAAAATTTTGAAAGAACCGTAGAATGTAGACCATAAGGTGCAGGAATGACTTTGAAATAAATTATACTCTTCAATATAAATATGAATTGGAAAGAAATCATATTGTAATTACAAAATAAGAGCTGATTATGAGAAATGTAAAAATTTTGCATCATTATGTGATTTCAATGTTCTGAACAATACATTTGGCTTGTATATTAGAACATTGTATTCTATTGTAGTAATTGATTCAGAGAATATGGATTCTTTATCAAGTGAATTCCAAACTGTTTTAATTCACGAAGCCCTCAACAGAAAACGGGTCTGAGTGAGGCAGTAAGCAAGCCAACAAGGGCCCCCCTTCCTATACTTTGAAATTGAACAAGGCCTCCCTTTCATTCCCCCCCAAAATACTTGAATTTGGGTCTACTTTAAAAAAATGTGGTTCACGTGAACAAGGGTCCCCCCTTATTGGAAGTTATTGCTTATAAATTCAAAAGGAATTAGTATTTCTTTGCCTACAATGCAAAAAAATATGGTTCAATTGAACAAGGGCCCCTTTATTGCTTCTTAATGGAGAATGAATTAAATTCATTCGCCTTCAAGGGAAAAAAATACAAGTCCATGGAGCATGGTTGATGGTTCTTTTCCTTCACTTTTAAATTCACAAGGAATTAGTTCCACTTGGCCCCAACGAAAAAAAATATGGTTTAGTTGTACAAGGACCACCTTCATTCAAAAATAAATTAATTCAATTTGGCTCCAATTTTGAAAAAATCATCTACACCCCAACTACTTCCATCTGCACCCTAACTACCGTTTGTGCCCCGACCCACTCTAGTCCCCGCCCTAACATTTGTCCGTGCCCTGACACAATTCTGTCCGCACCATGGCAAGATTACGTCCATGCCTTCACTAAAGTCCGTGCCCCTACCAGTGACATCTGCGCCCTGGATCCTTCTTGGTAGCTAGGTGGCGTTAAAGTGGCAGCCAAATCACCTATTTTTTCAATTAAAAAAATTCAACTTAGTTTTGACCACATCGGACAGGCGAATTCGATGTTTATCCAATATGACAACCCTGATCAAGGGCTCAATTGACTTTGCACCAAACCAATTTTGTTCTACCTATTTTCTGTAAGTATATTTGAATTGAAGATGCTACACCAAGGATTTATCTAAAGTAGTGCTATGAGCCTTTCAAGGTAGGGTGACAGTTTTTATTTTTTACCCATGCTTGTCATGGATGTAAAAACCTATCCCCTATTTTGAGCCACTCAATTTTATATTTCTTGACTTCTACTACCTATTTTGAGGGTTTAGGATTCAAAATATGAATTCAAAACTTTATCATTTTATCATTTGTGCCTTTTGTGGTAATTAATTTGTTTTGTCTTTTCCAAGAGGTAAAAATTTGGAGCTTCTGTGCCCGCTTCTGTGGAGTCTCGTAGCATTAGTATAGACAAGTCGGTGGAGACCTGGCCAAGGAGAACTGACCCCCTTATTGCCCCTTGTTTTACCCCAAAGTAAATACTTGAATTTTTTATTTGCCACAGACGATATATAAAATTAGCAAATTCGGAATTCATATTTGCAAAGTCAGAGGCCCCAAATTAGCTGGGAGTGGTAAAAAAATACCAAATTTACGCCACACAAAATAGGGGGCAATCTTTATATTTACCCTTGGGTGGGGCAATAAGGGGGGGGTCAATCCCTGAGGAATATTTCGGAAGCATCTTCCGAGGTTTCCACAGGAACTAGAAAGCGGAAAGCAAGATTGCCAGGATTTCCCAGGACTCCACTCACAGCGCACCGGACAGAGCTAAAAAAAGGCAAAAAAATAATACAATTAATGCACAATTAGCGCCATGTCAATGGTTGGTAACAGGGCCCACGATTAGACTGCTACAAATCCCGTGCACCACTCACAGGAGCCGCTTGGGCGGGGCACCCGGGTCAGGGACATGGGCTGCTGTACGATTTACTAAGCTTATGTTACGTCGAAATTAAAATAACTGCCGTGTCTTGCACTCTTGCCTTGTACAGTATAGTAACTTAATGCTCTTGTACAGAGGTAGTGGGGTCACATACAGTATGGTATTCTATTTTTATTTGGCTCAGACACATTGAAATTTATTTCAACGGCGAAACGAAGTACAGTACAGTACAGTACTCGTTTGAAAGAGAGGCCGGTGATGATCGAATACTGTAGCAAATGCCCCTGAAAAGTTGACCACTCTTTGACATGCAACCCTTGCCGAGTGACTGAAACAATGACTGAAACACCCCGCCCAGCTATGATGTGAAGCGCACCTTCTAGAACGTTCACCCCCAAGGAATATCCTGCAGCGGTATACCGCACATCATGTGCTTCCAGACTTGGCACCCTGCAGCAGAGTTCTGCAGTGGAATATTAGTCGTACCCGGTGCGAAGTGTGCAATTAATTCAAAATCCACTCAAGTGATGACTAATGGATCAGCACTATTGGATTCCTCACAAGCTAGATTACCTTGCTAATCGATCGACACGTGAATCCACCCACGGTATTCAAAACCCACACTATCTAGCTACTAGCAAGCATCCCAATGACCAGGGAACTCTGATCGAGGTCACGACTGCAGGGCTTGGAAATTGGAACTTCCTGCAGACTGCCTGCGCCAATTTCATACTTGCATGAAGGAATCTAGCGTGTGTCCGATTTTGCGCAGATATGGTCGCACCCAATGGGATGGATTGAAATTCGCAGAGCCGGCAACGTCGTGCAGCAGGCCGGGCAGTGGATTCAGGTAAAATGGTCTACTTGATCTGGTACATCTATAGTAATCAGTTTGTAGCTAGCTAAGTAGTCTCAATTAGTGGACAGTTATTTGCATAGGGGAGCACGCTATCTAGCTTGGATACTAATCAGCATCTATCCGTGCAGCTCAATTTCAGTCTAGCCAGTCGATCAATTCAAGCTACTACCCTGCTACACTAGCTAATTGCTCTGGTCACTATTATGTTATTCGATTCGTGGCAGACCAGCCACTGGCTCCAGCTGCGCTTTCAAGCGTTGCTGAAGTTATAACCACCTAATCGCTGCTGCAATGTAATGGTCAGTCATTTTCGTGTTTCAGAGTGCCTAGATTTGTGACCTTCAAGGGCACATCTGAGGTTCCTGACAGATAACTGCAGAAGTCGTCAATTTCGTTGAAGTGGCGATATTCCAGTTCTTTGGCGCGGTTCAGGCCGCGTGACCTGAACCCCAAATCTATACCCGTCGTAGTTTATGGCCTAAAGTTAGACCTTTGTGAAGATATAAGTCACAAATTTTCACTTGTGGAATATCGCCGTCAAAAGTGCCAATTTTTTGGAAATTTGCCATTTTATTTAACGAATATGATTATCAGAATTTGAAGAACAAATTTCAGGTTTCCAGGTTAGTGTCTATTTAACTAATTAAGGCGTAACGAATGAAGGCGTTTGATGTTTCAAAATTCCATTCTGAATACTTGGAATCAAAGTTGAAGCAGGTTTCAGGGGCTTTGAAAGTCATCATTGGAAACCTTTGTCTAGAAGTAACGTACTAGAGGATTCTTGTACAAAGTTCTCTTCTTGATTGATTGATGCGGTGATCGAATTGCCCTTTTCAAATGCATCATAACTTGGTATCTGCTGGGTCTAGCTCCTCTCCTTAACAACCACATGTGAGGCTATGTTCATGCAATCTAGATATCCGGGTTAAATTTACATATTATTTTCCCTGCGGTTCCATCCCGACCGGCTGTATGCGACCCTGCCCGAATTTTCGAACGTGATGATTACTCCCACAACACAAGGAGCAATCGTGGCTCTGACTAGACCAGGTGACGTGGTACCATGGTGGTGACAACATCAATTGTGAGATTAATTTAGTATGTAAATTTTTGACAGAAATGAGATTTGCAGTCAAAAATAAACTGGTTGAAGCAAGAACTGTACAGTAGTGATCTTTTTTTTGAAATAACCTAATGATATCTTCATGCGCACTGAGCCTCAAGGGCCGGGAAATTTCCAGAATCCTTGGAAAGCTAGCACCGCCTCAAAGGCAAAATAAAAAAGGGAAAAGAATCAGAAGAGGAGACAGGAAAGGCAAGAAGCAGTCGCCTCAGCAATTGCGCATCTGGTGGAAGCCATACAAAAGATGACCTGGCTGCACAACAGTGCAGATCTGGTACCACGATTACTGTAATGAACTGGAGGAGGGGTGGGGTGGGGAAATGTAACAACGAATTTCCAGCAGGATGTTTGTGTGCATGCAGTGATTTTCTACAGTCTACCGAATTTAAGTCATTCGACATTACTAACTTAGTACAATGGAAAGCCTCAAAATCGAGTGAAATAAGCTGGCCCCCTCTTGATGATTGCCATTATGCCAACACAAGATCTTTCTGGTTTAAAATCTTTAAAATGAGCTAAAAAATGTCCCTAATCTCTCCACAGAATGGTCGACCGAATTCTAGGGTTAACCATTAGTTGGATCTAAGATAAGTCTGTCATTATCAGACGAGATCGTATCTTTGAGCTCACTCATCAACAGGGAATTTTTTGGAATTTTTTGACCGCCTTACTTACCTATTCACCATTATCAATCTCACAGTCGCTCACGCAAAAATTCTGACCTAGATATTGGCTGATCAAGGCTCACCTTAAGAATTAATTTCGGGTTATTAAACCAAAGGATATTGCAATTGACCCCAGCAAACATGCCACCAACTGCTGGATATGTTGTTGCATGAGGTCCTTGCTGGTCAACTGATGAAAATATGAAATTTGGTGCATCCAGGAATGTACTCGCCCGGGACTGTTGCATTGGGACGCACAACTGCACGCTTGGATCAGTCATTTGCGCATTTAAAAACTGGGGTACTTGCAGGAGATGTTACACCTTTCGGTTGCAAAGGGCCCAAACACCAACCACCACTCCCAAGTGACGGATTGGTGCAGTACGTGAGAGCGTGTGAATTCACTTCTGCTACGGTGTCAGCTTGTCAGGTACGTCGCATCTTGACACATGAACCAAGCGCCGGATCAACAGTGTGCAAAATATAATTCGGTGACTCCAATTGTATGTTAACCTTGCTGCCCTATTAGCTGGCTGTCACTGCGTGTACGAATCCATGTACATTTACATTAATTTTAGCCAAAAGAATCCAGTGGCGCACTATTGCTAGTGACTCTTCAAATCCCTTCGATTTCACACAGCTGAACACCTCTACAGCTCTACTAACAGATTGTATTAGCCAGTGCAAGATTAGTTCGTTCTTTAGTTTGTTCTGTGTAAATTTCTTGCCGGCTTCACTCTGGAATTTCGCTCTCGGTGCTTGGACCTTGTTCAAGAATTACAGAGCAACTTGTAAGTCAATATCGGGTTTCACTTCACATTCGAAATATTAGCTCCGGCTTGCAATGCAAGCAAGTCAAGATTTCGGTATTACTAGCGCATAGAACCTTCATGCATGCACAATATTCTAGGGCATAATGAAAGTTGCTGGCTAGAATCTGGGACCCATCCGTCGTTAATGCTGGCGTGGAGGGTATCAGTTTCAGAGACGAATTCATACCATTATTTAGAGAAAAGGTACCATCTGGCTTCGAAAGTCGATCCTGTACGGGAACTTTTGGGCAGCTTTTCCGAGGCTGCCTAAACAGGAGATGTCGCACGATTGTGGTGGCTACTGGGAACCGGGTCGTCGGGATTCATGTAAACAATCCTTTTCAGCAAGCTGGTCTGTGCAAGACAACGCTAAATCTGCGCTCGGGCTGCTACCAAAAAACTAGAAAAAATTAAGTATCCACTCCTAGCTCCTCACTCATTACTGTAGCCGTAGCCTTTCACAAGAATATCTCGCTCCACAGTACAGCGCGCCCGATTTTCTCCTTTACTAGCGCCGAAGGATATCGAACTTTTAAAGACTGTCCTTGAATGTGAAAAAGCGAGTGAAGGCATGCAAATTAATTCAGTAACACCAAATTTACTAAGAATTAACTTATTCCTCCTCAGTGTAGCTGGGAAAAGGTTCCCCCGGCGTCCAAGTCGCTCGAGGCCAATTTCATAACCAATCGCTCATCATTGTCCTCCCCACCCACCGTAACGGTTGAACTTCCTAACGCATGACTTGGGTCTGTCATTGCCCTCCCGTCAGGCCACTTGTGGCTGACGGACGTTGTATTCTATCCCTCTGCAATGGAATTCGTTTCATTTGTTTAAAAAAAAAAAAAAAAAAACCATGACTTGGGCGGTAGGATCTCATTTACTCCTGTCTGACGAAGCTCTTACACGGAAGCTCTCTTATTCGAGCTCCCCATGGGCGTAATATTTCTAGCCGGGTTGGCAGCAGGCATTGTCAGGCATGGGAGCGAACTCTAGCTCTGGATTTAAATTCGTGCAGCACTGCAGCAAGCACTAGGCGTACTACTCTACTGGACTGTACCTTTCCAGCAGCAGCAGCAGCAGGCAGGCAGATGGTCTCACTTGATCATGCGTTCGAGCTATGCCTTTGACGTTTCCTTTTCCTTCCATGACCGTGTGAATAAGCGCAGTACACATGCTCAAACTCTGCACTTGCCTGAGCCTGATGCCGCGCGCTTAGCTTGTCAGAGCCCTTACTAGCGCCAGTCTTGCACTTCTCTAACGTACTGACTTGTCTTCTTGTGCTTGGCCCGCACTTGCAAGCGTAGTTTCAGTTTTAACCTTGGTGCCGAACCTCTTGTGAAGGGAAATCGAAGCCTGAAATTCCCATATCCGGAGTATGATTAAGTTAGAGGAGCATCATGCGGTGCACCATCATTCGGTTCTCAGGCTGCAGCGAGGCCAGGCGGAAGCTTGTGCTCTGCTTATTATTACAGTGAGATGAGAATGCGACAGTACAGGATTTAATCCTTATTCTGATTCTGATTTTTATTGCTATTGCTATTGCTATTATTATTATTATTATTATTACCATTCTATTAATAGGACTAGGTTTCGAATTTCCACCAATGGGAGAGTGACAATTTGGGATCCAATATAAGAGGAGGAAAGGGGAGGGTGGATCCCGATAATGGAAGGTGGATAACACTGCACCCATTTGTACAGAACTGCACTGAAATTGGGAGTGGAGTCCAGTGGCTCCGTCTTCGCTACGACCAATTGGCCAGACCTATGTTCTAAAAAGGAAGCAAGTGGGGGGGCCAATTATTGAACCAGGTGCATATGGCCTGGGGGTTTTGTGGACTTTGAAGAGAGTTGGCTCAAATTTAACCCAGACAAACGTGGCACACCACGAACGTTGCAGAATTGACCTAATTAGGATGTGTGACACTAATTTACGTAAGTGAAACTATTTTTAAATAGTGCAGGGAGAAGTATTAACTGTATTTCACGTATCTCCACCAAAATAAAAGTTTGTGGTGACACTAAATTTTCACTCAGGTGTTATTACGAATTCCGCACCCTCACCAAAGCAGTGTCATTATGCATCAATGGAAATTTTAACTCACAGACTTACAATGTTTGATGTAGTCTTTCAATTTTTGAGAGAAAGGCATTGGCTATAGGCTTTACTATAGTCTTCACTCTATTCAATATATACCACGCACACTAATTTACTTAAAATCAGTCTATTTGGACTAAAAGATTTTTATGGAAGGTGCTTTTATCTATATTTCAAAACCTATAAATCTTAAAGCTCTTTCACTGTCTAAAACACTTTCGAAAGGCCTCTTTTTGAGCTTCTCGGACTTTGAGCTCTATACTGAACAAGTTTAGAACTCAAAAAGCCAACATCTTCATAAGCTTTATCAATTTTTTAAATTGGAATCGTACCATAATTCAAATTAGACATTTTAGAGATCACATGGGAAAAGATTAGACAAAAATATCATTTATGGATTAAAAGATTATAATGTTTGAAAGATGAGGGAGTTAAAACTATGAAAGTGATTGAAGTCTTTGAATCCTCTTTTCACATGTCAAATCTGAAAATTGGTCACCTAAAAACTATGAGGTTAAAGGGCGTAAGTGCATAACATGCATAATTCCAATCCATTTATGGCTTCTCAAAATCTACTCTACAATTTCTTGGTTAGGTTTTATTCAATTTCAAAGTATTGTTGACACTAGAATTTGGTCCCTCAGGTATTTAGGGGTTAAAACAAGCACTTAATGTTAGGAGAAGCTCTATCTTGGTAGTACTTGTTTTCTTTTGAAATATTCCATTCTATCCTACTCAAACTTCCTTACATGCGACTTTGAACAATGCAAAACCTCTTCCCCATCAATCAAAGTGAAGAAGCAAGCAAAGAGTAAAAATCAATATACGCCACCATAAGTAAGGTAGAAACCCCCCAAAGCATCCTTGTTTCCATTCATATACAATAGAGTTCCCTATTTATGTCCCTGGGCTTTCATTGAACCATCCTTCTACTATATCATTGAATTTTTTTCCTAATAAAGTCTTGATTGGTTGACTATTGAAATTGTCACGTTTATATTTCAAGTCCACCTATGTGACAGTTTCAGTGGTCTATGGAGTTGCCACTTTGAAAATTGATAGAAACTACATGCCACATCTAAATATCATAATTTTTCTTTCGAAAAATTTATGATTTTCAATTGCTAATAATACAAAAAAAATTCCAACAAAAGTTGCCTACAACTATGTTGAATTGCTTATATTGAGGGTTTTAGGTGTTTCTACTATGGAATAAAGAGTGTACTACTTACAAGTTCACTTCCTAATGCTTGTGGGCTCCTGGAGACCGTGCATATACAGGTTTGTGAATCTTCTACAGTAAATAGCGAAATTACATAGCCTTAACATTTAGGTTGCCTTATCTCAAGAAAGTTACTTTACAAGTCATTAAAGTCAAAAAAATTCTTCTACAAATACTTCCATTTGTACACTTGGAGATTTATGAGTCCCAATTACATCAATACTTAATTCAAAAGTTGAGCATTCTTGTAGAAAAACAGTAAATATTTATATAGTCTCAAATATCAAGAAATTAGTGTGGGACAATCTAATTTCACTATTTAGTGTAGTAAATCTTGGATTTTCTAGATTCTAAACATACGTATACAAATATGAACACTAAACTATTGGTTCTAGGGAGGGACCGATAGTTTAGGGTTCTTGATTAGTAACCGAACTCTAGTTCTCTACAGTAGATTTTTATCAGGATGATAAATTATAATTGCTGTTGAGGAAAAAAACACGAATAAACAAATCACCTTAAGTGACAAAATACTGAATTTCTTTTGAAGGTGGACCCAATCCCAATGTTCAGTTAGCGCAGCTTCGAATTAGATCCAGAGTTCCTGGAACTGGAGCTACACGGAAAACGAGGAAGAGGGCTGAATCTTAGGCAAGGAGAGAAGGGCCCAGTGGAGCCTGTGCTGTGCACACTCACTGTCCAGAGCAGGTTTTCTTTTTCTTTTTTGAGACAAATGAAATGGAATTCCACCAGAGCAGGATTGGCATACGGTATTCATATACCATAAGAGCATCTTCAATGTAGGCCTCTGCATTCGCCCTGCAAAGAAAACAACACTTTTTCTGGTCCCATATCTCAGTGGTTGAATTACTCCAAAAAAATATTGATGATGTTATCACCCAAATTCAAGAGAAAAGCACCCCAAGTGGTTTTGTAATTTTTGGATGCTTAGGTAATCTCTCACAAATTTTCAAAATTGAAAACATAGCAGATAGGTTGTTTCAAGATGTAAGTCAAGTGGATAAAAAACCACCCTATTATCACATAGTCATTTGTTGCAACTTCCTAGCCAACCAATGATTCTTTACAATTTCACAATCAAGCAATTCCACACTAGCATTGCAACTTTCCAACCACCCAATGACTCTTTGTAGATTAAATAAAATTCCCTCCTAGTGATCCAGGGAGGGATTATCCCAATTCGGAGGGAGAAGAATGGTTTAGGTTGGTTAATAAGAGCATCACCACCCATCTTGCAAAATTTGGCTTGCAAAATGCAAGGCCATTCACTTTGCAAGCTAGGTGGAAATGGATTGCCCCATCCAACGCATGTTAAAAGGCCACCCATCTACTTTGAAATATTAATGTTTGCCTTCAATCTACATGAATCTTACATTAATCATCTGCCTTCAATCAATCTACACCAAACATATACTTTCAAAAGCATCTGCTTTGGAGGGGAATCCATTAGTGAATCCCTTCTACAGATCATGTGGCACTATAGTAAGTCCTTGCTTGTCGGGGAAAGGGATTTCCCTTTTGTTGTACTCATTTGCAAGCCAAGGAACCTAGCCTGCAAAACAACCCCCTTTTGAAAGCCGCACGAGGTTTTTGGGCCAGTCTATCTACAAAATGCGAGACACGCGGGACAGATTTGCAAGCCTCAACAAACAAGTCTTCCGAAATGCCAAAAGGGTGAGCATGCTCAATGTTGTGTTTCATCTCCCGGTGATGTTGTAGTATGTGTTTGCTTTTTGCAGGTGAAGTAAACTTCAATGTGTGCCAAATATAGATAGATATAATAATTGCCACTCCGAAACCCCTGCCCGCCTGCCGGGAGGTTGAATCTGGCCGGGGGCGGCCTTTTTCCTGGTCGCCAGACCCTGTATTGTCTACCAACCCTGACTCCTTGGGCACTGAATCCGCCCCCTGTCAACAACGGAGTAAGTTATTTTTCTTTACTCCATTCGGACTCCAAAGTGATGAGGAGCTGCTCTTGAATAAGTTATGCCCCAACTGAAGTTTGGACACGAAGGTCGGGGAGGGAGCGAGGGGCGGAACTACAGTACTGATTAACTTATTATTAAGTTATTACTGATGAATGGGGAGGAAGCTGCAAAGCCAAGCTAAGTTAAGCCAAGCCAAGCCAAGCCGCCCGGGTCTCAATGTCTCATACTCTCATTCCATTCGGCCAGCCAGGCCGAGTGATGAGAGGTCTCCCATTGGCCAGATGATGGGGGCGGGGATCTTGCATTTCAATGCTGAAAAGCGGGTCCCTGGCCCGGGGCGAGCTTCGAGGAGGGCACTGCTCACTGCTGCCGGATGAAAGGACAGACGGACGGACGGAGGGAGGGACGGAAGCCCTTTGGAAGAAGAATAGAATGGCGTGGAAGAATCCAAGCACCAGAAAGCCCAGAACCCAAGGCGACGGAGAAGAGAAGCCAGAAGAAGAAGAGAATTACGGTATCTTCTTTCCTGCCCTTTGCCTTTGCTTTCCAGCACGCCCCCGCCTTCTTCTATTCTTCTTCAGTCATTCTTCTGGCAGGAGGATGCCTGGGCCCCGATTCCTTCAGTTGCCTGCTTCCGGAATCCATATCCAAGCCAGGATGAAAACCAGCGCATCTCGATCGTCTTCAGTCTACCCCTGCAGGATCCCAACTTGCTGACTTGAAACCCTTAACTGTGGAAGGATATCGCCTCGGTGATAGGTACTCACTCAAATATGATTCAATTTTTGGACCAACACATGGCATTCTTTGTTTCTTAAGTAACAAAGAAAGTCATCCATTGAACACTTTGTGTTTGCCATGTCGTTTAAGGGTTAACCGTTTGAGGATGTGGGGACTGAAAAGTGAATGATGGATGAGTTACCGATGATCGTAGAAATGAAATAGATGAGTTATTGTTGATCATAGAAATGAAATGGATGACTTTAGAAATGCACCAATTGGTTCAAATATCATATCATTTTTTAGTGAGTACCTTGGTTATAGGTGGGCTTCCTTCCACGGTTGAATAAACGACAAGCCAAATCCATGGGGTTTAGTTTCAAGTGAATCTTTGACAAGAAGTGGCTCTAGGATATTTTGGGAATGTCTCAATGTATGTGGCCCACTTCTATAATAAAGAAGGCTTGTCAAGCACCACATGTGGGTTGCAAAATCAAAGTACTATTCATTGATCAATTGTACATCTGATGATTGTACAATCTTTGGGCATTGAACAAGACCCATGCTCTACTTCAAGGAGATTTTTTATTATCCCTTGGGTTGCTCACTAGGCCTAGATATGTTATTTAAGGGTTACTGTCAAAGACCCTCTTTACACTTAGATTGAGAAGCTTTGTAGAAAACTTCTCAAGGTCCACGATTGGTCTTTGTCTCTTTGAGACGTCAACCATTGGAGGTCATGGCTTTTGGAGGTAGCGCAAAGTGAGAGGAGGGCACAAATGTATCTAATCTATTGTTTTATTATATTTTCTAAACTATGAGAATTCATCGTGTGAAGTCATCAAAGGACAAAAGTGTTTTCTATTTCATTCTCTCCGTTGGGCTTAAAATATCAAATGCAAACATACATTCTTTCATCTTACCAATTTTAGAAGCTCTCATTGGTTTAAAACTTGCTATCCATGGCTTCTCACCTCTAGTGTAAAGAGGCTCTAAGAATCATGGTGTCAATTATGTGGATTAGGAGGAACTTCCTTTCACAGCACTATAAAACAGTTGAAGTACATGTAAGTGTGTTCAAAAAAACAATTTTAGCAATGTGACTTGCATGGTCACTTTGTATTTCATGATTAATTTTTGTATAAGGTTCTAAATCAACACATGTAGGGATAGGACTTAAAGAAAAACATTTAAAAAGAAGGTCTAATGTTGAGATTCTTCTTTGGGATTAAATAAAAGCATCATCAATTTAAGTTCACTTACAAGGGAGGAACTGTCCACTTGTGACTTCCATCATGGAACTTTTCCTTTACCTTGCCTTCATGGTATATAAATACAATCTTGAAAATATTGGATGGATTGTTTATAAAACTTCTCCAATTGGACCAATTTTTAAAAAAAACAACATCTCACCTACTATAAGATCATATTGCTTGAATTTTAAGAACAAGATATTCTTGACACTTCCAATAATAAAAATTCCTCTATCAAATTCGAGTATCCATTTAAATTGAATACTTAATTGAACATTATCTTTTACAAATTGGAAATATTACCCCCAAATGATAAAATTTCGTGGGGAAATTTTAATAGGAGGTAAACTTTGACATTGTCTTTCCAACTACTACAAGCTTTAATCTTTGAAGGATCAAATGCCGACACATTCAAGAAACATTTGGTATTGGGGTAGGTAATGATAAATTCAAAAATGAATGGATGTTTTTGAAATTTTGACACAAGAGAGACATTCGCCTCATTCATAGGAATGTATACAAAATTCTAATTAGATGCCTTGATCAAAAGTTATGTGGTCTAAGAAAATCTTAGCTATTCAGGTAGTTTGGGCATATTTGCTAAATTCCTCATTTATTTATGAAATTTGGCATGTATATAATTAACTTGATATCATATGCAATTGTAAAAAAAAACTAATTTTAGTACAAAAATCTCATTCCAAGAGGAGCCAAAACCCTACTAATCTTGTGGGGCAAGTTTGAAAAAAAACAATTTTTCATCTAACTAACAAATTTTCCTGAAATCTACATTGTCAAAATTCTTGAAATTTATTCCACACATTTTCAACGTTTAACTCTAAGTTTTCATCATTTGGATTTTAAAAAAATCCTTTTTGAACAAGAAATCATCAAAACATGACATTCAACTTGCCTATATAGTTATCCTCCTTATATTTCAAGGTAATTTAGAGTTTGTTGACCTCTTATTTGTTTCTAAAATTTTGCGTGAGTTTACCTAATAAGATTTAGTATTTCATACTGTAGTGGAAAGCCATAAGTTTGTGTAGAGCAAAAATTTTACTCCAAGAAGGTTCAAACTCTTGAAGTTAGTGGCCCTCGTTTCGTGGGAATGAAAAGATTTTTTTAATGACTTCATGCATTATAATCTTTCAATCTATGTGGTTAAATGAGCTTTCCACCAATATTATAATTGTCTACTACACTTTTTGTATGGTTGAAGTTCAAACAAAAAGTACTCTATATTTACTTTCAAATTTGGCCAATGCGCTAAAAAATGGCATTTATGGTTTAAGATGTTCACACTAGTTGCTAGCTAAATATGAAAATAAATATAAGGCTTCAAATTTTATGTAAGAATTCAAGCCACTTCAACATCTCATCATCTATATTTACCAATCCCACCCACTCACACACACAAAACCAAGCCTCTTTCTACAGTAACAATTTTCTACAATCTTTTATCGTCTTTGGTCAAAATAAGCACTTTTCCAAAAGCATGGGTGTCAATGTCCCATTAGGTGGTCCCTCCCAAATGCACCAATGACCCTAGATGACCATTTTCACTCTATGCACATATCTAAAATCAATTATATACCTAAGTTGAAGAAATTGTTCTAAAACCAACTAACATAGTTCCTTCAAAACTTTTGCATATGGTATCCAAATGCCACGCTCTTTGGTGCATTGGAACCTCCTTTCAAGTGCCAACGTGAAAATCAATGAAAATTTGACCAGTCCAATATTAATAACTAGGCACGTAAAGTAAAAAAAAGTGGCAGTTTTCTGGGGTACCCACCTTAACTGTCTGATTGCCTTGCTACCATATTGTGTCAGTTTAACAAGTTGAATACCAACAATTTCGAATGGAAACTCTTATTATATGACTCCCACTCAGTTGAAAGAAAACAAAAAAAACACAACTGCAATTACTGTGGCCCCCAGTAAGTTAATTGCCCTTTTTGTTGTCCTCCATCAGGCAGCCGTCACCCGGAGATCGACTGATTATCTTCCTGTAACTTTTGCTCTAGCCCCAGCTCCAGCCGCAGCTCCAATGCAGCCAAAATGATTGGCGGATTCCGCAACCCGGAGCGAAGGGTAAGTTAAAAGTTGAGCGGAAAAGGCCAGAGTTCCGTTCCTTCGGCCTGACGCCCTCGGGAACTGGTCCCGTCCACCGTCCCCGGCGGTTTCCAAAAGGATTTTTCCCCGCCATTACTACCTCCTGTGGAGCGTAATGTGAGAGTGCTGATTGGCCCGTGTGAAAGTAGCATATTCCAATCATGTCTGGAAGTCCGTCTGGCTGGAGGGGAGGGCTGATGAAAAGTGCAATAACCTAGGTGGTCTTGATGTTGTTGGTTGGTTCTATTAGAGGAATCCCGGGAACAAGGGAAGAAAAGGTGCATCACTGGCTGGCGGAGTCCACAGTGGGATCTGGACAGGGCAAGAAATAGTCTAGAAAAAACAGGCGGAAAATCTCTGTCATATTTAATACCTGGGATACGCCCGCTTGTTGCGAGCCACTCGGGACCCTCGGGATTCGGGAAGATCGGAGGTTCGAAGTGCGTCGCCCGGAAATGGGAAATCGATCAAGGCCGAACTGAAATGGAAGTCCGGAGGCACGGTGGGACTGCTTGCTTTCCCAGATTTAGATCCTGCTGCATTCTATTAGGACTGACGGGAGCTCTTGCAGACGGAGTGGCGGGGCCGCTATAACTTACACACGCCCCGGGCTGGCCCTTTATTTTCCTCCGTGGCAAGCCGGTATAGGTGGGTGGTACGAAAAGTGATGTGGCATGTGATTATTTATCTAGTTTTGGTACATTTGGGTTGGCGGCCACACCCAAGTAAGCTTAACCCCTAGAGGACAACAAGGGCCTCCTACCATGTGAGATTGGTGGGCAAAAATAGCACTAGAAGACACGATGAGATCCCATTGATTGTCTTATCGGCCTCGGTGAGCGGAAAAGGAGGATTTTAAGTTTTGCCGAAATCAACGGACAACCCGATCGGTGGAGAGTGGCCATTCTTGAAGGAATCAATATGTCAAAAATTCTAATTTTATCTCTCCCCACCCACTAGGTCCACATGGCAATGTATTTGCAAGCTTGGACCTTGTAGTTCTCCCGCCAAACTATAACCACTAGTCTCACATGGCAAGATGTCCTAATGGTGAGCTTACATAGGAAGGCAAGTGGATAGAAAAAGTAATAAAAAGACAAGAATAGTTCTACCAATTATCAATGAGTGTGGAAGTAGGAGAATGAGTTCCACCAATGCATTCCAAATTGTAGAAGAAATATACAAGTGCTTTCTACATTCTAGTATTGGTGAATGCACCCACCCATTGATCCTGAGGAGGTCCTAAGCTTCCATAGAGCTTTCCAGAGGCTCGGAATTTCATACAAAGTCATTCCTGAACAGATGGAAGTAAAACTTTACTGAAGATGCATGTTTGTATTAGCTTGGTGAATTTTATTTTTATGATAAGATGCTTGAATCAAAAGCCATAGAGATCAAAAGTTTTGGGGCAATTCAATGTAGCATGTTAATAGAGAGGGCAAGGATTCAAGGAAGCATGCAAGTTGTGGATTTTTTTCATTTACTTTGAATGCCTATATCTTGCAATCATGAAGACAAATGGGCTGAAATTCTTTTTCCACACTTTTTCAAAGTAGTGGAGGATTACGTATGTTAGAAAATGAAAAAAATACTCATCCAATTTTTATTCAATGCACTAAAAATGGAAATATTGGAACTATTTTAATACCATTAGCTCAAATTCTAGTGTAAATTCATAAGATTGATTGTTTTGAACTTGATTTAGAAAACGATTGCTTTGTGTCAACTATTGGGATTATTAATATTCCAAAAAACAAGTTTTAAAAAAAATTGAAATCTTGCTAATGAAGTTGTTTTTCTTTGGACATAATTTCAATGGAAGATGATTTAGGGTATGTTGAACACCTCTACTATCTTTGAAAATAAGCATGCATGTAACTAATATAACTACCTAATCAATGGTTCAAATTCCCAAAGTTGGATAATGCCTCCTCTACAAAGTTGAGCCAAACTATGCTAACCCTACTAGATAGGGCCCAAAATTTCTTTTCTTCTAACTTGAAGCATAAAAATCTTGCAATCTACATGGTCATATGGGCTGAATTTTTTGCGCACATCCCTAGGGAAGTATAGTAAAAATTTGTATGATTAAAAGTTTGAAAATATTTGCATATTTCAAATATACTCAATGCACTAGAAAGTGACAATTCTAGATTTTTTTTGTGCACACTTGCATAGCATTTGTTTGGGAGACTCCTACTACACAATAGGGGAAGGTCTAGTAGTGAAGCTTCATTAGCAAAACTCCATGAAGGATGCATGTGATTGGACTGTGTTGTTGCCTTCATCAAAATTGTTGAAAATGTTAAGAGTAGTTTTTGACGATTCAAACGTTTTTTATGAAAAATTTCAACATAGAATGAACATGGGAGGGGGGGGGGGATTATGTCATGGAAACAACTTGGGAATGGCGGGGAATTGTTCTTGTTGCGAGTGAACTCACCTTTCAGGGTGCACTGCTTATAGGCCAGGGCTCGCCTATGAGCTAGCTTACAAGGCAGAATGCGCCCTAGAGTGTGTGTTCTCTAGTACATTATTTTTGTTCAAAGGCATGGGTTGAAAAATTGGATGCTATAATCACGACTCTTCTTAATTGTAGGAGGATTTGTTTCTCTCACTAAGTCTTGCAATCAAATTTGGGTCATTGATGCTAGTAGATATTCAATTTCACAAATCTCACAGGTCCAAGGAAGTCCAATAAGCTCAATTATATCACTTCACTTAGCCATTTACACGAAGAATTGTATTTAGAATCACTTAACCCCTAAAATTCCTTGACTATGTTATCACCAAAACACCTCAAAAATTGCCATTTCTAATACAAGTACCAAATTTTTTTTAAATATCATTTTTGGACACATGTAACTGTAGGATCTTGTAGTACACTAGATTGAGAAGATGTGGAAAAAATTCAAAAAATTCCACCTTGTAGATAACAAGATATTAACATTTGAAGTGACAAAAATCCTTTTGGGGGCCCTGTGAAAAAACGGATAGTTCCACTTCACAAGGTCACATTTGTATGAAAACTTATCCAAAATGGTGGTGCTTCTTTAGTTTCATTCTTCAATGCAAGTTGGCTACATTCTTGAAAATTTTCAGATCGTTTGAAATTATTCAACATATAGGAAAAAAATAGTAAGTAGAAAGATGTAGAGAATGATTCAAAATACTAAATTGTTAACAATTTAGTAATGGAATTGAAAAATCCCAATCCCAATGGTTGTAATGTTGTAATAAACAATCTACATCTGAGGTTTTTATTTTTTTCAAAAAATATTGAAAATTGAGTTAAATAATGGACTTCAAAGTTTATTTTAGAGTAGAGAATCCATAGTTGCCCACAAACTAAAATACCTCATAACTTTTGACTCATTGATCAAAATGGAATGATTCAAATTTTTCTATGTATATATAAATCTAGAAAACCAATTCCAAATTTTTATTTTTGAAAAAACTGATTTTTTCAGATCTGCCCAGACTGCCCGAGTTGAGAAATAAACTACATATTAGGCCATAACTTTTGACTCGTATTTCCAAATACCTTGAAATTTAGTGCACATGAAAGATATTCCTCATCTACACGTTCTCTTGAAGTTTGGGCCAAAAACATGGAAATCTCTAGTCACATGTATCTACCTAAAAAAGTTATGTTACCAAAAAAACACCTTGGTCCTTCAGGGGTTAAACTAATTATTCAAAAATGCTATAAATTTTAAAATCTCGAAGGATATTTTTACCAACCGTGTTTATAGAGATCCTCTAGCTCTTTGAATAGTATTAATATCAATGTTGTCTTGGTAAAAATATTCATCTTTGATTCACAAAAAATTATAACCTTGATTAAGTAGTATGGGTAACATAAAATATATTTTTTAGTGTAGTGAGGGCACAAAATTAAGGTCACTTGCAAATTTAAAGTCATGAGAATAAATATTTTTGTGGGGATTATTTCAACACAATAGTATTTCAACCCTCACTAATTTATAGTTGTGTGATTTTTTGTAAAGTAATGTTGCATACACTTGTAGGATAAATCAATATTGCTATCACATGGGGGTAATTTAAGCAAAAGTATCTAAAATTGTCCTACTTGGGTATTCATGAATTTGTCATGTAGGGATCTTTTGAAGTATTACCAATATTATCTTAAACCTTTACTACATAGTGTCTTCAATTTTATACATTGGACAACATAGGGAATTATTGGGTTTGAATTCATATTGGCACAAATCTTATTTAAATAAATAGTGTTTATAATAAAGCTCATTGAGATCATGCTAATGACTAATCATCCATCAAATTATGATAAGTTGTTGATTCCTAAAGGTCCATGTGTCAAAAATGCCAACACTCTTAAAAATGCCCCAAACCAATATTCTTTTATGAAAGAGCTATTGATCAAATTTTCTTATTATTTTAAGATTTTCTAACCATAGGTTATTATTATCTACTAGTATTATGGTCAAATATATAAGATCAGGGTATCATGGCATTGTTTATGTAAGAACATAGCTTGCAAAGTGTAGCAATTTTTTTCCAAAACTACCCAGACTCTTGAAAATGTAGCTTTATCCAACTTTTGAGTCCTATAACTCAAAATTCCTTTGCAAGGAAGATTTAGGAATTTCAAATTTGAGTAAGACATGAAGTTGGGAGAAGTTTGCAAATTTTTGAAGCAAAATGATGTTGCATCCCCCCTACCCAAATTGCCCCCCCCCCCTCCCAACATGAAAAAACCCATAATATGTACTTCCTATCAAATCTTCATAAAATTTAAATTCCCTAGAAGGAAGTTTGTTTTCTTAACATCCAAAAAATTAAGGAAAAAAATTACAAAATTTGATAATTCATTTTAAAATTTAAATGCCCAAATTTCTCATAACCCATTTTGGCTTGCAAGTAATTTTAGAGGCAAGTTTATTGAGTGCTTTAGGATTGCAAATTTTTTTAAAAAAAATTGTCTAACTACAAACATATTATCTTGAAATTTGTACTCTAAAAATTATTAAATTTTTTTCACACATATCAAATGTTTGTCCTTAAGTTTTCACCATTTGGATTTCAATCAGAAAATATTTCCTACACAAGAAATCATCAAAAAATGACCAATGTTTTGCTAGTTTATTTGACTTCTTTGTATTGTTGGGTGATTTAGAGTAAGGTAGACTCCTCACTTGCTTCTAAAATTTTGCATGAATGTACCTAACAAGATTTAGTACTTGATGGTGTAGTTGATCAATTTTGTATAGAGTAAATATTTTATTCCGTGAGGGCTTGAAGTCTTCTGACCCCATTTTGCAAGAATGAAAAGAAGATTTTGTTTTTACTTCAAATATTAGAATCTTTCAATTCAAATAGTCAAACGGGCTAAATTTTTTTCTCACATTTTCATCACGTTTTTTTATACACTTTTGTATGGTTGTAGTTCAAAAAAAAGTTTTTGTTTTCAATTTTGAATGATGCACTAAAAAGATTGCAATTTTTGACAACTTCTCTTGACAAACACATCTAGTCCTTTAGTGTTTAATTAATATTTTCAATAAAATTTGAAAACAAAATTTAAAAATTTCTTCTAGACTAAATATGCATCATTTTCACAAGATTATTTTCACAAGATTTTGATTTTAAATAATTGAAGATTAACTAAAATCTTCAATTCTAATTATAGTATTTTTATTATGTTAATTTTAAAATAAAAAAGTATTGTTATCAAGTGAATTATATTTTAATAGGTGGAAGGATGATCAATGCCTAATAGGACACCATGTATATTGAAGAATGTAATTTTAATGCATCGTATAATTGATTGAGCCATGTTTATGGATTCTAATTGGTTATTTTGCTAAGTTTTTATTCTTTTAAAATGAATCCAACACTTGTAAGAGATTTGATTGCACTCATAGAAAAAATGTAAGCTTAAAGAACCACTAAAGTAATACTCACATGAGATAGCAAAGGAGATATAAGTGTCTCCCTGATGGTGACAAACATTAACTTCTAAGCCATGAGTACCAAAAAAACTTCATCTACATTAGACATATAATTAGCTTATAGCTCTATCAATAAAATTTGGTCATTTTAACCTAAGGCATTTAGCAACTATATTTCACAACAACTCTATCATTTTTAAATACATTTAAAGTTCCAAATATTGTTTGGATCTCCATGACCACCTCAATAATTTGATTAAAGAGAAAATGAAAAATTGAAAAGATTTGAAGTACTTACTAAAATGATTTACAAGGCAAATAGAAGCACACAAAATTCTATTCCACTAAAATTACACCTAAACTATCCCTTTCAGTTGTAAATTAAATCTAAAGACATTCACCTATAAAGATATTTTAGGTATGTTCAGTCTTAAATATAGAGAGCCTAATTCAAGTTTATTAATTTGTTTTATTCATTTTTTGTAGATACATATAATGAATGTTTTGAAATTCACTTCTTGAAAGTGAATCATTTCATTCTTTTCTTCATTAAAAAATTTGGAGCCACAAAAAAACCAAAAAGGTTTGGAGTAAGGTCCCTTATGACAATGCTATCTAAAAGAATATTCTTTCCACAAGGATCTCAAGAAAGAACCTATCCCTTTTCTTGTGACACTTGGAGATTTTGAAGCTTTAGAGAGAGATAACTATTATAATATTAGATTTAAAGAGGGGCCATAATGCCAGAAGAGACAAAGGGATCTTCCACTAAATATCAACAATGTATTGCTCTACCTAAACCCATGAAAGTTCATGTCTTTGTTTCACCAAATTTACTCCAAAGCTGCCATTTCTAGTGCAATGAGCAAAAATGAAAAATATAACATGTAAGATTTCCATATTCATCTATGTGATGTTGGAGGCAAGATTAGCATGAAATGCTTAGTAGAAAGTTTAGAAACTCTAATTACATGGATTGGGATATTAGAACACTTAAAATTAAAAAAACAAAAAAACTTTTGTACCTTAGCCATATCAGACCATCTAATTTTGAATTATCTTAACTAAGAAAATTTATACTAAAGATTTTGAATTTTTTAAATGTATTGCAAAATTGAGTTGACATTTTAGTGTAAAACAAACAAAATTATTATATTCAATTTCATTCTTAAAAAATATATATTAGGTAGAAATAGATACATGACAAACAAGGAAAATAGTTAATACCATGTGTGAAGGTTTGGTTCAACACTTGAGTGCCAAAAGACTTTCGTTTTTGTGCACCTTGGTTTGGGATAGGTGAAACTCCTCATTTTAGGTTTTTGTCATTCTAACCTCCACATTTTCTTGTGTTCGGAGGTTTGTTGTTTTCATTCTTTTGGGTGACTTCCATATTCTCCTATTTTGGGCTTCACAATTTTTGTTGTATTCAATTGTTTTTTATTTTTGTAATCTTCTTGTGATTGTATTGGGTTACTTTGCTTTACATATTAAAATTGATGATTATTATTTTGAAGTTTCTGACTTGAAAATGATATTTTTAGCTATTTCTTACAAAATTTTGAAATATTTTTAAAAATAGGCAATATGGATTAAAAAATTCTACAACATTTAAGACATTTTACTTGTAATATTCAAACAATCAAGCATTGTAAAAAATTACTTAATTTATGTTTGAATTTGATCGTGTGGTTCTTAAGGGGATGAAAGACTAGTAGAAGAAGACAAAATAATGACTTTGAGCCTTTGATTGGTGAAGTTGAATAGTGACAATTTAGAATTGGTCAACACTTCTTTTAAATATAATTTTTTCCAGCACCCCCACCAAATGCCATAATTAAAGTACTAGATCAGATTTTCTATCCTATACAAAAAAAATGGTACAACTTTTTGAATTTTTGGTATCTACAATAAATTTTGTTTAAGTTGGCACCCAAGTGTTTGAATGGTTATTTTGAAGGACTTGAAGCATTTGGAACTTGGAATTTGTTATTCTATAGTTTTAGGAGGAGTTGTTTTGAATTATTCTACATTCCTTAGTAGGCTCCATGGTTGTCCATACTTGTTGATGTTTTCTCTTCATTCTTTGTTTATGTTTATAATTTCAATATCCAATTGTACTTCATTAATTTTTCTTGTAATTTTCAAGATTTTTTAAATTACAAAAATTGACAATTTTGTATTATTTTTCTCAATTTTAATAATTGCACCTATAATATTCACAAATTTAGACACTATAGATTTGAAATTTTATATTTATTTTAGACAAAACTTTTGGATTTTTATGAAATTGGGAGATCAATGATGGATGAAAGTGACCACACGTAGGTGTTAGTTTTTCTTTCATTCACCATACCTCATCAACCTATATTAAAAAATTGTATTTTTGTCACTCATCTTATATTTTACCTTTTGTATTGGAAAATTATAGGTTTTCCAATGGCAAGTAATCTAAAATATAATAACAAATATTTGGTTTCAAATTTAATCAATAAATGTTGCTTTTATCCTCTAATGGACCAAGTTGAGGTTGAAGGACCAATTGAAAATTCGAATAGGTTTGGCTCACACACTCCCCTCGTGATAAAATGGAAACTGGTCTTCCCCAAGGTGGAGAGGTTCAATTAGTTCTTGGGTGCTTTGATTCCTCCACGGTGACGCCTATGTTGTTGCCCATGATTGGTGCCGTGGTAGGTTTATTTGATGATTGAGAAGGAAAAAAAATTTGCTAGGGTTTCACTCCCTTAGTTTGATGTATTATTTCCCTTAAACAATGGAAATTGTCCATGTATTTCAAAAAAGTAAAAAATAAAAGTTGGGTGCATTCCTAGGGATGAAGTCAATTTCGAATGAATCTTTATGAAAATCTATTGTAAGGTGTGGACATACACCCCCATTTCAGAAATGTAATTTTTTTCCCAATTCGATGCCCAAATCAATAGTTATATTGCATGAATTTGGGGGGGCATTTTGGGCAAATCATAAAAAATAATAATTTGCAAGCATGTAACAATTATAGTGTAGGATGCAATTGTCAAAAGCATCTAAGTGTGATGCAAAAAAACTCCATCTAGAAGGAGTTAAAGTCTATTGACCTAGTTGGACAAGGTCAATAAAATATTTTCATTATAACTTCAATTGCTATAATCTTGAAATATATTTGGTCAAAAATTGTGAAATTTTTTCCACACATTCCTATAGTAGTCTAGACACTTTTAAGTGTACAATTGAATTTTCTTAAGACTTTTCTTTTCATATTATTCTTATTGCCCTTAGAAGTGATATTTTTTGACAATTTCTACCCAAAATGAACTCCAATCCTTTAGGGGTTAATTATCCAAAAGTCAATCTAAGTATGCATTGACCAATTCAAATTATTCCAAACTTGAACATATTTAGAATTGATGAATACATTATAGAATGTGTTAGAATACATTTTTGCAACCAAATGGAAGATGACCCTACCTTCAAGATGAACTTATAGGAGGTTTGTGGCTTGACTACAAGACAAAAATGCTCTCAATTCACGTAATGAAACATGGGATACACAACTAAACTATGCCCTAACCTCCCAAAGGTATTATAGTATGGCAAGATGGGCCAAGGTTTATAATTCTTTCACAAAATGAATCAATAATTTTGTAATTTTTTTAAAAGCTAATTTTCAATCTCAGGATTATATTATATAAACCCCCATACACATTGATTTCTAGATCTTGTAATTCTTGTTGAATTTTGAAAGTGAGACATGATAATCACATTGAGCATTTCCTAGATTTATGGTGCAAAAGGAGATTTGAGGGGTTTCATTTACTTGACAAAGATTTATGCTAGTCACTCGAGACCTTTCAACAATTGTTTTGCAAGACGCTAAACCTGTCATTCAAGGTGGTCCACGTAGGGTGAATTTAGTGTTCAATAGGATAATTGTAAAAAAAAACCTATTTTGTGCTATGTTAATTCTATGTTCTTCACCTCTCCTAGCTAATTTGAGGCCTCTAATTGCAAATATGAATTCAAAATTTTCAAATTTTATTATACATGGCAAATAAAATTTTATTTTTTTCCCAAAGGTATATTGATCTTGCAGGGGCCCACTTCAAATGATAGGTTCAATGGCCATGAAAAACCAACAGGTTGTTCAAAGTTAGTTGGTGGAAGTGAAAACCTCTTTGGTTTCATTTTGAAAATGAAGGATGCAAAACCACAAAGAAATTTGTAGGGCTAGAAACCAACTAGTGCCCTCAAAAAATATTATGGATATTTTGTTGCCTCTGTCCAATATTTGGTAGATTTCAAATACTATGGAATTTTTTTGAATGGCTAATACTTGTCTAGGTTAGGGTCAAATATCATGGATATCAACCTCTTATGTAATAGCTTGCTTTCAAACTACAATAAATCGAATGACAATATCAAATTTGGATAGTATCATGTGGTTGGCTTTGGAAGGACAAGACAAAGACTTTGTCAACATTCTAGAGAATGCCATTGTCTTGTGGAAGAAATTCTTCTAGATTTCACCATTTCTACATCAATCTTAAGCAATACCTTATTGGGGCAATAGAAGAACCACTTGAAGAAGGTTAAAAATAAACTCTTAGTTTTGATTCATGCAAACTTTTTTATAACCATCCTCAACTCCATATTGCGTAGGTTTCAAGCTCAATTTGAGGGCATTTCAAGTTCGGTTTCTACCACAAATGCAATATTAATTAGTACTTTTATTTTGGATTTTTTTATTTTTTTATTACAAAAATTGAGCAATTTAGTGATTGCCAATTTTCAATTTGGAGGAAATAGACCAGTGAGAAATGGATATTGAAGAAAATAAACCAATACTTTTTTATGATGAAGAGGATGTAACTGTTGATTATTAAAAAAAAGACCATTTTCGTGGTCGGAGAAAATCAAATGGAGGACCTCCAAAAATTTCCCAAACAATGGGATGGGTTTAATCCCTTCAAGATGTTCTGAAATGGCATACATGAGCAAATTTCAGCATGTTTTGAGGGAAATGATGTATAACCATTGTTTAGTAAGCCTATACCAAGTCTGTTTGAGATAGGATTTTTTCATAGCGAGTGCTTGCAAGTGTGCTTCAAAATTTTGAAATCAAAAGTGGTTCTGAGGAAAAGAAGGTGCGACAAGAAATTCATGACTATGAATGGGTGTCGGGTGCTCTATATACAAAGATAATAGTGTACCAAACCGGAGAAGAAAAAAAATGAATATCAAATTGGTTGTTCAACTACTTCATACACTTGGTCTCATGTGTCTGCACTAATTATAGGTGACATATGCAAGGGAAATATGGCTCAAACAACTACAATAGTAGCCTATGCAACAATGTATTGTATCTGTCAAAATTTAGAAATACACATGATAAAACTCAAGGAAGTGGATTGAGGAATCTAAGCAAATTTGCCTACCAACACCTCCTTAAAAGAAGAATGTAGACCGAACTTGCTACAAAAAACTGAAAGATTCAAAAACCTCACTTGTTATAGAAAAAAAGAATCCAAAACATAGCTTCTTTCAAAAATACAAAATAAATCCAAACATTGCCTTGTTCCAAAAAGAAAAGAAAATCAAGAACCTAGGTTGTAAAAAAATAAAAATAAAACCCTTAACTTAGGTTGTTAGAAAAATACAAAAATGAATCAAAGACACTACCTTCTTCAAGAAAAAATAAAATCCTACTTGCTCATTCTCATGTACTCTTGTAGTATGAATTTTTCCTGGACATCATGATTTCTTCCCTTTCCAAAGTTAACAACAATATTTGGTCCAAAAAAACACAAACTACAATCAATATTCTAAAAGATCCTATTTACTCATTCATATGTACTCTTGTAGTATGAATTTTTCCTAGATAGAATGATTGCCTCCTTAACCCCTAAAGGACTGAGGCACATTCTAGACAGAAATTGTCAAAAATTGCCACTTTATAGGGCAGCAAGAAAAAAATTAAAAAAAAGTTGTTTTTTCAAAATTCAATTGTAAAAATTTTGTACTAGAATTTTTTGGGAACATGTGAAAAACTTTTTAGAAACTTTGACTGCACAGATTGAAAGATTATAACATTTGAAGTTAGGTGAAAAAGTTTTTTTCCAACCTTGCCCAACAGGGCTTGCAAACTTTAACTCCTTCTAGAATGAGATTCTTACACTAAAAATGGTTATTTTTTTGACGTTTGCATCTTGAATCATGTAAGCTACACACCCACCAAATTTCAAAATCATAGGAAGAGTTTTGCATATGTTGCCCAATCTACCCGCAAAGTGTAGGGCAACATAACTTTTGATCCATTCACCCAATGAGAAAAAATTAGATTTTCAAAAAGGGGATACATAGTTACACATCATGTCCAAATTTCATGTACATCCGACCAAAAATGACTTCGTAGGAACCTACCCAAGATTTCTTGCGTATGTTGAATGGACACTTGGTCCTTTAGGGGTTAAACTCTCTACATTTACATCGTTATCTAACAAAAAAAAACTCCCTAATTGATAATTATGGTTTAATTTGGAATACTAATACTTTTGGATTTGTAAATTCACACACTTTGTTTATAATATCCATTTTCTAAAAGGTGAAGAAAAATGGAAGTTCATGACATCCTCAAATAGTATTGTTGGGTTCTAATTTAGTGCACTTGGCATGTGAATTAGAAGCAGGTATGAGATTTCTTCTTTTTCAAATTTCTATGACCTTATTAAAAAAATCCATCATTAAACTCAAGCAAGTAGATTGAAGAATCCAAGATGAATCTAGATCCAACAAACACCCTCTCCTATATAGTAGAGCATGTAGGGTAATTGTCCCTAATTGTTCTTGCCAATAGCTAGAGATGTATGCATAATTTCCTAGTATTGTATGCTTGACACAAAGCCTTCTACAAGATGAGCTTGCATTCATTGCAAATACATAGAATATGTCCTTTGCATAGGCATAGTTTCTACCCTTTTATTTCTTATTTTTATTTTTTTATCTCATAATTTCCTCCACAATTTTGCCCAATAAGTAAGGCAACAGAGTTGCTATTTTGTGAGCTTGTGAGCATACAATTTTTTAGAGATCCCATCTAAAATTTTTGGCTAAATTTTCTTAATACCTATTACCATAGTCCCTTGAACGACCTTGATGTGCCATTTATTGGACTTCGCTAGATTTTAAGAAGGAAAAAATTGGTGATTAATTAGGATTCTTTTGAAATCAAATGAGTTTGTTCTATTTAAATTTAGATTTTTCTGATCACTCCCTTCTTGTTGCTCGGTACCCCTCAATGTCGAGGAGAGCCCCCCACTCGTGAAAAGCGGAAGAAATAAAAAAACAAAAATACAAATCTTTATTTTTATTTTTTTTGCAATTGGGGGGCTCCTCTGCACTGAGGGGTACTGAGCAACAAGAAGGGAGTGATCAATCAAACAACCACCTAATCAAGATGAAAGAATTGATTCCTTGGAAGGTCCCACAAGAAGAGAATGATTAACTAATCAGCATTTTGGTATAACTAAGCTCATTCCTTACAACAATAATCCCTATCAACCAAATATTTTCTTAAAATCTTGACAATCTTAACAATATTTTCTAAAATATTAACAAGTCTAGCTATCAACACATTAAGACATAAGTGTAGGTACCTTCCCCATCAACCTTGAGAAGATCTAAGATAGTGATCAACAAAAATGAAACTTAGTGCGACAAAGTTCTTTCCACAGTCCACACATGCAAGAAATCTTATCAACAATTTTTTTTTTTCTAAAATTTAAACAAACCCAATAACAACACATCAACAAAAAATTGTTTGTGCCTTTTCTTTGACCCCGAGAAGGTCCATATTGTTATAGAACAATGATCAACCAATGTTTTGAACAAACCTATTTCCATTTCCATTCATCATTCACATCAATTGAGTTCTTCATCTTCATAGTGTATACTTCTAGATAAGATTGAAAATTAGAATTTTCATCTAAATTCTAGATATCCACAGTAATTGGTCCACGATAATAGGTCCACAATCCAAATTTAAGAATCTATTTTTAAAAATATCATTAAGTTTTCTAATGCTTTTAAAAAATTTTGAGCTCAACATTCACATAATTCTTCCTCAATGTTCATAGGCTCATGCTCGTACACTCACAAATTCACAAAATATCAGCATTGCGTAAGGGAACCATCACAAAAATGTGAAATACTAGAAACCAAGGCCCAAGCCTAGCCTCCACATCCTTAACCTCTAAATGTCCAAGTCCATTTTTGAGCTTCTAGGAATTTGCTCTAAATTGAACAAAATTCCATCATTTTGATAAGTTACCATATTAATGTTTTTTGATTTGTAACCATAGAAATTCAAATTTGACATGTTTGAAAACACACAGGAAAAGAAAACACAACAAGATCACTTATGTATTGAAAGATTATAACATTTGATCATGAAGGTGTTAAAACTGCAAAAGTGACTTGAAGTCTTTCAATCCTCTTTTCATATGTCAAATTTTGAAAAATTGGTTACTAAAAGAATATGAGGTTAAAGGGCCTATTAACATCCATAACCCCAATCAATTTATGGCTCTTCAAAATCTACTCTACAATTTTTTTTTTAATGAATTTAAAATGTGATTTTTTTCTCCAAGATCTTGTGTAATTGAGTCTCATTTCCAAGAGCCCCTAACACTATGGAAAAGTCAAGATTGCAATGGCGATTCCCTTGCTCAAAATCTTGAATAGAAAAATCAAAATCAATCATTTTCAAAATTGGATTTTTGATGCTAAAACTAGACTTCAAAAAATAATTTTTTCAAGATATAAAATATTAAAAATAGCAACTTGGTTAGGTTTTATCTAACTTTAAAGTATCGTAGACGCCAAAATTTGGTGCCTTGGGCATTGCATTTAAGGGATAAGCTTAGGGGTTAAATTGGTTGGAGTTACAACCAACGACTTCAGCTCTATATTAAAAGGTGCCACCTCACACCACAAGATCCTCAAGTGTGTTGTTTTGCAACACCTCCCAAAGCATAAAATATAAACTACTAAAAATAGCAACTTGGATAGATCTTATCTAACTTCAAAGTATTATTGAAACCAAAATTTGGTGCCTCAGGCATTTAGGGGTGAAGGGGGTTAAGATAGTGTTCTACATTTGGCTTTTGCCATGCCCTTGTATTCTATTTGAAGTTTGGGAATAACCGAAGCACCTAGTTCAAAGTTAGCCAGTGAAATTGGTAAAAAAAACTAGTTGCAACATGAAAATATCAGAACCCCCCCCCCCCCGGTAGAACCCCCCTCCAAAAAAATTCGATTTCAATGGAAAATAGAGAAAATAACCAGACTCTGCACTTGAAAAACCGGTTCAATTTGGGAATTGTAGGAAAATAGCTGATAAAACTCACTAAAAACTTCCTGTTTCTATTGAATATTCTATTATTCCCTCCCCTCCGGACAACCAAATCCCCTAGTCAGAGCCAGCATCCGGGAAGGGCCAATAAGACAAGGCTCTTTTGAGAATTCATTCCACTGTCTGTTTTGGATTTTATTGTATTAACTTATTATGAAGAAGTGAGTCTCTCTCTCTCCCCAAACCTTCAGTTCTCTGAAAAAATTATGAAGTTTACAAGTGGCAATTATCATAAAACGGCTCTTCCTCAGTTTGTGTTTGTCTTGTTTGCTCTCACTCACTCACTCACTGTGGCCACAGGCACTTGAGAAGGGGCTACTGTAAGATATTAATAATAAGTTGCTAGCTAGCTAGCTCCCGAACTTGTACTATAGTAAGAGAAGGTCAGACCAGTGGGCTTGCAAATGAATCCTCGGCAATCTTGGTGTCAATTGCAATTGCAGTACTGTTCTGTTCTCCAGACGAGTGTAAAATTAATGTGCTAGTTGTTGTTTTTGTTTTATTCATTTTTTTTTAAGTGGAGGGGGAGTAGATTGGGAATATTTTGGAAAAGTAAAATAGGGATGACGTGGAAAAAAAAAGCAACAACTACCCAGCTGGCTGGTCACATGCCTGAAGCCAGTGGGAAAAAACAACAATCATGAGACACTTCCATGAGTGAAGTGAAGAAGGAACGGAAGGCCACTGGGTTGGGTTGGGTTGGGTTGGGTTAGGTTAATTTATGGCGAATGTATGATAGTCTGCTCTAAATCCACTCGTCTTCTAAAGACTGTCCCTAGCCAGGTTTTGAAATGGACATTAACAAGTTGTAAAACGCATATGTGTAAAGCATTGAATGTTTTGCCAATGATGTCAGAGCGGTTCACAATTTGTCAAACGTTCCTTTAAACTTTGCTAGTGGATGGAATAAGAGCCAAGGTGGGTCCATTTCTGAAATGTTCACCTGTGTTCAAAAAAAATTTTCTCCCCCAACTTTGAATGCTAATATTTTTCAATCTGTACGGTCAAAATTGATAAAAAATTTTACCACATGATCTCATACAAGTAAGGTACAAGATCCTACGGTTGGATTTTGAATTTTTGAATTTTTTCTTTCTTGAAAGAACGCAGCAGAAATGGCAATTTCAAGTGATTTTTGTAAAAAAAATAGGCCTTGGTCCTTTAGGAGTTTAGTTTAGTAAAGCTTGCATTTTGGAACCCTATCTATTACTTTCTACATGCTGCAGTGCTTTTTCTTGGTGAAGCCATATCTTTTTTCAGACTACACATGTGTGGGTTTTGTAAGGCCTATGGTCAAGAAATAGATACCTATGGCAAAATTCTTTAGAAATTCATAAGTAATTCGAAAATTCTCTGAAAAATATGAAACCACTTGGGTTAGATTCCACATCAATTTCTCTTCGAGTGAAAAATAAGGAAAAATATTTTCGTGCATTGAAGAACCATCGAAAAGGCCAACCAGCCCTTAAACGCACGGTTTATGAGCAGACTACCTTATTGATTGTTTTAGAGAAAATAAGGGGGTGAGATGTATGCTAAAAATAGAAATTATAGTGAAGATGGGAAAGATGGCCGGGAGGTACATTCTGGGCAGAAATTGTGAAAAACTGCCACTTTTTAGGGCAATGAGAAAAGAAAAGAAAAGAAAATTTGTTTTTTTTTGGTTTCAAACTTCAACCATACAAAGTTGTACTCAAGTATTATGGGAGTGTGTGTAAAAAATTTCAGAAACTTTGAACACACAGATTGAAAGATTACAACTTTTGAAGTTAGAAGAAAAATAAAATTTCCGACCTTGCTTGGCAAGTTCAGAAAACTTTAGCTCTTCTCCTAGGGTGAGATTTTTATACCACATGGTGTTCTTTTTCGACATGAGCATCTAGTATCATGTGTTAGTTTATACACCTGTCAAATTTCAAAATTAAAGGAGGAGTTTTGCACGTGCTACTCAAAGGTTGCTTGAGCTACCCCAAAAGTTCAGGGCAACGTAACTTTTGATCTGGGCACCCAATCAGAAAAAAAAATTTACATTCTCAACACACATGGTCATGTTCCCACCTTATGTCAAAATTTTGTGAACATCAGACCAAAATTGACTTTTTAAATACCTACCCAAAATTTCTTGTGTATATTGTACGGACTTAGTGGTCCTTTAGGGGCTATTGTCATTTCTTTTTCCATTCAGAGTTTTACAAACAAAAAGGTGAATTCCTATATTTTTGGTTTTCATTTTTAGAATTATTGTGGACGACTCTAAATACCCTACAGGTCCCAGTTTACATATATTCACCAATATCAACATTGTATTAAAACTTTAATTGGTGTAATCATTCTGTCATTTAATCATTTAATACATCATGGAATCAAACAAATGTAAATAATTGCAAAAATCAATCGTGTAAGCTTGCTAACTAAAGTCTGAAGTTTGAATTGTGATTGTCAAAATCTGTGAAAATTCTTGATGGAATTTAGAAAATATATAAAATGGAAAACAAGAATGTTTAACATTGTTTTAGAAACATTTGGCAAGTATATATGCTTTGGGAGTTGCAACACTCTCCTGCTGGGCTAGACCTATTTGCTGAGGCTCCCCAGGACCACGGGCGTAGGCCTTAATTTCATAAAATATTTCGTGAAATTGCCAATTTTAGTGCATTGAGAAAAAAAAATTATTATTTAGGGATATGGAATCATAGGATCTTGCATTGCATTTGCATAGGAATATGTGATAAAAATATTGTGAAGATTTTGGCCCCATAAATTGGAAAAAAATTACAAGATCCCAAATACCCTTTTGCCAAAAAACACCCTTTGAGTCCGATGTAAGTATCTAATTGCAAATTAAGTTGTTGTGCACCATAATCACCAAAACAATCCCATTTTATTACCAATTTTTTGTCTTCTTGCTCCTATACATTATTCCCATGAGGTTCCCTATATTCATTCCCTAATAGAGATTCCATCATTGGGATCTCTTATTTTCATCATTGTTCCCTTAGATTTGATTTGGATAGATTCAATTTGTATTTATAAAAAAATTATTTATGCAATCAAATCTTTGCATTTGAACAATATTTGAGTAGTGTAACTTCACATATGTTGGTTATATACGGAGTACAATTTAGTTCAATTATTGCTCCCCACACTTATAATGCACATTACTTTAAGAATATGTATTCAAGTCTTTTTTGAAAGGTCATTTATTGAATTCAACTAGTAAATTTTTGAGGTGAAACATTTATGTATGTAGCTTTTGAACTATTGGATATTTACAAAAGAAAGGTCTTGAAAACTTGTATTGTACACATCTTAGAGAACTATCATAAAACTCTACAAACATTTAAAAGGATTAAAAACCAAAGAATTATCACAAAAACCTACAAACAATTAAAAGGATAAATAACCAAGATGTTGTGAGTTTGAAAGATTTGCTTTCATTTGTTGTTTAGAATTTTTACATTTGGCCCTAAAGGGGTTAATCCTTAAATACACATTTGAGGAAGATTTCTTAAAATTTTTTTTACTGCTTTTGAAGTTCAACATTTTATTTTATCTATAATCATCTCTCTATAAAAGATCAGTTTTAGGAGCTATCTAATTCCATATTATTTAACAATTCTCCATTTGGAATTGGTTAATACCATTTCAATAAGCATTTACTTTAAGGTTTGTAATTCCATATCTAATTGGAGCTATCTAATTCCATGTCAAAAATCATCCTCTTGGAGCAATCTACTTCGATGTACTAATCATTACTGTAACCATGTTTAACACTATTACACAAATCATCATAGTGGAATTGTCTAACAATCTAATGTGCATAGCATAGCCCAAGATTTTTCAAAGTTTATTGCATTTTCCATCATCATGGAGTTCTATAACTTTACAACACATTGCTAACACACCAACTATACATGGGGCCATACTCAGGTATAAATAGTGTGTATCTATCAAGATGTCATGAAGGTTCATGACACATGTACTTATGCACCTAAGAATGGGCCATTAGTCATGCATTCAACCTAAAGTAGTTGCCATTTCTTGAATGGTTGAGATTTAAGCCATCATCAAATGAATAGTGGCCATAATTTGATTGCCTAGGAAATGAAGTCACAAAATGACTTCAAAAGGATCTTTTACTTTTTGGTCATAAAACTATCCCCCCAAGTAATTTCAACAAGTTCATGTAAATCATTACTCCCATGATTTAGAGCATTTTCCATAGAGAACAAAGAATACAAACCATGTTCTTCTAACAATCTTACAGAATGCTGTTTTCATTCTTTGTTCTCTAGCAATCCTCTTTCCTTTGCTGCAGAGAATATTCAAAACTTGACACATTCTAATAATACAAACCATGTTCATGAGTAAAAATGCCGCAATTACAAATTTATCACCGGTAATTCCCAACACACCAAACTGAGAGATAGAATAGCTTTAAATTTACTGTACAGTACAGAGAGGACTTTCACCACGCGCAGTAGAAAGCGCACCGTCCCTGTAGGTATAGAATGTTACTCCGTATCATGCTTGTCCTTCCAGTAAAACTAAACTAAAAAAGAGACCGAAAAAGCAAAAGCTTCGAGAAAGCACGGGACGTCGGTCCCCCCGCGCCGGGCGGGCCGGGGTGACGACTGACGACTCCCCGGCCCCGCCCCGCTGGGCCAGAGAGAAGCATCCCCTAAAGCAGATCCTGACATCTACGCACGCGGGTAGATTCCGAGGCGGCGGACCTTCGAACGCTTTTGTATCCGCGAGAGCTTTCCCTCATCACAGCAAACTTGTCGTCGTCCTCGTCGTGGAAACATGTTTTTTTCATTTGCTGACTTCGCTGGGAACCCAAGCTCGCAAACTCGCCCTTGTCCACATATGTTGTGTTTCACTAGTACGTCTCTTCCTGCGGAAATTCCACCCCAGTTGCCACTAGTGATACCGCCGCATGCTGTCAACGTAACGTTTAGCGGGCTTTCCGCACATCCCTGGCTCTTGTATATCTAGATTCCACTGCACTCTGAGGTTTGAACTCTCTCTCTTCACTTCCGTGTCGCCGGGGTGATTCGTCGTCGTGGGTGGTTACAGTTTGCCTCCTGGCATGGATTGCGTGTGAGGGTTCCCGTGGGTTTTGTTCCAAGTCAAACAGTTGCTTCTGGAGTCAAGGAGGTCTCTTCTGGGGTTTCTGCAGCCCGTTGTGGGGACTGAGAAATCTCGCCACGGGTTTCGGAGTGGTGGCTTGTTGTTCTGTCAGTGTCTGGTTCTGTGACCTTGCTGCTTGTGATTGCATCCGGGATTGCACCCCAAGATTGCACCTTGTCGTTGCCTGAGTTTGTTTCGTGACTACTCGCAACCCTGAGGTCATGGTCCTCGGAACCTGGAACAGTGAGTAAGGCCGAGGCTTTGGCGACTAGTGAGAAGATCTCTTCTCGTTTCGACTTCTGGCTCTGTGGAGGCGCGGTTACTGTCCGGCGGTCAATCAAAGGTGTCTGTTTAGGGCACTTCTGGACATTTCCCATTTGACAAATCTAGAGGGGGAGAGAGAGTATTTGCTGTAACCCCAATCTGATTATGGTCTGATCACGTCCTAAGCAGCACTAAGCGTGTGGGTTTTCTGAAGCGGTTCCTAGTATTACGGAATCAGAATTCTGAGCTCATCTGCAGTTGTGAGTTAGCGGTGGGGAGGCAATCACAGTTTTGTAATCATGGTTGGACGCCATCTGTTCGACTTGCAGAGAAAGTACTGCCATTAGAAGTGGAAGGGAAAGAGACAGACTCTTGTTTCGGTTCGAAGTTCCAGACACTCCGTCATGAGACGAAGATCATCGGCCGGAATGCTAGTCTGTGAGCAGCGGCCAAGAATGGACGCCATGTAGATCACCCACGCTGCAGTTGCTCACTCACATCTGTCAATCAATTTCACACGAGTTCCAGGATTAGAACCTTCAACTAGTTTTTGAAGACCGACGACCAACTGTACTTAGCCCTGTAAGTGAGTGTTTCAGTGTCACGAAACCTCCGATTGAATTTCCTAGCCTGGTTAATTGAGGGAGAGACTTACTGGAGCTGCGAATAACTGTGTGTGGAGATCCGTGAGTTTTCGACCAAGTCCTGCTGCATCACTTGGGGTCCTTCCCTTTCCTTTTGGGATAAGGCATGTCGCTGTCTTTTGATAACTCAGAGTCCGGGTGCATGCTATTGTATGACTGTCATCGGTCGGTGCCAGCTCCCTTCCTGACCAAGACTTACCACCTGGTGAACGACCCTTCCACCGACGAAATTGTGTCGTGGGGCGAGGACCATACGACGTTCGTAGTCTGGCGTCCTCCCGAGTTCGCGCGAGATCTCTTGCCCAACTATTTCAAGCATAACAACTTCTCTAGCTTCGTCCGACAGCTCAATACTTACGTACGTAAGCTCCGCATTATTCTGTCAGTAACATTTTGTTGGAGAGCTACTTGTAACTTACTCCGTCTGATTTCAGTAACACTTCCAGGAAGGGAAATCAAAACTTAGCTGCAGAGGGAGGAAGAGCTCGCTGATTTGGGGAAATTTAAGTATTCCCCCAAGCTATGGACTGGAACCAGATTAGGCGATTACTAGAAGTTGATTACATTGGAAAACGTGACGAGGATTACTCTAGTACTTAAACTTAAGTTCCTCCACGTTGTACTGGAGGTGAAGAGCCACTGACTCACGTTACTAGAATTAATGTGGCTGAATCCGTTTTGCATTCCATGTTGACAGGGGTTCAGGAAGGTGGTGCCGGACCGCTGGGAGTTCGCCAATGATTTCTTCCGTCGAGGGGAGCGGCATCTGTTGTGCGAGATCCACCGGCGCAAGGCATTGCAGCAGCCTACACCAGGAAATTCTGGATCGGGTGCCCAGCAAAGCCGGTCGTTATCGCCATCGACGTCCTACGAAGATCAGGCATGGGGGTCGCCCATTTCGTCTCCGCTCCCGTCGCCAATTCCCATGCATATCAATGTCCCACCACTGGTGCCGCAGCCGCAGCCGCAGCCGCAGTTGCAGCATCCGAGTCCGCCCTTCAGTATCTCCGACGAGAACGAGCGCCTCCGGAAGGACAACAACCTGCTTCTGTCTGAGGTGTCGCGTCTTCGCCGCTTGTATGAAGACACCATTTCTATGATCCAGCACCAGTTTAAAGGATCGTCTCCCGAACATTTCACTACCCTAGTCAGCAGGTACTTACACTCTTGCATTCCTCCTCTTGCATTGATTATCAATTCGATGGATCGATCAGTTCCCCTTGTTGTAATGATAGATCATAGATTGTGGTAGATTATGCAGAGAACACATTTCTGTGTCAAGGAATGTCCCAATACAGAGGTTAAATGGCACCTCTGGGATTGATTCACACATCTCGTCCTAAGTCAATTCCAGAATGAGAGAGAGATATAACTAGGGTACTGATTGAACCACTGAACTACATTTAATGCGAAAAGTTGACGAAGTCAGTTAAATAATGTCTAGCTTGAGCAGATCTGCACGTTTACTATGATCAAGTCGATTACAGCAAAATCTGTGAGAGGTAACTTGGTAATTTATGACATCAAGGCGATCTTTCCCACATTGTCAATGTTCGAACTATTATTCTCAAAGATTTATAGTATTCTAAAGAACAGTTCATGGGATGTGCTGAACTGCTGATGACGGAATTAGTCACACGGCTGCAGTTAATCAGTGCTCAGAGAATTGAATGTAAACTCAGGCATGCAGCATTTTAATTCAATTATGACACCCGACCCCGCGCCGTTCCATGCAATTCTAGCGATTAATGCAGTAGTAGTAAAGAACTGAGCTGACGTGGACTAATGACTTGCAGCGCCCGGATTGGAGCATCAGGCGGCCACCAGTCTTCCGATCGTGTAGTACTGATGGGTCCAGCAGCTGCTACAAGAAGGGAAGAGAATCACCGCGAGCTCTCTGTCCATGTCAGGCCACCACCAGCCACCCCGGAGTTCTTTTGTAAAACCCCTCCGGCGGTTCAGTATCCCCCTATCCAAGACCACAACATACCTCTACAACAACGCCACCAACAGTATCAACAACACCAACAACAGCAGCAGCAACACCAACAACACCAGCAACACCTGCAACAGCACCATGAACAGCACCACAAACAAGAACGGAATATTATTGGCGACTCGAAGGAGCTTGTGGGGCCTTTCTTCTCAATTGATTCGAAAGAGTCGCCACCTTCTACAACAGAAGCCAAACATGATCCACTTCCTGTGAAGCTGTTTGGGGTGCCATTGCAGCACAGTCAGGGTAATAGTATCAGCAACAACTCGTTTGAGCAGCCTACTCTCAGACATGGGCTTCATGCAACAGAAGGACTCCTTCCTCTTTCCCTTGCCGGAACGAAACGTCGGCAACCAGAGCCGCCCCCACATGACTGTGTGTTCCTAAGACCGCCGCCTGGGAAGTGCCTGCAGGGAAGCTCGGAGATTGCGGCGGAGCTATCCAGACCTGCACCGTGGCTGCAGATTTGTGTCACCCGGGACGAAGGAGTGTACATTTGAAATTCGGTTGAGCCACGGACTTGTTTCCATCGCAATCCAATCAATCAGCTGTGAGTTTTGATTTTCAATCCATGCCCGCCCTTTTGACATACTGTAGTGATCTTGAGACTCGATCTTCGTGAGAGAGGCAGTGCCACATCAACCATGTGCATTTTACTTACTAGAAGTACTAAAAATTATTCCTTTGCATTCGGGTTTACGTGACCTAACTCTTTTCAAGAGTTTGTAAAATTTTGGAGGCTAAGGCCCGACGTACACGAATTTGGAGCGTTGCACCTTCCTGTGCTTCGAACAGACCTCATAATCAATGTCCATGTTTACAGTTGACCATTGGCTTGAAGGTAGTTACTACTAGAGATTATATAAACAATGCTTGCTTTGTCTTTTTTACATATTGGTGAGTGTAGATGTTGGCCTAGCTTGTCAAAGATTCAGTTTTATCGAACTTTCGCCTAGGAAAACCCAATGTGGCTAGTGCAAGCACATGCACACTTTCGAAGGTTAGTCCAAAGTTATGACTGCGTGGATCGTACCCACGTACCCAAGCAAACAAATGCCAAAGTCACAGTACTAGCTATTAGCGCTTTTGAGCATTATCTGACTTGATGGATCCTATTCTATCTAGGCCAGCAATTTGGAAGGCAATTTCTCCAAGTACCACTCTCTCCTTTTGCAGTTTCAGAGACTCAGAAGATTTGAATCGGAAGGATTCGGATTTCTTTTTTGCTAACGTTCTTGTCAACCCAGCTGCCTTGTTTGAATTATTCCTATTGGACTTGCGCTCAGGACGTGGGTACCCTATCAATTGGGTACCCTATCACGTGCGAGTCCTCTCAAGTACACAGCTCCTCCTTCAGTCCTCAGACTTCAAAGCTTCAGAAGGTCAGGCTGCTGCTGGTGCAAATGATGGGAGCGCAGTGGTACTTGGCTTCCACAAGGGAGTCTCGTGATGAATCAAACTTGCACCAGTTTCCACGGGAGTAGAGTGTTCAGAGTTCATCAGCTGTCGTCATGCAAATGGGTTCTCAGCAGAGTCAGCTTGGGTATCCACTGGAAGTGAAAGGCCACTCGTGTGATTATAGGTTTTCACCCCAAGTGCTATGTATTTAGCAAAGGGTCCATATGAGTACAAACCTGCACTGCTTGGTCCTGTTAGTGAAAAGAAAAATTAGTGTCACTATAATACTTTATTTTGGGGGAAATTGGTACAATAGAGTAATATTTTTAACCTATATTAATTCAAAATAGTATGACTTTGGTAGACTAGTATCCCATGCATTAATAGGACAAATCATTGAAGTATCCATAATGGCTTTTAGCATCAAGCTCTAACACCTCATTTTGTACTAGTACCATGTGAGGTTGCTAGTCTTGCCACAACAAAAAATTTGTTTTTAACACAAATGAAATGGAATTTCATTACAAAGATAAAAGTACAAGGCATGTCAACTACAACTGGATTGGTAGGGAGAGGACAAACCAAAAAACAAACAACCCCTACCCAACCCATGACCAGAACATAGTAGTACCACTTGTATGGCACAAAAAGGGTTTGTGACTTGGGAGCCCGGATATGCAACTCCTATAATATATGCATGGGTCGTCGGCATTCAAATAGCTTAGAGGACGGCTTTTGTAAAAATTATATCAAATTAAAAAAAGGTCAAAAACTTAGGTGAAGACCAAATTTTTAAAAATGAAATGTAGAAAATGTTGGGTTACATACATATTAGAAAAAAATCACAATATATATGAAGAATTTAAACATTTATGCATAATTTTCAAATAAGAAGTTCCCTTCTATTAAAATTAAAATTCATTTATAGTGTTTTAATTATAATAAAAAAATCTTAAATTTTTATTAATAAGTTCAAAAAGTTGGGTAGCTTGTCCCCTAGGTAGGCAACTCCTATCATAATAAAACTTATGTATGAAAACTTCAAATGCATAATAAGCTACTCTAAGGATTTATGATTATAAAATAAAACCTCTCATGTGAAAGTACCTTAAAAGACAAATTCAATGATATAACATTTAATAAAAATATAAATGTATTATATAAGTCACAACAAATAATAAGTCAAATCATAAATATAGATGTGCTCATCCAGAGGTTGGGCCATAATTTATAATAATTATTAATAATAAAACAAGTTTTAGTTTATTATTTAGGTGAATGTAGATGTTCTAGTGTTTTATGTGAGACAATAGTAGGATTATGTGTACTTCTTTCTTCTAAATATGATGCTTTGTCTTATAAAATTTGAGTTATTATATTATTTTACCTTAGCTTTTTTTTCAAAAACTTTATTCCTAATTTTTTTTTCACTTATTATAATTACATAATCAGCTTAAAAATGGATTTATGATCTAAGCACCCCTGCAGATTATAGTACAATTGCTTACCCAGGCTTGTTCCATGATACATGTATAAAAAAACCTCATATAATTAGTTTTATAATGCTATTATGGTCCTCAAAGAATATTCATTTTATGTATATAATTACATTTTTGGATTCCTTGTTAAGAGGGCTACAAGAATTTTCTAGATGAAAGCAAATTAAATTCCTTGAGATTGGACTAAAATGTATTATAAGTGATTATAACTAGGGCCATATAATATGGGAGTTGCTTACCCAGGCTTGTGAGGCCCCATAGCCAAACCCGCAGGCCACTACAAGGCCCTAGATTGTTAGAGAAGAAAATCAAGATGGTTGAAACAAAATTTGAAAATTTTGAATTTATATTTGAAATCAAAGATCTTGAATTAGGGAGTAGAAGAAATGTAATACAAAATTAACCAACCAGAAATTATGGGGCAAATTTTTACATATGTTTATAAAGGTAAAAAGTTTGGACTTTTTGCATCCAAGAGGGGGTCAATGGTAAAAAGAATTTTGTTTATAGTCTACATTATGAATAGATAATATTCTTGTCCAATTTTTGTATCAATCTCTTTTAATAACATATATGTATCTTTAATTAACACAATACAAGCATTTGTGATTTGTTTTGAGTGGAATTTGTCAAAAACTACCATTTTCTTGTTTATTGAGTAAAAATGAGGATAGATGAAGTCTTCCTTGAAATTCTATAGTACAAAATTGTATTAGACTACTATAGAAATATAGAAATTTGTGATTTTTTTCCGGAAACTTTGATCTCATAGATTGCAAGATTGTAGTATTTGAATATAAAAGATTCTTTTTTTTTAACATGTCCGATAGGGTGAAGGCTTTGACTACCAATACTCTAGAAGTCAATTAACCCCTAAAGGACCAAGTGTCCATTCAACGTACGCAAGAAATCTCAGGTAGGCTCCTATGAAGTCATTTTTAGTCCGATATTCATGAAATTTGGACATATAGTGTAACTATAAATCTCCTTCCTGAAAATGTTATTTTTTTTCCAATCGGGTGCTTGGATCAAAAGTTATGATGCCCTGAACTTTGCGGGCAGCTCGGGCAGCTTCAGGCAACATGTGCAAAACTTTTCCTATGATTTTGAAATTTGGCGGGTTTGTAGCTTACATGATCCAAGTTGCAAATGTCAAAAAAAATAACCTTGTTTAGTGTAAGACTCTCATTCTAGAAGGTGTTAAAGTTTGCAAGCCATGTCGGGCAAGGTTGGAAAAAAACTTTTTCACCTAACTTCAAATGTTATGATCTTTCAATCCGTGTGGTCTAAATTTCTAAATTTTTTTCCACATGTTACCAAAGAAGTCTAGTTCAAATTTGTATGGTTGAATTTTGGAAAAAAAACTTTTTTTTCATTTTTTTTCTTGCTGCCCTAAAAAGTGTCAGTTTTTGACAATCTCTGCCCAAAATGTGCCTTGGTTCTTTAGGGGTTAATATGACAAGTAAGTTTTGTAGGACTAATGATTTTTCTTCCATAATAATTTTTTTCACCATTCTATTCAAAAGCTTTTGAAAACATAAAACAACAACTAGTTGAGATGTATAAATCTCTTGATAGTCAATTTTGATTTAATCAACCAAATCTATTAGATGTAATATCCTCAAAAATTTAGAACCTTTGGCTTTTGAACAACCTAAATAACTGGCTGAATAACTTGAATTTTGTTTATTGATGTCAAAAATTACCAATGATGAAAAGATAATATTTATCAAGTGCAAAAAAATCCTTTTCATATTCTATGCGTCTCTAACTTCATGTACTATTAGATGATTGTCCCTTTTCATTGACTCCATCAACTCCCCTTACTTCAAAACTCTTGAGATCATTGTATATTGATCAATTGCTTTTGTAAATTTGGCAACCAATCAAATCACATATCATTGAAAATATTGCGTAGAAATATTTGCTATTGGTATACAATGGTAGAGAAACCTTATTCCAATCCTCTAAGGATTTGTAACTACAAAAACTAATATAAAAAATATTAATTTTTAAGGCATTGTAAGAAGTTAAAACTTATTTGACATTTACAATTTAAATTTCTACATAACTAATCAAAAGTCATGTGTGAGGAAAAAAATGAAGACAACAAATTGAAACTTGACCTCTAAAGGACCAAAGTCTCTTTAGGGATTAATTGGGAGCTCAAATAGGATCATGCAATCTCAATTTTTGGAGTATTTTTTTAATGAATTTAGAAGATATGAAATAAAATAGCTTTCTAGGATTATAATTTTTTTTATCTCAATTAGACGAACTAGTGTCCAAGAAGGGAAATTATGCTACTGTAAGTCCTAATAGTTTAAAATTTGTTTCCTAATTAATACATTACATCTATTTGGAGAACTCTAATTCATACCATTTAAATTGGTGATATGAAAATTATGAAAGAGTTATGTTTTGAAGCTATCAATGCATCTCTTACAAAATAATGAATAAGATTTGTTTCTATATTCAATTTGCAAATTCATCTTAAAATAAGAAAATAACAAGGTTTAGATTTATCATTTATTTAAGCATTTTCATCAATATATTTATTATCTCTAGTTGAGTACTTAAGTAGAATAAAACTATAAAGTTTAAAAACTAAAATGTAAATCCTTTATTAGGGTGTACCTATTGAGCAAAAATCAATTTGTTTAATAGTGATATTTTAAAAAATGAAATTATTGATATTGTTGAATTTTTGCAAAAGTTTGGGACTATGTCACTCTTTGGATGAATATACACACATTGGAGATGAATAAATCAAATCCATCCCCTCTTGTATCTCTCATCTAGGTCCATGAATGTAAATAGATTCATCATACTAGTGAAGATTACTTCCTCCAAGGCCCAAAATGAATGAATAATAAAATCTATAGTTGTCTAGAATAATCTTGAAAGTGTTCTATGATAGGGGAGATTTTTTTCTACCTCTTGCAATAGAAGTTAATACCTATTATATGTTTTGGATGGGTTAATTTTGTATTTCAAGATCTCTTCTAGATAATTTAGAATCATTGATTCCAAATGTGAATATTTGTATATCCTAAATTTGGTGATACCATGAAAATGATAATATTGTCTTTAGACCAAAGGTTAGAAGCTTGTAAGAGGCTAAGAGCAAATTTTCAACCAATTGATCTTCATAAAATCAAAAAATATAACTTTACAATTGGAAAACTTTAAGTCTAATGGAAAGAATGATATATAGATGACACTTTTGTCCTCCGTGGTAAAAAAATGTACAAGTTTGGGGGGATTTTTGGACCAAAGGGTTTATAGCCAATTATTTAAAAAAAAAATCACATTGTGATCCATCCTAGTTTAGAAAATACTCTAAAAATATAGATTGAAAAACTTTCCTAGTCCCTTCTCACACTATGCTATCTCCAAAAGCCATGACCTTTGAAGACTCTAAGCTTTCAAAGACAAGCTATAATAGGCCTTGAGAAATTTTTCTCTACAACTAAGACTTCCAACATCGATACCTTAACCCACTAAGGACGGTCTGGTCACCGTGGAAATCTTCTTTTTTGAAACAATGTGAATCATTTACTTTAAAAGAAACCTGAAGTAATCATTGGAGGTCATACTACTATGCAAGACCTCCCCTTTTTTGTACAAAATTCCAAGGATGAACAATGTCACTTCTGTCTCACATACAAGAGTTCTCTGTCATCCATTGGACCACTCTGGTATGCAACGTCCTTATTGGGTTAAGTTAGGTTGTTTGTTTTGTTTGTTACGGTGCGATCTCCTTAACCATGCATCCCCCAATCCCATTCTTGATATCGTTGGAAAGTTGTCTGCGAGGAGGGGTGCATGGGCTTTGATTTGTGGCGTTTTGACATATGGTGTGAGAATTATGAATTTTTGAGTTATTTTTTAATCAAAAAATACAACAATACTTTTACTTTTGTTTTGGCTCTGGCAACGGCACAGGGTCACAGGGCACACTAGTCTGGTTTAAAGAGGCCTTAGTTCGTGCTTTTTCCAGGGATCCGCTACACCCTAAAACCCTGCCTTTAGACTTGCTTTTTCATTTGATTTTCCGCTGCATTGACGCACTCGGTGCCAAATGCGAGAGTAACTTAAGTATTGGCCATTCAGTCTGGACCCAGGCAGGCAGGTGTACGTAACTTAGTACTGGACTCCAGCCAGCCTTTCTCTCGATCTTACGTGACGGAAGTCCGGATTTGGGGAGCCAGTAAAGGTGATCGGCAATGGTTGTCTGTTTTCATAATGTGGGAGCGTGGAAGTATATTAATAAGTCTCGTCCATGTACCGTAACTACGTTATTGGCGTTGTAAGCGGTACCTGGTTTTCTTTATTCTTATTAATTGTTGTTTGTTGTTATCGATAGTTCGGTTATTTCCTTTACGTGTCTGACTTTCCGATCATGAGTTGGCGCCAGGTGGACGCCTGGAGGGAGTTAATAGAAGCCTTTTTTGTCTTCGATCTTCATGAAGCGTTGTGTGCATGAGCACTTGAGCATCCACGACGGACGGACCAGGTGCTCTTCCTTCAGTTCAGTTGCCGAAATTGGAAATGTCTAGAACCCGTCCGGCTCCAGTACTGTATGTACACCATTTCGAACCTTGCCGAGATTTGATTGCAAACCTGACGGTACTATCGATTTGCGAACGAGCTTTAGTCTAGAGTTGGCGTTTTCTAAGCTTTGTCAACGTAGCAAAAAGGTAAGTTACCTGAGTTGCAATGCAAAACATCAGTCCGGCAGCCGAAAAGAACCTTCCCTGCTTTTCTATCTTTTATTTTTTATTTTATTTTAGTAATTTGAATGTGACACGAGGTGAAGACTTTATAACAAGAACAACAAAGCTCACCAGTTACTTACCTTGGAGGAATTCTCCTTTTGGAGATATTTTGACCTTTTGTAAGGTAACTCAACCTTGACACGCCAAATGGGAGCCAACCCATCACATGCAACATGCGAAATTACAGTAGTTGTGTACATTCTAGTTTTGAAATGTACACCTCTAAAATATTTTTGTTTGTAATGGGATGGCTCCCATTTGGCCTGTCATAGGCTGAGTTACCTTAGTGGCAACTTGAACATTACCAATGGGTATACGCTTCTTTACTTATTTGGAATATGTTGACCCTCTTTGGTGGACCCCAAATTGTTGTTCACTTTTTTTTACTTCTTTTTTTAACACAAAAAAAATGATTTCAAAAAATAAAATGAGAATGAAAGAATTGGTAGATTAGTAAGTTAAACCCTAATAGGACTAGAGGTGTGTTTTTGAAGAGAAATTGTCAAAAATTCAATGATTATTGTCAATATCATCAAAAAACTGCTAATTTAAATAATCATTGAATTTTTTTTGAATTTTTTTGATCAATTATATGCATCATGAACTCTAGTTTTTGGACCAAAAAATTGAATCTAAAAATGCATTATATGGCTATAAAACATAAATTGAACACATTGCCCTATTCAACAAATATTTCAAACACAAGGGCATTAAGATATGACAATGGTCAATGTTGCAACCTATACTCTCTCTACAATGGCTAATGCAATTCCATGCTTTCAATTCCAAAAAAGAATTCAAATATTGTGGGAACCTACATCCGCATTTGCATGTTTATTAAATACTTGATATTTTGAATTCTACAAATGTCAATTTCCTTTAATTTTGTGAACAACAATTTGAAATGATGTATAACAACATGCCAAGGCACAAAGAGTTTTTTTTGAGTTCTAAGAAAAAATTAACAAAAGATAAGGTAATTCCAAAAATGGTGAACAAAACCAAGTTTCAGACATGGCTAACTTTGAAATTAATTTTCTTTCAAATCACAACTAATTTTTTCTTCAAACTTCCAAAGTAATGTGCATAATGTCACAGACTATTAGTTTTGTGTATACATTTTTGGATTGTGTCCATCGATGCTTATATTATGGTTGTTTGAATGAAAGCATTTCAAATTTGTATTCCATTTTTTTTGTTAGTGAACTTGCACAAATTTTAAATAATGCAAAATTATTAGGTACACTAATATGGAGATTTACTATAAGTAAAATCAATATAATATTTTCATAATATCTCAAGTACGTAG